>JACJUM010003223.1:9215005-9289673 GCA_020976665.1 Heortia vitessoides | reverse complement strand
TATGACAGTGCAGCGGCACAGCGTACTCCCCGTAGCCGACTGCCCACACGTCAGGTATGACAGTGCAGCGGCACAGCGAACTCCCCGTAGCCGACTGCCCACCCGTGAGGTATGACAGTGCAGCGGCACAGCGTACTCACCGTGGCCGACTTGACGTGCCCGCCCGTCAGGTATGCCACGTCATATTTACTACGCTGTGCGTATTCCTTTGACCTTTATGGATTACTCTGTCATGATAACTGGCAACTCACTGTTTCATTACTTATCGATCGATCAGGACCAAAAGAAAGTTCACCACCCCCCAAATCTTCATATCTCCCAAAATATTGATAATCTTGTAGACTTACTTCAAAAACTGTATACATTAAGAATCCAACTAAATCATCATAAGGCCCGATTGTGCCGACTTCTATGGATTGTCTCATATCTGTCAAAGATAAAGTAAATATTGTATCTACGCTTACCTTATCGTCTGCTAATGGTTTGTCTTTGTGTACAGGAGTCTACATTTAATACCTCAGCAGCTCGTTCGGCCTGTACCAGCCTCCATGCACCCTCGCCTGGCTCTCTCACGGCTCCAAATGCTCGAACAGCTGATATTAAGTCACGGCATATCCACGGATAAGAACAGGTAAGTCTAAACTATGTTTGGAGATATTCTTCATCCAGGAAAATAGTGAAACCCAACAGTAAGTTTTTTTCTCTATCTAAAGGTTGTCATCGCAGTGAGCGATCTCTTCCACACTCCCTGTTTTTTTCTTTTTCGTAAATGTACAATATAGAATATTTATTTTATTATTATTATCTATTTGTTAATATGAGAAGCGAAAAATTTGTACTAATTTTTAAAATAATTACGGAAACGGAAGGACGTGCATTTTTCTACAGTTAAAGCTAATGTGGAGAAAGAGTGAAAAGAGCTATTTCCTTTTTTCTAAATGCATGACACATACATTAAATTCTTTAAAATATACCATTACACACGCCACTTTGAATAGTATATTGACATAGGTAAATAAATATTAATTGTGTTTTGAATGTCAAGTAAATAATTAAATAATTTAATTTTTTTTGTGAATTGTGATTGAATAGCAACCACCGGGCTATGCAGTCGCATTAGTATTAAAATATTAAAAATCCAATTTTAACAGCTTCTTTAATCCCGTTTTCGTGAATTCTCAAAACTTCAGGAGAATGAGGGATCGTTGCTTTTTATTAAGTAAAATTCATCAAATAACTGCTTGTAATTAAAAAAAGGGAATGTGAATAACAAAAAACTTTATCTTGACAAAAAATAAAAAAATCTTAGGGGACACCCGGATTTGAACCAGGGACCTATCGATCTGCAGTCGATTGCTCTACCACTGAGCTATATCCCCCATGTGTGATGCATCGAAAATTGGGTACAGAATGCAACTTGTTTGTAACTTACACAAGTTACGCGATAACTGTTTTTTCTCGAACAATACAATAAATGTTTTATCAAGTGTTTGTTAGATCTTAACAATTGATGCATTCGGATTGTTGATTTAATTAGATTAAATTAGATTATTGTTGTGATTATGTTACAAACATTAATTACTTATTTACCTATTAAGTAATTTGTGTTTCCACATCACATATATCAGAATTTGAGTTAGAAGTTTTTATTAGATGTTAATTTGATTGTATATTTGCGATCTTTTTGATATTTCACAAATGTTTGTTGCTGATGTTAAATGTGAGTCTGATATCATCCTTACACATCCTGGATGTGCACGACAAGCGCATCATTAGTTATAGATGATTTTACATATATTTCTGAAAGCTTACAACTCGATTTATTCCTTTCAGAAACCTATTCAGAAACGTTTGTGGAATTAATCTTTAACGATTATTGAGTTAAAAACCGATTTGTTCCTTTCAGAAACCTATTCAGAAATGTTTGTGGAATTAATCTTTAACGATTATTGAGTTAAAAAAATAATTCTTTCTTCATCATCAATACATGACTTCAGTAACGTCTCATTAACTCCGTGGCTATTATGTAATGCGTATACTAATTAGGGTCGATCATCATCAAAGAAGGTTTAGAACGTCCACTGCTTTACCACTGCATAGGCCAACTATGGAAGAATTTAGCCCATAATTGCCGCACTGAGCCAAAGTGGTGGCAAACGCAGTGCCTTATTTGGAGACAATAGTTCTGCTGCCCATGGGTGCAGGGGAACAGGGTGGGGCCTGTTGCAATTGAGCTATGCTGTTTCGGGTAGCTCGAGATACCTCCATCTTTCGGTTCCGGTACTTCAATCGCCTCTTACAATTTCTTTATTTTTATTAGACCATGTCCGCCTTATAGTAAACGTCACTGCAGCTTATTTATAGACGCTCGTAATCACAAGGATGTATCACTAGTGCGTTGCCAACCTTGGAACCTGAAGATAATACGTCACATTACCCAGTAATTGCACTGCCTTTCTCGACGTTCAAACCGGAACACAACAATGCGAACACATATGTGGCGGTAGAGACACGGGGAGGTATTAATCTATTCTGCCAGTACCTTATGGCTTTTCTTATTCTTCAGCGGTTTAACAGTCCGTCGTCTCGCGGAATGTGGTGCGGCGGGTGCTCAACACGCTGCCGGCTCCGTCAGGGCTGCAGCCGAACGGATCTTGCTCGCGGCCTACGCGCGTTCCCCCAGGGTCGTCAGAGCCCAGCTCCCGCCTGACGACGCTGTCACGAGGCGGAACCTTATATACAGACATCTGTTTCAGCAGTTTGACAGAATCGATGTGCAGGTGAGGGCTATATCTTGAAAGGAGTTGCCTCAATAGAGGTTGTGGTGTTTGTTAAAATAGCAAGTGATACATGCAAATACAGAGGAACCTTATATTTAGTAGAAACGCATGTCGCAGTATCTCTTGTGTCTTTTGAAAGTTTCTTTGGTCTTTTTTATAATAGGAGGTAAAATTGTGCTGACATTTATTGTATTTGACTTGCTATCTCCATTTGAGTAGCTAAATAAAGATTCTATGAGAAAAGGACTAAAGGACTCTATGAGAAAATAAAACAGACACTAAAATAGAAGTACAATTTATGTATAAGACTACAAAGAAATTTTTGTTTGCTTAAAGAGACAATAGGAGACAAATCAGCTTGGTTCTTTTAATAAAACATTGATTTAATATAGATAAAGTAATACATATTGTTCTAGAAAATGCTAAACCAGGCGCCAACTGAGGAACAACTGATAAACGGTGACCAGTCCATTGTCGACTCCTCGCTTGAGACAGCGAGTGTGTCCCAGTCCACCCGCAGCGGTGCCACCAGCACATTGTCTGCAAGCTGTATGCCATCGCTATCTGCCAGCTGCCACAGTAGTCTTGCGACGTCACACGCAGGTATTCTATTTTCCCTAGACGAATTATCCTAATCTCCCGGTAACTAATTGCAGAAGTCCATTAATTATAATAACAACCTGGTGAGATGCATAGCTAGTATACTGCCACCATACAAAGAAGTTATGGACCTTAATACTCCGTGATAGTTACTCCAAGACGATATGAGATCTACACTTTTATAAAACACTAGCTGTGCCCGCGACTTCGTCCGCGTGGAATAGTTTTTTTTTGGGTAGCATACCTCTTTACCTTAACTTATATAAACTTTGAATGTCATGTTTATTTATATCGATCTATAGCTTGAAAAATAAGTTTCAAGTTTCTAGCCCCAAAAATAAGGATACTTCCATACAAATTTTCATCCCCCCTTTCGACCCCACACAACCCCTTTTCGAATAAAAAAACAGCCTATATCCTTTCTCAGGGTCTAAAGATTGTCTGCGCCAAATTTCATCAGAATCGGTTAAGAGGTATAAGCGGGAAAGCGTAACAGACAGACTCACAGACAGACAGAGTTACTTTCGCATTTATAATATTAGAAGGGATTTCTGCTATACTACAAAAAGTCTGGAGATATCTTAAATCTAAATAATTTAATATATCACCATACATACCGGTTTTCTTTTTAAATCTTTCGCTGCTGAGAGCTAGCTTGTACCATAAAGCAATTTCCTATAAATATCTATAGGAATACTAACCAAACTTACACCGGGAGCGTAGTGAAAGGACCCCTAAAAATAATTTAGGGAAGCAACAAACAAGACGCTGGTCCCCAGGCTCGACACTGACCCCGTCCAGCATGAGCAGCAGCTACACAAGCTCGCGCGCGCGCAGCAGCCTGAAGAAGTCCCCCCCCAAGCGGTACTCGGTGCGCGGGAAGGACTTCGCCAGCTCGCCCGGGTACAACAAGCTGCGCCTCGACAGCGCCGTCAGCCCCAAGCACGAGCCGCGGGCCGCCACTGCTTCTGCAGAAAAGGTAACAAGAAGTGTTGGTTTTGGAATCAGTCCTTTCTTGTATCACAAAATTTCGCAGTGCTGTAGTTTTGCGGTAAAAAGTAAGACCAATACAGACGACTTCTGCATTTAGTGTACCTCTATTAGGTATTTATTTAATAAGTGATATTTAGGAATATTTAGAAAAAGTTGCCGTGAGGTACCGGCAGAGTAGAATAGTACCTCCCCCTGTACCAGGTGTCGTAAATGGCTACTAAGGTACCAGAACCGACAGATGGCGATGAGTAGCAGCATGTCCGTCGCGAAAGCTGCGCTCTGCTATTGCCAACACGCTTGCCCATCGCGGCAATAATGAGCAAAATTCCTCCTTTCTTAGGGAGGCCTATGTCCAGCAATGGACTTTCAATAGCTGGTATAACGACGATGATGATGGTGATTTAGGACAATATAATTCGAATTTGTTTACCAGGTTCACTTCCAAGAAAATCAAACCGAAGAGGTAATTCTTCGTCGGTCCAATCGCAACCCAGAAAACCGACACTCAATGATTCATTATGACCACGAAACGGCTAAACCTCAATTGAAAGAACGACCGGTCACAGTGTACGAACCTCTTCACATCGACTACAGAGACTCCCCCACTTTGGGATCTCCGAAGACCTCGAAAAATGACCTGCGCAGCATGGATTCGTTGCCCATGGATTCACCACAGATGTCCAGGAACGATCTGCGAGATATGGACTGCAGGAGTCTGGACTCTCCAAAGGTTAAAGCGGAGTACTTCAGGGAGAGTGTGTTGGAGTCACCGAAGTTGGTCGCCGGGCTTAGGAACTTGCATCTAGATGATCACAGCCAGATGGACGAGAGCGGGTATTATAGTCCTGGTAAGTAGATAAATATTCAATATATTTATTAGAACACTAGCTGTGCCCGCGACTTCACACGTGTTCTTACATTATTTTTGCGTAACTTCAACCGTTTACGATGTGCATGCAAAGAAAGCTCTCAAAACGTATATTTTTCGCCCGTTTTTGCACATTTTTCTTGATTCTCTTCGCTCTTATTGGTCGTAGCGTAAAATTAATAAAGCCCAAGTTACTCCTTACTTAGATAGTTTATAACATTTGTTACCAGCTGTCTGCCAGTGAAAGCCCCGATGAAAAATATTTTTTTATATTACATATATATATATGTGTGTAATATTAAATATATAAAATTGAAGTATCTTTTTTAATATGAACTATATTTCATATCATAAAAAGACACTTTAATTTCATTTATATGGACTTTAGTGGACTGTAAACTTAATTGCAGAAAAAGTATTATATTGCTAAACAGAGTAAACTGAACCAATTATAATGGTGATTTGAGTACGTGGAGCGGATGGGTGAAAGTAGTAATATGCATCTGAAAAGGTGTTTTAAACGTATAGATCGGTAGAGATAGACTTCGAGGAATGTAAGCTGATATTGAATATATTGTTAGTAAAGGTCCGAGAGGTTTACCTTGTACCAGTAGTCGTGCATAAAGAGACTAATGAAAGCGGGGAAAAAAGGGTATATATGGATCGAAGAAAAGGAATTTATATAATAATAATAGACTGCTTTCGCCGTTAGGAAGTAGAGAGTAGGAGTCCCTCTATCGCAAGCACTATTTTGCCATGCTAGTCCGCAAGAATTTATCTTTAGGAACTATTGTAAATTTAGACATTTTTTGCTTTTTTTACCCTTCACGAGCGTTTATAAGCAAACTGTCTGTTAAACCAGGTCGTAGGCAGCAGGCAACCAGCAGTGAACATTATGAAGGATACGAAGGTAGCTCTCAAGATGTTCCCAGTGACAACACCCCGGAACCAGTCTGTCAGTGAGTATTTAATTCAGGAGTTTTGGTACAAAACTTTCGACCACGCTGGTGACTTGGCAACAACAGCGTGTGATCCAGCAACACATAGAGAAAGCATGCAGATAGCGTGCATAGTTCAGGGCAATCTTAACCTTACTAACGATTCCACTGTATTTGCTAAAGACAAGAAGAATCGATGATTTAAAAATAGTATATTTTATTTATATATTTCAAATTCGAAATATTGTCTTGTATCAGATTTGTGTAGGTTGAACTGTTGCTCTGTGTTTTTATCAAACAAACATGATTACATGGTCCTGGTATATTGCAACATAATACATTGGCACCAGCACCACGTGCTCGTGGTGCGGGCGGCGCGTGCGCACGGCGGCGCTGGAGTCTCACTACTGGCGCCGCTGCGTGCTGCTGGCGCGCTGTCCGCACTGCCAGCTTGCGCTGGAAGCGCGCCTGCTGCATCCGCATTTGCTAGGTAACTCATCCAAAGCTTCGCAAAGCATTTCAACGTTAAAGTTCGTTAGAGTGGCTCGACTTGACTTTCTTCCTACCTATGGGTGTTCGAGTTTGGGCTGTTTCTGTTCATATTATATAAAGACCAAGACGTCTATACAGCTGCTAGAGAAGTCTTGATACCAAGCGAGGGCCTCTCTTCCTATGACACAGAAGTCATGATCATGAAGAGTCTTTAGGATAATGATATATTACCCCTCTATTATTAGAGTATAATGTCTCTTAACTCACCTATGTGAACATCGGTCTTAACATTGGGGACATTAATAGACCCATAAATTGTTGAGTGTTCATCATATGTAGTGTTTTAATTGTCAAACAAATAAGAAAGAATTCCAAAGCTAGAAATGATTTTTAATTTATTGTTCATATCAAAAAGCTTATAATATCTTATAATATTTTATTGTCAAAATTTTCTGTCACTGTAAAATTTCAGAGAATTAGACATCGACGTTAAATTTGTTTTCTCTTAACAAGATTGATTAATGGCAAAATATTAACTGCTCATGCAGCATTTTGTTTAAAACAGTTGGAATATTATACTAGATATATATGGAGAACGCAGAAGTAAGTCGATGAACGGAGTTTCGCGCGTGTTTTAGAGGAGTGCTCCATGAGCGAGGGTTGCTGGAAGGCGTGCGCCAAGTGCGGGGCCGCGCTGCGCGCCGGCGACGCGGACTACCACGCCAACTGCTTGCGTGAGTGCGCCGCACTTCTACATATATTTTATTATACAACAATAATGATTCATTGACACGTATAATGGCAGTTTAATAGTTAACTAAAGTAATTAAACGTTATTTTAACCTATTTGTTCTGACATTCTATAAATAAAAAATCTAATGGTCCTTCGAGCTGGACACGACCTCAATTTAAGTATTTAGATTTTTAGTAATGATTTCTCTTTTATTTTATTGATATCGAAATAATTTGATAACATAGTTAATATTTACTATAATTAATAGTTAATATTTATTAAGTATTATATAAACACTAGTGCCATCAGGTTGGCAACGCCGACTAGCTAGTCCTGATGAGTAATATAGCTGCGTACAGAAAAATAATTCTGTGTATTATTTATAACATGTTTTATTATTATTAAATTTAATCATAAGGTTGCACAAACTGAATGATGAAATCTAAAAATCCATTTCAACAAATAACAGGTAGATGTAGTAAAATTTCCCACCAATATGTGTTTACCGAGAAATTATATAATATCTAATAATAATTGTTAACCTGTTTTCCCTTTAGCGCTAGGTCTGGACGAGTGGAAATGTCCGTATTGTTTCACGAACGTGCTGGCTAGGGACCTGCCTTGGCAGCGGCATCTCATGCAGTGCCCGCGGA
Organism: Heortia vitessoides; assembly: GCA_020976665.1. NCBI lineage: Eukaryota > Metazoa > Arthropoda > Insecta > Lepidoptera > Crambidae > Heortia > Heortia vitessoides. The sequence goes on along the minus strand of JACJUM010003223.1, from coordinate 9,281,616 downwards.
ACCCCAGGCTTGGACAGATCTAAATGGAGAAGGAGTTTGGGATCCGGAATTTATCATTTATTAATTTACCTAATTGCGTATAGTGGAAGAATTAGCTTGAAAAGAATAATCACAAATTCAATTTTAACGGTTGGATATGGAAAAGTATTTTAAATATATTTATTTTTGTTTTATTAACCTGGTAAAAAAGGTGGAAATGAAAATAAAATACCTCAATTATATAATGTACATCTATTAAACACTGGAAAGGATACTGGGAGTTCCGAGACAGAATAAAAACTTGTTTTATATCTAAAAATAATAATTAAATACAGCAAACAACAATCAAATATCTTCTTTATCGGTTACCAATAGATATAGGATTTACTACCATCGATGTAAAAGTCACCAACAAGACGACGCTCGAACAGTAGCATAATTGGTAATGCATATCTCCGGAACGCTAATGATACGAGTTCGAATCCTACATAATCCAGTCAATCTTTTTCATATGTACGTAAAAGCGAACATTCCTCCATTATACGCCTAGTTTCTAATTTCGTTGTAGATAGTCCCCTATATTAAAAACTTGCTACGAACATACAGGAGTCTTGATATTTTACTATGAACGTGAGAGTTTTTTGTGTAACTGGTAGGTATTATTAGATTTGATCTCCGTTCAACACATTTCAGCATGTGCGTAGCAACCAAACATAATAACAACTGTAGATAATTTATAGGAATCGTATATCTATAGTCTTTTCTCCTTCATGAAAGTGTTGATTTTACTATCAATCTTGTTAATGATAGTCATCGCCAAAATGATTGAAAATCACAATGATTATCAATCAGTACCTTTATACAGAATTAGAATTTACACAACTTGAAAGTTTTGAGTTTCACATATATGCTTCGTTCACGTATGTTTTGGCGATGTCTTTATCGTAGTTGTAGAAACCTCATCCGTCAATTTTATCAAAATTCTACAATTAAAGACATAAAGCACAGCTTCTAGTCCACTACTACCGTCCAGAAGTATGGATTCCGTCTTAGACATGCTCAGTTTGCTTTTTAACAATTATTTTTTAAATATCTGGTCATCTTATATGAGAATAATGTGTAAAGGTTGGAAGAAAGGCCGAGGATCGTATTATGCAATAACAAATTGAAAGATCAAATAAGGCTCATTGATCCGTCAAATAATAAATTTCTACATCTTCATCCATCTTCGTCGTCCAAATGATTTTGTTTCATAAATAAAATAGTGAATAGGTATTTCGTGGATCATGTTTTTACTCCTGTAACAATTGTGTTACATTTCAAATTAGGTGAATTTTGATTTTGATATTGCTTTCGATTGAGTGTTCCATTAAAGTCAAATGGATTTAGTGTAAATAATTAGAAAACATTATTTTTATTTTGTATTCAGTTCCTAATATGTTGAATTAGTATAGCTTAAATAGTGTTAATATTAATATATCTAGTGTTATCATTATCATCAATCCACTTTAGTTTAGCTACAAATGTTATCAATTGGTAGTCTAGAACATTTCGTTATCAGTTATCGTTTCTTTACTCGTACATCCATTATTAGGTTAAAGTTTAGCTTAGTCTTAGCTTTAGCTTCAAGCCACATCACCCACTGTGATATCGGGTCGGGTTACATGAACTGGTTTAACGCGTGGATCTTCAGTTGACGGATTAGAATGTAATTTAGGGTAAGGTTTTAGCTAGACTGAGTGTTTGTCAACTGTTACGAGTGTTAGAATAGGTAATCTATTTATGTTGTATCAATTAAGACATTCTAATTGGTTGAATAGTAATGATACTTGAATTCTTATAGCTTATAGCAATTAACACAATAATCTTATGAATCGATCTGAAAAATCTAAAAATGCAATATAATGTAAGCTACAATAACTCTTTAACAGTTGCCAAATACAATAAAATATTTAGGGATTAAAGTTTGTTACAGTCTGTCCTTTCCTATCTTTCTAGCTTAAGACTCTTCTGCTGTCTATGATTTCTTTTTAACTTCTATGAAATTTCTAAAGTTCTTTTTTTGTAGCGTTAATATAAGTTAGGTAATAGTAAGTATTATATCATCCAAATACCCACAAAATTAGAATGTCAAATGTCAGTGGTTTTAAGTATAAAGCTTTCTAATCCAACATTACACCAAATTTCATATATACCCATATTGTTTAAAATAACTACGGAAATATCTAGGAATAAAAATTAGTGGACCGTGATTATAAAAACCTGACTATTTATTTTTGGTAGATATAGGTGAGAATGACGGTAGATATAGGTGAGAGTGATGTACCAATGCAGACGCCCTTGTAAGAGGTTTACCTCTAGTAAGTAAGAGGTCTACCTCCAGTGTAAGAGGTATACCTCTAGTAATAATCTATTTATTTATTTGTTCCTAATTTAAGTGATGTATTTGATAACGGTTAAGTGTCCATTGTAAAATGTATATTATCTATTTACTCAAATCCATTTGACTGACTTTTGGAATAACTTTTATCATCTTGAGAATTTATTGTTGATAACATAAAATTATTTTTCCGAACAATGTTTATTATGGCATCGCATGTAAAACGACATTGTATCTGTAACATTAAAATTAGAAATGAAAACCCAACAGACACCAGACATCGTGTAGAAGAACAAATACTAAAGCATTTCTTCTAATGAAAGCAAACCTAAGGTCAAATTTATAAGGGTGTGACTTTTCGTTCACTTTTCTCGTGACCGTCAAGATAAGTATGACCAATATTATTAAAAATATTCTTGATATTATTTAAAGCATATACATATATTATATATTTTGAATCTCAAAATCGAGCTTTTAACATTTTATGTATATATGTTAAATATATTTTAATGCTTCTCTCTATTTTACAATCCTAGTCCATTTTTGCACAAAGAGAACACAATTTCGACAATTCTCTCGGGAATGAAAGCACTTATTCAAATTGAAATCTAAGTATTATGGTAACTAATTGGACTGATTATTAAAAGGTAAAGACGCGATTTTAAAGGCATTTTAACAAAACGGCAAGTCGTTCGATCGTAAATTATATAACTTAAATGTAATGCTCAAAATTTCAATAATAAAAAATATATAATTGCCAATTATTTTCATATACTCAAAGTTTACTTTTACAAAGTCGAACCGCATTATCTAGTTTTATGAATTTTGAATTCGTGCAATACTTTGACCTAGTCTCTTTGTTTTAAAAATAATTATCTTTACGAATTGTTTTATATTGTTTGTTATGTTAACACCCTAGTAATAGAGATTGGGGAAAGATTTATCATTTAAAAATCCATTTGTCAATATCACACTTAGTTCTGCAACCGAATTAGTGTGATAGTGTACGACTACCGCTATCGCTAATTTGACTGTCTGTTACAACTATTTCTATAGTACCTTAATATTTAAGATACCAATGCAAACTCTTAGTTTAAATAACATGAGGAAGCAAGTAACCTATTTCAATAAATCCAATTAATTGTATATCCAGTTAATTTTTGTAGCACTATTTCGTTGGTGTAGCGGCAGTGGGGGGGTCAAAGCGAAAGATTGTTATCGCAATGCGAATGAAGTGAATGGGAAGAGGTTGAATAAAGGGTTTCAAAACACTTTGCATTGTTTCATTTCCCCATAATTATCGTAAATCATAGCTATTGGCGATAGAAGAGCGTCGCTTGTGTGATGGGAATGCTGCTGCCCATCCCAGCCCTGTGTATTTCAGCTACACTGTTACGGATGGATATACCGCCATCTACCGATCCTGGTAACTTAGTTGCCATACGACACCTGGTACATGGGGAGGTACTATTCTACTCTGCCGGTACCTCACGTTATTAACATATCCCGGTGAATTAGCAAGTTGAAGCGGCCTCCGATAAGTGTGCCGTAGGACGACCACCTCAAGATGGACAGACGAACTAACTAGGTAGGTAGGTAGTAGGATTGCAGTGGACGCAGGCCGTACACAACATTTAAAATTAGAATTGGAAATTGTAAAGGCTTATGTCCATCATTGGACAATCTAGAGCTGATATGATTTTAGGGCATTTTTTTTAAGAAATAAAAGAAAATATATACCGAAAATGTTTTTGTTATAACCATTATAACTTGGAATGGAATAAACAATATATTTTATACATATATAAATCAATGTCAGATTGGTCAGAAAATATACCGAAGAGTAGTCAAGATCATCAGTCACTGTGAACATATCAATTATATAACATTTTATACAGTCTTTTCTAATATTTTCCAAACCGACACATCACTAATTATTTAGTATCTTGTACGTCACTTGTCACTGATTCACCATTTTGTTCACTGTCGGCATTCTCGGCCTCTTCGACTTCCGTGGTCTGTGTGGATCCAGGCACTTCTGATGCTTTCTTAAACTTATTGATATCTGAAAATAAATAATAAATTACTTCGCATAACGACTTTCGTCCATGTATTCTTAAATAGATACTTAAAAATAATTTGGTTTGTCTCCTACTACAACGCATATGGTAGTGATCCTATCTTGTACCCACGATGGGTACGATTACAGGACAAATATCTATTCGATCATATTTGTGGTTGTTTGTGTGTCTGGGTGTTAAATATATTGTCTATAACACAAGCTTTAAGCAACTTATCACGAAGTCAGGCCAGCTGTAAGATGTGAAAATTTATAATAATTATTATTTATTATCTTCATAGCGGCCGTAAGACGTCCACTGCTGGACACATGCCTCCCCAAGAAATGAGGAATTAGCCCACAACTGCCTCGCTGGGCAAGCGTGGTAGCAATCGCAGAGCGTTACGAGAACATTAATGCTTCTGCAAATACTCGCGCTGTTGCATTTGAGGTGCACCGCTTTAGATGGATACACCGCCATCTGTCAGTTCTAGTACTTCAGTCGCCTCTAACGACACCTAGTACATTGCTAAAAAAACGGTTCGCGCGACCAGAACTGGACCGACGGCTATCACGCGAGGGCCTCTGAATCCTAAACTCAGCTCGAAAGGCCGTCGTTGGAACATTTAATTCGTTGATTGCAAAAGAGGATTTAATGTGCAGTCGGCATCAGCTCGAGGGGCAGAGACTGCACGAACTGCACGGACTGAACGCGTCCGCCCTACCATATTTGCTGAAGTCGGCGCCCAGCAGGCGCAGGTAGTGCACGGTGTCGGGCGTGGCGGTGTACGCGCGCAGCGTGTGCACGCCGCGCCAGCCCACCAGCGTCAGACAAAGACTCGACTCTGGGTCCTTGTAGTCCAGCACGCAACTGCCGCACTCTAAGAGGTAAATGTAATTTATAAATAAACTTACTCTCCTAGCGAACGTTGTTCTGTTATATAAATTATATAAAATGATTAAATTACTAAAACAATGATTAAAAAATAAGGGTTTGGTGATAGAAGGATGAAAACTTTGGGTTGTATATATTTTTTAATACATCATTATAAAAAAAATTGTATAAGAAATAAAAAAAATGTTAGGGTTGGACAATAATGGTTTAATAAAATAATAACACTTGGGAGAGTGAAAAATAGATAGTAGCCGATTCTCAGACCTATAGAATATGCATATAAAATTTCATGAGAATCGGTCAAGCCGTTTCGGAAGAGTGACTAACAATGTAACATGAGAATTTTATATATTAGATAATCTGATTCTCTGATATATTTTTTTACCCAAGGTCTACAAACAAGTTTATACACACTCTCATTATCACAAGGATATCACTAGCCCGTGGCCAACCTTGTAACTTGAAGATATTGTCACATTTACCAGTTAAATCACTGCTTTTCTATATCTATCTAACTAACATATACACTTGAAAATGCAGATTAAATAATATATTACCGCTAAACAGCAGTATTCTCATTGCTGTTCCGGTTTGAAGGGTGAGTGAGGCTTTGAAATTACTGAGTAAATGTGATATTGTATCTTTAGTTCACAAGGTTGGCACACGAGTGATATGATATCTTTGTGGTGACACGAGTCGACAAGTCTGACTTCATAAAATTAAAACAGGCATTTAAAGATATTGTGTTATCAGGCAGAGATAAGTCACTGTCTCTACGTCTACCTGATATACCTCCGTCTATCCGTGCATTAGTTATTGATCGAAGCGAAACATTCTAATATCCATTCTTTGAGGCATAATAACAGATTAGAAATAGTTATTGAAGGGAATCTATTGATCCTAAAGTGGATCTATGTGTTGACGTACCGAAGTTCTGCACCTGGTCTTGTATCTGCTGCGTGAACAAGGTCACACTGGGCGGATTAGATGGGCTGTCGTTCTGCAAAACCTGGATGAGGTCTTCCTTGAGGACGTTCAGCCTTCTCTTCGCGCTGATAAAATGCGCTATACTTTGTAGACCCTCCTGGGATAATCTGATGATGATGAAAATAAACCAATTTACATTAATATTACAACTGAAAGCATATGAATGATAATAATTGTAAGTAATGTACGTCTAAGGATGCGATGTAAACCAGTTATACTTAATGCTTTGCCCTGTACAGCGTCATAAATATGAAGTTTGGCATAAGGATAATTTGCCGAGAGGTACCGGCAGAGTAGAATAGTACCTCCCACTGCCCCAGATGTAGTAAGAGGCGACTAAGGTACCAGAACCCGCAGATGGCGGTATATCCATCCGAAATAGTGCAGATCAAATGCACAAGGCGGGGATGGGCAGCAGCATCCCCGTCGCGAAAACTGCGCTCGGCGATCTGCGGCAAATATTGGCAAGTTCCCTCTTTCTTGGGGAGGTTTATGTACAGCAGTTGACTTTCAATGGCTGGTGTGATGATAGAATATGAGTATGAAACACGAGCAACTTTAATTGGTTTTTGTCATAATTTATGTCATATTTTGTGTCATGTTAATATATGTACCTTACATATATGCTAACTAAATATATATATATATATGTATATATGTACCTTACAAATATGCTGACTAAATATCATGAAATTTTCAATTTATTTAATTAGAATAACATGCTGTTATTTATGTAGATTCAAGCTGACCTTGCAGACTTGTTTCTTTCTTAGCTTATAAATATATTGAATTATATTTAAAGTTTGTGTTTTAATTGTGTTATATTTAAAGTTTGTGACTTTATATGTCTATTTAAATAGGTTTATCATTGGCACTTTCAAATCGTCATAACAAAAAGAAAACATATATGAGTATAGATTTGCTTATTACTATTTTACACAAATGACCGATGACCCTGATAACCCTATGCTGTTAAAATAGGTCATTTAGTGTTCTACTCTGATACTAGTTAGCCGGCACCGGACGGGTCTTAACACTATGTTTACTCAGGTTTATTACACAAGCTACCAGAAAAGAACCTGCAAGAAAAACTGATGCTGATAAAGGTCCCAATATGACCTCAAATACCAGTATTACCCGGTTCTATGAGACAGCTTTAAACCTTACCTGAATGGACACGTCATATTCTTGTTGTCACACCTGACGAAGGTCTTCACGCCGGTATTGATAATCTTGATGGAGCTTTCGTTCTTCTGCACCACGTCTCTAACCAATGGCGACACCAGGTAGATATTCTTCTTCTTCCCCACTCGACACCTCGTAAGAAGACAAGTGGGGTCGAAATCTGCTTTCAGATCGTAAAACTCTTTTAAAGATGGGAATACGTCTTCTGTTTCACCGGAGAAGAACACGAACGGGTCTTCTCTGTAGCCGCCCAACCTTCTCTTCTTCTTGGGCGGATCTTTCTTCTCTTCTGCGGCCTGCTCTGCGCCTTCTGCCTGTTCTTTTTCTTTTTCTCGCTTCTCCCAAGGCATTAATGATACTTTCTCGAATACTGCCACGAAGAAACCGCCTGTGTCTTGGTGGTGAGGTAGAATCCGTATACTAGAAAAAAATATATGTATTGTATTATAGCAGAAACGACGACAGATGACGCCATCAGATTGACATGGACCAAGAAATGGATCAACGGACAAGTAGAACCGCAGGATCGTGCTGGATGAACTGGGAAAGGAAATTAACTTGGAATTCTCACTGAGGCATAGATAGCCTTGTGTATCTTTATAAATGTTACAGAACTCTTCCTAAACGGCTGGACCGATTAGAATGATTTGTTTATATGCGTTTAGATTCTCAAATCAGATTGCCAACACGCTTGCCCAGCACGGCACTTATCGGCAACATACCCCCTTTCTTGGGAAGGCCTATGTCCAATAGTGGACTTAATGGCTGCTATGATGATGATAGGCGGAATTTGCTCATAATTGCATCGCTGGGCAAGCGTAGTTATAATCGCAGTGTAGTGTCGCGATTAGAATTTTGCTGCCCATCCCCGCCCTTTTTATTTGACCTACACTATTTGGATGGATATTGATGATGATATTGAGATGGATATATCGCCGTACTATTTCGCCACTTACGACACCTGATACAGGAGGAGGCAGAGTAGTAATCTATATATATAAAAGGATAAGCTGACTGACTGACTGACATATCAACGCACGACCTAAACTATACGGGTAAGAAAATTAAAACTTTACACAGGGTTTCTTTTTATATAAAGAAATAAAAGAAAAAGAAAGGATTTTTGAGAATTCACCCCTTAAGGAGATATAACGGGCGTGTAATAATAATAATAAAACTTTGTTGTTTTTAAAGTTATTCGCATTAAATTCAGTATTAAGGTTCTTCATTAAGTCATAAAACACATGTAAAATACATTTCCAAAAAAATCAATTTTCATCCTTTAAGAAGGTAAAAAGGGTGCAAAGTTAGTACGAAAATCCAAAGTGCAGGAATCACACAATGATAATTCCGACCTTACGAACTGAACATAAAGTTGAAATCCAATAATCAACTACTGCTCGTACAAATAAAGGGTATACTTACCATCTGTCCAGGTGGAACTTGTCCAGGTCTTCAGGTTTGGGCGGGAACATCTGGGGGCGCACTGCGGTCTGCCACTTCTCCGGAACATCTTCGAACTTGTCGTAGAACACCATGTCTTTAGACGCCGGCCGCCAGTACGTCATGCCTGGTACAATATTATCATCAACATGATCATCACCTTCACTATATAAGCCGTTATATATCAAGTTGTGGTGGCAATCCTGATGGGGATCCTGCTCCATCCCCGCCATGTTTTATTCGAGCTTCACTGTTTCGAGTTGATAGAAAGAAGTAACTAAAACGGAAACATACCCTTATTATACTTGAGTCCTGGTAGCATATCAGCTACGTCCACCAACTGCACGCTGCCTTGAGACTCCTGCAGGATTCGGTGGACCACGGCCTCGTTCTCAATAGGGTTGAACGAGCAGGTGGAATAGACGAGACGCCCACCGACGGCGAGGAGTTCGCAACCACGACGGGCCACGCGGAATTGGACACTGTACATCATTTATAAAAAAAAATATTGATAAACGAGTTAAGAGAAAATCTTTTTTGCGTTTATGATATTAGTAGGATTTTTTGACCATCTGAACTGGATGGTCAAATCCAATGAATCCAGGTCAATGGATCCAAAAAGCACAAAAAATTTAGTAACATTTAAAATAAGCTTCATGATGCAACTAATGTAGTTTATATATCGCAGTCGGATTGTAAAGGTAACATAACTCTTAAGTTGGCAACACTTTTTTAACTGTCGGCCATTTTGACAGCTGTCAAGTGATTTATGTTTAGTTTGGCATTTCTACAAGAATTGACTGATGTCTGAAAAATACTTTTAAATTATGCATATTTATTTCAAAAATCATGGTTCTGTTCGAAATATGTATCGTGCACAATGTTCAATTTACGGTCAACAAAATCGTCTATCTGGGTAATAAATTTATTTATAAATAAATTTTGTGCGGTCTATTAATGCTTTGTTCTTTCTTATAGTTAAAACGGGTTATGCCTGTCGGGTTAGTAAGCATACTATAAGATTGTATGTATATATTGATAGATTTATTTATTTTTTTGGAGACCACAAACAAGTTTACAATACTAAAACTTACGACTAATATCATATAAATCATTGTAAACCCTACTTAGCTGGTAAATATAACATTTAGGAGTTACATATGGCAATACCTATGTAATATAGTTGGGCAACAATGTAAAAAAAAATAAAAACAAGAAAACACCTATGTATGCAATTACTAAGAATGTAAGGTAAGATAAGAATAGTATAAGTATTCGTGTGTGCATCCACTATACACGATAAGTAAACAAGATATAGATCGACTTATATGCGTGTATGCGTGTGCGTATTTGTGTGTGTCTATTTATAGGCATGTGTTTGATTGCGTGTGTGTGCTGTCACTGTTCGCATGAACAGTGATTTAATAACTTGTAATTATTAAATCATTTAATAACTGTTAATGATTTAATAACTTCTTTCTTAAATGATGATTTATTTTCAGCGAATATGTCTGCGTTATTTAATTTATCATTTTTATATATATTTATTTAGTTTATACACGTTTGATCCTATCCTTGATTAGAAAAGATGCTGTTGAAATGAAGGTACTTTGAAGTATGAGAATAATGTGATAATAAGAGATGCATGTGAGTGTAAAAGATGATGTTGTGACAACAATAAAGAAAGGAATGGTGAAATGTTTTCGACGTAGAAAGAATGGGTGAAAGTAGAATGACTGTAAAAATACGATGAAGTGAATGAGAGAGTTGGTGTAGGACGACCAATGCGAACATAACTAAACCACCTAGAAGGGGTATTAAAGGAGGGCCAGATCAGATGTAGCATTAATAACAGAGCGTGAATGAAAGGATTAATACAAATATAGAAAGCGAGAGAGGTGTGATCGTAGCAAGTGGAGATCCATAGTCTCCGTCTACCCCGAACTGACACAGGAGTGATGTAAGTATGTACGTTTGATCCATTCTAAATAGTATGTACTGACCCGTGAAGGTTGTTCGCGTTGCCGGGGGACCATTTGGTCCATATGTCGGGGTTCTTGCGCAACGTGCCGTCGCCGGAGCACGGCACATCGCACAGCACGCGGTCGAAACGCAACTGCAGGGATGCAGTTGGGTCCTGGTGGACGGAAAAAATTGTGGACGATCCCTATATGTTTATCCTCATTGACGGGCCAGATGGCTCAGGTGGTAGTGAACCTATTTTGAACGCCAAAGATCGTGGGTTAGATCCTCCCCCAGGGATCCTCCCACCATTTATATGGTGGTATATGTATTTGTTCTGTGTCTAGGTATTAAATACATGTATTATATATGATTCCTCTGTTGTCTGATATCCGTAACACAAGTCTTTAAAGCGAGTTATCACGGAGTCAGAATTATTTATTTAGTGTTATGCAGGAGGCCTCTCTTCAAAGGAATTTTGTGCATCATTACCGAGCGTAGTTTCGCGACCGGAAATTCAGGTGGATATACCGCCATCTGTCGGCTCTAGTACCTTAGGCGTCTCTTATGAAACCTGATACAGGGGACGGTACTATTCTACTCTGCCGGTACCCCACGGCAATTTTGTTTTATAAACAGTAGGATCGAGTATCTTAAAATAAAACTATCAATAAAACAAATCGGTGATTTTGAACTAATTCGAAGCAAGCAAATATCTTGTAGTATTTGGTATTACACTTTAATTTAAATATTAATTATTTAATTAAACTATATATATATATATATATATATATACATACATATACATATTGTATAAATGTATATGTTTGATACATAATATACCTACTTAAGTAGCAAATACTGATTATTTGCTTAATAAAACTTTCTTACAATTCCGCGTTTGCCATTAACAAGTCATCATCATTATATCAGCCATTAGAAGTTTACTGTTTTACAGTATAGGGGGATTTAACCCATAATTGCCTGCGCTGAGTAAGCGTGTTAGCATCGTTATCGCGATGGGAATTCTGTTGCCCATCCCCGCTCTGTGCTTTTGAGCTGCACTGATTCGGATAGATATACCGCTGTCGGTTCTTCTCGCCTCTTACGTCACCTAATACAGAGAGAGGTACTATTCTACCCTGCCGGTACCTCACGGCATAAACAATACATTTAGATAACTTTTATAAAGCTAAATAAACTACGTCCTAATATCAGAGACAAGTTGAAGTAAATATTATCTTTAATAGGTCAGAACTTTGGAATATATGCATTAACAGACTATATTTCCAGAACATGTTTTCCGGAGACTCACCTCAGGGTCAGCGGTGAGGAGTGAGGGCATCACAGCGGAGTCGTGGTTGGTGATGAGGATGCATGGAGAATTCAACCTCTTGGCCTGATGCACCAGCATGTAACACCGACTGTTGTCTACGTCGTTCGCCATCACGAACCCTGGCATAAATGTTTCACATATTTAAAGACACTAATCCCAGTCTGCGTAAATTTCTTTAGGAATGACTAACTGCTTACATATTTACTAAAGGTAGACCTCTCACAAAAGTCGTCGGCATTTGTACCTAACTCTCACCTATTTCTACCGCCATATAGCAGTGTTAGAGAGAAGCAAGCAAGAAGTTCCCCAGAGATGAGATACAAAGTTTGTATACCTGTCGGCATTCTGTCCTCATCCGCGTGAAGGAACTCAATCAGCTGTGCAGTTTTTGACCCAGGCGCTGCGCACATATCCAATACCTGAAATTTATTACCAAATTTGTTTTTAATAACAGAAAAATATGTATATTTCCATTTCTTATTTAGAAATCATAGATCAGCTTAAGTGAAGTTATGGGTATCTTAAATATTGTCGCAACTATAATATTTAATTTAACCATAACAGCCACTGTAAATTCACTGCTGGACTTAGGCCTGCCCAGGAAAGGGGGAATTTTGCCCAAAATTGCCCTGCATCCCCGTCCTATACTTTTGAGCTACACTGTTTCGGATAGATATACCGTCAACTGTCGGTTTCAGTACCACAGTCGCCTCATACGACACCTGGTACAGTAGGAGGTACTATTCTACTCTGCCGGTACCTTATAGCACTTTTATTTAATGTGTTAATATAATGCATATTATGAAGTTCTATTAGAATTCATTTTATAGTGTTAGCGTGAAAAAGTTATACATATTCGCACAACTTTAATTGCACCCACAAATCTTATACAACATTGAATATAATTTATATATATATTGGACCACTAATGTTATATTATAAGGTTAGAGCAATTTAATTGACCTAAATGCAAATGCAATGCATGCACTAAATCTAATTTAACTTATAACAAAGGCGATTTTTTTTTCTTTTTTTTAAATATTCATATTTTGTAAAATTTATGATGTGTTTATCTATAAAAAAAGAAAGAAAAATCATATATAATAAGTAGTTTGGTAGGTATAGGTTTAGTCATTAATATAATATTACAATTACACACTGTTTATAATTACATATTACTTTGCATGATAAAATATGTTTTTACAAATAAACTATAGATTTATATGATAAGAAAAACCACATTAAAAGTTCGATTGAAATATGACTTAGGGCGGTGGAAAGGTCGAAAAATGTGATCAATGACCTACCTTATGATGAGGCTTCACATCGAGCACGACTGGTGGTATCATAGAGACGGTCTCCTGCCGCGACACGCCGCCGGCCGCTGTCTCCGCCACAAGGAAGTTATGAAGGCGGTAAAGAGGCTCGTTGCGGCGGATGTCCGTGCGGGACAGGCGGAGTTGCCACGCCAGCCCTCCAGGGTACCTTTACAAGAGAAACGATATAAATATTTTATTTTTTATAACATATATATATATAACTTAATGATGATTTTGTTTTCGGACGAATCTACTGCTAGACTACTCAGACGTTGCTTTCCAGCGAAATAAGAGGGCCGGGCCTTTCATAGATGAGGGTACCCCTTACCTCTACCTGCGTACCCCGCGGCCGCGACCGCACGTTTAGTTATGGTCGCGCCCGCAAGGCTCGCGGGATCTAAGCGGGACCGAGGGCGCCTCTAGAGGCTCGACCTAGGCTTAGGCGGCCCGAGTTGGGGGTGAATTTAGTTATGAAATTCAGCAAAAGAGGACGGACGGAGTGAGCCCGCTTACAGTTTCAATGTAATAGCGAGTGTACATATATGCAGGATTTTATTAACTGAGTTGTGCAGATGAGAAGATAGATATGCATTGCCTCTTCGCGAGTTGAGTACCTATGTACTGATTAAATGGCTTCTACGGTCTGCTACGGTCGTGGAATACCACTCTCGCTTCCCTTACTCGCATTCCTATCATACACGCTCGAACTTACGTTCTGACCTGGCCCTTCTTAAATACCTCTTCTAACTGGTTAAGATATGTTCGCCTCGATCGTCTTATAATATCCTTCTATTTACTTCCACTCTATATATTTGTGCAGTCATTCTATTTTCATCCATTCTTTCCATATATCCAAACCATCTTAATATTCTTTTCTCTATTGTAGTCACAATATCATTTTTTACACCACATCGATCTCTTATTACAATATTCTTTAATAGAGCGAAGGCTAACCGTAGAATGTAAGTTATTAATTACGTAATTACGGAGTTAAAACCAGAAAGATAATATCTAGAAGTCAGGGCGGGCCGTTAGTAAAAAAATAAATATATATATAATGTTTGCCTCAACAGTCAAAACATCAAAATAGAAATAAATACTTTCACTGAAGACTTAAACATATGACCTAAGAAATACAGGTACCAACACCTTATGTCATTCTACAATATGTGATAGTACATACTATCTATATGTAAGCTATATTGAATGTCCACATTAATGAAAACCATATTCGCGAAAACAAGGAATTAAGCTTAAAAAAATAGTTTTTTTTTAAATAACAAGGCATCATATGTATGACTCCATTAACTTAATAAATATTTTAACATACCATGGAAGGTTAATCAGTTTTATCTCTTTAGGTTCTTCGTCACCTTCAGTCTGGAGCTTCACATTCAGCAGATCTGAGAAGTATTCACTCTTGACAATATTCATCAGTGCGGCAGCTTCACATTTTGAACCTGTGATTCGGAATGCTGTTGGCAGGTTCTCTTTTAAAGTTTTCATGAAGTTTTCCCATTCTTCTTCAGGGCATACTTTCTCTGCCTGAATACATAAAATATTACCAAGCATTATCAATACTGATATTATATAGAAGAAAGATTTGTATTTTTCTATGTAGATATGACTCCAAAACTACTGGACCAAATTCAAAACTTCTTTTATCCATTAGAAGGCTACGTTATCACTGAGTAACAAATATATTTAGTGCTAGATAAAAATAGAAATCCTTAGAAATTCCTATTAAAACCAACCCAAGGCGTAAAAAAATTGTAATAAAATTTCTTTCATCACACACACTGCGAAAAGTATTAATGATAGGACAAAAAAATGTCCTATAGTTATATTATTATAGAATCTGTCTACGAAAAACTCCGCAAGACCATTAAATTAAAATTTAGTATTTTCACACTTTTTCATAATACATATGTATTTTTTTTACGTGCCCGCATGCACTGACAATTTCGTATTGGTAAAAGGACGACAAACCGTAAGAAAAGCACTGGTAGTGGCGTCATCAGGAATTGCTGCAACCCTATTAAATGACGGCTCACTTTACGTTTAAATTACCGTTGGCTGTTTCTTTTGATCAGCAGTCTGTATGCTCAATCCGTAAAAATCTACTGGGAAAGCTCATTGCTGTCTATTTGGGATAAGTGCACCATACACATACTGACTTTTTCAAGCGTGCCTCAAATCATCAAATTTGTAGCAATCAATTGAAACCCTTAACTTGCACACATATATAAGAGCACATTTATGCAATAACCATGATGGCAATTTCTTAGACAATATACTTAAATTAGGAAATGGAAAATTTACTGGCCATTTTCCTCACAGATATTTCTCGGATACCGATGGTACCAACGGATTTGCCCATATCTTTTAAAAGATAACAGTTTCCTAAAGATATTGTTTGGTTAAACAAAAAATAAATTCCAGGGACAAACTTTATTATGGGTTGATATCGACCTAAGAAAATAGTGCTTTTCCCATTGGCAATTGTATGTGGCACTTTTTCGAATAGGATTTCCTAAATATCAATGTTTTGTTGCTAAAAGTAAAGTATTGTACGGTGAGGCCTTAAGATAAAAATATATTTTCTTTAAAATATTATTTTATGGTTGTTTTAATTAGCATGCTTATAAGTTAAAATATCTGTACCTATTTATGTCTACCTGTGTGAAGCCCGGACGGGCTGCTAGTATAAAATAAAATCAAAATTTAAGCCTGTCATTACATAATTCATATTTCCTGATTTTTACTTATTTAATATACAATAAATATAAATGTGTTGCTTACTTTGTAATATTCTTCAAATGCAGCATTTTCTCTTACAATATCTTCATAATGCACACGTACAGCAGGATCAGTCTGTGGATTCTTTTCCTAAAATGGGTAAAATTGACTGTAAAATTAATTAAAAAAAATAAAGACATGCACCACCATGATGTAATAAAATAAATTACCTTCTCTTTAAGATCTCGTTTGCGTTGTGCAAACTTATTGACATTTCGATTTTTTCGACCCATTCTTCTAATGTAACTACCAAGTGTCACTGATCGTATTTGCTGAAAATTTGAGTAACAAAACATAAACTTTTTTTCTTCTTATTTATATATAGTTTATTGAGTTATTTATAATTCAGTATATTAAAATAAAAAATACCTAAAACAAAAAAAATCCAATAAGGACAGCAAACAGTTGAAAGTAGAATAAAAACAATTGTAAAAAATATATGTAGAAAAATGTTGAACCTTAACATTATTGGGGGAAGTACAATTATCAAGTTTTTATAAAATGGCATAAAGGGAAATAAAGTAATTAAGGTAGCAAGGCCACAAAAACAATTAGCAATATGGTCAAATAACAAATCATTTACGGGAAATAGATGATCTATGGAACCCTCACAGTTTCTTTAGCAAAGTTGTATAACGAGATTAAAGAATACTTTTTTAAAACACTGTTGGGGCACCTCAAACACATTATTTAATTGAACAGTGTCGGAACATAAACGGCGAGGAATAGGTTAATATCCATCGGGGCACTTTTTTTTACAAAAATAACATAACATACGGGACCTACTTTGAACAATAACAACAAAAAATTATATTGGATTACTTTTTTACGGCTTCCATATGCGGTTTACATTTCACATAGTTGTGTACGATGTTACGGTTACCTTATCTATTTTCAAAAGAAGTCTATTGAATACTCTTATTAGTTGTGATTTTATGATCTACGTGTTCAACGTAGATCAGAAAAATAAACAAGAAATAACTATTGGACTTACGGGTATGTATTTATTACCAACAAAAACTTGTTGAAAAAATATCTGTAAGTTCTTTATTGCAATAAAATGTTACCGAATATAATGGTTATTTTACCGGTAATGACTGAATCCAAACATGAACCTCTAAGTCTAACCTCCAATGTAAACACGATCTGTCAGTAAAAGTTAGGTTAGAATTTATAATGCGTTCACAGGATTTTAAAAATGAAAGAAAAAAATATATTACACGAACGAATAAGGAATGAAAAATGTCATCATCATTATATTAGCCATCGAAAGTCCACTGCTGGACATAGGCCTCCCCAAGGAGGGGGAATTTTGCCCATAACTGCCGCGCTGGGCAAGCGTGTTGGCAATCGCAGAGCGCAGCTTTTGCGACTGGGATGCTGCTACCTACGCCCGCCCTGTGCATTCAAGCTGCACTGTTTTGGATGGATATACCGCCATCTGCCGGTTCTAGTACCTTAGTCGCCTCTTACAACACCTGGTACAACCACTGGTGGTTTAATGGTACAGGAGGAGGTACCATTCTACTCTGCCGGTACCTCGCGGCGCTATGTATGAAAGGACTAATGCAAGTTAGGAAAGCAAGAGAGGCATGCCAAGATCGTAACTAGTAGGGATCCATAGTCTGCCTGCCGTAATGGGACACATGTGTGATGTTCATACAGCAACAGATCAATCTTCCCAAATCTGTCAAAACTTCGAAATCGATATTTACAGTTCTTGAGATTAAAATATACTTTAAAAATATTGACAGATTTGGGTAAGTTGATCGGCTGCCCACCGTATGTATGTATTTATGAATAAGGTTCGCTTGAACACATTATTCGCTTCACGTTCCATTCTATGCATGACATTAATTCTATCAACAAATCTGACAGTGATAAATACCAAAACAAAGCGCTTATCATTTTATATTATTTACCGTATTTGGAGGACAGGACAGTTTAATCAAAAGGTACTTAGGAATTGTGTATATTAAATCCTAATTAAATACTTCCGAGCTTTGGGCTTGGGCAAATACTAGTTGTTTATGAAACTGTAAAGTATTCGTTCATTACCCGCATACAATTATGCAGTTTGAACTGTCTCCCTTATATCTTATTTGCTTATGAATAGGCAATGTTCTGTTCTGAATCGACTAAACAAGTTGTGTGAAAATGTATCAAGGTATATTCGCCTTTATGATCATAACCATAAGACTTATGACAGTTGTTATCTCTTATCTATTTACTAACGAGTCTAGGTATTAATTAGACCAAACAATGAATTCTGTTTGAGTAGTTATCTACATCTCATACTACTTTAAATTCAACTAAGATAATTTCCATTATACCCACTGTAAGTTTTTTTGTGTTATATCAATGAATAAATATATCTAGTATTAAGAACTCTGCTTCATTATTTTCTAGAATTGGTAAGTATACATACATTGAAATCGAAAAAAAAGAACACTTTTTAAATTCGTCTCATGATGTTTTCGGGGTGAAGTTTAACTAATCAACCAATTAAATATTTTTATTTGTTTACTGTGTAGGTACAGTTTGATCTAACTTAAGAGATAGGATAGTAGCTCATTTTCAATAGCTCAATTTGTTGCAATATCTTTTCTTAGTTAGCATATATAGTTAAGTCAGACGTCTGTCAGTTTAGCTAGTGACAATATGCTCAAAATACACCTTAATTCAAATTATAAGAACAAATTATATCTATAGTGTCTATACTTAAATTTTAATTGCAAAAATATGTCACATAAAGTGCAATCCATGTGGTTTAAATCCTGATTGGAAAGATAGAAAAACATATGTTACCTAGGGTTGCAATTTTATGTTTTAAATTTCAGCTGTCGCAATGAGCCCACCAAATGGTTTCCAGTTTGCTATTGACAGAGGGGGTACTTTCACTGATGTATATGCTCGCTGCCCCACTGGAAAAGTCCGGGTGATGAAACTTCTGTCAGTTGATCCACAGAACTATGATGATGCACCAAGGGAAGCAATCAGAAGAATCTTACAAGAGGTAATA
Organism: Heortia vitessoides; assembly: GCA_020976665.1. Classification (NCBI taxonomy): domain Eukaryota; kingdom Metazoa; phylum Arthropoda; class Insecta; order Lepidoptera; family Crambidae; genus Heortia; species Heortia vitessoides. The sequence goes on along the minus strand of JACJUM010003223.1, from coordinate 9,262,250 downwards.
GTATTTTGTTATAATTTTTATAAGGTATTTTGAATGGTCTAAAAATTTGTTATGTACATTTAGATTAAATCATAAGTATAGTGGCACCAAACTCAAACTTAAAGACAATAAATACAAAATTCTCATTACCTAAATATAACTATCAAGGACACTTTTAAAATTGTCAAAAGATGGAATATATTAATAACACTCAAAGACAAATAATTCTGCAACACAAATGACCCTGCCATATTCTATTCACTGCTCCATTCCTAAGGTTGTTACAATGTCTTAGATTCTACATATTTATTTAAATACAAGGATATTCCATAAAAAAATTGTTAACATATTATTTTTTTATCCTAGAATAGCTTATTCACACCTATAACTAAAGCTACTTAGATTGAGGCACTGAATTTGTATATACTACATATTTTCCTGCATCAATAATAATCATCTATACTAGCTGTCTGTAATAGTTTGCTTGGGTCTATGCCCATTTACCTTAATTTACAAAAACTTTAAATGGCATATGTATATAATATTGAATCAGTAGCCTAAAAAATTTATTTCAATTTGTAGTGTAAATTCTTAAAATAGTGGTACTGACATACAACCCCTCTTTTAACCCCTGGCAATCCTTTTGAGAAATATAAAGTAACCTTTTTCTTTTCTCGGGCTGTCTGTATACCAAATTTGATTTATGCTGTGCCGTGCTGGCACAACAGATAGACCAACAGTTTAATATATAAGTATTAATATATAATATACCTAAGTTATGAATAACACATGTATTGGACTGATGTCAAAACTATCTCTGCATTTAAAAGCTACATCTTTACCACATAACATTAGATATTTTTTATTTAATTACAATTTGATACATACCTAAAATGGAACTCTGTAAGCAAGATGTATATTTTTGTATGTTTGTAAATAAGTCTTTTCTCTTGTAGGAAACTGGGAATGCTTTGGACAAAAATGGCAAGGTCAACTCTTCTCTAATAGAGTCCATAAGGATGGGCACCACCGTGGCTACCAACGCCCTCCTAGAGAGAAAAGGGGCCAAGATGGCGCTCGTCATCAACAAGGGATTCAAAGATTTGTTATATATTGGCAATCAAGCTAGGCCGCATATATTCCAACTGGTAAGACCTAGTTTTCGGATGCAGAACTGGATTTCCAGTGCTATTGGTAGGCTTATGTGCACATCTCACTGTCATCGTCATCATAACAGTCGCGAGACTCTCCGTTTGACCAAAGCCTCGGCTTGTGACATATAATTAACTTCAAAAGGAATATGTCTCTTCATTATATTATAACTAGCTGTGCCCGCGAATTCGTCCGCGTGGAATAGTTTTTTGGGCACTACACCTCTACCTTAACTTATATAAACTTTGAATGTCATGTCTTAAAAAATAAGTTTCAAGTTTCTAGCTCTAAAAATAGCGATACTTCCATACAACTTTTCATACCCCTTTTCGACCCCTTACAACCCTTATTTCGAATTAAAAAATGTCCTTTCTTAGGGTCTAAAGATTGTCTGTGCCAAATTTCATCAAAATCGGTTGAGAAGTTTAAGCGGGAAAGCGTAACAGACAGACAGGCAGAGTTACTTTCACATTTATAATATTAGTAAGGATTAGTAAGGATTGGTCATTATCTTTCTAGGATATAAAGAGGCCAAGCGTCCTATACACTGACGTGGTTGAAGTGGACTGCAGAGTCATCCCAGCTTTAGAAGACAGATGCCAGATGCAAAGGTCCAAGGACTGGAAAGAGGTCATTGGAACGACTGGCGAGAAGATGCTGGTGATTAAGGACTTAAATGAGAGGGCGTTAAGAGAAGACCTGGCCAGGCTGAGGGAGAAAGGGATAGAGAGTATTGCTGTCGTGCTCGCACACAGCTATACTTATCACGAACATGAGCTGAGGATTGGAAAGATTGCTTCAGACTTAGGTGAGTCCTTACCGATTACCATTACAAAAGTGTTTTAAACAGTACTTAAGGGGGTACCAAGTCAAAAACCTATAAATGCGGTAAGCAAATCGCTGACTTCCTTTAATTGAAAGGTTTCCCGACTTTAAACGGTTAGCCTCTATAAGCACTTACAAAACTAAAAAGCTAATTGAGGCATGCTTTATGAAAGGCTTTTCAGAAGGTCCAAGAGCAATTTAAACTTCTATACACCGACTACAATTGTGTTTATTATTGCGTTAAATGAGAGCCAAAGCCTAAAAAAGCGATTAAAATATACATATATGAAGACAGGCAATTATCTAACCCCATTAATTGGTAACCCTTATAATTGGTTACTTCAGAGGTTTTATCCATTAAAAATGCTAAATTATTAATTAAAGGTAATATTTACCTGCAAAAATCAACTTGTCTCAGCCTTTAGGCCAGACTCGAACCTGCATCTTTTCAGCTGATTTCTAAGTATATGATGTATTATAAAGATGTCTAAGTATATAAAAGAAGAAGCTGACTGACTGACTGACATATCAACACAGGGCTTACACTAATAAGGGTTAAAACCTAGAAATTTTGCACAGGGTTTCCTTTTATAACGCAGAGGAGCACTAAGAAAGTGTTTTTAAAAATTCAATGCCTGAGGTGGTGAAATGGGAATGTGAAGTTAGTACGAAACTTTGCTGTTTTTCAAATTTATTTGAATGAAATTCAGAATGGAGGTTCTTAATTAAAAGTCGTGAAACACGTGTAAAATATTTGTTTCGAAAATCATCATTTAAGGTGGTTTTCACCTCAAGGGGAGTGCAAAGTTAGTAGGAAATTCTACAAATTAACGCGGGTGAAACCGCGAGGCGCTGCTAGTCTCAACATAAAAAGGTTATTAAGAAAATATTGATGTCTCTATAAAGTAATCGGTAGCACAATGATGGTGCAGTCCCCCAGCAAGGGATATATGCGGGTTCGAGTCCTGTGAGCCAGAGACAAGTTGATTTTTTCTAGTAAATATTATCTTTACAAGATAGACAGACGATCTTACTAAAACCGCAGGATCGCGCTGGACACATACCGCATTCAACTGATCTTATTACTTGGGGAGGCCTATGTCCAGCTGTGGACGTCTTATAGCTGATATGATGATGATGATGATGATGATGGTGGTGATGGTGATGGTTATGTTTACCGATACCTTTTTTAATTGGTTAGGTGTACTGCAGGTTTTTACAATGAATGACTACACTATCGATATAAATATAAAATAGGCAATACCAAACAATCTCCATAATTAAAAATAATGGGGGATATCTGGTCCTTGCTTCTGAAGCTTCAATAAAATTTTCATCAGAATCATCGTATGCTCTTGTCATTTGCACCAGGTTTCTCCCAAGTATCCCTATCGCACGCGGTCACATCCATGGTCCGGATGGTCCCGCGGGGATTTACCGCGTCAGCTGATGCGTACCTCACGCCGCACATCAGGGAATACCTGCGCGGGTTCTCCGGGGGCTTCGCTGAAGGACTTCAGAACACCAACGTGCTGTTTATGCAGAGTGACGGTGGATTAACGCCTATGAACTTGTAAGTCTTAAATACTTGCTCACCACGCAACTTAAATATCATAATTATTTACTTAAACTTAAATGTACTTTATTCAAGTAGGCCTTACAAGTACTTTTAAATCCTCAATTAAATAAGAATAAAAAAGTAATACTAATAACATTGGTATTACAAGTAATGTGATGGAATGCAAATTTATAGATAATACAGGCGACCCTGATGACCCAAGAAATCATAAAAGTCATCTAACACATAGATCATTTTTCTATTCTTAACTAGTTGCCGGCATCAGACGAGTCTTAAAACTTACAAAGACACCAAAGAGCATATCTGATTTCTCAGCACAAAAAATAATACTAGAAAAAAATTGACATGTCGGCTAAGATCTTGGTAGCACATCGGTAGTGCTGTGTCCCGGCTTGAGAAATATGTAGGTTCGAGTCCCGTTTGAAGTTCGATATAACACATTTTTTTCTAGAAACGTCTATTTATCTAGTTTGCCAGTCTGAAACCTAATGGGCTTTTTAAATACATTTCTAGAAAGATCGTTACCTAGAATATCAAAGAGCAATCAAATGATGACGATTAGCCTTATATATGAATGGTATATGTTTTAGTGAATTACCTACGCAAAACTAGTTATTGACGGGCCCATTGGTGCATTTGGTAGTGTTCTTACCTTAGCGCTAGAGCTTTAGCGTTCGATCCCCACTCAGACAAACATTTATGTTTGTTCCGTCTCTGGCTGTTAAATATGTATTTAAGTGTTATTTTTGTAGTTCCTCTGTTGTCTGATGTACGTAACACAAGTGATTTCAGCGATTTATCTCGAAGTCAGGTCAATATGTGAGATGTTGTTTGAATTTATTACGAGACGAATATTGAAATTCTCTGTTTAAATCAAAACAGTGTGTAATTGTGAGAAATGCATCGTTTGTGTTTTATTCGTATTTACTTTAGTTTAGCATCTGTTGTTTGTTCAGATATTATTTTTTTTTTTATTTGTATTTCTATTCGTGTTTTTTTTTAAGATTCAACGGATCGCGCGCCATTTTGTCAGGTCCAGCCGGCGGTGTAGTCGGATACGCGATGACATCGTATCAAAAGGAAACTGGCTTGCCAGTAATAGGTATGATGGTATAATTGTAAATACCCCAGAATAATTTTATTAAAGGTAGACTTTTAAGGTCGTATGCATTGGTATATCACTGTTACCTATTACTACAGCTGTGCACTGGGTACTTCTGACATCTATTTATTTATATGATTGGCACGAATTATGGCGACCTTTCCTTTCCAACTCAGTACTAAAAAAATCATATCAGCCATAAGACATCCATTGCTGGATATAGACCTCCCCAATTAAACTGCAATAGGACCGGTTGTATGCGGCCTATGTCTAGCGCGATTCTGTGGTTTTTGTCAGATCGTCGGTCTATCTCGCGGGTGGACGCCCTAAGCTGCACTTGCCGGTACGTGGTCTCCATTCCAGAACCTTACGACTCCTTCGGCCATCGGTTCTGCGTACCAAGTGCCCTGTCCACTGCCACTTTAACTTACTAACAAAATATCTGCTGAATAATTTATGTTGTACTTTATTTGTCATCATATCAGCCATTAGAAATTCACTGTTGGACATAGGCCTTTCTAAGAAAGGGAAAATTAGCCCATAATAGCCGCGCTAGACAATCGCAGAGCGTAGCTTCGTCACGGGGATGCTGCTGCCCATCCCCGCCCTGTGCATTTCAGCTACATAGTTACGGATGGACATACCGCCATCTGTCGGTTCTGGTACCTCACGACATCTAGTACCGAGGTAGGTACTATTCTACTCTGCCAGTACCTCACGGCTTTGTGGGTATTCATTTTTATAAAAGTGTGAAAGTAAAAAGTATTACTCTACTGTACATACATAAACTCGCGCCTATTTCCCTTTGGACATACTATCCACCATTTGATACATATTTTCCTTGCTTACTTACTTAACATTAATTTATCTTTTACATCACGAAGGTTGAAAGGTGCCCCCATCAGACCTTTTCAATTTGGGCAGCTTTTCCCCTTCGTGATTTACCTTACTCCTGTTACGAAAATCACGTCCACATTTTCATTTTATATGAATTCATAGATTTGATTTGGGGTGTGAATGGTACGGCAATGCCCTCGCCGTACTTACTATCTCAGAATCTCTCGAATTATTTCCAATCAGTTCAGGCCATTTTTGGACCCCCAATAACTTTCTGAAAGCCTCAATTTGCAAGTGCAAGTTTTTAAGTCAACCGATTTATTTAAAACATGAATGATTTTAAATGGACTGTGAGTCTTGAGGAAGGAGTGAATGAATTAAATGACTTTTTTGCGATGTATAACGACGGTTGATTACATGAATCTCACTTTTTCTGGTAGAAGAACTGAGTTGCGAGACTAGTTTTGATTTTAATGGTGATATGTATTACCTTTAATATATTCAGATATAACATTTGATTGAAAAACTTTGAAAATCAGAGAACTTTCATACTAACTTTGCCTAACCCTCCTTTTATCTTCTTTGATGTTTCTGCGAACAATATTGTACGTGTTTCATGACTTTCAATGAAGAACCTTCATACTGAGTTTAATTGAAATAACTTCAAAAACAGTAAAGTTTCATACTAAATTTGCACGTATGAGTATTACTCTCTTAGGAGGTGGATTTTTAGTGATCCCCTACGTTATAAAGGAGACCCTGCAAAATTTCAAGTTTCTATACCTTATAGTATAGACTCTGCGTTGATATGACAGTCAGTCATTTAGTCAGTCAGTCAGACAGACAGTCAGTCAGTCAGACAGAAAGTCAGTCAATCAGTCAGACAGTCAGTCAGTCAGTCAGTCAGTCTGTCAGCTTCTCCTTTTTTATATAAAGATGTTTGTTCATTAAGAGTTTGGTCGCCAGGGTTCGACATGGGCGGCACGTCGACGGACGTGTCCCGGTACGCGGGCGCTCTGGAGCACGTTCACGAGGCTACTACAGCCGGGGTCACCATTCAGGCTCCGCAACTTGGTGAGTAAACACCAATTACCTGCATTACACGCTCGTTCATTCTTGTTACTTCGGGCCTGGCCCGTCTTTAATACTTCTACCATTTGGTTGTTTGCTTCGCTCGTCCAAAACGAATTCTTCCATTCACTTCCACTCTATATATTTGTGCAGTTATTTTACTTTCTACCATCATCGCTACAAGTCCTTTCTCTTTTGTTGTCACAACATCATCTTTCACACTCACTACGATATTTTATCACACTATTTTCTATTCTTATCTTTTAAACTCATAATGTCTATATAAGTTATCTATAATTCATGTGTACACATTTGGGGTGCTTCTGAAATTTTTATTTCGGATACCTGAATATTTCATTCTTTGATCATGATTTATCATTATCATCATCATATCAGCTACTGTTGGACGTAGGCCATCCCAGCAAGGGGGAATTTTGCCAATAATTGCCGCGTTGGGAATTACAGAGCGTAGCATTCACGACTGGGATGCTGTCCGTCATCGGCCTTTGCATTTGAGCTACACTGTTTCGGATGGATATACTGCCATTTGTTGGTTTTGGTACCTCAGTCGCCTCTTACGACACCTGGTGCAGAGAGAGGTATTATTCAACTCTGCCGGTACCACACGGCCACGTTGAGATATTGATTGCAATCAATTAACATGTTGCATTCGTCGATTACTTGCAGATATAAACACGGTAGCTGCTGGAGGTGGATCGATGCTGTTCTTCAGGTCGGGGTTATTCGTAGCTGGCCCGGAGTCTGCAAGCGCGGAGCCAGGACCCGCCTGTTATAGGAAGGGCGGGCCCCTAGCTCTCACTGATGCCAACTTATTATTAGGTAAGGCTTTGAGGAAAAGCTAAGTTCTGCAGCTCTGAATCTTTGATTTGATTTGAAGTTTCGGTTTAAGGGGGGGGGGGAGAGGCAGTGAAATTAATTACCCAATATAAATTCATAACCCAAAATGTCGTACAGAGTAATCATTGCAATTGAAGTGTTTACAATATATGGTTGCAACAAAAGGTGAACCCTGACATCGAAACTAGTAAATGCTGTATTTTCAGTGTCAGTGATTCTTCGACATTTTTAAATTACATTTAATAATTGTCACATAGATATTTAAGTGCAACTTTAGGATCAGGAGTATTTGACCTTGATTGACCTGACTCCGTGGTAAGTCGCTTAAAGCACGTGTGCTACTGACGTCCGACTACAGAGGAATCACAGATATACTACCTACTTAAATACATATATTTAACCTGTAATATTTGTCCTGGGTGGAGATCGAACCCAAGACTTTAGGCGCACAAAACACAATTTTTTTCTGTTTCGTGTAATGCCAAATGGCATTAAGTCCGCCATTCGTACCTACATTCTATCATACTTTGTGCAATAAAGTTCAATAGTTAAAATAAATATTGTTCGTTTTCTTAATTGCTGTTTTAATTATTTGACGGGCCCGATGGCGCAGATGGTAGTGATCCTATCTTGTGCGCTAAAGGTTGTAGGTTTGATCCACACCCAGGACAAATATTTATATGATCAATATCTGTATTTCTTCTGTGTCTGGGTGTTGTTTATATATATTTAAGTAATAATAATAATAATATTCTTTATTGTATACACCATAAGCAACACATGCAAATAACATAAAAAACATACAACAGTACAATACAATAGGCCGCCTTATCGCATAGAGCGATCTCTTTCAGGCATAAAACAAATAATATGCAAGCACCAACTTCAATGATAGGTAGTACTCCTCTACCATTCTGCGAAAAATCGGCAGTGATAGCGCGCGTCTGATCGACAAAGGGAGCGCATTCCACAACTGAACAGCTTGAACTGTGAAGGATTTCCTGTAAAATATTGTGGAATAAATGAAGTACTATATTTGTAAACCGCTGTTATCTGATATCCGTAATACACTACTGTAACACAATTTGATACAGCTGCCGACGATCTAAGAAGTGATCGTCGGCGCTGCCACATGATAGCATTTTATATTCATATGTATTGATTATGAAATATTGTTATTATTATTATCTTGTGCGCCATTACTGAATATGTTTTTAAGTATAATATTTGTTATTCTTCTGTTTTCTGATGTTCGTAACCTAAGTAGCGATTTATCTTGGAGTCAGGGCAATGTATGAGATAGTGTGTGATTTTATATTTTTCGTTTTTTTTTATTGTTTGTCCCTAGGTCGCCTTCTGCCCGGATATTTCCCTAAAATCTTCGGACCTAATGAGAATGAGGCTCTAGACAGGGAAGCTACAGTCGCAGCCTTCAAGAAAATGACTGAAGAAATCAATGCTTTCCTGAAAGAGGACGGTGGGAGACCGGTAAAGAAAACAAAAATGATTAATTTTATTAATATATAAAGTATTTAATAATTCCATTAGAGAGGCGATGAAGGTATCGAACCGAAAGATGGCGGTATATCCATTCAAAACAGCGCAGCTTAACAGGGATGGGCAGCAGCATCCTGGTCGCAAAGTTGCGCTCTACGTTCCACAACATCTGCCCAGCGCGACAAATATGGGCAATAAACTCCCTTTTTTGGGGAGACCTTTGTCCAATAGTGGATTTGAACTCCCCAAGTTATGACCAGGTGACGTAAGAGGCGACTGAGGTACCGGAACCTGTAAATGGCGTTTTATCCATCCGAAAGAGCGCAGTTTCAATACTGCAGAGTGGGAATGGGCAGCAGCATCCTCATCGCGAAGTTACACTCTACGATTTCCACCACGCCGGCCCACGCGTCAATTCTGGGCAAAAAACCCCTTTCTTGGAGAGGCCTAAGTCCAATAGTACAAATATTAATAAGTGTTTATTTCTCATATATCAGGTTTTTTGTTTCTCTCATTACAACAATTTTTTATAGTTGATATGATTTCTAGTCGAACCATATATTAAACAAGTGTCTGGTTCTAGATGTCCATGGAAGAGGTGGCGATGGGATTTATTAATGTAGCGAACGAAGCCATGTGCAGACCTATAAGGTGAGACTATTTCATATTTGTAGTACATCAGTTTGACGGACCCGATGGCGCGGATGGTAGTGATCCTATCTTGTGCGCCAAAAGTAGTGGGTTTGATCTCCACCCAGGACAAATATATATATGATCAATATCTCTATAATCTGTATTTCCTCGGTGTCTAGGTGTTGTTTATATATATTTAATTACTATATTTGTAATCCGCTGTTATCTGATATCCGTAACAGTAGTATTGTTCCTTATATTCAACACGTTAATACAAACTTTTTGTATCTTTTATTAATATGAAGAACCTTGAATCCTAACAATAGGTCTAGTATAGTATAAGTATAGTCTTAGGATTCTTTATATATCATATTCTCTTGGGATAGATGGGCTTTCTGGCTTTTTACTGTTCTCCAAGGCCTTGACACTTTTTGCACAGTTTAACTCTATGAAAGCAACATAGACTTTTTCCTGGAATAATAAGAACTCTACAGGGATGAGTTTTAATGTAAAATTATACATATATACAGAAAGTTACTTATTTATATTATGACGTCAGCAAACAAGTATATGGTCCGCTTGATGGTAAACGTGACCGCAGCCTACACGCTCATGTCGTCACAAGGATATCACTAGCGTATCTCCAACCTTGTGAACTGAAGATCACATTTATTTTATTATATTATTTCACTTTCTCTCTTTCACCCTTCAAACCGGAACACAGCAATGCGAATACTGCTACTTTGCGGTAGAAATAAGTGAGAGTGAGGTGCCAATGCAGACGATCTCTTGTATCAGTTCTACCTCATATGATAACTATTCATCTTATATATTCATTGTCCAGGGCCTTAACTACGGCTCGAGGTCACGACGCGTCGCGGCACGCGCTCGCCTGCTTCGGGGGCGCGGGCGGGCAGCACGCATGCGCTGTGGCGAGGCAACTCGGCATAGCCACCGTCTTGATACACAAGTACGCAGGTCAGTCAATTGGGACAATTTCTGATTTATCTAAGGCCTTTGATACTGACGTTCATGTCATGTAAATTGGTATGTTATCAAACGTATGGTTATTGTAATGGAGAGATAAAGAAAATATTATTATATTACAAGCTGTCCTGAATAAACGTTGTTCTGCCAATTAAATTATATTAAATTACTATAAAAAATAGAGGTTAGGGTTGTATGTATTTTTCATTATAAAAAATTATTAAAAAAATCAATTTAGAGTTTATCACTCAGGGGCATGAACAGCAGACAAAAGCCGATTCTCAGACCTACAGGATATGCATATAAAATTTCATAAGAATCGGTCAAACCGTTTAGCAGGAGTGTGGTTACTAACACTGTGACACGAGAATTTTATTATTATTAATATTTAAACAGATTCATCAGCGACAGTATCATATGCATGAATTAATATGAATTCGATATATATATTTATAAGTATAGATAAGTTAAAAAGGGATCATAAACTTCTTTATCATCATATTTGCCATTGGATGTCCACTGTTGGACATTGGCCTCCCCAATAGGGAGAATTTTGCCCATAATAGCCGCGCTTGGCAAGCGTGTTGGCACAGACCGCAGCTTTCGCGAAGATGATGCTGCTGCCCGTCCCCGCCCTGGTCATTTGAGCTTCATTGCTTTTGGATGGATATACCGTCATCTGTCGGTACTGGTACATTAAGCCCCTCCGGCTCTTACGACACATGGTACTGGGAGAGGTACTATTCTACTATGCCGGGGTCCCCTGCTTATGGGGCAAATGAATTTAACTATATGTTATTTTCAGGTATTCTGTCGGCTTATGGCATGGCCCTCGCTCACGTGGTCCACGAAGCGCAACAACCGAGCGCGCTGGTGTACTGTCCCGACAACTTCGAGCAAATTGACAGAGAGCTGGACGTTCTAGCTGCAGTGTGCAGAGACAAGCTCAGGGCGCAGGTATAGTCAATAGAAGTAATTATCCTTATTTTATCTGCAGTTACTACAAAAAAAGAAAAGCATTTTATGTATTTATTTATTGAAATTTATTGCACAAAGTATGACAAAATTAACCATTAACCAATGGCGGACTTAATGCCAGTCGGCATTATCTTTCACTCTTATACGAAAGAAAAAAAAAAAAAATATATATATATATATATATAGTGCAGAAATGATGTATACAAAAAACATAAACGTTATATACACATGATGTAAAACGAAATAATAATATTATTAGAAGATATAGATATAGGTATAATATTAATATACCGTACATTAGAAATAAGTTTACATAGAGAAGCAGCGTCTCTTCTTCTGCAGGTATTTGTATATTTAATGCTTTTCTCCAGGGTTTCCAAGACTCCCAGATAGAGACGGAACCGTACTTGCACCTGCGGTACGCCGGCACTGACTGCGCGCTGATGATAGCCCCGGTGAAGCAGGACTCCGCTACGGCCTGCCAGCACGGGGACTATTACACTGCTTTTATTAACAGGTCGGTGAATTATATAATTTGTAAGAGTGTAAATACATTTCTTTATAGCAGCTGTAAAACGTTCCCTGATGGGCATAGACATCCCCAAGAAAGTGGAAATGTTGCCCATAGTTGTCACGCTGGGCATGGTGGCAATCGCAGAGCGTAGCTTTGCAACGGAAAAGTTAAATTCGAAATTATACAGAGCCTCATTTGAAAATGTATGGCTTTGAGTGGTTTAGTTAACTTTATATTTCATAGAGATACTTGCGCCATCCATTGAGATTGTAGATGGTAAAATTCAATATGGCGGGTCATTTTCTGTCTGTCCAATTCGATTCGATTGCAAATAATATTTCCAACCTAATTCCAATAGATATAAGAACGAGTTTGGTTTCACGCTGTCATCCCGTGACGTGTTAGTGGACGACCTCAGGGTGCGCGGTGTCGGGAAGAGCCAAGTGCCGGAGGAGGTGGCGCCGCCTAGCGGAAAGGGCATCAAACCAGTGTCGGAAAAGGTAAAATGTCTATTACGGCAGATCAACACCGTAAAATTTTAATAATTATTAAAAAAATATACTGACGCGTGTATTTATTATCACTTAATAGCAGCGCTCCGCGGTTCCACCCGCGTTCATTTGTATAATATTATTAATAATATACATATATATAGCATTTGATTAAAATAAATACAATTGATTACAGTGAACTTTTATACTAATTTTGCTACCACATTTTTTCAAGGAAGAATTTATGAAATTTTATTTTATATCTATGTGTTTTATGACATTTTTTGAAGCCAAGAAATTCAGTATCATCAGTAGACACTGATGATACTGAATTTCTTTCGAAATATAATAACGGCAAAGTTTTATACTATATTTGTACCTCTATTTTACCCACTTAGGGGTGATTTTTCTAAAATCCTTGCTTATTGCTTTATTTTAACTCTTAAAGTTAAGACTCTGCATATCAATACCGACTGGAGGAGAAGTTGACTGAATGGCTGATAAAATATATCAATGTCATTCAGTCAGTCAGCGACTCTTTTAATTCTATAGACTATTTTTCAGTGCTTTAAAAGGTGCTTTTAGTTTTTTGCTATATGTGCTGTTAATATAAAATATTTATTTTCTCCGTTAGGCAGTGAAAGTTTACTTCGACGGAGGTTACCAGGACACCCAAATATACCTGCTTGAGAAACTGTTACCAGATCAAATGATCCATGGCCCGGCTATCATCATGGACAATCTTTCCACCATACTGGTGGAGCCTGGTAAATATTTTTGGTGCTGTTTGATGAGGTTTGAGTAAGAGTCATCACTATCTAGGTATTGCATCTACTGATGGATTGAGGCCTTCAAAAGTCAGTTGGGGTATTTTTTTTTCAAATCTTTATTTGCTATCAAGTGTATGCATATTATGTCTTACAATTATTTTGGTCTTATAGCTTAAATCCCTTTTTCAGGCATTGCAAATGAAGCATACAGAACACTGTCCATAATTCTTTATAACTTAAAATAAACTAAAATGTAATAATAATATACATATGTATTTATATACAACTAAATAAATTTAAATTACAATATAAATATTATTAAGTTAATTACATTTTTATTATTAATGATTGATGATTTATTTATAAGTTCTAGTAAGTATTCTTCTACTGAATAAAACGAGATTCTTATTAAATACTAGCAGACCCAGCCACACGTTGCTGTGGCTAAAGTTATTGTTATATTACATTGAAGTATACAGTTTAAGAGGAACGGTAGGAGAACATCAGTCACGGAGACCACCATGCTTTTTACATAGATGGTATTTGTAAAAAACAATGGTGGCTAAATCTAGTACTAACTCAATCCAGTCGAAAAGTGTCGACATCTGTTAGATTCTTTTTTAGCTCATATATGACACGTTTTTCCGTTTACCATAATAGTGCTATCTATTGACTAATTCTAGTACTAACTCAATCCAATCGAAAAGTGTCGACATCTGTTAGAATCTTTTGGAGTTAACAGATAATTGTAACTGTCAATTAATTATAGACAGATAATTTGCAATAAAACAAGATTGCGACTATATATTGAGATATAAACAATCATATAGATACCAACTTGAGAGATAGTCTCAAGTTGGAGCAAACTACATATGGTGTGAAAATTTTACCTTAATCGGTTCAGTAGTTTAGGAGTTCATCGAGGACAAACATCGTGACTGGAGATTTATATATATTAAGATTTTTTAAGTGTAATTTGGAATCTGTTTAGGTCTATGATAGATTTATTTATATTTTTATCTTGCAGATTGCCGCGCGGAAATAACGCAGTTCGGTGACATCCGCATCGTGATTGGGTCTGGTCAGCCCAAGAAGGTGACCGCTCATCTGGACTCCATCCAGCTGAGCATATTCTCCCACCGATTCATGTCCATCGCCGAGCAGATGGGCAGGTCAGTTACATAACTATTTAAGACCAACTTTTTCTTTCATTATCATACCAGCCATTCGTAGTCCACTGCTGAACATAAACCTCCCTAAGAAAGTGGAAATTTTGCCTACAATTGTCGCGCTGGGCAAGCATGTTGGCAATCGCAGAGCGCAGCTTTCGCGACGGAGATGCTGCTGCCCATTCCCGCCCTGTGAATTTAAGCTGTTTCAGATGGATATATCGCCATCTTTTGGCTCTGGTACTTCAGTCGCCTCTTACGACACCTGGTTAATGCTTTCCTCGAGTGAGGTACTATTCTACTGTGCCGGTACCTCATGGCTTTTTCTTTGTACGAATGTAATGTTGTCTGATTCTGACGTCAGTTACATTGCTACCAGTGGCAAAAGGCCAGTCCGCTTATTAATGTGCAGCCTTATACCTGTGCACTTTCCGCACCCCCCGTTTGCGGAAATCGCCTCTATGGTATCAAAGACTGCCACTTGAGTGGCCTCGAACGCCTTAGCTATTTAAGACTAGCAGCGACCATCGATTCCACCCGAGTCGTTCCTGTTACCAAATAAACTGTTCCTATCTTGATCGTGGTACGTTCTCCACAGAACACGTTTTTATATAATGAATATTTGTGTTTGTTCTGTGTTGAATTTAAAATGTGTATTTAAGTGTTATATTGTATACTTTAAGTGATTTATTTCGGAGTCAGGTGAATGCAGCGTCAATAGGCGTTCGGATAAAGCCGGACTTAGTTAGGCTTCTTGATTGCGTGTCCAGCCATAATTAAAGGTTTCCGGATTTTGTATAGCTTTTAACATTTCGCGAGCGCAGAGTTTCCGACAGTATAGGTATATCACAAAATTATGCAAAGTTGACGATAGAAAATGTTTTGACCAACCTACGTAATACTATAAATTCCCACAACATCTCATACATTGACCTGACATCGCGATAAGTGACTTGAAACAATTGTGTTACGGACATCAGATAACAAAGGAAACGCAAATGTCATACCTTAATACATATTTTTAACACCCAGACACAGAACAAACACAAGATAGGAAGACCATCTGCGCCTCTAGGCCCGTCAATACTTATTAATACTGATACCTGATTTCCCTAATAATGTAGGGTTTCCGGTTTTTTGACCCAAATGTCCTGAACTGGCTGTTAAGTTTGGCGACGTGGCAACCCGATTAATGTATGAGGTAATGGGAGAATTATTTCAAAGTCAAATTCAAATATATCTTTACTTAAATATGCCTATAAAAGGCACTTTTAAATCGTCACAATTTCACACAAATGATGGATGACCCTGACAACCTTATGGTGTTACTAGCTGTGCCCGCGACTTCGTCCGCGTGATTTATTTTTTTTGGGTACCATACCTTTATACCTTACCTTATATAAACTATGAATGTCATGTTTATTCATATCGTAATCGTAATCGATGGCCTGTAAAATAAATTTCAAGTTTCTAGCTCTAAAAATAGCGATACTTCCACAGAACTTTTCATCCCCCCTTTCAACCCCTTACAACCCTTATTTAAAATTAAAAAACCTATGTCCTTTTTCAGGATCTAAAGATTCTGAAGTCTGTGCCAAATTTCATCAAAATCGGTTGAGCGGTTTAAGCGGGAAAGCGTTACAGACAGACAGAGTTACTTTTGCATTTATAATATTAGTAGGGATATGTTGTCATTTGAACAAATAGGTCATTGAGTGTCCTACTTTAATACTAGTCTGCCGGCACCAGACGGGTCTTATAACAAAATTTATAGCAGGTTCAATACACGATCCGTCAGAAAAGAACCTGCAAAAAAAATGTATGTATCCAATAATACTCACCATTAGGTGTTATTGGAAATAACACCTAATGGTGAGTATTAATGGAACCCACACCGGTGTCTGCGCTAACAAACCGTTGTCTTAATAATAGATGTTAGAGCAGTTCAATTCAATCCCGAGCAGTTTCATCATTAATATAGCAATATAGCAATTCAAGTAGTAATAAGCCTTAGCAGTAAGTTTATGTTCTAATTATGATGTAATCCCCAGGGTGCTCCAACGCACGTCGATATCGGTGAACATCAAGGAGCGGCTGGACTTCTCGTGCGCGCTGTTCGGTGCGGACGGCGGCCTGGTGTCCAACGCGCCGCACATCCCGGTGCACCTCGGCGCCATGCAGGATACCGTGCAGTACCAGGTATGGAGCCACGGCCAGGGTAGAAGGTATTGACGATCCAGATAAGGTGGTCGTAGACCCGCTCAGATCCAGGAATTCTTGCGGGGGAAACTGCGGTGTATGCGGATAAAATTGGGAATAGGGTTGCTCGATAATGAGCGGCCCTATGCTCGATTCCGTAGGCCTCCCTCATCATATCAGCAATTGGAACTCCACTGTAGGACATAAACCTTACCAAGAAAGCATATAATTGCCGCGCTGGGCAAGTATGTTGGCAATCCACAGAGCCCAGCCTTCGCAACGGTGATGTTGCTGCCCATCTCCGCCCCGTGCATTTGAGCTACACTGTTTCGAATGGATATACAACCATCTGTTGGTTCTGGTACCTCAGTCGCCTCTTACGACACCTGGTACAGGGGGAGGCACTATTCAAATCTGCCGGTACCATGTAACGGAGATGCGTTACGTAAGGCAATTTTCGTATCCGGTCGATAGACTTTTATACGTCCGGATTGCCCTGAAAATCAGGAATTTGAGAGTTCCCTGTCGCTGTAGCACAAGTGTGTGCGTGTTTTGTCTGTTTGCGAGTGAGAGTAAGATTTGGTATTTATAGGGCAAGTAAGCGGAGAGTCGAGGGACATCGAAATTACATATTAATGTGTAGTTTTGCGTTCTGAACTCAAATTGAAATAAGGATGACGATCTATAAATAATGAAAATTAAATGTTGACTTTAAGGGTTTTATGTACCGTCCGTCATTAAAGAATGCGATAAATTATATATCTATTTCAGCCGTGAGGTATCGGCAAAGTAGAATAGTACCTCCCTCAATACCAGGTGTCGTAAGAGGCAGCTAAGGTACCAGAACCGACATATGGTGGTATATCCATTCGAAATAGTGCAGCTCAAATGCATAGGTCGGGGATGGGCAGCAGCATTATGAGCAAAATTCCCCCTTTCTTGGGGAGGC
Source organism: Heortia vitessoides (assembly GCA_020976665.1). Lineage (NCBI taxonomy): Eukaryota > Metazoa > Arthropoda > Insecta > Lepidoptera > Crambidae > Heortia > Heortia vitessoides. The sequence continues at coordinate 9,244,660 of JACJUM010003223.1, read as the reverse complement.
TTATGTCCAGCAGTGGACTTCCAATGGCTAGTATGATGAAGCTTATTTGTTTGTGATTGACTTTTATAAATTATACATAGCCTTGGCGCATCATTGGAGATTCTTCTAGTATTGCCAAATGCCAAAATGCCAAACTACTGAGATATCGTGGATTGACGCGCCGGGGGTCGTGACACATAGGACAAATATTATATGATGATATTTGTATTTGTTCTGTGTCTGCGTGTTAAAAATATATATTTGTGTTTCCTCTGCTGTCTGATGTCCTTAACACAAGTGATTTAAGCGACTTACCACGGAGTCAGGTCAATGTATGAGGTGGTGTGTGAATGTTACAGTATGTTTCAGATGAAAGTGCGTGGGGATTCCCTCAAGCCCGGCGATGTCTTGCTCGCCAATCATCCAAAAGCGGGTGGATCCCACTTGCCTGATCTGACGGTTATAACTCCAGTGTTCCACCGGTAAGTAAATTATAAATCAGACCTTGATTATTCTTTCTCAAGGTTTTACAGACTGTGTTTATATTTCTGAATTTATTTAACGATCATACTTAGTTCAAATTTAAATTAATTTATTATAGAGAATATAAATTAAAGTCACAAGTGACGCGCTGCAAGGACAGTGCAATTTGTTAAAAGTTACTACCAGCAAGCTTATCTGATAACCAGCATCTTCATTAAGTTGTGAGCTTTCATACTAACTTTGTACCCCCGTTTTACCCCTTTAGGGGGTGAATTTACAAAAATACATTGAAAAAGGACTTCCTGTAGAATATCTCAAGTTTCTAACCCTTAAAGTTTAGGCGCTGCGTTGATATCTCTGTCAGTTCAGCTTCTCCTTTATATACATAGATATTTATTTTATATAATCTTACTGACAATATAATTAATTACAACAAATTATTATCTAATTGACAATTAAATTATTTTAAAATTTGGCTTTTTAGATAGACATAAACATAATAACACAATATTAATAAATTGGTTATTTAATTATTATTTTTATTAAAGTAGAAGAGACTGAAGTGCATGTTATTTAGCGTTTTCTTATTACTAAGGTAAATTTTAAAAGTTCTAGTAGTTTTGGACATCCTTTATTTTTGATGTAATTAGGGATATGATTCAAAATAAAAAAACAACCGCGTATTAAAGCCGTTAATATTGTAAAATATGTATATAAATATTATATTTGTGATGTCCGTAGAACAAGTGCTTTAAAAGACTGCAGTTCTTGTACAACAGCAATGTTGTTGCAATTCTTACGGAGCGAAATGCAATTTTTATACAACTGCCGGTTCGATCGCAGGTCGGAGCCCCGGCCCATATTCTTCGTGGCGTCCCGCGGTCACCACGCGGACATCGGCGGGCTGACGCCGGGCTCCATGCCACCGCACTCCACCTGCCTCGCGCATGAGGGCGCCGCCTTCCGTTCTATGCTGCTCGTCGACAGCGGCCGTTTCAACGAGGAACTGCTCACCGAAGGTATGGTCAGCTACTGGATGCTCGTCATTTCTCTTTTCCATCATCATCAAATCAGCTTTTGGACGTCCGCTACTGAGCATAGTCCAAGTGATCTCCAATAGGACCAGAGATATACGGCCTACGTCCAGCGCAGTGCTGCGGTTTTAGTCAGATCGTCAGTTCACTACGCGAGTGGACACCCTATGCTGCAGGTGCCGGTACGTGGTCTCCATTCCCGAACCTTACGACTACATCGGCCATCAGTTCGGCGTACCAAATGTCCTGCCCACTGCTCCTTCTACTTACTAATCTGCCGGGCAATGTCAGCATACCAGCTATTGTAAGTTCATAGCTGGATATTGGCCTACCCAAAAAGGGAAGATTTGCTTATACCCACGCGCTGGGCAAACGTGTTGGCAATCGCAGAGCGTAGATTTGCGACAGGGTTGCTGCTACCCATCCCCGCCCTGTGCATTTGAGCTACACTGCTCCAGGTGGATAAACCGCCATCTGTCGATTCTGGTACCTCCAGTCGTCTCTTACGACACCTGGTTTAGGGGAGATTCTATTCTATGCCGGTATCCCGCGGCTAATAATTGTAATAAAAAAAATAGTGGTAATAGTCGAATCGATATGTTGACAGAGCTGATGAAGCCGGCCAAGGAACCAGGATGTTCGGGTACCAGAAATTTGGCGGACAATTTGTCAGATTTAAAAGCGCAGGTCGCTGCTAACCAAAGGGTATGTAGCCCTTACTAATATTATGAGCATGAAAGTCTGTGAGTATAGATGTATGGATGTATGTTTGTTTCAAGACAGAAAACCTTAACAGATCTAGATTAAAGTTGCCACAGATCATTAGTAGGTTTTAGTAACATATAGGGATACTTTTTATCCCGGAAATCCAGATCAGTTTCTTCATTTAGCACTTAAAGAGTTTCAATACATCTATCCCTTTTTGACCGGCCTGATGTTGCAATCGGTAGTGCGCCAAGAACATACATTTATATAATGAACTTGACCAAACCCGACTTCGCACGGGGCAATGCTGATAAAAAATCTAAGAGTTAGAGATACACCATTGCGGTCTTTTTTGTAAACTTTTTTAAGGTTAACAATACATATAGTACATTATTTTGATTTGTCTTGTCGGGTTCAGCCGGCTATTGCAATATAATCGCAGAATATGTGTTTATTTACGACGTCTAATTGAAAACCTCTAAAATTATCAGTCTTTCTCTACTATGTTATGCATGTATTACAACCTTCCTTTTGAATCACTCTATATATTAAAATAAGCAAAATCAAACAGAGTGAAAAGCGTGGGGTGCATTTTACTTCATTTCATCTCTCGTTTCATAGAGAGTTGCCAATAGAATTTACTATTTTTTAATACAATTTATAATTTTTTTTGTGGACATATGATATTGAAATGTATTACGAATCTTTTCGTAATCTATTCATGGTCATATTATGCGAACGAGTAAGTCCGAAACTGCTCGCACGCGCAGATCGCGCGCTAGTTCTCTTTCTCTCTCTTACTCCTTTACAGAGGATCTAGGAAAGAATTTATTCATCCTAGTGTTCCTAATAAAGATAAAAGGAAAATGTTAGCAAATTTTAGCATTGTCCTTGATACGTATGCAGAGTCCGTATTAATAGACTTCTAGAAATTGGTGGAATCCGAAGCTCAAAGATTCCGTTACATACATACATACAACTTAGTTAATAAAAACGTGTAAAAACCGATGCGTAGTTTTAGAGATCTAAGCAGACATAGGGATAGATAGACAGTGGAAAGCGACTTTTCGTTCCATGTAGTGATGTTAGTGTTTGTTCTGTGCCTGGGTGTTTAAATTTATATTATAGTATTATATATGTGATTCCTGTTGTTGTAGCACAAGTGTTTTAATCATTTCGATAACTTTCGCGTTTATATGATTACTAGGATATTAGTATAGATGTTCCTGTTGCAGGGAATCCAACTGGTCGACGAACTGATTAATCATTATGGACTAGAGGTCGTGCAAGCGTACATGACTCACATACAGAAGAATGCTGAAGTCGCCGTCAGGGACATGCTCAAGGTGAAATTATCATCATCATATCAACCGATGGACGTCCACTGTTGGATATTGATAGGCAGGAATAGGCATTGCACATAATAGCCGTGCTGGACAAGCATGGTGGCATCGCAGAACGTAGCATTGTGACGGGCCCTATAACGCAGATGTTGGTGATCCTGTCTTGTGTGCCAAAGGTCGTAGGATCGATCCCCAGCCAGGGAAATATTTATATGATGATATTTATATTTGTTCTGTGTCTGGGTGTTAAAGATACGCATTTGTATGCACTGTAGTGATGCTAACCATAACGCCAACCTTATTTTTGTTATAATATATTAATATCCAGCAGCGGTGGTGACCGTTCACTTGAGAATAATAAATGTACCCTGAATTACTTCTTATAACAGAATCTATTTGCCAGTGAAATTTAAATCTGTCCAGCCGTTATAGAGAATTAGCAAACAAGCAGACAGACAAAAAAAGTAATTAACTTTTTATTTAAGTACCGTATATACTTTCATTTGCATTTTATGAAAAGCTTTAAAGGAATTTAGGATTACAAACAGATAAACATCTGTTGTATTTATATGTTTAGATTTAAAACACTTTTGATATTAAACAGATTACAATTCATTTTAAATGTAAACAGAAAATAGCTAAGAACGCTCGAAGCAAGACCGGCTCAACAGTTCTGAAAGCGACAGAGTATATGGACAATGGAACACCTATAATGCTGACCGTCACCCTCGACGAAAAGGAGGGCAGCGCCATCTGTGATTTCACGTATGTATATATATCAAAATTACCCCATTCTTGGGAGCCTATGTCCAGACGATGATGATAATATATAGACATTATATCAGCCGTATGACGCCCACTGCTGAACATGGACCTCCCTAAGTGGTTCTTCATATTACGTTTTTTTTGCAACAATAATGTTAATTAAAATATTCATATCAGTCATTAGGAGTCTACTCGACATAGGCCTCTAAAATAATAAAGGAATTTTGCCCATAATTGCCGCGCTGGGCAAGCGTGTTGGCAATCGCAGAGCGCAGCTTTTGTGGTGGGGATGCTGCTGCCCTTATGCCCTGCGAAAAGCGCAGCCCTTCCCTGCCCTCTCACTGGCGCAACACGATCACTAACACTGCACATGCATTCATATAATAGAGCAGTACATCGCGTTCGCTGGCGAACGCGTTCAGTCCTTGCCCCAATGAGCGATAACCGGCAGCCCTAGAGCTGAATTTCAAAATTAAATTCACCCCAAACTCGTGCCGCTCGAGCCTAGGTCGAGCCTCTAGACGCGCCCTCGGGCGATCGCCGTCGGTCCCGCTCAGGTGAAGATCCCTTGAGTCTTGCGGGGCGACCGTAGCTAAACGCGCGGTCGCGGCCGCGAGGTACGCAGTATAATTACAGGCATCGGACCTCTCATCTATGAGAGGCCCCGCCCTCTTTTTCGGTGGCGCTAGATTGACGTCTGAGTAGTTCAGAAAATATCTTCGTCCGAAAATAAAATAAATAATGTATCCAACAGTGAACTTCGAATCGCTGTTATGATAAGCGAAATATAATGTTTTCATCGTGTTTGTAGCCAATAATTTTTTTTTTATTTCTATCCAGAGGTACCGGGGCTGAAGTGTGGGGCAACTTGAACGCACCGCGGGCTATCACTCTGTCTGCGCTCATATACTGCTTGCGTTGCATGGTCGGACATGATGTACCTTTAAATCAGGTGAGTATCACTATAATATCATCATCATATCATCCGTTGGACGTCCACTGCTGGACATATGCCTGCCAAAGAGAGGGAAAATGTTGCCCATTATTGGTCTGGGCAAGCGTGGTGATAATAATACGTAGCTTTGCGACAGGGATGCTGCTGCCCATTCCCGCCCCGTTGTTTTGGGTGAATATACCGCATTTTATGGCATCTAGGACAAAGAATACAATTCTGCTCTACTGGTATTCGTCAGTAAATTTTGAAATATATATATATATATATATATATCTGTCACTTCTATCACATTAAACCATCAACTTGATTTAAGAATCAGTGCGGGCTCGTTGGCGCATTTGACATTGTTCCTATTTTGAGCGCGTGTAGTCATGGGTTTGATCCTATTTTTTTATAATTTTATGATGTCAGCAAAAAAGCATATGGTGTCCTTGATAGTCAACGTAACCGCATCCTAAAGAATACCCCTATCATCACAAAGATATCACTAGCGTGTCTATCACTTCGTGACTTGATGATATTATGTCACATAATACAGTAATTTCACAGCCTATCTCACATTTCAAAGCGGAACACAGCAATGCCAATACGTGCCAATAATATTGGGCGGTAGAATTGGTGAGAGTGAGGTACCAATGCAGACGACCTTTGTAGTAGGTCTATCTCTAATAAATTTCTCACTCAGAACAAAAATATAGAGAGTAATTATGATCGCACTGTGTCTGTGTGTTAAATATGAATTCAAGTATTACATTTGTGATGCCTCTGTTGTCTGATGTCCGTAACACAAGTGTTTTAAGCTACGTATCTCGGAGTCAGGTCAAGGTACGAGATGTTGTGTGTGATTTAATATATTCATGTTTCCCAGGGTTGCCTGAACCCGGTGAAGGTTATAATTCCAGTCGGGTCCATCCTGGACCCGTCCGAGCACGCAGCGGTTGTGGGCGGGAACGTGCTCACTTCGCAGCGGATCGTTGACGTCGTCCTTAAGGCGTTCCAGGTGAGTTTGTAGTTGAAATACCTACTTTACTAACAAATAGCAGCAAAGGAAAACATCTAGTCTATCATCATTATACCAACTATTGAAAGTCTACCACTGGACATATGCCTCTCCAAGAAAGGAGGTTTTTTGCCCATAATTACCGCGTTGGGCAAGCGTGTTGGCAGTTTTTAAATATGTTTTCTACACATTTTCCATGCAAAACATGCTTGGAAGAAATCGCTGTATGCGATGATGCCGCCAATGTTTCTTCGTATCATGAGGTACCGGCAAAGTAGAATAGTACCTCTCCCTGTACCAGGTGTCGTAAGAGGTAACCAAGATACCAGAACCGACAGATGTCGGTATATCCAATAAAAAAAGTAAGCTCCAATGTTCAGGGCGGGGATGGCAGCAGCTTTTCCGTCGCGAAAGCTGCGCTCTGCGATTGCCAACACTTTTTGGGTAGGCCTATGTCTAACAGTGGTCTTTTAATGGGTGGTATGATGATGATGACTGGATTTTCCAAATCATAAAACCTCAAGAAATTAAGTGACTATTTCTTCTCTATCGATTGATTCAAACTTTACATTTGAGTATACCTTCAATATTGAAGAGATTGCGTCGATTTTTCAGGACAAAATAAACACTAAGAATAATGCGACATGTCTATTGAGGTGTCGCTAGCGCAACAGTATTGCAGCCCTCCGGCATTGGAAAGATGCAGGTTCGAGTCCCGCTTGAATCCCTAGAGAATTTGTTCTTTTTTCTAGTAAATTTTATTTTTATTTTTGGATAGATTGTACTTTAGAGTTAAAGGCTCTATGTTGGTATTGTAGGTTTGCGCTGCGTCACAAGGGTGTATGAACAACCTGACTCTCGGGGAAGAGAGCTGGGGTTACTATGAAACTGTCGCAGGCGGTAGCGGGGCGGTAAGCACACAACTCAAATATACTGTAATGTAACATTAATAACATACATATACTTGTCAATACATCACCTTTAAGCTGCCTGATCGCCTCAGAGACCTTTCGTAGTTATCACCAAGGGATATTAAAAATTTTTTAAGGTAAGAAGGAGGAAAAAGATAAAGAAGGAATAAAACTACTTTCATAACGTCTTCAAAGCACGGTGTAACTTTTTCCATTGTTATTTCTTTCTTCTTTTTGTTCAAGCCCGAGATTAACAAAAGATGTTGTAACAACATCAAACAATATCTAGTATATATTCGGGGCGTAGGAAACTTTGCAACGCGATGCAGGTTCTGTGACGTGATTTTTTTAGACTACAGAGATGTCAATTCCAGCGCCACCGAGCAAGAGGGCGAGTCGTTCTAACGAACGACTCGCCCTCGCCCTCTTGCGTTAGCGACCTTGTGCCCGTACTCACCTCCGTGTCCAGCGGCGACAAACGCGCGTTCAGCTCCGGTCGCCCCCGCAGGGCTCGCGGGATCTGAGCGGGATTGACGACGACCACTCGGGAGCGCCTCTAAAGGCTCTACCTTGACTTCTGCGTTGTGATTGGTCAATCTGGGACTTATAGCGCGTTGTGTATTAAGTTGGTGTGTGCGGTGTTATAGTCATAAATTATGTTGGTGTAGGGTCCCGGATGGCACGGTGCTGGGGGCGTCCACACGCATATGACCAACACGAGGATCACCGACGCGGAGGTGGTGGAGCGTCGGTACCCAATGCTGGTTACCGCGTTCAGTCTGCGCCCGCATTCCGGCGGGAGAGGTACGTAATGTAACAATAAACACACAATATCTCACACATTTACCTGACTCTTAGATAAGTCATTTAAAGCACTTGTGTTACGGACATCAGTCAACAGAGGAATCACAAATATACTACTTAAATCGACGGGCCCGATGGTGCAGATGGTAGTGATCCTATTTTTACGCTAAAGGTCGTGGTTTCGATCCGTACCCAGGACAAATATTTATTTAATGATATTTGTGTTTGTTCTGTATCTGAGTGTTAATTATGTGTTTAAGTAATATATATGTAATTCCTCTGTTGTTAATTGTAACACAAGTGCTTTAAGCGACTTATCTCGGAGTCAGGTCAATGTATGAGATGTTGTGTGAATTTATTTATTAAATACATACCATAGTAGGGTGCTGTGAACCCTACTATGTATGGCGGTATATCTACCAGAAACATCTAATGGAGCAGGGTCGGGATGGGCAGCAGCATTCGCCCAGCAAAGCCCACGTCCAGCTTTGTACATTTTACAGCTACTATGATGATAATTTATTTATTTTTATTTATTAATCAAACCTAACAGCTAGCCTAGCAGGCTAAACATAATACGATAGTGTGGCACAAAAACATATAGAGCCCTTATGTACAACATTACAATTAAAGTACCTAATTAACGATGTGGAAATATTAGCATTGCAAGATCATTCAAACTGCAAGAAATTATATCTACATTTGTGGCCCCACAAATTGCTCGGGCTAGGGGTGTCTTAGCGAGGGGTTGGTTCTGGCCATGATGTTAATGACCTACATGTGAACGGCAGGCAGGTGGTGTGGTGGAGATGGAGTGACCCGCGAGCTGGTGTTTCGGCGCACGGTGCAGCTGTCCGTCCTCACCGAGAGGCGTGCGTTCCAGCCCTACGGAATGAATGGTGATGAGTTCCTGCATGTTTTAAATAACTTAAATATATTTGTAACCTATAAATAGTAATAATAATAATTTATTGTACATAATTTTACATATAATATTTATAGTAATACATAGAGAAGTACAATTGGCGGCCTTATCGCATAGAGCGATTTCTTCAAACATGTTTAAAAAATATGAGGTAGTATTATGTGTACCAAATAAAATTACAATAATAATAAAAATATTGACATAATTCCAATATAGCCCAAAACCAAAATATTGGGAATCGCCAGATGTAAGATGTATTATGATAGAGCCATTCTGACTGACCGAACTGTACATAACAATAGACCAGACAATACTTTATTTAATAAGAAAAATAATACAGTATATCTTATAGACATAGCTTGCTCTGACACCCTCAACCTACATAAAATTATCACAGAATACATAAATAAATACACAGAACTAAAGGAAGAAATAGTCAAAATATGGAATACGAATAAAGTGTATACTGTACCGCTGGTGCTTTCAAGCACTCGTGTCATTCCTAAGCACCTACTTGATGCCTTGCGAACCCTTGACTCACTAGAAAGCATTTACATTACTATGCAGAAAGCGGCAATTCTTAACATCTGCTGCATTGTCCGAAAGTTCTTACAAGATGATACTCCTTCCCCCTATCTTAATCCTCAAGTTCACTTGGCCTAAGTCCGTGAATTTTAGTTATATTCCGAAACACCCTCGGTGTTTTAAGAAATTGAAATCTATAATAATTACGTAAAAACATGACACACACTTTTAAGACTAAAAAAGAAAACAGTACTACATACTTCAAATAAGTACAGTACTGGCCAGTAAGAATGCTACGTTCTAGAATCGTAGTAATTACAGCGACAGAGAATACTCCTTCACTCTCTTCTTAAATATTGGCAAAGATCGTGTGACCGTGACCGTGTGTGTGATTGTTAGAGGAAGTGCATTCCACGAACGAACAGCATACACCTTAAAGAACCGTAGTAGTATAAATGTGGTGGTCTGGTGTGGTAACGTCATGGTAACGTCACATGGCGTGATCTCTAGATGTAGCAGCAGGTCGTGGAACTTTACAATCACCGTCTCATTCGAGTAGACTGGACTGGAATGAAATCGAGTAGAGTCGCATTGGGTCGGATGGAGTCGAATGGAGTTGAATGGAGTCGGATGGAGTCGAATGGAGTCGAATGGAGTCGAATATACTCGAATGGAATACGGTCTATTCAGTACTGGTCTTTGCTAAGTAATAGACTTTGGTCTATAAGACTGGCCGATCGATCAGGCCCCCAACAATGTTCAAACTCTTTGAGTCCATTGTAAGGCTCCAGCTATGTCGCGTTGCAGCTTTTTATTGGAGATACATCTCATACCAAGGTCGTCTGTATAATTCATTGTCGACGTGGTCTTTTAAATAAAAAGTTGACCATTGCATGGACCCTAATAGCATCAGTTTGGTAGTAGTAGGATTTCCATTGGATCATTATCATCATACCAGCCATTGGATGTCCAATTCTGGACATAGGCCTCTTCAAATAAGGACGCTTTTACCCATAATTGCCGCGCTAGACAAGCGCATGGGCACTCGCAGAGCGCAGCTTTCGCGACGGGCAGGCGGTTACTACTCCCCGCCCTGTGCATTTAAGCTGCACCGTTTCGGATGGATATACCGCCATCTGTCACCAGATGCCGTGGGAGGTACTATCCTCCTCTCCCGGTACCTCATGGCAATCTACCGGCAACTTCCACTGTAATTGCAGAGCGTATTTTCGAAATAGGGATGCTGCTGCTAATTCTCGTCTTGTTGCATTTTAGCTACGCTGTTTCGGATGGACCGCCATCTGTTGGTACCCTGAGTAGTCTCTTAGGAAATCTGAAGAAGAAGTTCTTTACGAATCGGTTATACTTTTTAAACTTTCAGTTTTAAATCTAAATTATTTTTTTAAAATGTCTTTTAGGGGGTGAACCGGGTGAGAGGGGACTCAATCTGTTGCAGCGAAGTGATGGGCGCGTCATCAACTTAGGGGCGAAAGCTTCTGTAATGGCGTATCCAGGGGTAAGTAACATCTTCCCACTAATTGATTAATCAATTAATTTTCAATGCCAATAATAAGAAAGTGGGTTCTATGCCCATAATTGCCGCGCTGGACAAGCGGGTTAGTATTCGCAGAGCAGTGAAAGATTCATTTCACGACAGGGATGCTGCTGCCCTTCCCCACCCTGTGCATATTAGCTACATTGTTTCGTATAGATATACAGCCATCTGCCGATCCGGTACCTTAATTGCCACTTACGACACATAGGGAGGTACTGTTCTACTCTGCCGGTACCTTAAGACTATGTATACTTAGATCTTTAAAACTACTTTATACAACGTTTTTAATAAACGCTGTCTACTATTTGTATGGCTTTTTTGCCATTACATTGTAAACGCTGTCTACTGTCTGTACTATTTGTATTGTACATCTTAAAAATTCTACAAAAAATCACTATGATAAATATGTAACTAGTAGGGATAACCCACAAAGCAAAGCCGGGGCGGGTCGCTAGTATATTAATGAAAAAGTAATTACAATATTAAAGAGATGGTGCTGACTCTCAGTATAAAAATAAAAACTGAATAATTCGACGTGTCTTCTAAGGTCCGTGGGGTACCAGCGTGTCGTAAGAGGCGACTAAGGTATCAGAACCGGTACCGGAACAGATGGCGGTATATCCATCCGAAACAGTGAAGCTCAAATGCACGGTGTTGGGTAGCAGCATTCCCGTCGTGAAAGCTGCGCTCTGCGATTACCAATACGCTTGCCCATTAACCCCAACTATGGGCAAAATTCCCCCTTTCTTGAGTAGACCAATGTCCAAAAGTGGACTTCCAATAGCTGTAATGATGACTAAGGTCTTGGTAGCATAATTGTTAGTGCAGTTCCTCGGAAAGTGCAGGTTCGAGTCTCAACAGAAACCAGAGAGAAGCAAATTTTTTTCTAGTCAACAATTTTTTTCAAAATGTTTTTTTATGTTATTTATTGCAATCTGTCACTTTTCGACATTTAGCAAAATCTAGCATATAATATATATTTTTATTTAAATACAGGACAAATACATAATGAACTCGCCCGGTGGAGGAGGCTACGGCCCTCCCCAGAGCGCGAAACATGATGCACAGACGGACGCGCAACACAGCCAGTTCCTGGAGAGAGGCAGTGTGTACGAGTACAGAAGTGCGCAGGAGTCTGTGTGAAGGAACACTCCACAACAAAGAAATACTACGAATGGTTCTCTTACACCGTATATATCTTACAAACAACCCGTTCCATAATTCGATCCCCACCCAGGACATACATTTACATTATGATATTTGTGTTTGTTCTGCGTCTGGGTGTTAAAAATTGTAATATGATATTTGCGATTCCTCTGTTGACTGATGTTCGTGACACAAGTGCTTTAAGCGACTTACCTCGGAGTCAAGACAATGTATGAGATGTTGTGTAGTGTAAATAATATATTATATTGAGTTACCTTCATCATAGCAGTCGTAGTACGTCCACTGGTGGACTTAGGCCTCCCTAATGAAGGGGGGGGGGGGAGGTTCCTATAATTGCCGTGGTGGAAATGGAATGGAAACGCGGTAGAATACTGCTGCCCATTCCCGCCTTTTTACATTTTGTCAGGTGGATATACCGCCAATTAAGAAAAAAGGAGACTAAACGCTAAGTGTGATTTTTTTACTTAATATCTCATCAGAATCGAAAAATTTGGTGATCTATAATTTAGAAAGTATATTATAGTGCGGTAATATAAGGAACCATTATCTTCAACAAAGAGAGTATAGCCAAAGTTATCATGTTATATTAATATATAAATATATTTTAAAAAGCCTAAAGTGAATACAATTATTCGAAGTCGAAGTCGCAGATGCTAGTGTTCCTTGTGTGCTGAGGTTGTTGGTTCGATACCCACCTGGTTCTGTGTCTGGGTGTTAAATATGTAATCAAGTATTATATATGCGATTTCTCTGTTGTCTGTCCGTAATACAATTGCTTTAAGCGACTTAGATCAGAGTCAGATTAATGTATAGATGTCTTATTAATTAATTCTTTTTTTTCATCAAATTTGGATTATTAGTGATATCTATCTGTAAAGAATATATTAAATAGGATGTCTAAGGCTTCATTTTTCATGTTGATGATGTGATGTTCAGTAAAAAGACTTGTTATAAAATTTATATCATTAATATTGTATTGTTTTCTATCAATATATTTACATAATTTAATTAAGAAAACAGTGATAGTGCAATAAATTGATACATCAATAATTAGCGTCATAAATAAATGAATATATACAAATGAAATAATGGAAGCTTTAAAGTACAATATTTTCAAACGCATTTTTTATAATGTTATATGTAATGTATGATCATGCATTTTACCGTTTGTTGTTATCTTTTTATTTGTTATGCAATATATTTTATATAGAGGAAAGTGATTTTTATTTTTAAGATAATATTTACTAGAATAAAATCGATTTGTCTCAGGCTTCAGTCATGATTCGAACCTACATCTCTATTATGCCGGGAGACTGCACCACCGTTGTGCTACCGAGATCTTAGCAGACTCGAATTTTTTCTAGTGATTTTTTCGTGCTGAGAAATCAGCCACACTTCTTCTTTCTCTCTTTATCATTTTGCAGATATTAAATGAATAGCATGTGTTCTTCTTTAGTATTGAGATTATTGTCATCCCTAATTTCATCATAATCGTTTTACATCTTGAGCCGTTCTTACGATGCAACAAACATATAGACACATTTTCTCACTATCTACATTAGTATGGATGGATCTATTCAAGTTATATAAATAAAAATAATTATACTTCAATACATATGTATCAACTAGATAAGGTCCAAATTACAGCGCTTTTAATTGAATTTTGAACTTTATTGACAATCGACACTACGCAGCATTGAACTATCACTAGTAAAATCATCCATACTTATTTATATTTGACTGGCCCGATGGCGCAGATGGTAATGATCTTATCTTATGCACCAAGGGTCGTGGGTTCGATCACCACCCAAGACTAATATTCATATAATGATATTTGTGTTTGTTCTGTGTCTGAGTGTTAAAAATAATTATTTGTGATTCCTTTGTTGTCTGATATACGTAACACAACTCAGTTTCAAAAATCAGTTCAATGTATTAGGTATTGTATGTAAATGTAAATTTTAGTCGAAATTATTTTATTTAAAAAAGTAATATTACTACTAATATACATAAAGTAATATTATATATAGAGTTACATAATTAGTCGATTCGCATAAAAATTTACAATCAGACCTTGTAAAGCACTGTCTCTTTCTTTTCCTCAACACAGTTTACTCTCTTCAAAATTGACCATATCCGTTTTCTTCTATAGTTTATGTTCATTCATGTGATTTTGATCTGCCAGTCCTGGCACAAGTGTGGCAACGTGGTCCTCTACAACCGCTGATGCTTCTCGTAAGCCCAGAATTCTTGTAGACCAGGCTGGAACTTTATTTATGGTAAGGGACTGAGAACTTCTTGGAAGACATCTAGTGTCCTTCAATGGATACTTTTTTTATTAGACCAGGCCGACTATCAAGCATTCAGTCCGCGTGGATAGTAAGCGTTACCGCAGCCTATAGATGGTCATTATTTCACAAGGATAACACTATTACCTACCCTATAGGTTTAAAGTTGCTTACAATATCAAGAGTCTTAAAACACCGTTTCATAAAGGTAAACATTCACTCTTTCACTGCCTCCTTCCTCAGCACACTGCCTTCCATCATCACACTGATTCTTTCTGGAACCCTGCCAGCCGTCAGGCCCAGTCCGGGCGGAGGTCAGGCGGCGTGGTCTCCAGCCGCTGCTAAAGCCTCCCGGTTTTCATACGCCCAGAAGCCGTGCAGCTCCAGCAGAATGGATACAGCGGTGTGGCCGTGCCCGCTTCGGACCAGGTCCTGGAGAGTGATCCTGGCCGGGTGCTCCGGCCGGATCATGTCGAAGATCTCATCTTTGACGTCGTCGAAGTTGACTGGTTCCGCGCCGTGAACTACCATTTGTTCTTGGATTGCCTGTTGGGTGGGAAAGATATATTAAGGATGATATAGTAAAAGAAGGGCCAGGCCAGATGGACCAAGAATAAACGAGCGTGTATGAACGTACTGAAGCAAGTGGTGATCCACTTTGCCACTCTGCCTACCTTAAGGGACTCGGGTGATATTTGTTCTCGAGCGATAAATGAGGCATAAGACTTTACGACAAGTTGCATTAGAGTAGGAGCGATTATTCCTGACAAGTTACCACCAGCATACCTTGAAGAAGTAGTTGAGCGTGAAGGCGTCCAGGTAACCCTGCGAATTGATGTCCAGCACGCGGAACAGGTAGGCTAACGCAGCGGGCTGACGCCTGTTCTCCAGCGCCAGCACCAGGTCCAAGTACGTCTTGTAGTCCATTTCGCCGTCGTACGTCAGGCACTGTTGAAACACACGCTGCAGGAACGCGCGCGTCAGCGTGCCGGATCCGTAACTGAGGGTGAGGGAACTACTGCGTCAGATGATTATTACATGGACTGATACATGTTTTAATCTTAAATTTAATTAGATGAAAGTACAATTTGATGATTACGTAGACATTTTGTATATTTGTTGGATGTACTCTTGCCAAGGTCGTGTGCATGACTTCGTCACTTACATATTTCTACCACTATTCTGGGGTGCTTATTGGGTCTTGATTTAGAGAGCGAGATAGGCCTTGGAGGAGATTTAGAGAGAGAGGAGGATAAAGATATCACTAGCGCGTTGCTAACATTGTAATCTGAAGATATTATATTACATAGCCCAGTATCACTATCAGACATAGAAAGTCCACTATTGGACATAGGCCTACCCAAGATGGGGGAATTTTGCCCATAATTGCCGCGCTGGGTAAGCGTGGTGGCAATCGCAGATTGGCGAACTATCGCGGCGGAGATGCTGCTGCCCATCCCCACCCTGTAGCATTCGAGTTTCCTGTAGCAGTGAGTCCCGATACCTCAGTCGCCTCTTACGACACTTGGTACAGAGGAAGGTGCTATTCTACTCTGCCGGTACCCCACGGCAATAACCACATAACCCAGTAAATTAGTAATATTACTGGGCCTCACCCAGTAATTTTACTGGCTCTTTTATGCCATGGCCGATGCGATGACGCACTCTCGCAGCCAACACTGGTTATAGGTGGCCCCTCTTTATATACGCCTACTTTTGAGCTGCTCTATTCAGGCTTACCCGGCCAGCTCGTTGATGCTCAGCATGCCGTTGTGATCTCTGTCTAGGTTGAGGTATTGACCGTACACGCGCAATGCTGACGCCGCACTGAACCAGTTCTGCTCTTGCAGCTCCATCGGCAAGTCCTCTTCACGAAGCTAAAATTGATATGTAAAAGACCTGTTATAATCTCATCATCATATTTATATATGGCGATATTTAATTTCGCTTATCTTATATTCTATTACTACTTGTGAAAACCAGTAGTTGGCGTAATGTATCTTAAACTGTTTTATTATGAGTGTGAGTAGTTGTTGGTTTTCCATGAAATAAACCAGGTGTCGTAAAAAGCGACTGTGGTACCGGAACCAACATATCGCGGTATATCCATCAAAAGCAATGTAGCTCAAATGCAATAGCGAGGGAATGTAGCAGCATTCCCGTCGTGAAGCTACACTCTGTGATTGCCACTACGCTCGCTCAGCGCGGCAATATTGGGTAAATGCCGATAAAGAAAGGGGGGCTAATTGTTTAGAATTAAATATTAAGTCTAAATATACAATCATTTATAGATGAACACAGCATGCATAAAACATGAAAAAATATTTAAAATCGCATTTTACCAACAAAAAGAGAGATGATAATGACGACGAAGTAAATAAACACACCTCAAGTAAATCATCCAGGAAGGAGCAAGACAGCACATCCCTTATCCTGACTCGGCCTACTCGTAGAGGGTCGAGGAAGAACAGGAACTTCCTCGCTGCCGTGCACACGTAGAACGAACTGAACGACGAGTCCAACCCGTCCAGGGCAGCCAGGGATGGCACCAGCTCTGCTATGTAGCTCTCAAGGTCCTGGAAAAGGATGAAGAGGGTTCTTTTAGTGGTGATATAGCACAATGGTTCAGAGCGCCGGATGTATGCCGGTTGTCATATCTATAATTTGTAAACACAATATCAGATCAACAGCATTATCAAAATTTCGCAACCAACATTAATCTTTAAACGGAAGTCATAGGGTTAAAATCGATTGTGAAATTTTGAGGTTAATCTGATGACTAAATTTTAATTGTTATTCAATATATGATATATATTCCTTTTAAATTGAAAATAATTTAGGGCATATCTTACATAGAATGATATTTTGTCGTGTTAATACATATAAAATTCAAAAGAGCATCTGTTTATTTGAAAACCTACTGTAAACTTAATAAGCCAAGGTATTTATTTTTTGCCATACTAACATGTTCCGTGAGGTATCCTTGACCTGTGACATCATACAAGGACAGCCCAATTCTGGTCTGCTGCAGCCAGACCCTCCTCATCACATAGTTGAAAAGTGACACTCCTCGTACTCGACCCACACTGCCTTCAGCTGCTTGTAGTCTACCAAACACTTCAGCAGTGAAATATGGCCTGCAGTTATAAAACAATCATCAGAACTCTATATCATGAATTAAGTATCATTTCCAATTCATGTTAAAATCTTTCTTTTCATATTCATTTTATCTATGGATGGATGAATAAGGATTTACAAATGCAAACATATTCATTCATTCTAGTCAGAATTTATACATACACTGGACAACTGATAAATAAACTAGATACCAACTGCAGCACCATTTGCCAGGCTGATTTGTGAATCGAAACCATTCAGGGTGCCATCCACACGCATACAAAAAAACATTCAAATCGGTATTACCATTTAGCCGGAGTTCAGTGTCATACACACATACAGTAGTATATATAAAGATAACTGTCAAAAATGATTATAACAAAACAAGAAATTGTATTTGTCTATTAGGTATTCATTAATTTTATATCTAAAAAATAATTATTGCAAACAGAAACTGTGTTAAAGCTATGTAATAACCACCATAATATATATATATAATGATTTCTCTTTACAAATATAATAAAATTCCTAATTATACACACACATTTACAGAAGGACAAAGTATTTATAATTGTGCTTAGATTATCTGAGTAATCTATTCCAGACAACCTTTGAATGGACAAATAAAAACATATGGTCAGTTTAGTGTGTATGTACAGTATATTATATACACATATATAAATATACACATATATTTAACATTTATCCCAGAGACTTTGGTCAATGATAAGAGGGCTTAAAACAATATTTGTTGTAATGCAACTCTTTTTTCTACAAAATAATAAGTTAGCTAACCTGTACTTAGGTCCAGCTTCATCTCTAATCTTCTTAAACTGCAAATAATCAATAGTCAACTCATCATTGTTTGACATACTGTAGCTTCCATTAGACTTTTCCAATAAACTCCAGAGATGTTTTAATTCACTGTTGTCCAGCAACTCTTTACTTTTCTTCTGTAAAAACTGTGCTCTAGTCTCCTCTCGTAGCTTTTGCGCTAACACATCATCCGGCCGGGGAAGTTTGTAGTAGAATTTTGGTATTTTTTTGTAGGACTCCGCACTTCCATCAAGTGTAGGTTTGTACAGTTGTTTAAATGTCTCTATCTCGGTTTTGTCACTTTCTTCTTTTGTTGTACTTGTGCTTGTATCTGGTAAGAATAAAATCAAATTTGGTTAACATCTAATACATTGACTTGACTCTGAGATAGTATCTTATATCACTTGGGTTAGAGACATCAGACAACAGAGAAATCACAAATATCTTTTTAAATATATTTTTAACATCCGAACTTAAATAATCGTAAATATAAATCATATATAAAAAAATGTCCTGTATGGGGATTAAAGTCGTAAATAACTAGTATCTTTGAGTGTCATATACACTAAATGATTATTGAGACATGTTTAACATAATAAGAGTAAACAATCAATTTAATAAAAATATTTCCTAGGAAAAATATGAAGAGCGAAATATTTAATGTAAGAAATTATGAATAAATTGAGATATTAAAAAATATATAAATGTCTAGAAAACACTTACCATCTAACTTTTTTATGTACTTTCTTAACCGAGTTTTTAGATCTTCGTTTAATATCTTCTCTTTCTCATCAATTGGTTTGGTTTCTGTAGATACGTTATTGTTAGTTTTATCTTCAGTTTTGACCGATTTTATAGTTCCAGACATGATTTTAATTTAAACTAAAACAATGTTTACTCGCACAACCAGTAAGTTCTAACAACAAATTTGTAATTAAATCTTATTGTCATGGTAACAGATAAAATCTGTTACATTTTACGCAGTAAACCTAATTGAATAAATACTTAATTAATTTCACACGACTTTATTACCTAATGGAATTATAAAAAAATATTTTCAAATAGAATATTAAAATATTTAGACATATATTTTATGTTTTATTTATAAAATTTTATATGATGTCTTAGTAATTATTTAGTGAAAATAAACGTATAGCATATTCAAAAAGTAAACGTATAGCAGTTGGCCTATTCAACAACAGATGTCGCTTTACTACAATTTAATACTACTATTCCACGCTAGGAATCTAAATTTGGTTTTGACTTGTTTACGGATAAACCGAGTATGCGTGCTCGTTGAAATCTTTTGTACTGCAAAAACGTATATTATATATAGAATACATTTTCTTTAAAATAATGTCAAAAGCTAAGTTATCACACATTTTCATCGACCATCATCATCACATCAGAAATCGAAAATCCACTGCTGGACATAAGCCTCCCCATGTAAGGAAGAATTTGGCTCTAAATTGCTGATATCCATAACACGAGTCATCTTATTTTACTAGCCATGGGAAATCCACTGCTGGCCATAGCCCTCTCCAAGAAAGAAGGATTTTGCCCATAATTGTCGAGCTGGGCAATCGTGTTAGCAATCGTGGAGTGTAGCTTTCGTAAAGGGGATGCTGCTGTCCGCCTATCGTATCTAAATACCGCAGACTTCTGTTCTGGTACCTTAGTTACTTACTATTCTACTCTGTCGGTACCTCACAGCGACATTATCACATTTTTATCGAAATTTTTCAATCGTAATTTCTTACATGTTTATCGAAATATAATTTTTGTTTAATCTTTAACTTGTAGTAATACTTGTAGTATTTCAGATTAATCTCATCTCTTCAGCTTTAGAGTGTTTACGAGTAATATTAAGGTCCTTTGTAAAGAAACTAAAGGCATATTTATCATGTTATAAGCAAAAAAGTATTGTTATGGATATTTTTACATATAGATACTTAATTTAGTATTAATTGGTTTAATTATTACCTAAATCTTAATTTAAAACGTACTCCAAATTTAAAAAAAACACTACGACTATAGTAATTTCAGTAGGATGTATGCCATGCCCCACAATGTCAGGAACTTTTAATTTATAAAAAGTAACTTTAAATATACCTTGAACACTTTCGGGTATAGCTCCCAGCCGGACAGCACAATTTATTTATATTTCAGACAACGCAAAAATGTTATTAAATAAGTAAACCTTCCTAATAAATCATTACGTCCATATATGGAATCCATATGAAAATAATTAATTTAATTTTATCACAAATATATGAACAAACAACTTTATAGGATACTTTTTTTATGATAATAATAAATTCCCACGACATCTCTTAATTTGACCTGAATCCGAAATAAGTCGTTCAAAACACTGGTGTTATTGACAACAGAAAACAGAGGAATCACTAATATACTACACAGAACAAACACAAATATCATCATATAAATATTTGTCCTGGGGGGATCGAACCCACGACACTTGGCGTACAAGATAGGATTACTACCATCTGTACCAACGGGCCCGTCATTATGTTATAATTTATATTTTTAAATTTTAGAATAAAATTAAAATATTCCAAGAAAAAGTTTTGAGTCACTTGTCTCCAAGACTATCGAAAGTGCAAACTAGTGCATAATAATTTACTAATTAATCAAGGAAAATTATAAAAAAAGGAAAAGTTGCATCGCAACGCGACCTACATCCCAGTAATGGCACACTGCACTAATGACTGCCCGCGACCGCGCTTGTGGTTAATTTTCCAATTGGCGGCGTTGTATTACACGTCGGGTGACGTGCTGGGTAGGGTGGTAACCGAGTGAAACCTATTGCTTACTCGGATGTAGACATACAACATTTAGATCTGAACTATAAATAATTACACGAATTATAACAATAAACAATTATTTTTCAACTAACACAGGCTTCATACTGTAAATATACAAGTAACTATTTATAGATATATTCATATAAATCTAAAGTATGTCCATGAACTCTTTCTAAACGGGTAGTTAGATTTGAATTATTTTTTTGTTTGCGTTTGGATGGCGCCCTGGACGGATTAGATTCGATAGACACAAATCAAACGGGCAGATGGCGCTGCTGTCGATATCTAAATTATTTATGTATACTGTAACTAAATGGTTGGATCGACGTGAATACATTTTTGTAAATGCATTCTGGATAATACAGATTCAGAAATCAGACTAGCAAATGGCGCTAAAGTCGGTGTGTTGGTTACTCGTCTATATTATTTATCTTTAATTGTATACTTTGTTTAATATCCAGATTGCTTGAAATTTGTTCAGGATAACGTCTGTCGAGTCCGCTTGTAATTTATATTATTAAGGATAGGTTTTTAGGTAGATCTAGGACAGACAATATGTGTTTCTTGAATTTAATTATATTATTACTTAAATAGACAGTTCTTATTGTTATTAATGTCAGGCTGTATGGAGAGTCCTATTCTTTATCGATTGCTATACTCTTATCAAAGTATAACTTAAGAGCTTCTTGGTCACATCACCATCACAGCAGTCGTAAATCGTCCACTGCTGTGGAATTTTCTCATAATTGCTGCGCTGAGAAAGCGTGGTGGGAATCGCAAAGTTCAGCGTCGAGATGGGATTGCTGCTGCCCGTCTCCGCCCTGTTGCATTTGAGCTACATTGCGATACATCAAAAAAAAAATTTTTTTTTCGTCAATCGAACTGCACGAGTGGAGTGGGGAACTGCCCCCGGCATGGAAAAGATGCAGGTTTGAGTCCCGTTTGACACCTGTGACATGTGTTTTTTTTAGTAAATATTATCTTTAGAATATTTATTAGCCTATTCTTGTAGATTGATAGCTCTGTGTCTGTGATATACTGATAGACTGGAGCCTGTGGTCGACGCAAGGCTTTCTTCGCTGCATTGTTCGGTTTCACTAACACCCCGCACTTTTGCGTTCACCACCGTTTCACTACAACTTAAATATAGCCTCAAGGGAGACAAGTGGGTTTGTGATGGTAGATTATACTTTTTGAACTTGCTGGATGTTTGTGATCTTCATTGTAAACATATAGTTTTGTACATTATATAATTCGTTGAACATCTTTAACCTGAGAGTTTATATTACGCCGTCAGGGAACTTATTGTCCTCTTGATGGTAAACGTGACTGCAGTCTATGGACGCTCATCATATCAGCCATTTAAAATCTACTCAAACAGTAGATTTAAGCCTCCATAGGCCTCCCCGGCAAGCGTGGTGGCAATCGCAGAGCGCAACTTCGCGATGAGGATGCTGCTGCCCATCCCCGTCCTGTAGTATTTAAAATGAACGCTTCGGATGGATATACCGCTATCTGTCGGTTCCGGTACCTCAGTCACCTCTTACGATATCTGGTATAGAGGGCGGTACTATTCAACCCCGCCGGTACCTCACGGATGAATACTCTAATATGGATGCTTATCATCACAAATCATCACTAGGCTGTCGTTAGCTTTCTGAACCGAAGATACTTCTACAATGGCATATTTACCCAGTAATTTCACTGCCTCTCTCAGCCTTTCAACCGGAACACAGCAAACACTGCAATTTGGCAGAAATAAGTGGGTGAGGTACCAGTGCAAAAGACCTTTTAGGTCAAACTAGTAAAAAAAAATTATTCACGACGTGGATGCTGCTGCCCATCCTCACGCTGTGTTACGGATGTTTATACCGCCATCTATCGGTTCTTATGATATCTGTTATATATCGAAATACCTACTATTCTATTTTGCCGGTACCACACGGCCAATAGACAACAGAGGAATTATAAATACACAGATCAAACAATTATTTGTAGTAGATGATGATTGAACTCACGAACTTTTTTTAAAGGTCAATCGGTGTTTTAATGTAATTACACTAGTATTTCTTTTGTTATTTTTTTAAGAATGGATGGCGTAATTTTCTAAATTGTGTCATAATCATTCTCATTTTATCAGCTGTAGAGCATCCACTGCGCGACACAGGCCTCCCCAAGTGACTAAAACCGCAGGATCGCGCTGGATACAGGCCGCATACAACCGGTCCTATTGGAGATTACTTGCCTATTTCCAGCAGTGGACGTCTTATGGCTTATATGATAATGACGATGAAGTAAATATAAATACATATACTCAATTAATTTCTTAACACAATAAACATTTTAGTTGGCCATTCCTTCAATCTTTTTTTAAATAAGAAGCTACTAAGCAGTTTTAATTCATTTGGGATCTTGTTATATATTCTAACGCACATGGTCAAGCTAAATTTCATTCAGATCTGTACAGCTGGAGAAAGATTAATTCTTTACTATCAGCGCCCCGCAGTTTGGTTGTAGAGCTTTCATAGTAACTTTGCCCCCCCCCCTTTACTACCTTAAGGGACGGTTTTTGCCAAATACTTTACACGTGTTTTATGACTTTCAATGATAAATTCTTATACTGAGGTTCATTCGAATAACTTCATAAACAGCAGATTCATACTAAATTTGTACCCCCCTTTTGAGGGGTGTATTTTCAATAATCCTTTCCTAATTCCCGATGTTGCAAAAAGAATCACCGTGCAAAATTTCAAGTTTCTGACCCTTATAGTTTAGGCCCTAAGTTGTCAGTATTTATACACGCCTACTCGATTAATTTAAATTTAGATTAATTTAAAAAATGATATAAATAGGCATTTATAATTATAAATGCCTATTTATCTATATCATTTTTCGTTATTTATAATTATAATTAAACCTAAGTGTAGTATATACTAGATCAGCCATTCTTCTGGTAAATATTAAATAAATAATTCTTTTATTTGCACATAAACGTGGTATAAATTATGATAAAAATTATGATATAAATAGACATTTATTATTATAATTAAACCTAAGCGTAATTCATTTAATAAAATTACAAATAAGAATAAAAATTTACTCTTTATTGTACACCAAGAAAAACAATAAAAGAACATTATAGAAACATGGAATTACAAGAGGCGGACATATCGCTAACAGCAATTACTCCAACCTTTAGAAATTGTTAAATGCTGATATTCGATGGGCCCCATGACGCAGGTGGTAATGATACTATCTTAAGCGCCAAGGGTCATGAATTCAATTACCCATCAAGGACAAACATTTATAAGATGATATTTATAATTATTGATATTATTTAGCTGTATAGTAAGTAGTTCGAGTTGAATAGTCCTTCTGTGTTCTTCTGTGTCGTAAGACTCGAACATAAAAGGCTGCGCTTTACGATTACCATTACGCTTGCCCAGCAATTACGAGCAAAATTCCCTCTTTGCTGGGAGGTCTATGTCCAGCAGTGGACTTCCAATGACTGTAATGATGATGTTTATTTAGTGTCTGGGTGCTAACATCACACAAGTACTTCAAGCGACTTAGCTCGGAGTCAGGTCAATGCATGAGATGCCGTGGGAATTTATTTATTTAGATTGTATACGCGTATACGTATTGTATATACATACAATATAAATCTTTATACAATAAATATATTGTATAAAGATTGTATGTACTGCTATAACATTATGATCGAAATTAAATAATGAACGCTTGATCTAAACTCTATATTGAATTGAAGAGATCTGTGTTCGCAAAAGTGATGATGAACTTATCAAAACGGAAACGAGCTTCGTTTCTTTACCAAATGTAGATAAACAAGTAATTGTATTTACGTCATTTAATTCTAATATCGATAAAAATGGCGCCATGCTAAAGTGGTTTGCCAATTATTGTGTGACCAAAAATTTATAGACGAATTCAACCATGAGTTTCAGCAAACAAGCGTACGGTCCGCTTGCTGGTAAACGTGACTGCGGCCTACTGACTCTCGTTCTCACCACAAAGATATCACTAGCGTGTTGCTAACCCTGTGAACTGAACATACAATGTCACATTATCCCAGTAATTTCACTGTTTGTATATCAATCACCCTTCAAATCGGAACACAGCAATGCGAACACTGTTATTTCCGGTAGAAATTGGTAAGAGAGAGACCTCTTACTCCTTCCTCTGACTATCTGAATAATTATTTATCGTTCAAATCTAAATGTTATATGTCTATGTTCATATATTAAAATTAATACATGAAGAATAAATACATTGTACAGCGAGTCCATAACTCCGGCGCGTTACCATATTTACATCAAACACATAATAGTTCTATATAACACAATTACATACCTACATAACGCTTATGTAACGAACGTGTGTTTCATTTACAAACATTCTCGCGAAATTATTTTTAATTAAATGAGGAAATTAAGTTGCGGTGCGATGCGTAACCACTTTCTTATGCATTAGAAAGGGAGATTTTTATATTTGTGTTATTATTGTATTGGTCATGTTTTGAGGTTGCGTAAGATTGGATATTGTACCTTAATTCTAATTCTAATGAGACTTAGGTAAGTGTACCGCGAATGTATGAAACAAACGGCCTGCCCCGAACTCTTCCGGAGTGAGAAGTAAAGTAATTTTTATTCCGATGATTTCTGAGTGCAAGATTATAAGTATTATCTTTAAACACAACTTCAGAAGGGAATAATAACAAACACATTCTGTTTCTGACTCTATATATTTATAACTGAACCTAAACCATATCGACCTAACCATTGTCGAAAATTTTGTATTTACTTATTTATAACTTTAATAGTATCAAGGAAAAGAGGATTAATGTTTATATTATATTTTATTGAAAACAGCTTTACTTCTGTAAACCTACACATAGTCCATTAAAAGAATTGAATTTATGACCGATATTACATTCACATACATTCTTATTTATGGGCAAAAAACCTCCTTTCTTAGAGAGGCTTATGTCCAGCAGTGGACTTATGGCTGGAATGATAATATAAATATTTGTCCTGGGTGGGGATTGAAACCACGACCTTTGGCGCACAAGGGTACCACCTATGCCATCAGGCCCGTCAATTTAACCTTCATATAAATGAAAGTTATATACTAAACACTGAAAGTTCTATATACCTCATTAGTAATACCGTCCGTGTGGAATTGACTAATCAATTCTTCGAATATCCATCCAAGGTAGCTCAAATGCCCAGGGCGGGGATGGGTAGCAGCATCCCCATCGTGAAAACTGCGCTCTGCGATTGCCAACACGCTTGCCCAGTGCGGCGACCGTGTTGGCAATCACAGTAAGCGATAAGATAAATTGTACTTTTATTTTAAATTTGTATCTAATTCTTTTTGTATCTGTTTAACATGTGCAATAAAGAATATTAGTATTATTATTATATAAGCATTATATATTTATTTATAAATATTCACACGGATTTTTGGCCTAGCATTGAATGATTAAACTTTTTAATGGTTGTTATGTTTTGTGTCCCGATGGCGCACTCGTTGCACACTGTAACTATCTTGTGCGGCGCGGGTCGTTGGTTTGATGACCATCCTGTACAAAAACATATTTGATACTTGTGTTGGTTGTATGCCTGTCTGGTGTATATTTAAATATAATATTTGTGCGACTGTCAATGCATGGGATTTTGTGTGTATTTATGTTTATATTTGTTTATTTCATAAATATTAAACATGTATAATAAAATATACATAATAATAAAATAATAATTTAGACAATTATTTAACAATACGTAAAAATCTGATCTCTATTGAAATAACAACATGTTATAATAGAAAATATTTTAATTTATTTATATAGTTAGTTTGTAATAAAAAACGGAAAGTAATATTCTGTTTACTTATACATGATACATAAACAAATTTTGTAATACAAACAAAAAATTACTTTCTCACGCGACATGAAGTGTTATTGTAATTAGATGCATTTCAACAAATAAGCTGAAAACAGTTTTGTTATTAAGTATTAACGATATAATTTTCCATGTAAAAACGTATAAGTACAGTTAAAAACTGACAATAAACAGTTAATTAATATAGACAAAGTCCATCGCTATAAAAGGTTTGAACATCAATTTCCGTTCTCTAAAATCTAACGCCTTTAAAATCCGATATAAAGCTGTATATGTTAGTTACATAACCCACGTAAGAGGTTTTATTCCTATGACAAAAGCTAAGGAAACCAAACGCTGTAACCGGACTATGTGAGCTGCGCGCGCGCAACCAGATCGACGAGTTTGGGACCAAGCCGCGGCAGTATCGCGCGAATCGTCGTGGGGCGCAGACGTGCACGCGGCACCGAACAGTGACCAAAAACGCCGTGCGTTCGGAGACAGTGATCCATATTGTGCTAAATAACGTGCAAACACATTTAAATAAAACATAAATGAGTGTCACCCATGGATAAGTGCGCGGGCAACACGCAGTTTCCGTAAGGTAAGCCTACCCGGCCGAGTTGAGTAGGGCCCTATTTCTACGAGGCTCGTTCGCTAGCCGAGTTCTTTTGGAAAGGGTTAACAGTCAACTTTTGCAAGGCGAATCACATTCTTAAACAGGGACCAGAGACCATTTGTCAACAATTGTGCAATGGAAATTTAATTTGATATATCTATCGCACCGTGAATGTGTTCCGTTTTGTTATTTTTCACGGTGTCCCCTTGAAGGGACGTCAGCCTTGCACAGAGGTATGTCAAGTGGCTGAAGAAATGTGAATGTCGGGTGGACAGCTGTACCTATGTACATTTGTGGACCAGTTCTTAACAATACGTTATTTCTGAATAATCGCCATGTTATTTGCGAACTCTACGTAGAGACCTATTTGTATACCGTTAAACTTTTATCTAATACTTGGTGTTTTTCAATTTGACATAAAAGATAAACCACAGTTGGAGAATATAAAAGAAACTGTAGAGAAAGTCTAGAAAGGTATTGTTACACTAAACTCAACCATTTATTGTCTCTATGTGCATGTAATGTGTTACTCTATGTTGAATAAAGATAATCCGCAGTGTGAGTCTCTATTAGAAAAGGTGACATTATAATTGTATAGTCACTGGTTACCTTGGTAATCCAAACAATTTGAGAATTTTAATTTATTAACTATGGAATATACCTTTGATATCTATAAGGTTATTTTTGAAGTAATTAGAAATCGCTCGGAATTGTAGCAATTTCCTATTCCACAGACAATACAGCTTGTTTTCAATGGAAGCATTTTTAAAATAGGTTGTTATTTTAGAGTTTATTAATTAAAAGTAAAAATATTATATTATTGCAGATATATTACTACTGTAAGCTAATAATAATTATTGTAGACGTATGTATGACTATTATTATGAATACAAAATTGAAGTTTTAATTGTATTTTAAAGTGGAGTAGAAAAGAATAACTGGTTATTCAATGTACAATAGATTTATTGAAGAGTCTTTAAAATCTAAAAGTATTTCAAGGCTATTCACATTTATATATAGATTGTATTGAAAAGGTTGGAAGCCTAGAAATATCTATTAAATGCTATTTGCTTTTGATCTGTCTAATTATATTTTACTAGCAGCGTCCAGAGGTTATACCTGCGTTATGTTGTAAAACTTTCATACTAGCTTTGCACCCCCCTTTACCCCTTTAAGGGATGATTTCCGAAAAAATATTTAACGTATTTCTAACTTATAATAAAGAACCTTCATAGAGAATTTTATTTGTATAACTTTAAAAACATCAAAGTTTTATACTAACTTTGCACCCCCGTTTTACCCCTTTAGGGGGTGAATTTTCAAAAATCCTTTTAATAGTGCTCCCCTTTGTTACAAAAGGAACCCTTATGCAATTGCAAGTACAGTTTTGACCCTGCGTTGATATGTCAGTCAGTCAGACAGACCGTTTCTCCTTTTTATAATATAATTCAATTGTAAAATGGCGCGAAGCCAGACATTTTAGGTCTAATGACAGTTATTTAACAGTTTACTTGTTATATACTAAGTATAAAATATATATTATATTACAGATTACATTTCTATTGTATAGTTTTGTTTTCTCCTCATTCATAATAGACAGTCTGAAGGTTCGTTGTAACATTGCGCCATTCATTAATTTTTTTTGCAAATATTTTGCATAATTTATAACAAATAATACTAGATAAATACCATTTGCATGATTCAATAAATATAACATTAATAAATATAAAGCATTATAAATACACTATTGAAGGTAGACTCAAAAACCACTCGAGCTTTGTATTCGTTAATAATAATTTCTAAAATAATTTAGTATTATATCTTCCCTCACTAAACAGACACTTAAATTTTGATTGTTTATATATATCCATTTTAAGCTACTTTTTACGGAGTCAGTTCAACATATGAGATGTTGTATATATATATATATATATAGACA
>JACJUM010003223.1:9059234-9214605 GCA_020976665.1 Heortia vitessoides | reverse complement strand
ACAGAAATATAAGTAATCGATTTTCTTCAAAGGCTTTGTCTTCTCATGGGTGTCACTACTGTTAGTAAGATCGAGATATGCAATCAATATACTTTAGGGTCTTGCCATAGCAAATCAAAATGGTGTTGCAAGTTGTAATTAACTATTTAATTTTACGATTCAATTATTTTTGAATATATTGTGTAATAAAATATCAATAACATTCCAATTGTACAAAGTACGATAGTAAATGCAACAGCATATCTTGTACCTGTCCCTTTGGTGTTAGTAGTTATGGCGACTGTGAGATTTACGGGTTCAATTCTTGTGATTTAACACAGCAGTGTTTAATACAAGCTTAAAATTCAGTTGTGAGCACATAAATTGTGTTAAGAATGTATTGAGAAGTAATTTTTTTTTTAATAGTCGAGAAGTCGAAAAGAGTCTTGTCGAGAATCCAGCATACCGTCTGATAGTCATAATAAGCGTCATCACAGCCTATAGCCGCTCGTATTATCATGAGGATATTAGTAGCGGGTTGCCAACCTTGTGACTTGAAGATGTAAGGTCTCGTTACCCAGTAATTTTAACACACGTTACACAGCAATGTGAACACTGCTGTTCGGCGGTAGAAACTAGAGAGGTACTAATACAGACGACCTTTGTATGAGGTCTATTTCCTCCCATCCCTCTCAGCAGTAAGTCGTATCCAATTAAATGGTAGATAAGATTTCCCATGATAACTAAATACGTATACTGCGTTTATTAAATGCATAAATCATAACATTGTGTTGTTTATGACCCTTCTTTATAGTCGAAAATGTTGAAATTAGATATCTCGATACAGGCTGTTAGAGGTGGAAATCCTTGGTGAGAACCTTGTTTGTTTAGCGTGTGGGTGTTCATGATGCTTTTGTTTTAGGACGTGGTGTTTGCATGAGTAATAATGGATATGAAACAGCATAGTATAGAAGTTATATATTTTTGTTGTCAAAAACTTTTATTATAGATTATTATTTATTTGCTTCTGTATTGTTTTGTATCTTTGATTGTATTTGTTACTAATGTCATCTAAGAGAAGTTTCTAACTTAGTGTTGTTAGTCTTTTATTTTGTGATTTGATTAATGATTTAATAGGGTCTCAATTAAGTCTTAATTTTTTATTTTCATTTTTTTTTATTATTGATTTATACCACTCTTTAGTTAAAAGATAAAATAATAATTAATCAAAGAAATATAAGGAGATGAGTTGTTTTATTTACGTAAAGAACCTAATAACACCTCATTTGTCGATATTTGTGGCAGAATGTGTGTTGTTTAGACGCGCTAGTACCCTTGCAATCGTTTCTACAGCGTCGCTTACCACCACGTGGTTCGTTTGCCCGACAAACTTCAAACCAGTACAAAAAAAGCGATGTAAAGTTCTCAAAGATAGAATGCCTATAATCGGGCACACGCATCGGTAATCTTATAGCGACCACATCGAAGCTAATGCCGGGAAAAACCGGCGCATAAGTTGATACACCAGTTCTTCTCGAGGAAAATATTGTAGGGTGTGCAGAAAAGGCAGCGAGCATGTGTGTGCCTGATAAGGGATCGTAGGAGCATATTAATCGGTCTAGTGTCGGCAAAAAGTGCAGAATTAAACGGGTGTCGGTAGATGGGAGGATCGTGGTTAGAATTTATAGTTTACGATGTCTATGGTGTATTGGTATCTATATTTCTAATTAAACTAATTTTTGTAATTTATGTTTCCATTTGCAATGATCCGGTAACCGTTTTAAAGAGGCAGTATTTAGTTTTAGAGTAAATAAAATTGAAGTTTATGTTGGTTTATATTTATAGGTATATAAATATAATATATAAATGTACATCTATATATATATATATATAAATGAACTTTATGTCATTACGTTCGTTACATAAATTATGTATTAATCGAATATAACAGGAGAATCCTAACCTTCAAATCTGTTAAATGTGTATAATAAATTTTAAACTTATTCTCACTTTTATAGATTAACATCGAATGCGAAATTTCGACACATTTTTATGTTCGAAGTTTAAAAATAATTCAATATTAATGATGGGAGAAAACAGCAATCAAAGACATCGAATAAAAATAATTGTTAACATAATTTTTTTATAATATGCGTACATAATAAAACAATTCAAAACGAAGTTTACTTAACGTCTGTAATTTTTTTTCTTCGATAAATAATTTAGAAAACTGAAATAGAATCATCAAAAAAACATAATTGGATATACTCTTCTTTGGGAAAATTTTATTATGCTTCCATGTAAAAGAAACAAAACTCTATTTGAGGTCAATAAAATTTTCACGCTGTAGAATTCAAACCAGGTGCCTAATGGCTTACTGTTATGTGTGTTTATGTCTTCAAAAAGACAATGAATTATTGCGATGTACCCATTGAAATCTAACAATGCACAGTTAAACTTGTTAAGTGATTTGTCCATCCGTCTGTTTCACTGCCGAAACGTAATAACCATTTGTAAACTTCATAACTATGGTAAAAACATATGTAATAAAATTGTTTAACTTAATATATGAAGTATTGACTCAAAATAGCTCAAGGAGCCATGGAGATAGCAATGCTCGGAGTCTCAATGCGCGATCGAATCAGGAATGAGGGGATTCGTAACAGAACCAAAGTTACCGACGTAGCCCGGTGGATTTAAGTTGAAGTGGCAGTGGGCAGGGCATTTGGTACGCAGAACCGATGGCCGATGGAGTCGTAAGGTTCTGGAATGGAGACCACGTACCAGCAAGTGCAGGGCGTGCAGCGTAGGGCGTCCACCCGCAAGATGGACCGAGGATCTGGCTAAAACAACGATGTGTCCACACACAGGCCGCTTACAACCGGTCCTATGGGAGATTACTTGGGGAGACCTATGTCATGCAGTGGACGTCTTATGGTTGACTTGATGATGACATTAAAATGTACATTGACTATTCATCGATGTGGTGAAGTCCCTGTCTGGCTGTATCAGGATATAGCGGGACAGGTCCTGTGGGAACTTTTACGGCATAAAAAAAATCCGGCAACATCTCATATATGACTCTGAGATATGTGGTTAATAGTACTAACGTTACAGATATTAAATAACAGACTGATTATAAATATAATATATATTTGACACACAGGCTAAGACAATAGCCGTGGGGTACCGGCAGAGCAGAGAGTACCTCCCCCTGTGCAAGGTATCATAAGAGGCGACTAAGGGATAAGAACAGACAGTTGGCGGTATATCCATTCGAAAATGTGCAGCTTAAATATTACAGGAGGTGGGGAAGCAGCTTCCTCGTCTAGAAGTTGGGCTGTGCGATGGCCGCCACGCCTGCCCAGCGTTGCAACTATAGGCAAATATCTTTCTATTTTGGGGTAGCCTATATCTACAATAGTGGATTTTCTATGGCTGATATGAGTATGAAAAAATAACAAATATTTATCATATAAATGATTGTCCTTGGTGTGGATCTAATTGATGACCTTTATCACAAGTTGGAAACACTGCCATCAGCGTTATCTTGCACTGCAATGTAATGTATAAATAATAATGAATGTTCCATTCATTCCAAACTTACAAATAATATGAACGAATGAATGAGGAATTATCTAGTTTTACATGTAGATGTGTGTAGTAAATCAGCAGGGTTGTTTAATAAAAGAGGTATCAATCAATCGTTGTCTAGGCAGTCTTCAATGCGCCGGCCATGTTGCGCTATATATATATATATATTTACAATACACATTCAGCATTCCACACCCACTGCAACTAGGGCTGTCTACACACGACATAGATACTATTTTTTTTTAAAGCCGGATCTACACTCTCGTGGATAGGGCTCGTAACGGCTCACAAGGAGCACACACATTTTAAATATTTTTATCAAGCCCGCTTATTAATCACGCATGGTTTTACTTGTGTTGAACGTAGCAGTGTACAGATCATTATATAATTTCATCATCATGTATTATTAAAAATAAAATAAATAAATAAATAATTTTATACGACATCTCAAATCTCTACGTTGACCTGATTTCAAATAAACTTAAAGGCTTGCTTGCTAGCTTAATGAACTGTAATGGATATCAGACAACAGAATAATTATAAATAAAATACTATGATAAACCCCTAGACACAGAACGAATAGAAATATTCATATAACTATTTGTGTGATGGGGATTGAACTCTTGACCTTTGGTGTGTAGGATAGGATCACTATCATCTGCGTTATCGGGCCCGACAAAGTTAAATCCAATGGTTAAAAATAGCAAAAATTGTAATGCATTGAAAATATATTAATATTTTGCATTTATTTAATTTCTTCGAGGTATCGACAACCCTGTTTGATGAAGTTTGTTCACCAAATCGATTAGTCACAATCGTCAAATTACCCGTCTCCGAATCCCCTATCTAAGTGCAGCGTCCTTCGCCGTGTGACGTCACACCACTAAAACCGACCGAAATTCATCGAAATCTAAGGTCATTACTCTATCCGAAGACGAGTCTCGAGGAAAAATGGCGGCGAATAATTTTAAATTTAAACATTTCACGGTTGTTATTTAGACATGTGTGTATGGTATCAAGTAACAGTCTATATTAATATGATAATTGCGAAGGCGTGTCTGTCTGTTTGTTATAGTCTCACAGACTATCCGGTGAGCCGATTTTAATGAAATTTGTCGTGTGGGTAGCTTGAACTCTGAGGAACGACCTAAGCAAATTATGTGATATTCATATCAATTACATTTAAACTTTAATAATAATAAAGATGTTTCCGTCTTGTTCAACTTCCTTATTTCTAGTGGCCGTGTCTTGGATATCATTGAGTAACATCATCATCATCATATCAGTCGTAGAACGTCCACTGTTGGACATATACCTTTTTGTTATTAGACCAGGTCGACAAACAAGCAAACAATCCGCGTGATAGTAATCGTCACTGCAGCCTATAGACGCTCGTGATTTATTATATTACATAACCCAGTATTTTGACTGTCCCGACGGCGTGGATGGTAGTGATTCTACATTGTGCGCCAAAGGGCGAGGGTTCGATCCCCACCCAGGACAAATATTTGCATGATTATATTTGTTTGTTCTGTAACTAGGTGTTTAATATATCTATTTAAGTATAATATTTGTGATTCTTCTGTTGCCTCATGTCCTTAACACAAGTACTTAAGGCGACTTATAACGGAATCAGGTCAATGTATGAGATGTTGTGTAAATTTAATATCCCTGTTTCTCTCACCAATCAAATTGGAACTCAGCAATGCGAACACTTCTATTTGGCGGTAGATATATGTAAAAGTGAAGTACCAATGCAGACATTCGTATAAGATCTAACTCATGTAAATTCCTTTTCATGTACCTTCCCAAAAATAAAAGAATTCTGCTCGTAATTGCCGCACTGGACAATCGTAGTTTCGAGATGAAAATCTGCTGATCCCCTCCCCGACGTGTTGCATTTGTTCCACCTTGTTCTATTGATTCCGCTACCTTAATCGACTCATACATTCCTTGGTACAGGAGGTTCTTAACTCTCTGAGACTCTATGGTAGAGAATCTATTCTTAAAATGTTCCATAACTGAATTTTCAAATATAGAGTATATCATGTTTTTGCGTAGAAAAATAATTGTCACCCAAATAAGATTATGTTGTAATTTATTTTTAGTCTTCCGAAGGTTCCTCCTAAATAATAGAGGTAGTAAAACTGAATAGCTACTAATAATGTGGGTTTCGTGTCCGTCTGTGCTAATGGTCACTTGTCACGATACGATTCAGGGTTTGTTTTGACAGACCATTAGGTTTCTGCCAGAATAGGAAGTGCACAAGGTCTCCAACGAGATGTTAGTCTATTTTTAAGACATGTTAAATTTACTATAGAAAAACTAAATCATACTAACACCATGCCAGATTCCCATCAGGGTAGGCAGAGACTATGGATCTCCACTTGTTACGATCTTGGCATACCTCTCTTGCTTCCATTACTCATACACGCTCGTTTATTCTTGGTACTTCTGACCTGGCCCTTCTTTAATGCCTCTTCTACCTGGTTTGGAATAACAGATGCTATACATACCTACTCTTTCCCTATAATATTTCAAGTATATACGCGTTCACTTCTCATAACAAAATTACTTTTAACGGCTCTAAACCGTACCTTATTTAACTTTATACATTTATTTTTGTCGTTTCGGTTACATTCCGGCAATTTTTTTTAATTGACATAAAGTGTTGTTCCATTAGTAATAACAATAATACTAATTTGTTCATTTATTTTTAGTTCTTAAGAGTTTCTATTACCTCCCTTTTGAAGATATTTGCTTAATTATTCTGAAATGGTTTTTTGGGCAATGTGTGATTATAGCATATCTCATTAATACAGCTATACCAAAGCTGTATCAATGAGATATGCTATAATCTCTTCTATATTATTATTAAAATTATACAAGCTGGTGCTGGCGACTTCGTCTGCACAGGGCTAGTACTTCGAGAAGCCCATTTTATTTTCCAAGCCCCCTCCTATCTATATGTATACCAAAGTATGTATAAAAATAAGAAATCTTTTTTAAAATTGTTTCTGAACTAAATTAATGAATTGTTACTAACGAACAACATTTATTTATATATTTTACATAAATAATTATATATTATGTATAGCCCATGTGCTATATAGTATAAGCTATATTTTTGTAAAGTTTCTTAAAAATCATATTAGATGTTTTTGCGTGAAAGAGTAACAAACATACAAACTTTCGCGTTAATGATATTAATAAGAACAGTAATAATAAGTATATAACAGTAATAATAATAAGGATGTGTTTCCTACATTATAATGGTCAAAATAATCGAGAAAATGTTGCATATCTCAGAATTCTATAAAATAGCATACAATTGGCATATATTGCTAGTCTTTGTAGACGTAACTAAAATATAAAAATCCTTGGTACACTATTTTAATATCTTAAGGTTTTGACAGCGTTACCAATGAAAGCGCCATTTTTTACTATAATTGTTATTAATGTTATATCGTGGCATTTACTTATAAATAATTCAGACGCAACTATAAGAGTGACCTCCTTGGGGGATTTTTTTAAATCCTTTTTTAGTGCTCACTGACGTTATAAAAGTACCCCCGTGCATAATTTCAAGTTTCTAACCCCTTAAAGTTTAAGCCCTGTGATGATATGTCAGTCAGTCAGTTAGTCAACGTCTCCTTTACGGTAATTTTGCGTGCAGCTTAACGTCGTTTTCAATTACCTATGCATTTAAATGCGTCAACCCATTTCGTCGATCGTTAAAGAGATTTATTTATCTCGAAAACCGTTTTCGAAAGGCCCGCACGTGGTTCAAATGCAAGATCAATCCTGAATGTATACCACTCTCTCAATTTGCTTAAATCCAAGAAAGTTTAAAACTCATGTCTGGTTTTCTATTAAACAATATCAAGAGGTAATTTATGATGCGCCAAAGCCACGCCAAACACCCAGGTAGCGGGTTCGATCCCCACTAAAGACAAATATTTATATAGGCTGGGTGTTAAATGTATATACTTAATTAGTATATTTGTAATTGCTCTGTTGTCTGATTGTCGTAATACAATGTCAATGTATGAGATGTTGTTAAAATTTATTCATTATTTATTGCTCAAAATTTATCTGCAGTATGTATTTTTGCACTCTATGAATAACTAGCTACCCGCCCCAGCTCCACCCGGTCGCAATGGTAATAACAAATGGTTACCGTTGGTTATCTCTGAGAGATAGACTAATACACCATTGCGGACTTTTTGTAGATATTATTAAAGTCAACAATACTTAAGGACTTTATTTTGATCTAACTCATCGGGTTCCAAAAAATGTGTCCATCAGCAGGTAAATACAGCAATTGAGAGGGCTCGTCCATTTAAACAATAAAATATATTTACAACATTTTTAATTTAAATATTAACTGAACGTTATACAAGTGTTGTAGTTCATCAACATCATATCAGTCATCTAAGGTCCACTGTTGGACATAAACCTCCCCAAGATATGGTCATTTTTCCAATAATCGCTGGGCAGGCGCTGCAATTGCAGGGCTCAATGCGACGAGGATGCTGCTGCCTATCCCCACCCAGTATTTTAGCTACGCTGTTTATATATATACCGCCATCTGTCGGTTCCAGTACCTCTGTCACCTCTTAAACCTTGTGCAAGATAGTACTATTCTACTCTACAAGTACCCCGCGGCTCGTTAGTTATTTACATAAATATATTATTAGAAGATGATCTATGAAAATAATTTATAACTAGCTTGCCTTTTACGACACCTGGTACGGTGAGAGGTACTATTATACTCTGCCGGTATTCCACGCCGCAATTAGGGGTTATAGAGCGTAAGTGCTGATCTGGTAGTGTACCCTAGTGCAACATAGTACTTTTATTTATATCTGTAGCGATTTTCCTTAAGTTTGTGCGTAGTAGTCACTAGAATGAATCACGGTGTTATCGGAATTTCAAATTAATTTATTTGCATCGATCGATGTGTCGGTATGTCACGAATTCCGTTTTTTATATTACAAGGTATTATACCAGCCATTAAAAGTCCCATTGCTGGACATTGGCCTCTCGAAGAAAGGAGATATTTTGCGCTTTATTGCCAGGCTGGGCAAGGGTGTTCGCAGCGCAGCTTTGTGTGCACTTGAACTACAGTGTTTCGAATTGATATACCACCATCTGTCGTTTCTGGTACCTTAGTTGGCTCTTACTATACCTGGTGCACTATCTATCTCTACCGGTACCTCAGGGCATATAGGACAGTTACCTCACGAAAATTTTTACCGCAGTGTACCAGTATTCTCAGTGTGATCCGGCATGAAGGGTGAGAGGGCCAAGAAATTACTGGGTAACGTGACATAATATCCTCAAGTCACAAGGTTGGCAACGCGCTAGTGGTATCCATGTCTTTTCGCTGAAGTATAGTCTAAATCACTCAGACTGTATGTTCGTCATAGTGGTCTAATAAAAACACAAGACTTTTGGATGAAGATACTTAAAACTGTTGGCTTAAAAAATTACCAGTTGGTGCAGAAGTTTTGCACGATGACAAGAAATAATCTCAAATTCTTATATGTTGGAGTAACAGTATATAACGATTTTTTATCTAACTGTTTCTTGACGATGACGAGTCGTGCTTAAGAGCTGGTTGAGACGATAGATCTTGATTACGACACAAAAAAAGATTTTATGTTACCTGCGTTAGTTGGCGATCTTGTGCATCAAGGGTCGTGGGTTCAATCTCTACTCCGGACAAATATTTATATGGTGATTAATTTTTTTTCTGTGTTAGGGTACCGGCAGAAGTGAATAGTACCACCCTCTATAACAGGTGTTATAAGAGGCAACTAAGGTACCAGAATCGACAGATGGCGGTATATCCGTGCGAGACAGTATAGCCTAAATTAATAGGGGGGTGGGCAGCAGCATCCCTGTCGCGAAAGCTGCAGTTGAAATTCCCCCTTTCTTGGGGAGGCCTTTATCCAGCAGTGGACTTTCGATGGCTGTAATGATGATGATGATGTGTTTGGGTGCTATAATAAGAACAAGCCTTTGAGGAACTTATTACGGAGTAAGGTAAATTATAATAAATAAATAAATAATAATAAATTCCCACAACATCTCAGACATTGACCTGACTCCGTGGTAAGTCGCTTGAAGCACTTGTGTTACGGACGCCAAACAATAGAAGGATCACAAATATACTACATAAATACCTATATTTTAATTATTTTAAAGGTTTATAAAACCAGAGATATCCTTGCATTGGATTAAAATCATACATAAGGCACGCCTAAAATGTGGGCTTGGCTTATTTTCAGATGCCGAAGGAACTTATTCTGAATCAATAGACTACTTAATGCCACATGGGTCATCATCAAAATAGATTCACCAGTTAATCCGTGATAGCGGAACAAATATACGGACAGACATAAGAGGACATTTTTGCATTAATAATACATTTAAAAAAATGAGAGTTTCACCGGCAATTCTGTCCACGTCGACTTCTCTTAATACATTTCTTTTGAGTGAATTGTCCTGGCATAATATCCGTACCGGCTAAGCTGTAAAAGTGCAACAAACATATTCTCGTATATCTATGCATTTATATTGTCAGTATGTATATTATACTCAAAATTATTTGCATGTACAGAAAAAGAAATCTGACAGATACAATTCAAGTACAACTCGTTATTGTTTTGACAAAAATTACAGCAATTGAGTGTTATAAAAAGACAATGTTGGATTTAAGTGTACTGTCCTTTTTCTGTCCAAATAAATAAAGACACGTGGGACGGTCCTCGGTTTAACGATCTCTTCCTCAGCGGCAGTCAAGTTGTTTCGCCATTTGAAGAAAATTTCGTCACTGCCTATTAAAATAAATTCATACTATTTAAGGCGAATGTTAAAGAGCCTCTGAAATAAGTAATTACCAACTTGTAAGTTATCTAGCCTTGTAATACCGGCAGCGTAGAATAGTACCTCCCTCTCTGCCAAGTGTAGTAAGAGGCGACTAAGGTATAAGGTATATTTTTATTATTCGAAACAGTCTAATGCATAGCGTGGGGATTTGCAACAGCATCCCCGTCGTAAAACCTGCGCCTTTCAATTGCCAACACGTTTGCCTAGCGCGGCAATTATAGGCAAATCCCCCTTTTTTGGGGAGGCTGTGTCTTACGACATCTGCCTTAAGGGGAGGCACTATTTTAATCTGCCAGTGATTTTTTTTACTTTTCAGTTAATACAATTTTATACGTGTTAAGTCTCCGCGTACGTTCTGGTGGTTTAGCTTTCCTCTTATCTGAGATTGAGGGCATGAGCCAAAGTAAATGTAGTGATATATATCAAACACTGAACTGTTAGGTAAGTGGTAGCATTACAGTGTAGGACGTTATTGCGTGTTATCCTGTGTCTGACCTCTGTGCATCCTGCATAGAATTTGTTCGCTTTCTAGGCCATTGAAAATAGAAACCTTTGTGCATTAGCAATATCTGTTTTATTTATAAGTATTATCACTTAATGATACAATTTAAATGTTAAATGGTAGATAGCGGACTTGTCTTGTGCGCTATGGGTCCTGGGTACGATCCCCACTCAGGACAAACAGTTATATGATATGTTATATTAATAATTGACACACATACATACATCAGATAACAGAGGTATCCGTAATATAATACTTAAATATATATATTTAACACCCAGACACAGAAGTATGAGCTTCACTCGAACGTGAGTTCGATCCCCCACTCAGGACAAATAATCATATGATAAATATTTGTATTTGTTCTATGTGTCTGGGTGTTATATATATATGTATCATCGTCATCATTAGAACCATTGGAAGTCCACTCTTATGGCTGATATGATGATGATGATGATATATTTGCCGTGAGGTACCGGCAGAGTAGAATAGCACTAGGTATCGTAAGAGGCAGAACAGTGCAGCTCATATGCACAGGGCAGGTATGGACACCAGCATCCCTATCGCGAAAGCAACGCTTTGTGATTGGCAACACGCTTGCCCAGCGCGGCGTATATGGGTGAAAAAACTTCCTTTCTTAGAGAGGCCTAAGTCCAGCAGTGGACTTCCAAAGGCTGGTTTGATGATAATATCCGATGCCACTTACCATTCCGCGGGCCATATGCTTGTTCAAAAACTAAGTTAAATAAAAATATACATAAATATTTAAGTTAATTCCA
This sequence comes from Heortia vitessoides, assembly GCA_020976665.1. NCBI lineage: Eukaryota > Metazoa > Arthropoda > Insecta > Lepidoptera > Crambidae > Heortia > Heortia vitessoides. The sequence continues at coordinate 9,202,854 of JACJUM010003223.1, read as the reverse complement.
TAATGAAACGTAAAAAGGTGTTTCACAATAACCATTGCTACCGGTTATTTTAAATGGAATGTCAAATGATTTCTCTGACTATGTGCAATATCCATGTTTTTATTTGTGCACGACTCAGAGTTCAATATCCACGAATTACTAACTATATACGGAATGCCTTAATTTTAAAAGGAGCGTAAATTAAAGGCGAATTGGCATAACCCAATAAAATACATTGTATCATTATTATGTGCGGTGTGATCGCGTAATCCGGTTTTTCGTATCAAAGTTCGTCGAACTGTCATGCGATGTAACTAGCTGGCGATGTGTGGTAGATTATGAAATGAATATAATATAAAATGTTCACATGTTTGTCTATCTATCGGACAGTCGCATATTTTTTAACGAGAGCTAAGCTAACGTCTGGTGCCGGTAGAGTAGAATGGTACATCTCCCTGTACCAGGTGTCGTGAGAAGCGATTAAGGTAACGAAACCGACAGATGGCGGTATATTCATCCTTAACAGTACAGCTCAAATTCAGAGGGCGAGGATGGGCAGCAGCAGCAGTGCTGCCAAGCTATGCCATGAAGCGGGAATTTAGAAGCGGCAAGCGACGTGGCAATTGCCGAGCGAAGCTTCTTCGCAGCGGGAATGCTGCTGCCTATCTTCGACCTGTGTATTTGAGTTACGATGATATTTGGGTGGGGTTCTCTCTGGTTACATAAATATTGATAGTTTCTGTGAAAAGAGAAACACTTTCAAGTAAAGTCGCGAGATAGATCTAGTAACAAATAAATATGTTAATTAATGATCGTATCAGTTATGAAATGTTAGTCATATGCTAAATTATCGCTCTTGAGCATTGTGAGGAAATGAACCGAGCGTCGTCAATATTTTCGACATGATGCTATAGCAGAAGTTGCTGATTATGAGCGATTTGACCACCAAGAGAGGGGCCGCTTTCAAAAGTGGGACCCACCCCTTTCATCTTCGGTAGAGGGCACCCCCGGGAGGTTGTGCGATATACTCAGTTCGATAAACTTAGTGGAGAATCCTGATTAGTTGAACGAAACGAAACGAAACAAACTTCCTTTTTTTCTTCTCTTTTCTCTTCTAACTTCTGTTCCTCCAGTCTTTGAGTCTTTGGTCTTGCTAAAGTTTAACTTAGAAACGCTTTATATATCTCAGCGATACCTGCACCGGTATCGGAATCTGGAATGGTATAGAACTTACCTCGTTCGGGTGCGACTCCACAACTTTATGTAATGAAAGACGTGGAATTTGCTAGTGGTGTAGGTCTTGAGATGGTTGCTTGCACGAGGATTCTGATAGCTGGAGAGCCGAACGTATGAGCGAGCCGTACGTCGTTCTTTTTTACAAAAAATTACCGCGGGTCAGAAAAAAGGCGTTCGCGTGTAACCTTCTCAGGTCTGAAAATGTCTGCTATAACTATTATATAGTATTTTTCGGAAATAGAATTGAAGCGAGTCTGTCCAGTTTGTGTTAAACGAGGTAGAGCTTGCATGCTTTAGGCAGCGAGTGCAGAAAAAATGCATTTTTGCATATATGTGTAAATTTTCACATCGCATTTGCATAATATGTCTTGTCTAATCTTGAGGTAGGTTTCTTAAGTTGACTGTCGAAATATGCAAAACGCAACTTGCATCTTTTAGCTATAAACTTGATTTAAAATTACATAAATAGGTCAACCAAATAAAAATATAGTGTTTGGAATAATCATATCAATGTATGGGGATTTTTGCACATAATTGACATAGGGGGCAGGCGTCATGGCGATCGCAGAGCGTAGCGTCGCATAGAATCGCTGTTGCCCATCCCTGCACAGTAGTATTTATGATATGCTGTTTCTGACAGTTCCAGCATCTCATCTATTTACATATAAGTTTGAATAAATAATTAAATTCTCACAACATCTTATACATTGATTTGACTCCGTGGTAAGTCACTTAAAGCAGTTGTGTTACAGACGCCAGACAACAGAGGTATATGCGCCATACGGCCCGTCATAATTGCGCAAAGCGTCGATGTTGCCCATCCTCGCCCAGTAGTATTTAGGATATGCTGTTTCTGCCAGTTCAGGTATCTCAGTAATTTTACATAAGTACATTACATTAAGCCCTAATAATATTTAGTTTGTTAAATTTATCTCTTTAGTATTTGATTTTAAAAATTTGACCATAATCTTAGCGTTTTTTCAGGTAATTTTCTGATGGCTAGTTTTCTATACATTAAGTTTATAACCCTTTAGTAGTGGCAGTTAAGTAAAAATAATCTTAAACTAAACTAGTGATTTGTCTATGGTCTTATGACCATAGTCGTTAGGGTTGATGGCCAATTTATGGGATACATAACAATATAATAGCGTTCTTAGCTTTACTGTTGTATTGTTATTGTATTTTGACATATTCAATGTCCTATTTTCATAAATTTTCTTTGTATTTTTTAAAAATAAATTCCCACAAAATCTCGTGTAAAGACCAGATTCCGTGGCAAGTCGCTTAAAACACTTATGTTTGGACATCAGACAACAGAAGAATCACAAATATACTACTTAGCTCAAATTAATAGGGCGGGGATGGGCAGTAGTATTCTTATTGCGAAAGTAACGCTCAACGATTGCCAACACGCTTGTCCAAAGCGGCAATTACGGGCAAAGTTCCCTATTTTCATGGGGAGGCCTATGTCCAGCAGTGGACTTCTAATAGCTGATATGATGATCCATGTCACTTAACACTAAAAATACAATAATGTGTAGGCTTTTATTTGTCTAAATCACCACAGATTTCTACTCACCTACATTAATTAACAAAAATGGGCGGAACTGTCTGTTTTTCCCTCCTACGCCTGCGCACCGAAGATAATTAGGAATACAAATGTATTACACAAGCATCACTTTTTAATTTCCCTTTCACCATTACAAACAAAAGTAAAAATATGGTTGCCACATTTGCTCAAATTGATTGAAAACATGTTGCTTCTTAATATATATATATATATTTATGAATTCCTATTTCTATTGGTCACGCCATCACGGACCTACTATATAGCAACATACTATAAAGCAACAATAGTCCGCGTGATAGTAAGTGTCACTGTAGCCTATAGATGCACGTAATATCACAAAGATATCACTAATGCGTTGGAAACTTTGTGATTTAAAGATATTATATCATTATGATATTTAAAATCATATTTACCTACATGTCATCACTGCCACCCGCCCGCCTTTTCTCAGTAGGTCGAGTTATTCCCGAATTGCGGGACTGAGCCTATCCCGCGCGAGACATTTAATTTTGATTCAAAAATCGGGACGTCCCGCCATATAATGGAACGTCTGGCACTGCTGGTGCTTACCACACACTTTAGAATCAAAATGATCGCGTACCCAACGGTTTCAGAGGCATTTCCTTTCGCGTATCCTTATGTTATCGAAGGTGCTCCCTGCGGAGGTTGCAGAAGACTACAGGGATCTTTCAAAAAGGGAATAAAGAGGTTTTTAAAAGAATGACAATTCGCGAATAATGCCTCGGTGTTGTAAACGCCTATAGACTACGGTGACTTCTTACCATCTACATGATGTAGACCTCTTTACAAAGGTCGTCTGAAATTGGTACGTCACTCTCGCCTATTTCTACCGCCAAATAGCAATTTCGCATTGCTGTGTTCCGGTTTGAAGGGTGAGAGAGACATTGAAATTATTGGGTAAATGTGACACGGTAGTTATATCTTTGTGATGTCATCTGATCGTTTATAAGAAAACCCCCACTGTCATTTCTGGACGTTTATATATTTTTTGTTATTTCTGTCATTAGTTTTATTTTGTAACATTAAAACTTGTTATTCGGTTTCATTGTGGAACAATAAAAACTATTTAGAAACACAAACACGTTTTCTCTACAGCTGATATATCAACACAAGCAACGAGTAAATGTGAAATAACCAAAGTTAACAAGTCTAGATTCTAGTTAAAGATCTAGTGATATAGTTGGTTAAGAGCTCTCGTGTTACAAGCATCTCGGTTATTTGGTGACGTCATCGTTGTCTAGGCATTCATTAAAATAACATATTCCCGCGCACCGTGTCCAAGCACGGTACATTAAACGCAGTATTGTGAAATATGCAGAATAACCTGATGATCGTAGCAAGCAATAAGATGGCGGAGTCGATGGCGTAGATAGTAGTGATCCTGTCTTATTCAAAGGTCGTGGGTTCGATTGTCACCTTGTGTGTCTGGTGGTGTTAAATATGTGTATTTAAGTAGCATTTGTGTGATTCTTTTTTATCTGAAATCCGTAAAACAAGTGTTTTAAGCCACTTATCATGGAATCAGTATGAGATTTTGTGGGAATTCATTGATTTATTATTTATTAGTTAGCGTGTGGTTTAAGAATTTGCTTTTATTTTCTCTTTATAATATAATATACATGTTCGTAAGAATAAGTTTACTACCCAGTACGTTAATAACAACTGTATATTTAAATAAAAATTTGGTTTTATCGGCTATGATCTGTAAGTATCAAGTTATGTATCAAGATAGTCTGTATATAGCACACAGACGTTAGGGGCGCTTTATTTGCTGATTTAATGTTGGCAAATGTATACAAGATTACTACCTACCTACTTCATGTTTATATCTTTATCATCACAAGCCATGCCCTGCGGTGTTGCCTTTTCCCGTAAGAGTGTGAGAAAGTAATATAGCTTATTTTGTTTCTGGTATCTTAGTCGCCTCCTACGACACCTGGTATAGGGGAAGGTACTATTCTACTCAGCCGGTACCTCACGGCATATATATACCACTCTATATATATCTACCGCTTACTGATAATCTACTGTCCGAGTTACAAGGTTACTTTGTAATTTATAAATAAATTAACATAGAAAATGACGGAGTTTACTCGAAGAGCCGGCAAAATATAATTATTTAAATTGATGTCTGCGTGTTTGAGGTAAACAGAATAAAACGATCTAAGTATGTCATACTGCAGAGTAGAATAGTACCCTGCCTTGTACTAGGTACCGGATACCGCGAGATGGCGGTATATCCATCCGAAACTGCGTAGCTGAAATGCATCCGGCTGGAGATGGGCAGCAGCATTCCCGTCGCGAAGCTATTCTCTGCAAATGCCACCACGCTTGCCCAGCATTCAAAACAAATAAAAAAAGAATATAAAATAAAAAATATTGATTACTGGCTTTCTGCAACTACACGAAATTTTTATTTAACTTTTTATCGCATACCGCAGGTTTCTTCCCAGACTCAAAAGTAGCTCGTGTTCAATCTACCAAGATACCATTTATCAAAATCGTTTAAAACAAACACAAACACATAAACTTTCATGTTTATAATATTAGTACGGATTTTTTTATTATCAACACTTACATTTATCGTTTAAAAGCCCTCTCGCTAAAGCTGCCGTAGGCGAAGGATCGTTATCCATACATTCTTGAAAAAAAAACAAGAAAAAGACCATCCTACATTACGTTGTCGTCATGGCCGTTTTGTATCATCCCGCAAACATAGTCCAATAAATTATAAATGCAAAGATATCGCTTAATATGACAGAGAATAAAACAAAATTTCATTTATTCAGGACATAGCGAGACCTGGTTACCGAACGAACGATACGCAGTTGACGTTTTACTTTTTTATTTTCTCCCGCCATAACGCTTTAACTGCGGTGCGAATTGGCTTTTTTCTTTTTTATAATCTACCCAGGCCGCATTTCGAGATTTCCTTTACTGATTGCACTAAATCGTGCGTGTTTTTATTTAAATACACCCAAATTCTTTGTTACGTATTTACGTAAATGAGAAAAAGTAAAGCACATATAGAATATACTTTCGTATCTTCATTATTTGCGTTAATGAAACAAAACTTACCTGAATCTTAGAAAAGGCATAACTTTTTAATTAAATCATGGTATCAAAAACATCCTCAACTTTAGCTATAACGTATTGCTCAGGAAAAAAGTTAGTAGAGAGTCTGGTACTTGAATTCGTTTCAGGTACTAGAACAGACGAGTGGCGATATATCCATCTCGTACAGGATAATTCAAATGCAATAAGGCATGGTTGCTGCTGGCCATTCCTGTCGCCAAGCAATGCCTTTGCCACCACGCCTGTCCAGTGAGGCAATTATGGTCCAAATACCTCTAGAAGTCTTGAGGAAGCGTATGTCTGGTGGATGTCTTACAGATGAATATTGGGTAAAATAAATAAAATATGGTGTTATAGATAATAATATACATATAGGTATATGTGCATTAATACTTAGTGAAAGCGTAAAAGTTGAGTGAAAAATATTACTTTGAACGATACGGCTCCCAACAGCCAATTTCATTTATCAATATCATCAAACCAGCCATTCAAAGTCCACTGCTGGACATAAACCTCTCCAAGAAAGTTTTTTGCTCATATTGACACGCTGGGCAAGCATGTTGGCAATTGCAGAGGGCAGTTGTCGCAACAGGGATGCTGCTGCCCATCCCCACCCTGAGCATTTGAGCTGCACTGTTTCTGATGAATATACCGCCGTCTGTCGGTTCTGGTACCTCAGTCGCCTCTTACGACACCTGGTACAGTAAGAGGTTACTATTCTACTCTGCCGGTATATCACACCAATTGTATTGTTAATTATTATTTATCCGCATTTGTATTGCACAATAGTGATGTAATTGTAAATGAAAAGAATATCATAGACAATATAATTACGTAACTTCTTACTATAGCAGTGTTTTTGATAAACACGTAATTACGCATTCAGTGTAATGAGATAGCTAATCGCGTATGTTTTCTAAGTGTAATGGATCAGTTAGCACGTCGATGCAAACAACTGGGTGTGACAGGATTTTTCTATAATATACGTAATTATGAGAGTGCACAAGATAGGATCACTACTACCTACACGAGGTAGATTAAAAAGGTCGTCTGCTTTAGTACCTCACTCTCACCTATTTCTACCGCCAACTAATGCGCATTACTGTGTTCTAGTATGAAGGATGAAATAGGCAGTGAAATAAGTATACGTGACATAATATCTCCAAGTTATAAGGTTGGCAACGCGTTAGTGATATCATTTGATATAGTGATATTAGGAGCGTAGCGAGCGAGCGTATAGGCTTCGGTGACGCTTACTAACATTTGGACTGCATGTTTGTCGACCTGGTCTCATAAATTAAAAAGAGAACTCCACGCGGGCAAAGTTGCAGGCGGAAAGCTAGTCTTAAAAATGAAGAAAAATAAATTCACTTTTCACATCATGGCAGCCTTGTAGAGGGGTCCCTCGGGCGATGCGGCATTCCTGTCCAGTGCTAATGGGTACTTTTGTTTTTAACTCAAGCACCCCATGAGTTCCCCTGAGGCACTGAGGTACCCCGCTAAGAGCGCGACACCGGCAATTTGAAATAAATATGTATACACCTATATTCAAGTCTGCAATTCTGGTAAATAGTTATGATTACTTAAGGTACCATACTAGAGACACTAAAAAAATGTCGCCAGCATTAGTACCTCACTCTCATCTTTCTCTACCGCCAAATAGCAGTGTTCGCATTTCTGTGTTCCGGTTTGAAGGGTGAGGCAGTGAAATTACCGGATAAACGTGACATAGTAACTTCAGTTCTCAAAGTTGGCGATATGCTAGTGATATCTTTGTGATGACACGAGTGTTTATAGGCTGCAGTCACGTTTATTATCAAGCGGACCGTATGTTTGATCGCTAGCTTCATATTATATAAAAAAACAATAAATAATTATGTATCCGTTTATGTCATGTCCATGCAGTTATTGAAATACGTAATATTTATAGACATATTTTCAAAACATTTCTCATTATTTGTTGTTATTGTGCATTGGAAAATGATGGAATTTATATCGTCATATCAGCCGTAAAAATGTCCACGGCTGGACATAGGCCTCGCCAAGAAAAGGGATATTTGCACATTATTGCCACGCTGGGCCAGCGTGGCCGTAACTGCAGAGCGTAGCTTCGCGACGGGCTTGCTACTGCCCATTCCTGCCATATTGCATTTGAGTTACATTGCTTCGAATGGATATACCGCCATCTGTCGGTTTCGGTATCTCAGCCGCATTATACGACACCTGGTACTGTTATTCTCTGCCGGTTCCTACCACATAAAAGTAATTGTTTACAAGAAATTAAAAAGAATCTGTTACAGGTTGGGTTAGAACCTGTATTTTTCCCGTTCCGGGAGACTTCCTACCAATTATGCTACCAAAATCATATTATTTTTAAGCCAAGATTATTTAAGTATGGCAAGTGAGTCTATCACATAAATAAAGATTTAGATAGTTATTAATTCAATTGGTTGTATGCATAGAAAAGTGTATCCACCGGAATAGTTAAAGCGAGGGTTGAAACCCCGCCTGAAACCTGAGATATTTTTATGTTCTTTTATATATTTGTTTTTCTCTTCATTTTTGTTCATCGCTAATCCAATAAAGTATAAGATAGAAGCGCGGGCGACGCGACATTCCAACGCAACAAATCGTGCGCACGCTCAGACGAGCGTAGTGCACTGGTGACAGTGTAACACGTGTTTGATTAATATTCAGACTGTTCTTTAGTCTGAGTATTAATCAAACATGACATGTGTCAACATAATCAACATTTGTCTCGAAATTACTGAAGTAAAAGTCAAAATATCTTAATTTTGAATAGGCCTGTCATAAGCACTTTTAAATCTAAGTATAGATCAACTAATCCCATTTAATAACTCAAATGACCGATAACCCTGATGACCCTAAAGGGTTATAAAAGTCATTTGAAGATTCAAGAAAGATTCACGAGTGACCTACTTTCAAACAAACTGCCGGCACCAGACGAGTTTTAAAACTAAGTTTTTTATTATTATTATACCACGTTGACAAATAATATATGCTTCTTGTATTTGTGTATGTGTAATAGAAAGCGTCACAGCAGCCTATAGACGCTCGTAACATGAATGTCACTATCGTGTTGCCAACTTTGTGACTTGAAGATAACATATCACAACACCCAGTAATTTCACTGCTTCTTAACACAGTTATACGAACAGATATAAGAGAGAGTGAAGTACCAATGCAGACGAGTAAGAGGTCTAACTCATTTACATTTATTGCGCAAGCCACCAGAAAAGAACCTGCAAGAAAATCTGTTGGTAATAAAGGTTTTATTAACACTCAGTGGTTGGTGCTATAGGAGTTCTTCTCACTCTCACCTATTTCTACCGCCAAATAGCAATATTCGCATTGCTATGTTCCAGTCTGATGGGTGAGAGAGGCAGTGAATTAACTGGGAAATGTGGAAATAGTATTACAGAAGAGCCAGGTCAGAAGTGCCAAAAAGAAATGATCGTGTATATAAGGACAAATGTAAGGGAAGCGAGAGAGGTATTCTACTATCGTAGCAAGTGGAGATCCATAGTCTCTGCCTATATTATATCATTATATATTTGTCTTTTTATAACGTTACTAGATGTCCCAGCAAACGTTGTTCTGCCATATAAATTATATAAAATGATTAGATTACTATAACAGCTTTTAAAAAATAGGGGTTGGTGATAGAAGGGTGAAATTTTAGGGTAGTATGAATTTCTAAATGCAATATTATGAAAAAATTTTAGGGTTGGATAACCATTATCACTTAGGGGTATGAAAAATAGGTTGTAGCCGTTTCTCAGACCTACAAATATGCATATCAAATATCATATGAATCGGTCAAGTCGCTTTGAAGGAGAATGGTAACACACGAGAATCTTATAAAACGTTAAGTCCGCTTTCCGGGTAGCTTGAAAACGTGCTGCATTGTAAAAAGCCTTTTTTAAATATGCGTATGCTTGTAGATGATAAATTGCGATATGTAAATGTATGTTAGCTTACTGTTCTCATGTGTACTGTGGCTGCATGAATTGTTATTATTGTGCCACTTGCACACCCACTGTGACAACAGGGGAAGGCGCTGTGTGTTAGTGTTGGCTGACATTTTTAAGGTTCTGTGCATACTTGTAAATGAATATGGAATCTTATAATCATCCTTACTAATATTCTAAATCCGAAAGTAACTCTGTCTGTCTGTTACGCAATCACGAATAAACTACTGAACCGATTTAAATGAAATTCGGCACACAGATAGCCTAAAGCCTTAGAAAGGACATAGGCTACTTTTTTATTTGACATAAGAGTTGTAAGGGGTCGAAAGGGGGGGTAAAAAGTTGTATGGAAGTATCGCTATTGTTAGAGCTAGAAGCTTAAAACTTATTATTTAGGCCACTGATTTGTATATATAAATAAATATAAAATTTAAAGTTTGTATAAGTTAAAGTAAAAAGGTATGGTGCCCAAAGAAACTACTGCACGCGGACGAAGTCGCAGGCACAGCTAGTATGTATTAATCGGCCGGTATGACGCTTCACAGGGTCTTGTGAGACGCCTCCTTATCCCTTGGTATATAAAAATACGCGTCAAAATATTTGTCTGGGATGAACTCATAAACTACAGACGGGCCCGATGGCGCAGATGGTAGTGATCCTGTCTTGTGCACCAGGGGTCGTGGGTTCGATTCCCACCCAGAGCAAATATTTATATGATGATGTTTGTGTTTGTATTGTATGTATTTAAGTAGTATATTTGTGATTCCTCTGTTGTCTGGCATTCGTAACACAAGTGCTTTAAGCGACTTACCTCGGAGTCAGGTCAATGTATGAGATGTTGTGGGAATTTATTATTATTATTATTATTAATAAAAAAAAATTACGTACTACGTCAATTTGTGTTCGCTTTGATCCAACTTGAGAGATAAGATATATATAATAGTTTCTATCTCTATTTATGATATATGATATATCTCTTTTTTGTTAGACTAGATCGGTTTCATTAAACCTGGAAACACTGAACGTATCATACGTTGACTTAACTCTGAGATAAGTTGGTTAAAGGACTTTTGTTGCGGATATCAGGCAAAAGGGAAATCTCTAATATAATATACAATACCCAGACACAGAACAAACGGATAAATACTTTGAGACGGATAGGGATCAAACACCCTCAACGCACAAGATAGGATTCGTTTGTAAATTTTCCAATAAATACTTAGATACTAATGTTTTAACGCGAACGTTTGTGTGGAAGTATGTTTATTGCGTGTTCACGAAGAAATGGCTGAACAGATCTGACACGAAAATTATTAATAGGCTAGAATAACACATAGGTTACTTTTTACATTAAAAATATATTCCCGTGGGATAGATAAATAGTCAGCTAGACTAGACTTTTTGCACAGTGTAACTGGCAGATAGCGACGTAATATTTTACTCGGGAACAAAGTCGCGGGCAAAATGCTAGCAGATATTATAAATTTGCAGACCCTCAAGGGCGAGGTGCATTCGTTCTTTTAATTCACAGGTACTATAAGGTCAAAAGAATGCTCGTACTTGACAAATTACTCTTATTATGCCTTCAATTACAACACGTTACTATGGCAGCTGCCGTCTGTAGAGTCCTGTTATCTCTATATATAAATGTATCTAGCTGTACCCCGCAATTTCACCCACGTTGAGTTGTAAAACTTTCAAACTAACTTTGCACCCTCTTTTTCCCCTTTAAGGGATAATTTTCGGAAAAAAATTACAGGTTCTTCATAACTTTCAATGAAGCACCCCTGTGTTACCCCTTTAGGTAAGGATATTTGAAATATCATTATAATCATGAAATATCAGAATTTTCAAATATCCTTCCTGATTGCTGCCATACGTTATAAAAGGAACTCTTGTGCAAAATTAGTTTGAACCTTTGGTATTTTTGAAGTGATTGAAATGAAATTCAGTATATGAAGGAAGAACCTATCCATTGACGGTCAGAAAATGCGTGTAAAGTATATATTTTTTAAATTATTCCTTAAAGGGGTAAAACGAGGGTACAAAGTTAGTATAAAACTACTACTTAACGGGTAAAACCGCGGTGTACTACTAGTAACATGTAAAGAAATATGACGGGTCCGATACCGTATTTGGAAGTGTTCCGATCTCATGAGACAAGGGTCGTGGGTTCCATCCCCGCCCAGGACAAACATTTATTTGATGTACATCTGTGTTTGTTCTGTCTTCGTGTATATATGTATTTAAGTATTATATTTGTGATTCCTCTGTTAGCTGATATCGATAACACGACTCATTTTATCTTACCAGCCAAGGGAAGTCCATTGCTGGTCATAGCCCTCTCCAAGAAAGGAGGATTTTGCCCATAATTGCCACGCTGGGCAAGCGTGTTGGCAATCGCAGAGCGCAGCTTTCGTGTCGGGGATGCAGCTGCCCGTCCTCGTCCTGTGCATTTGAGCTGCACTGTTTTGGATGGAAATACCGCTATCTGTCAGTTCTGGTACATTAAACGCCTTTTACGACACCTGGTAGGAGGTACTATTCTATTCTGTCAGTAAACAGAGCTGAAGGCCGATGGGAAGAGCGTACCGTACGTACGTACGTACACCACAACTGCATATCGCGCTGAATACAATTCGCATTCAGTTGTACTTATTGCAAACCTCTCGATAGAGTTCTTTATTTATCAGTGGACGTCCAACGGATATAGTAAATAGTAAGTCCAATAAGTCATATCTAGACGAGTTAATAGCATGATCGCGTGTATGATTTCTTCCGTTTCCATTATTGTCTATATTTAGATGTTTATCTTCGCATTCTTTGTATACAACTTTATTGTAGCCTGACGTATAAGACTGTGCGTCCACTGGTTTTATAGCATCGAATAGCGACGTATAACACTCCCTAATGAAAACTGCTTTTATTGAAAGTTATCGTTGTTTATGGACCTTTGAGTGCTAATAATAATGACCAGTTCTGTATTATTTGCTTACTTATTTGACAGAAGCAAATTTCAATGTCAGTTATCTGTCGACATATGTTTGAAAAATTCGATGTTTTTTATAGTAAGCGTCACATTAGTCTGTAAACCCTCGTAATATCACAAGGTCATTACTAGCGCGTTCCCAACCTAGTGACTTGAAGTTATTATGTGACATTTTCCAGTAATTTCACTGCTCCTCTCACCTTTCATACAGGAACACAGCAATGCGAACACTACTATTTGGCGGTAGAATTAGGTGAGAGTGAGGTACTAATGCAGATGACTTGTATAAGATCTACAGTGAGTAAGTGTCAGATATATTGTTACTTGTGAGGTACCGGCAAGGTCGTGAGGTACCAGCAGAGTAGAGTAGTACCTACCCCTGTACTAGGTGTCGTAAGAGGCGACTAAGGTACCAGAACCGACAGACGGCGGTATATCCATCCGAAACAGGAGGTTCGGCAGCAGCATCCCCATCGCTAAAGCTGCGCTCTGCGATTGCCAACACGCTTGCTCAGCGCGGCAATTATGGGCAAGATCTCTTTTTCTTAGAGAGGCCTATGTCCAGCAGTGGACTTCCAATGGCTAGTATGATAAAGACGATGTTATTGTTACTTAAAAAGCGATAGAACCTCACATTTTCGAATAGTCATATATGTACAACCTACATATATCATTTTAACTGGAATGATTAATTAATTAATCTAACAATAGTTTGGAATGTTTGGAAAACAACTATAAAAAATCATTTGCTACACTCGTTGAAAGATAGGTCTCCCTATTATAGATATTCTACATAATATACTATTTCATATTTTTTATTATACCTCGGAGGTACCACGGAGGTATCATTTGATGTTGTGGGTTAGTGGACGCAGGGTTTAATGCATCAGATTTCTTCTTAACCAGATTGTACGATAAATATTTTATATTCTACAAATATTGCTAATAAACTTATAAAAATATTTCACAGTTAGTGTTACTTTTTACTGAGTAACATACGTTATGTACGTTATAAATAGCATATAACATTAGATTACTACCGACTACCTAAAACAGAACTATGTAAACGGGATTGGTTTTTTTGTACGTTTCTAACAAAAATACTCGGAAAGTCTTTCATGAATAGAAATTTACATTATCAGCAAGTGACAGAAAATGTAAAATAATGATAAAAGTTTGTTGTCACAATCCGAAGTATAGAACAATGTAGCCATAGATTCCAAAATAGGATAACCTATATGTCAGGAGCTAGTTTCTTCCAAAACGTAACAGATTTTATTTAGGCTAGAGATGAATAGCTTTAAGTACTTGTGTTATGGATATCAAGTCACATGGATATTACAAATATAATACTTAAATACACATAAATAACTCCCAGACACAGAACAAAAACGAATATCTATTATATAAATATGTCTTCTGTGGGCATAGAACCTACACAAAACATAGGAGGGATCGTTTACATCTACGTTATAGGGGCCCGCCGTGTGTTATTAATATTTACCTTAGACTTTTAAAATTTTAGAGCTGCCAACGAAAAACACGCAGACCGTACTTTACAGAAGTTTATGTTTTATTTGCCTCGTTGATGGCGGTACGCAAATCACATTTGTTATTACAGACTTAAGTGACCGCGCTTTTTCTGCTTATTTGTAACTTTGTAGGTCTTAGATAACGAACGCACCCAATAACTGTCCTCATTACTATGTACAGTTCGCGCCATTTAAGTTGACCGATATGAAGAAAAGCAACAGTGATCAGACACTAAGTTGTTAAGCAGTAAGATAAAGTACAGAATAGCTTTTTAAAACGAGTTTGAAATGTCATAAAGTATTCTTAACAACTTGCAACAGACTTTTAACGTTTCGAGGTATATTTTTTCACCCGTCTCTGCTTACAAAATAGTATAAAATTTAACTGAAACGATTGTCTCTTTCTTTTATATTAAAATCAAATCAATGTACTCTAGTTAATTCTTTATGACGGGCCTGATGGCGCATATGGTAGTGGTCTTTGTGCGAGTTCGATCCTCACCAAAGAGCAAATATTTTGATAAATATTTGTATTTGTTCTGTGTATGTGTTGTATTTATATATATCTAATTTTCTGATAATGTCTAAAAATTATCTGAAAATGTCTGAAAATTTAATAAAAAATAAACGTCTGATATCTTAATATACTATATTCTAAATATTATCTGATATCTTATTTCGGAAGCAGGTTGTATGAGATGTTGTTGAAAATTATATAATGACACACACTTCAATATCAACTGTTAATATTTACAGGTAAATATGAATTGTCGGCTTACTAATTAACCTAATACACAATGCGTTACATCAATTCGACCAATCACATAACAGAACCTGCATCGCGCTTACAAAGTTTTCACAACGCCTCGCATATACAAGATCCGGACACACAACCGCTCTGCCTCTCCCAAATAGCGCATCCACCCTTGAGCCCTATCATCGACGGCCAATCAAGTAGAGGTCTTTGTCTTAGGAGGCGTCCTAGAGTGATCCCCGCCGATCTCGTTCCAATCCTGCAACATTGCAAGCGGCGGTTCCAGGAAAGCGAGAGCGTAGCCTAGCCTCTTTTTTTCGGTGACGCTGAATCCGACATCATCATCAGCCAGCATTAGGTTTATCCAAATTTGATACGCAGATATACAAATTACGAATATAAGTCAATCGGGCATAGGGTCGCTCATTAATAAGCGGGTTCACCCTCTCCTCTGGTGGTGCTAGAATTAACGTTTACGTGTAATTCAGAATGAGGTTATCCGGCAAAAAATATACACATACACCTGTCGGGTCAATGGCCTTAGACTCGACCACCTGACTCAGCGGAAGACCAACCGATTTCGCCAATTTAGCGACAGCAACCTTTCGCTAAAAAGGGTTACTATTAAATGTCAATAAAAAGGCAGCCAGCTAAACTTTACAATGTCGACTACTGGGCTCAGTAATAGTTTGTTGATGCATTTTTAATGTCGTCGCAGGGCGAAGGGCTTATATCAAAATTTTACTTTTTATTTACTCTCAAGGTTCAGTATAAAAGGCGATATTTATAAGAAAAAAATATTAGTAATGCTTAAGCCTTTATGCTTTGTTTGTTATTTCGTGAATAATAAAGAAGCAAAACAGGAAAAGGAGTTCCCTTTTTAAATGAAACGGAAGACTAGAATAGTATCTCCTTCAGTAATGCCCGAACCAGCAGATGGCGGTATACCCAACCTTTCTGGGTTTGCTAAAATGCAATGGAGCGGGATAGGCAGCAGCATTCTCGTCACCAAGCTATGCTCTGCTTTCGTTACGCTTGGGATAAATTCCCCCTTTCATGAGAACTGTGTTCAGTAGTAGAGGTACTATGGCTGCCATCATGATAATGAAGATGATGATATTTTTTTAAACTAATTTCTTGATTTATACACACAACACCAAATATACATTTTTGCTTAGAATTAGATGTCACCACGTATTATTTAATAATAAAAATATGGTACAGCCTCAGGGTACCGGCGGAGTAGAATATAGCACCTCCCTCTGTACCAGGTGTCGTAAGAGGCGACTAAGGTACCAAGTACAAGGTAAGGTAAACTGACAGATGGTGGTATATCTATCCAAAACAGCGCAATTAAATGCTACAGGGTGGTGATGGGCAGCAGCATCCTCGTCGCGAAGTTACGCTTTGCGATTACCACCAAGCCTGTCCAGAGTGGCAATGATTTATCACAATTTGTCGTATGCGAGAATTAATACAGACACCGCAAGCATACGGAACTAGTGCCCAGAAAATTGATCTAGCGACCACATTTAATCTACAATTACCCGAAACTGATTAATCACACAAATCGCAAACTGTATATAAAACAGTAAATAAAAAGATTAATGCTCGATCAATTAAAATAAATGGCGGTAAATTATTTCCAACCAGGTCCGCTGCCCGACTCGGATACGTTTGAAGATTTAATGCATTGTGAAACCTGAGCCGACAGATGGCGGTATATCTATCCGAAAAAGTGTCACTGCGATTGCAGGCAGGCATGCCCAGCACAGCAATTAGGGAAAAAATTTCCCATTTTTTGGGGAGGCGTGTGGCCACCAGTGGACTTCCAGTGATGAATGCATTATGGTTGACTTTTTATCATTGTCCATATTGTTCTCTACCACCTCATATTGTAAAAAGTATGACATGAGTTAGAATGCTTGATTGTCGACCTAGTATAATAAAAAAAATATATTTTTAATTGTAATAAGAAATTAATTAATGATTTTATAAAATTTGTCCTGGGTAGGGTGCGAACTTACGACCCTTAAAGCAAAAGAATGGGACATTATCGAATGCCACCGGGCCCGACACAAATCACCGAGATTCTCTGCCAATCCCTCGTACGTCGAACAACCTGTACTGTGAATTCTGTTTTGTCTGAACTGTTATCTTGGTTCTCATTTTTAATTGAAAATACTTGAAACTCGTCTACTTCTCAACCATTTGCATAATAATTCTAAAGATTACTAATATTGATTCTGCATAATCAATTAATTAAACTACGCCAGTAAAATATCGGAGTGCCGTTACATCCGGCGAGATTTGTACTACCTATTTGTGTTGTGACTGGGCGGTAATTAGACGTCCTGTAAAGGCCATTGAACGGCCTTTAATGATTAACGTGAGAAGATTTTTTATGGCGCCGAAGTTATTTCCAAACGCTTTATATCCTTTTTATTGCATCTTGCATGTTACTGACATTACATAAATATACATCGTAAAATGTGTGTTTGTTTGAATTCACGACTTGTACGAACTTTGATGATTATTTTGGTATTTGGATAATTATTTATTTATAAAAAAAAAGCTTTACGGCTTTGTCTCTGTTCGCGTTTTCTTTACATCATTTCTTACGGGAACTGCACGAGGTCAAACGTAGTGCCTGAAAGCTGAAATAGGAGTTTATTTTATTGATATAAAATAGTAATTCTTTCGACTTCTCACATATTGACCTGAATTCGAATAAGTCGCTTAAAACACTTATATTTGGGACATCAGGCAACAAGATAACCATAAATTTAATACTTGAATACCTGTTTTTAACACCCATACACAAAACAAATATAAATATCATATAAACGTTGGGCGGGGATCGATCCCATGCTGCGCCATTGGGCTCATCGAATTTCATATTATCTAGTTTTTAAAATGTAAGTGCAGTCTTGTGGTACCGGTGGAGATTAGTACAGCACCACCTCCTGTATCAGGTGTCGTTAAAGGCAACTAAGGGACCAGAACCGATAGATGGAGGTATATCCATCCGAGATAGCGTATCTCATATGCAACAGACTGAGGATGGGCAGTAGCATTTCCGTCGCAAAGCTTCGCTCTGCGTTTGCCACAATATTTAGCCAGCGTGGCAATTGCCGGCATAATTTCCTCTTCCTTGGGGAGGCCTTTGTCCAGCAGTTGATGCACCATGGCTGATATGCCAGCTGCTGCAAGTAATTATTTCACTAGTATTGTCTCACGGAATTATTTATGTTGCATTGAATTTAGCAATTTTATAACAAAAGTCACGTGCTATCCTAAATTTCTACGACCATTTTTGTTCTCACTGATCTTTCAAAATACAACGCCTTACAATAGAGGCACGCGGAAACCTCTGCTCATATGTTTAATTTTAAGTTCATGCATCGAGACAATGGAGTTAGCTAATCATAGCTAACTAAAGCCTATTTTGTCAGTCGGAGTTGTTAGCCTTATTTCAACATGGCGATAATAATGTGTGATGCATATTCAGAGATGACTTTGACGTTTTACGTTTTGATAATGTTAGACGCTCTCATTGTAATACAAATTATAAAGAAAACAATTATAATTATTTATGCTTGTGGTCACCCAGTGGTTGTAAGCCGACCATGAATAAAAAAATGTTTAAGTTCAAATTTCTATTTATTTCTCGTTATTGTCATGAGCATTTGGAAATTTGACATTCATTGGAGCCAAAGAGATTAAAGCTAAAGACAATTCATGTTTACTTCACTTAAGTAAGTATGTTATATGTCAGTCAAACAGTATTGTGTGTATTGTTTAATTTAGTTTTTAATAATGTCTTTCTAGTGCATTTTGTAAAAAAAAGGTTTATTCATTTTATATCCATAACTTTTTAACGGAACGGCGGGAATGGTTGACGTTTATCTGTTCGCGCCATTTCCATATATAATAAAAAGTTTTTAAACGTAACATGCTTTTTGTAGCTTAATCTTAACTTAACTTTAATCCACATAATTTTGGATGTAAACGAGTAAATTAGCTGCAATCATAGACGAGGTTTTGTTATATTCACTTGTTTTAGTTAGTATTTGACTCTCACTGTGGTAGCAAAGAGCTATTTAGCTTTGATATAAATTTTCAAATATGGTGCATTTAAAATTAAACCTTACCGTTATAAACGCCCATTCACTTCGACACTCATGAAATCAAATAGCATAACATCCTTCCATAGCCTGGCCAGATGTTATTTTTTTTAACTACCACAGAGTATTGAACCCTCATTTTATGTCGCAGGGTGAAGCGTGACCTTTTTTCACTTGAACAAACTAAAAAGGTTTCATTTAAGATTTATTCATCCCATTGTTGAACTTTTTACTTCCGGGCGCGTGCTAAACGTACATTGTAGCATCTGGTACAATGCGACTAACTATTGCCATTCCATTTTCGCCTTTAAAACTAAATGATATATTTACTAAATTAGTTTGTTCTTTTCAACCAGATGTACTAGTCAAATATTTGTAAGGTGTAAACAGTTTTGATCCCTGTCATTATTTAGTTAAAGGTTATTCTAGTTAGTTTTTGCATCAGATTTTGCAGTTTCCGACATCTGGATGGCGCGTGGTTTTGCCAGCTGGTTTTCCTCATACTATAGAATGTATTTGTTAAATATGAGATGTATCTAATAAAGTATTGACTGCAACATAGAAGGTTAGAGAAATCCTTCCTGCCGAAATGTATGACAATTTTTGAGATAACTAATTGTTCATGTGGCTATTCTGATGTGTGATGGCCGCATAAAATTATTTATGATCAATGCACGATACCTACGACTTTGTGAAAAACAAACAAATCTATCCAGTAAAAACTGGTTATGTTTGGAGGATTACAAACAATAATTTTCTTTTGTTGCATGTTTTATCCAAATCTGTTTAGCCTTTCTAGCGTGATTGAGCAACAAACATAATTAGCGTAAATTTATGACGCTAAAAAGAATTCAATGACAGAGCGACTGTGAAATTGCAAAGGATTAGTTTTTTTTTTATTACACCAGGTACGTGATAGTAAGCGTCACTGCAGCCTATAGATGCTTACAATATCACAAGCATATCACTAGCGCGTTGCCAATCTTGAATAGATTATGTCACATTACCTAGTAATTTCGCTGCCTCTCACCCTTAAAACGGAACACAGAAATATGACTGCTATTTCGAGCTATAAATATAAATATATATATAAATAGGTGATAGTGAGGTACCAATGCAGGCGACCCTTGTATGAGTTCACCTTTTGTGAGTTTACTATCCAAACAATTCAAATTCCGAACAGGTTTAACCACAATTGACAGTTAACCGTTATTTAGAAATAACTGGCAGAAGAATAGTTTCGAAAAAGGAACAACATTCAAATTGTTGCATGCTACTGGTTGATAAACAAAAACATTTGAATTTGGAAGGGCGAAAAGCCGGTAACAGTAGTTGGCGTGCAAGAGATCAGAGGGCAAGACAGAGAAAACACGCCGTCAGCTCTGTTACATTTTTTGCGCGCCTGTTGCAACGCGTTCGACCGCGTTGATGGTTTAATTTTGTGCTAGGGTTCCTTGAAGTTATCCTAAAACGAATTACAACAATAAAAATGGATTATCTACCTCTACTGATTATTAAACGACGTTTCTGTTACATAACACATAGTTTATTTATTTTTCAATTGAATAAGTTTACCTATTTTATGCTATCGTTATCTGGGATAGAAAGAATTAATTAAGGAAATAATTCTATATTTATTTCTTTCAGAAATATCTCTCATTTAAAAAATATTAATGATTTTTCTTCTGTAACATTTTAGATTCTATAGAATTGCAAATAAATTATACTTTATTAGTACTTTATTACTTTATTATAAATAGTACTTTATTAACTTTAAATTTAAATTACACTAATGCAACAATTATTAATAAATAATAATAAGATTTAATAATAATACAACCATCATTACATCACTTACGTCCACATCGCGATCTTGTTTCATTACATGGAAGATTTATCTCATAATAGTTAGTGAGGCTATTAGTGTTCTTACTTTGTACGCTTAGAATGGTGGGTTCAATTCCTATCCATAGCAAACATTTATATGACAAATATTGCTATTTCTCTTGTATTTAAAATATTAGAGTCAGGTCAATGTATGAGATGTTGTAAGAACTAATATTTAATATGTATTAATAATACTGATCATTTTAGTAGCCGTGTAGTATTAACAGACTATTATAGTACCCTTCCCCCAGTACCAGGTGTCGTAAGAGGTGACGCCAGGTGTCGGAACTGACAGGCAATGGTAAATCCACCTGAAGCAGCTCTCGTTCGATGACGCTGGAATTAACGTCTGAGTAGTCCAGCATTAGATTGTCCAAAAAAAGTAGCTCAAAAGTAACAGGACGAGGAGGGGTTGCCCAGTGCGCCGATTTTGGGCTAATGCCCCCTTTCCTGGGCAGGCCTAGTCCAGCAGTGGACGTTTTATGGCTGCTATGATAATGAATATTAATTAATATAGCTTTAATGCATACATGCATACAATTATGAAGTTAATCAAGCCATCTGCACAACAGCGTGCATCGTTGCGGAACCATAGACAATGAGTCAAATGACCTGCCCAGTACTCCGCGGTGTCATTCCCGAGTAATCTATAATAAAGAATTAGTGATCTATGACAAAAAGGTAGTAACCTTGATCGCCAAACTTACCAATTTGCACGAGCACGTGTTGGCATACCGTTTGTGCAATTGGTGTTGAAAAATCATTGTGTTATTTTTTTTTAATTCGGCCCAGTTCACCGGGTTGTTGTTTCAAAAAGTTTCGTTTTGTATACTCTCAGCTCGATATACTGTGGTGAGGTGTGAAAAAGCTAAAATAAAAAATGTGTTATTGAATTTGGTAGGTCATGTTTTTATTACGATTTGTGTCATTGTGTTTCTCTTTGACGAACTTATAAATTACTGAACCGATTTTAATAAATTTTTACCTGACACACAAAAACAAGTATTATATATTTTGTTGTTTTGTACGTTGGCTAAAATCTCAAATCAATATAAACAGAAACAATTTAAATTGGTAATTCCATAGTTCTCTCAATAGTAATTATTCCTTTAAATTATATACCAAATATAATAATAATAATACATAAATATATATTTATTGTACAACAATAAATATAAAACAAGAACATCACAAAAACATGGAATACAAGAGGCGGCATTATCACTAAATGCAATTTCTTACAGGCCACCTATAAATAGAAATAATATTAAAGCTGGTGAAAGTTTGAGGTGCATTTAGTACATACATACATATATATGTAATTATTAGCGGGGTTCCGCGGTTTCATCCACATTATTCCTTTTACCTTGAATATGCGGGGATATAATTCATCATCATCATCATCATTCAGCTATAGGAAGTTAACTGCTGGAGGCCTCCCCAAGAAAGCTGGAAATTTGCTCTAAGTCGAACTGGGCAAGCGTGTTGTGTGGTAAACGCAGAGCGCAACTTTCGCGACGAGGATGCTGCCATCCCCTTTTGTGCATTTGCGCTACACTGCTTCGGATGTATATACCGCCATCTGTCGTCGTTACCTTAGTTGCTTCTTACGACACCTGTTACAGAGGGAGGTACTATTCTACTCAGCCGGTACCTCACAGCTTATTATATAGGTAGTTAATGTTTTTGACGTTAATGCAACTTTTTATTAATGAATGAATTTTTGAAACCGGTCCACCAATTTTCAACTTTATTTATTACACACGTACAAAAAAATAAATCTTGCTTACATAGAGTTCTCTTCTTACTGAGCAATTATGTAGTTTTATAATGATTTTTTCGGAGTCGGTCCAAGAGTTACTGAGTTAATTCGTATTATACTAATACTAGTGTAGACTTCACTCTCACTTGTTTCTACCGCAAAACAGCGGTATTCCCATTGCTGTATTGCGGTTTGAAGGGTTAGAGGCAGTGAAATTACTGGCTAATTTAACTCAATTTCTTCAAGTCACAAGGTTCCCATTGCTTTATTTCGGTTTGAAGGGTGAGAGGTAGTGAAATTACTGGGTAATGTGACACAATTTCTTCAAGTCACAAGGTTGGCAACGCACTAGTAATACCCTTGTGATTTTGCGAGCGTCACAAAAAAGTGTAGATAATCGTAGAGTTTACACTATGACCTTTCTGTCGTGGACCAGCGACAATTGGAGGCATATGCTGTGACAGTACAACCTGCTTGAATAAAAAAAAAGTTTCTTCACGTCAAAATGGTTGCCGCAAGAGTCCAATTGCCATAATAAATGGTACCAGTCATCGTTTTGCACAATTTTCGAGTCAACTGTCAAATCAATTGGGTTTTTGTGAATGGACAACAGAGAAAGAAGCTGATCGTCACGTACGTAAATTTATTCAAAGAGCGACAACAAAGTTTAATTTGCCGCCCCCGGATTCATAGCGCAATCGATTATGGATCTTATTACCTAAGACAAAGGAGATATACATATTCGTTTGTGCATTGGCGCAATCGCATTTCGATCTTAACATTCAGTGTTCAACAAAGTTAACAATGCAGTGTCTCAATCCTTATTGTGCTCGACGCAAGGTTGTTTTTTGTTGTCCGATTGTGTTCGAGGGTGTCGCAAGTTCAACGAACCAAATAGTAAGTAAATAAATAGGTGCGAGGTGCAGAGATGATGAGAAAAAGTAGCCGCCATTAATGGTCAGTTGTTAGATAATTTACTGTTAAGTAAGCTTAGATTTCTGGTCGAGGCCTAGTTCGCTTATTTAGAAATTCCTTGCTTAGTTTTAGTAAGGCCTGATAATGGTGATCGTGTGCGTCTGTTTGTTCTGTGTCTGGGTGGTAAACATTTGTATACTATTTGTGATGTCTGATGTCTGTAACACAAGAGCTTAGGCGACTTACTCGTATCGTGCACTAAGATTAATGTATGAGATGTTGTGTAATTTTTTTTTAATCTTATACGATTCATTTTAAAGGATACCCTTGCTTATTCTTGGCAAGTCGGTCTTTATGTTTTTATTTATTTAAAAAAGATTTATATGAATAGAAAATAAGAAAAAATCTTTTCTTTTTATACTCAACTTCCTGTCTCATCAACGTCCTGACTCCGAGATAAGTAGCTTAATGTACTTGAATTACAGACATCAAAAAACATAGAAGCACAAAGTATAATACTTATATGCATATATTTAACACCAAGGCATAGAACAAACACAAATGTCTATCAGATAAATGGTTAGGAATGCATACCATTACTCAAGATGAGTTATCGGGCATATTAACAGTAACATTTTACATTCTGTAATTGAAATTTTAATTATAGGCATACAAACATGGCTTAGGCATACGAAGATTAAATAAATAAAACTAATAACTAAACCAACTTACTATTTAACTTTCAGTCCCTCATTGTAATTTAAAAAAGGGTTTTTTATTAATATAAATTAAATTGAAATTTTCTGTGTTAAATACAATTCAAGCATATCAAAGTACAAAATATATGAATATATTTATATTGTCAGTTTTGTGTCGGTTTGACTCTGAAACGGCTGGACAGATTTAACAAGACTTTTACTGGCAGATAGCTGATATTATAAATATTTTTTTTTTCGGACGAACCTATAGCTGGACTACTCAGACGTCAAGTCAAAAAGAGGGCGGGGCCTCTCATAGATGAGAGGTCCGATGCCCGTAGGCTCCCTGCGTGCCCCGCAGCCGCGACCACGCGTTTAGCGCGGTCGCGCCCGCAAAGCTCGCGAGATCGGAGCGGGACCGACGGCGCGCCCGAGGGCACCTTTAGAGGCTCGACCTAGGCCGCCGTCGTTGGGGTTGAATTTACTATGAAATTTTTGCAAAAGAGGACGGATAAATTGAGCCCGACAGCTTTAGGGCTGTCGGTTATCGCTCGTGGGGGCAGGGACTGCACGCGTTCGCCGGCGAACGCGGTGTACTGCTTTGTTTACGAGTGCATGTGGAGTGTCAATGATTGAGTTGTGCCAGTAATAGGGCGAGGAAGGGCTGCGATTTTCGCGGTTATACTATCGGGAGAGAAATTAAAATAATTTCTCACAACATCTTATACATAGACCTGACTCCGTGGTAAATTGCTTAAGCACTTGTGCTACGGATGCCAGACAACAGAGGGATCACAAATATACTACTTAAATTCATATTCTTAACACCCAGACATATATAAATATTTGCACTGGGTGGGAATCTAACCCACAACCCTTGGCGCACAAGATAGGATCACTACCATCTGTGCTATTGGCCCCATATTATTTTTTATTATTCTTACGTGAACAAGATCGTACCGTGAGGTACCGGCAGAAAAGAATAGTACCTGCCACTGCACGAAGTGTCGTAAGAGGCGACTAAGGTAAAAAATCGATAGATGGGGGTATATCCATCAGTGAAATAGTGCATCTTAAATGCACAGGGCGGGGATGGGCAGCAGCATCCCCGTCGCGATAGCTGCGCTCCGCGATCGCCAACACGCTTGCCCAACGCGGCAATTATGGGCAGAAAACCTTCTTTCTTGGAGAGGCTTTTGTCCAGCAGTGGACTTCCAATGGCTGGTATGATGATGAACAAGATACGCGAGCGGAGCCACAGCGCGTCCCTAGTATCAGTTATAAATATCAACATCATTCTCAAACGCTGGTTCCCACTATAAAAACGATTACAAAATGTACGTTCGAACGTAACAGGTTACCCAAACAGTTATTAGGAAGTAGTTAATTAACTAATTACAGTTAGTGTGTAGGAAAGGCCGATGCGCCGGCGCAGGTTCGCGCCTCCGTCGGCCACTGCCATTTTTAAAGGCCAGTCGGTTCTCGGAGGTAACGGGAGCTGGATGATTTGATGAAATGAGATTTTCACGAGACCATTCTACTTTGCATATGATTTTTTTTTGACACTTAATGTTTGGTGTTCGGTGAATTGCTAGCGGTTGTACTATTTCTTAATTCCACTTCTAAATATCGTTCGTACAGATTTCGGTTACGAAGCGGTTTTCAGAATAAATTACAGAACTGTAACTATAGGTAACATCACATACCAACAGAAATAAGTCTCTTAAACCACTCGTGTTACAGACATCAGACGAAAGAAAAATACATATTTAACATTTAGATGTATAAAAACCTGTCTAAACATCTCAAGCTTTTTCTTAAACTGACAGGAATAGAGATATGTATAAAAAAATATAATTACAATTTTTTAATTTGATTCAGGTCGATAACCAAGCATACAGTCTAAGAGTAGGTATGCCTTACCTCCTATAAACAAGCTTATCACAAGGTGTTCCCGACTGTGACTTGAAGATTTTTTGTCACATTATCTTAGTGATTTCTCCTCTCCCACCCTTCAAACCGGAACACATCAATGTGAACACTGCTACTTGGCGATAGAAATAGGTGAGATTGAGGTACGAGGAGGTGTAAATCATTGTCTTTATATGAAAAGAAACTATCTGTGCCCGCGACTTCGTCCACGTGGATTAGTTTTTGTTGGGTACCATACCTCTTTACCTTAACTTATATTAACTTTGAATGTCATGTTTATTTATATCGAATCAATGGCCTAAAAAATAAGTTTCAAGTATCTACCTCCAAAAATAGCAATACTTCCATACAACTTTTCATCCCCCTTTACGACCCCTTACAACCCTTATTTAGAATTAGAAAATAGCCTATGTAAAGGACATATCCTTCATTAGGGTTTAAAGATTGTCTGTGCCAAATTTTATTTAAATCGATTAAGAGGTTAACGCGGGAAAGCGTAACAGACAGACAGACAGAGTTACTTTCGCATTTATAATATTAGTAGGGATTATATTTCACGGTGTTTGTTTAGTTACATTTGTTTAGTAATATTAGTTTTTTGCTTATTGTGTTTAGTTTAATCCAACATGAAAGTTAGGATAGTTCATGCATCAATGTTTAATCGAAATATTTTTGTTATAATAAACATATATAGTTAAAACATAACAATGTCGGTCGGCAATGTAGAATAGTACCCCCCCCCCCCCTGATTGCCAACACGCTTGCCCAGCGCGACAATAAAGAGAAAAATTGCCCCTTTCTTGAGAAGGCCTATATATAGCAGTAGACATCCAATGATTGTGTTTCGGGTTAGGTAGTTTAAATACATCATAATTTAAAAGAGTTAATTCAAAAAGTTTAAAAGTAGATTTTGATCATTTAATAAAGTCATTATTCATCCAAACACTTGTATGTAACCGTCTGTATTAAAATAATACCTTCTCCTGTACCAGGTGTCGTAAGACACTGAAGTACCAAAACCGACAGATGGCGGTATATCAATCAGTGTAGCTCAAATGCACAGGGCGTGGATGGGCGTGGTAGAGTACTGGCAGAGTAAAATAGTACCTCCTCCTGTACCAGGTGTCGTAAGATGCGGCTAAGGTACCAGAACCGACAGATGGCGGTATATCCATGCAAAAAATCAGCTTAAATATACAAGGCATAGGCAGCAGCTTCCCCTTCGCGAAAGCTGCGCTCAGCAATTGCCAACACGCTTGCTCAGCGCGGCAATTATGGGCAAAGTCCCCCTTTCTTGGAGAGGCTTATATCCAGCAGTTGACTTCCAATGGCTGATATGATGATTTGTGCAAATAATAATGATGTTTTCTTTTGTTTACAGGTATGATGCGGATAAGCGGATTATCGATCACTGTGTTGCATTCCACGTGTAACGTATTAAAAGTAACTAAAACTCAAATTAATCTATACAACTTCGAAAGTACTTCGGGAACGTTTCGGTTTCGAAATAAAGAGGGTTATTTTAAGCTATTCTACTTTAGAGATTGGTAGGAATTCTTTTACTTCAAACCTTCCAGTGCGCTTTCGCTGAAAGCTACAGAGGTGAGATACTCTGTCCCAATTATTTCTTAAGATTCCTATCCTGTCCACTACTGACACTGGGAGCAATCTTGGGACTCTGAATATTTCTCCCGGCCCCCACTAGTAAAAAAAAAAAGGAAAACATAACCAAGCTTTTACTAGCATTCTGGTTAGACACCTCGGACCAGAAGCTTGATGTTATATCCCCACTAATACGAGTATTATAAATGCGAAAGTAACTCTGTCTGTTTGTCTGTTACGCTTTCCCGCTTAAACCTATCAATCGATTTTAATGAATTTGTCACAGACAATCTTTAGACTCTGAGAAAGGACATAGGCTATTTTTAATTCTAAATAAGGTTTGTAAGGGGTCGGAAGGGGGGATGAAAAGTTGTATGGCAGTATTGCTATTTTTAGAGCTTGAAACATGAAACTTATTTTTCAAGCCATTGATTTAATATTAATAAACATGACATTCATGGTTTATATAAGTTAAGGTAAAAAGATATGGTACCCAAATCACTATTCCACGCTGACGAAGTCGCGTGCACAGCTAGTAAGCTATAAAAGCAAGAAAACAAGAAAAGTGAATTATTGGGTACTCCACACTATAAAAAATTACCTTCAACACTCAAGAATCACATTACCTCTGCTTTAAACTCCCATAAATCGTCACCATCACATTACCGCGTCACAGTTTCCACGGTTATATCACAATGAACGAAAGTGAACCACCATGGAGGCGCGGTGGTTCTGCTAATTCAAAAGGAGGTTGTATTACGGATGATGTACGGTTTTTATGGATTCTTGCATTCAGGTTTCTAGACCGATGCTTAGATAACGCGGGGAAAGATTATCGGAAAATTATCAGGTGCACGGCTTTATACGCCTTAATGACGAGTAATTTTTTAAATATTGTAAAACTTAGTACAAAAAAGGATTTGCTATACTCTGACGTCATTGTCAGAAAACCAAGCCTTGGCTTGTGCCTGCGAGGCGCATGGTAATACATTATTGAAAAGATAAGCCGATTTTAAAGGGTTTAAGGGGTCACTGGCTAAACATTTAGTATTATATAACACAATTCTATTATTGAATATGAAAATTAAAAGAGATAATGGAATATGAGAAGAAAAAAAAATTTCTATATTTGAATGGACTCGACATAGGCATTTCTAGATCGTCGAAATATTTGTAATTAATAACTAAACTCAGATGTATTACCGCACACAAATAGCAAAGTTCGCATTGCTGTGTTCCGGTCTGAATGGGTGAGAAAGACAGTGAATTTACTGGGTAATGTGGCATAATACCCTTGTATGTGGCATAGTAGTTATATTACGAGGACCTATAGGTTGCATCACGCGGGCTTTATGGTTGTTTGTCGTCCTGGTTTAATAAAAAAGTATCTATTTTAACATATTTAGTTATAAATAAATAGTGCTTCGCGGTTTCACACACGTAATTCCCTTTCCCGTGACAATATGGGGATACTATATGTTATCTACGTCACTAAATGATATTGTCATTTTTTATTTATTAAAGTTTCTGGGATCAGTTATGTCATTTCTTAGATTATTTGTTACAAAGTACACAAATGCCAACCCTATTTTAAGTAGCAGTCTCTAATTTTTTCCAAAATATATCATTGCCTATGTTATTCGAGTAGTTCTCAAATGAAAAAAAAAATGAATAAATTCAGTCGACTAGTTTTTGAATTAACTGTAACAAACAAACAATCAAATCTCTCTCTATAACATAAGAATAGATATGTCTTAAATGACTGGTTTACGTTACATAATATTTTTTAAAGAGCCGCCATTTTGGATACCACGTGACGCCTCCCAATTCCGCCAATACCGTTTGACAATTCCAATTTTGAATCTAGGCCGTTCCTTCCAAGTTGTCACGGTGATATAAGGGTTACGTCATCACCCTGATCTCCATGCCGAGTTCCGCGGATCGGATCCCACGCCAAGTGTAAGACTAGTCAGTGCGTTATCTTTAGATAATAGGCAGGTAGGTTTTGCACACTGCTTATATAATTTCATTGTGCATTGTGAAGTACTTGCTTCTGGTTTGATAGGGCTGAGTGGTTTTTGGAATCTTGTTGATTTACAGTTAGTATTTAATCTTCTAGTAGTTTTATAGTCGACTTGTAGAGAGATTTATAGAGAGCCTTGTAGAGTCTTGTAGAGATACTTTTAGAGAGACTTTAAGACAGACTTTTAGGGACACTTATGGAGAGACTTATAGAGAGCCTTGTAGAGAGCCTTGTAGAGACTTGTAGAGAGACTTTTAGAGAGCTTTGTATAGAGACTTTTACAGAGACTTGTAGATAGACTATAATATAAATATATAATATGACATAACCTGTTTCTCGGTGAAGAAGTAGTTATCCAATGATGAAAGAATGTTTAAAATTGGCTTAGCAGTTTTTGAGTTATACAGTAATAAACAATCAAATCTTTTTGTTGTATATTATTGGTACAGTGACATCTTATATCAGCCATTGC
Source organism: Heortia vitessoides (assembly GCA_020976665.1). Classification (NCBI taxonomy): domain Eukaryota; kingdom Metazoa; phylum Arthropoda; class Insecta; order Lepidoptera; family Crambidae; genus Heortia; species Heortia vitessoides. The sequence continues at coordinate 9,172,288 of JACJUM010003223.1, read as the reverse complement.
TAGTCCACTACTGGATACAGTTCTCCTCGTGAAATGACGGAAATCCGCCTATAATTGCCGCGCTGGGCAATCGTGTTGGCAATCGCAGGGTGCAGCTTTCGCGACGGGTACAGTGCATCCCATCCCCACCCTTTGCTATTTATTGCTATGCTTCACTTTTTCGGATATACCATCAGTCGGTTCAGGTACCTTAGTCGCTTCTTATGACATCTGGCGCAGGGGTAGATACTATCCTACTCTACCGGTATCTCACGGCTTAATATGGCCCGTCACAAGTATATTGTATACTATCTCCACTAGTTTAATATATAATAGAGTAACAAATATTTCACTAAATTATGCATCTCCATAGCTTGAATACTGCCCTCATTGCACTATGTCCCACGTTCCGTTGCATGCATTGTTCTATGGTGTTTTTGTGCAACACCCGTCTCGCGATGAGAATGAAAGTTATTACCTTTGATTGCACATGAGCTTTGCAGAATCCATTCGTGATATAATCTGTGACGCGCAATTAGATTGTCATGTTTTTGTGACAATAAAATATTGAGTACCAACAGACTTATTACAATCTATGCTTATATTTTAGTGCTAAAAAGTTTGTTTGTTTGAACGCGTAAATATCGGGATTCGCTGGTCTGATTTGAAAAATTCTTTCAGTGAATGATGGGCTATTTTTGAAAAAATTTATAGACTATATTATATTATCAAATAATTTGGGATATATTTTAAAATAAATATATAAATCCTGAAAGTCATTTTTCGTCAAAGGCACTTTTCTGCCGTACTGACGTTTGTCATTACTGTAAATGGTATGACAGATGACGGGATGGACACACAGAATTAAAATGATCAAAATTATGAAAGATTTTTTTTGCTAGCAGAAAACAGACGTAACGAGACTCGAACCTGCATCTTCTCCTTTCCGAGGGACTGCACTACCTTAATACTATTGAGACCTTAGATCCAAAGAATCTTGCTATTGGTCCCGCCGCAAAAGCTGCGATCTGCGATTGCCTACATGCTTGTCTAGCGCGGCAATTATGGGCATCATACCCCGTTTCTTGGGGAGGCCTATGTCGATCAGTGGACTTTCAATGGCGGGTATGACGATGTCTTAATTTATATATAGAAATATAGTTAGGGCAGGACAACCTCTCAGTTAAGCTAGTTATTAATAATTCTAAACAAAAGCCGGAGAAACAGTAGTCCTGTTTAACACAATTTTTTAAAATAATATTTATCTTAATAATTTCACATTGTGTTGTTTTTTTGTCTTGAAGTAAAATAAAGATAAACAATATTCGTTATACATTCGCAGTATGACGAAAATAAATTCACCTGCCAATTTTGTAACCATGTTTGTGTCATGACCTCACGAAAAAACGATGTGGACTTTTAATCACCGGGGACTGCGTATTTTGACAGCTGTCATTTATGTTAATCTGTGATTGGTTGAAACTTGGTTGGTTATAAAATAGGATCTAATTGGACCAATCATGATTAAGATCATGTATTTTACAAAATGGTCGTTACATCATTAAAAGTTGTTTGTCTGAATTTATTTCTTATGTAAAATATCTCGTAGGAAATATAAAATCTGAAATACATGTTCCAACCATAGATCAGGCAATAATGTTTTGTAAATTTACGCCAATTAATATCTGACATATAAACATATGTACTACTTTTCATAGAATGTCGTGTTTTGGTGATCACTTTCTTTGATAAAATTATGCGTTTTGTACTTAATGTTAATAAGAAAATAATTTTGTTACCTAAAACAGCTTTTTAATTTTCTTAACTACAGTAAAAAGTTAAATTTATTATAAACTATAAAGAATTTAATACAGATATACATAATTTTATTATATAGATTGCTGGGGTTCCACCGGCCAAGGTAGATATCACTTCAAATCGCGTACCTCGGTATCTTCAAGTTTATGGTATCAGAAGAAGCTATTCGCAAGTAACATACCATCACCTTAACAATATAAAAGGATCAAGGAACGAGAAGTTTATATTTAGTATCGCATAATTAATAACTTGCAAAACTATTGCAACTTTATATACAAATATTTCGTGTCAAGGTTTTCGTCCGGGATGAACTTCTTTACTAGTAGAAACGATGATAATAAATGTTTGCTTACTGTGTACTGTTTGATCCTACTTGAGAGATTGGATAAATTATGTCTTAATACCCTTCTGTACTAGGCACCGCAGGCAGGCAATTTGTGTTATAAGAGGCGACTAAAGTACCAGAACCGACAGGTATATCCATCCGATGCACAGGGTATGGATGGGCAGCAATATTTCTAACGCAAAAGCTGTGATCTTCGATTGCCTACGCGCTTGTCCAGTTCCAATCATGGGCATCATACACCGTTTCTTGGGGGGGCCTATGTCCAGCGGTGGCGTTTCAATGGCTGGTATGATTATGTCTTTATTTATATATATATAAATATAGTTTAGGCAGGATAACCTCTGTCAGATAAGCTAGTTATTAATTATTTTAAACAAAAGCCGAGAAACACTAGGCCTAGACACAACACAATTTTTTACAACTGTCTACTATTAATCCTCTTTTATTTCAATACAAAGGCGTTTCTTACAGCAAATTTAAAATCAATCAACGCGAAACAGGATACAATAATTGCGACCTGACATTACTCGACCCCATCTAATATGATGGCAGGCTGACGCATTGAAAATCGACTCGGTTTGGCAGGTTGATGAATTGTGCTGTAGATGGATAGACCCGTGGTTGGAAAGGGGGAAGTATATATATTAATGTAAAGCATGTTTATTTATGTTGCTGGTGTGGTGTTGGCATAGGCGTATATAGATGAGGGCAGAATAAGCCGTGTCAACCCCAGAATAATCTAGTGCCCACCCCGGGATGTTGGGCTACCAATTCGAAATACTTGTAGCTAACTTCAGTCAAATCTTGATATTTGTAAACATAATATTTCAAATTATTTTACGTCATTGAATCAGCTATGTCATGTCAAGGTTCGCCCCTCCCCTCTTAAAACTTTTCCTTGATACGCCTATGGGTGTTGCTTGAAATGGCTCCTGGCTTAACTCTAATACAGTCACACTTGTATATTTTTCGTGAAGATACGTGACACCGGAGGGACGGGAGAATGGTCTTGCCTGAATGTTGCATGCCTGGTCTCGCATACCCCGCAGGAGGCCAACCTGCAAGAATTGCGGGATCGGAGCGCAATAAACGTATTCAGTTGGGGTAAGCGTACGTTAAGTACCTAAAGCGTACGTACCTCCCCTATACCATAAGTGACCCAACTACCGGAACCGATAGATGGCGGTATATCAATACTTACTGGCATTTTACACAATTATGCATAGGTGAACAGTAGAATGGCCGTTATGTTTAAATTTTCCTCTGCGTTGGAAGGATTACGTCCAGCGGTTAATATTCTACAGCTGCTATCATGATGATGATTATATAATTGATATACACACACACACATGTGCGTACCGACACGCACAAACACACACGCATGCATGCACAAACAATCCAATTAATTATTATAATATATTATTTCAGGCATTAATATAATAACTATTTTTAATTTTATATATTGGTGTCCTATTTTAGAATAAATGCAATAAAGATAGAGAAATTAGGGAAGTGGGTTGAGGCCTGGTGATCCAGTCTCCCACAATAAATATTTTAGACTGTTTATTCACTGTTCTTCCATTTTTTATTGAAAAACTTGTTATTTGTAGTGAGAAATAAATTTTATTTTTTTATTAATTAATCTAATAAATACAAGATGGCCGCTGTAACATATTTAGCTAAGAGCACAGAATAAGTACTATTTTCCAGTTACAATTTATGTTCGAAGTAAAACTCAGCAACTATCTAAATTTCCGAACTCATTGCGCCACACACAGCATTCTGCATTTATGGGTGGTACGAAGATAGTAATACCATGAGCTATTGGCCGTCTGGGGAGTGACCAGGAAGCACCCGCGTAATCGGACACGCAGCGTGCGCACGAGCCGACGCCGCCCCGGCGACCACACGTTGGAAGACAAAAACGAGACATTCCCTATTTGATTAACACCTATCTATATTACTCTGTTTCAAAGTGGAACAGCTATTAAAGCGGAGGGGGTGTGGAGGAAGGGAATTGCTTAATATGTCAGAAAGGCCTTTAATACGCCTGCGGTAGGTAGAGTAAAAGATTACCGGGGATATTGTGTCAGACCTTTAAAAGAAAATAGCTATATGGAAAAGATGAGGTTTGATAGCCGTAAGGTACCGGCAGAGTAGAATAGTACCTCTCTGTTTAACGTGTCGTAAGAGGTCACTAAGTTACCAAAACCGACACAAGACGGGGATGAGCGGCAGCATTCCTACCACGAAAACTGCACTCTTCGATTGTAAACACGCTTGCCCAGCGCAGCAATTTTGGACATAATTTACCCTTTTTTTTTGGGGAGGTCTATGTCATACAGTGGACTTCCAATGGCTGATTGACGTGGTTTGAGTAGCATATTTTTTTATCAGCCTAAGCCGACACTCAAGTATACTGTCTGCGTGATAGGAACCCTAAACATGCTCGTATCATGACAAAGATAACCGTGTGACTTCGAGATGTCATGTTACATTCATAGTCATCCAGTTATTTTACTGCCTCATTCGACCCTTCAATTCGATATAATTATATGTATAAAGGTAACTGACTAAGACTTTATGTGACTGTTATAAGGACAGTTTATTGTCTCTAGTTTCCAAGATGGCCACCCTACCCCTTCTTAACCTCCGCCACGCGCCATTCCGCCATTACAGCAACTTAGTATCAAATGTCATGCATATTTGCACGCCTCGCCTCTTAGAGTAAACAGAGGATATCACGAATCATGTGCAGATAAGGTAACTTCTTAAAATGATTATGGAGAATAGGAAAAACTATAACAAAGGTATAAATAAAAATGATTTGTAATCATTAGAGATGTCTGTCCTCAATTTCTAGGCTGGGCAGGCGTGGTGGCAGTCCTAATTGTTTTGCAATGCTGGCCATCCCCGCCCTGTTGCATTTGAGTGTCAGTTGCACTCATTATAGTTGGTCTTAGGAGAGATTTTTGTCCATTCGCTGCGCTGGGCAGGCTTGGTGTCAATCGAAGTAATTTAGTAGCTATAAGATCCAAATATAGTAAGTCCTACTTACCGTGTGGTACCGGCAGATTAAAATAGTAAGAGAAAGAGGCGAAAGAGGTACTAGAACCAACAGATAGTAGAATACATCCATCCGTAACAGTGTAGCTCGTGCATTTGAATGGAGATGGGCAGTAGTATCCCCGTTTCGAATCTATACTCTGCTATTACTACTACTCTGCCCAACGTGGTAGTTATGAGAAAATTCCTCTTTTCATAGAGATTCAGCAGCCACAATGATGATGACAATGATAATGTTTTGTTGACCTTGCGGCAACCGTTCTCAAGACTAAGAAAACGAATCCCACAAAATCTTTTTTTAGTACCGTTTCACGACTAATCGGCTGGATCGATCTTAATGTAATTTGGTAAAGCAAATGGGTCAAGTCAATATGTAGTAAATATGGCTAATGTATTGTTATGAAACTTGACATTCGATATCTCGAGCATGCTTTTAAGCATGCTGCATGTGGGCCGTAAGTGTCCGTTTATATAGTCCCGACTTTATGTACTTTCTTAAGCTTGTGGAGTAATCCCGAATGTTTCAGATTTGATAGGTACATGAATTATGTTTATAGCCTAAATTGATTATCCGTGCGGAACCTCAGTAATAATACTCACATATGTACTACATATCGACTAAGGCGAATGGGGCACCGGAACCGACAGATGGCGGTATATCTATCTGAAATATGTACCATCCGTAATATTCGAACAAATAATTTACATCCAAGATAACTTTTTAAGGACTTCATGGCCTTCTTTTTCTTGTTTGGAAAGGAGTCCGCGATATTCCAGGGCATTAACATACTCCGCTAAAATTAACTATGATTATAAGTCCATTATATCAGCTGTAGGTCGTCCATCGTTTGACATATACCTTCTTTATTGATTTCCGATAGAATTGGTTGTAATTTTTAGAGATCTTATCCATATTTGTAAAGATGAGACAGCGTGGTGGCAACTGCAGAGCGTAGCTTCGCGACGGAAATGCAGCTGCCAATCTCCATTCATCATATAAGGTATTGGCACTGTTGGACATAAACATCCCCAAAAATAGCGGAATATTGTCCATAATTGCCGCACTGGGCAAGCGTGGTGGCCATCGCCAGAGCGTAGCTTTGGCGACGGGGTGGATATACAGTCATCCGTCGGTACCAAACGATACAATAAATAAAAATAAGTGAATATAATTAATTATCTATAAACCATCTCGTCATCGTTACAGCCATGGGAATTTTGCCCATAATAGCCGCTTTGGGCAAGCGTGTTGGCAATTGCAGAGTGCAGCTTTCGAGACGGGGATGCTGCTGCCCATCCCCACCCTGTATATTTTAGCTATACTGTTTCGGATAGATATACCGCTATCTGTCGGTTCTCGTACGTTAATCGCCTTTTAGGACACCGGATCCAAGGGGAGGTACTGTTCTACTCTGCCGGTACCTCACGGCTATTACACCATCTACGCTGTTTCAAATGGTAGTAATACTAAGTTAATACTTTTCAAAATCTTTTGCCAATATAATTTTTGTTCATTGCATTGGCTTCCACTTAAAGATCTACCATCGTCGAAATGTCAAAGAAAACGTTGAACCTTGTGAACGCTTAAAACTCAATGTACGCACACAATATGCAAAAAGCATTAATCTCTTACATGTTGCTTTTGACATTGGGAAGTAATTAACTACTACTTTTAACACTGGAGACAACAAAAACACAACTGGTTACACCTGTCCAATCTTGTCCGACTTGACATGTTAGACAATCTGACATCGCAACAAATAAATTAAAGAGTGCGTAGGCTGTGTACCTGTTACATGTATCGATGACAACATTTTAAAATACTTATTGCAGAATAAGTCGTGAGGTACAAGCGGAGTAGAATAATACCTCTCTTTATACCAGGTGTCGTAAGGGGCGACTGAGGTACCGGAACCGACAGACGGCGGTATATCCATCGGAAAAAGCGCAGCTTCAATACTACAGGGAGGGGATGGGCAGCAGCATCGTCGCGAAATTGCGCTCTGCGATTATCACCACGCTTACCCAGCGTGGCAATTATGGGCAGACGTCCCCCAAATTTGGGGAAGTCTATGTTGGCTTTAGATGCCTGATATGATGATCATGATGATGAGATTAAGTAATTGGATTTCAAATATTCGTGTATTCAATTTATTATTGTCACGTGGTTTATTATGTTTCTTGATAGTCGCAGAACCTCCACAGCTGGGCATAGCCCTCCCTAAGATTCAAATAGGAGGTTTTATGTGGCTTTCTATGCTGAAAGCTCATCGACAATTGTGTCAAAAATAACAAGTGTAGGAGCACATTATTTCTTGCGTTGCGTAGTCTGTGATATGACGGGTCCAATGGCGCAGATGGTAGTGATCCTGTCATGTGCGCTAAACGTCGTGGGTTCGATCCCCACTCAGGACAAATATTTATGTGATGGTATTTATGCTTGTTCTTTGTCTCGGTATTAAATACATGTATTGTGGTAGTACATCTGTTATTCCTCTATTGTCTGATGTCCGTAACACAAGCGCTTTAAGTGATTTATCACGAAATCAGGTCTATGTATGAGATGTTGTTGGAATTTAAAAATATGTCAAACAAAAGAGTCCGGACTGTCTTATTTGTTTCAGTATTCTGTAGCATTTAATAAAATTCTGATATACTTAATGTTGATTACGTAATCGTCATCAAAGCAAGTGCCCACCGCTGGGCATAGGTCTCCAAGTATATTTATAAGTATATATATTTGTAAATAATTCCCGTTTTATTTGTTGTTTGAGCTACGCTGTTTTGGGTGGATGTCTCTATTGTTTCTGGTACTTGGTGGCTGTACTCTGTACCCCACTATTTTCTATATAAAAGCGAAAAATATAAGCTAAATTATTGTTGTTATCATATCAATAAAACGGATTATATATTTAAAATAAATACAAAGGTGATAATTGCATTTAAATTTATTATAATTTGACATTTGACGAATTAGAGTATAGTTTGACAGACCCAATGGCGCAGATGTTAGCGGTCTAATCTTGTGCGCTAAGGGTCGTGGGTGGGATATTTGTGTTTGTTCTGTGTCTGTGTGTTAAATATATGTATGTAAGTAGTATATATGTGATTACCCTGGTGTCTGGCGTCTGAACAAGTGCTTTTACAACGGACTCAGCTCAATATGTAAGATGTTATGGGAATTTATTATTATTATTAAAGTATATTTCTTTCTTCCAACCGATTGCATCCAGGAACTTCCATATATACCAGGGTTTCCCAAACTTTATTTCACTAAACCTCCCCAATTCAAATATAATATTCACATGCCCCTAATGTTTAAAAACACACAATTTGTTTTTGCAACAATATTATGTATTTAAATTAAAATTAAAATCAAAGAGTTCCATACAGATATTGTCCCGATTACACCCCTAGTATTCCACTACGCCCCCCAAGAGGGGTGTTCCCCCTAGTTGGGAACTCCTGATCTATGTCATACGGTAATATAGAAGCGATGCAGTTAAAATGCCTAGTCGAGGTCTAATTACGAGTGCTTCAGAATTGCGGACCAAAAACATAACCAGGCAGTCATACATTGGTACCCATTCTTCATACGCAACCTTAAGATTTGTATCGTGCTGTCGAGTAAAAACCAAGGATTTTCATACAATTATCAACTTTATGCGTGGGAAAATAGGTGTAATTGTTTATTGTCTCGTTTTAGTTTAAACAATTGCTAGGTTGCGAAGTAGGAACTGTGTGACCGCAGAGATGGTTCGAATCCGTTGGGGGAAGGGTTAGCTAACTCATGATTAGATTCCATGAAATTTCGTTAAGTTAATCTCATGGGTGTTGATCACCATTGCTGATTATAAATCTCTTAATTGCTTGCTGCTAAGAGATCTTGCGTCAACATCACAGCTTACGCATTAACAAGCAAAACATTGAGTATTTCTGTTTGTTCTGGGTCTGGGTGTTGAATATATGTATTTAAGTATTATATTTGTGATTCCTCTGTTGTCTGACGTCCGTAACACAAGCGTTTTAAGTGATTTAACACGGAGTTGGTTCGAGATGTTATGTTGTGAGATATATTGCAATAACTATGATATTGCAGCAGAAAAAAAATATTATTATTATCTTTATATATAAAAGAAGAAGCTAACTGAGTGGCTGACATCAATGCAGGGCCTAAACTATAAGGGAAACTTTAATTTTTGTATATGAGTTTCATTTATAACGTAAGGAAGCACAAAGAAATGATTTTTCATATTTCACCCCCGAAGGGGGCAAAATGGGAGTGCAAAGCATGAACTAGCACTGTTTTTGTAGTTATTCGAATGAAGTCAAATTAATTTTATTAATTACAATTATTTTTTTTCTTTACAAATAATGTACGATACATTTAAATTATAGTTACTATAGTTATTATATAATGGGATACCAACTATATATATAGAAAATAACGAGAGGGAACTTTTGTTTTTTGAAAAATAAAAAATGCATTCATTGCCCATTATTTTTGCCAACACGCTTGCCCGGCGCGGCAGTTAAGGGCAATAATCCCCCTTTCATGGGGAGGCCTTGCCCAGAAGTGGACTTCCAATTGCTGTAATGATGATAATGTTTGTACTGCCGTGGTAAAACGGTTTTTAGTATTTTTGTATATTATTAATAAATAATAAACATTAACAGATTACTTTTTCCTGGAAAAAATAGGGGATCGTTGTATGCTCCGAGTAGATTTTTACATGATTTACATGACCAAACACTGATTATGTTATGTTTTTTTACCAAATAGATTACGCCTTCGTGGCATTGATTTGTTCTTATTTTTCATAGAACGAGGGTATCGCAGTTGAGTACACGCGGTATAGTACACGCAGTAAAGTACCTACAATTCCTACTTGCATACCTACTTGGACGGCGAAGCATAGGTATTTCTGACTGACATGGCAGAATAGATGAGACATATAAATATTGATTACAAATCATCATTTGTTTTTTTTTTATTTAAAGGTAGACAAGAATAGTTCACTTAAAAGAGCGTCACCACAGCCTAGACGCTCGCAATATCACAAGGATATCACTAGCGTTACCAACCTTGTGATTTGAAGATATTAGGTCACATTACCGAGTAACTTTACTGCCTGTCTCACCCTTCGAACCGGGACACATCAATGCGAACACTGCTATTTGGCGGTAGATATAGGCGAGAGTGAGGTACCAATTCAGACGACCTTTGTAAGAGGTGTACCTATTCCATTGACAATTAAAGTAAACTGCAATTTCACAGACAATAATGCATTATTATACGCACGCAAGAACGCAAGCCATTTTAAACGTTCAGCAGCGTTGAGTTCGCAGTATTAGTGCCCATTTGGAAGCATAAATCTCCGGGAACAATTAATATGCAAAACAACACGGGGCCCAGTGGGGCCATTAAGGCCCTTGGCTCGTATTGCCTTATACAGCCTGAGTGGGTCTGTCTGACCTCAAGCTGGGGTACGGAATAAAGCAGAGACGGGTAGCGAGTGGTAGATTATTTATATCATAATCATCATATCAACCATTGAAGTCCACTGTTGGACATAGGCCTCCTCAAGAAAGGGAGATTCTTGACCGTAAATGCTGCGCTGTGCAAGCCTGTTGGCAATCGCGACAGTGAAGCTGCTGCCGATCCTCAACCTGTGCTTTTGAGCTACACTATTAGGATGGATTTACCGCCATCTGTTGGTTTTGATATCTTAGTCGCTCCTTCACTTCTGGTACAGTAGGATGTACTGTATACATAAATAATATGTTTGTCGTAGTATATATATATATATATATATATATATATATATATATATATATATATATATATTATATATATATAAGATTAAAGAGATTAAAGAATAGTGTAATGCGAAGTAATGGATAGTTTGGACATGTAGAAAGGGTGAATGAAAATGGGTGTTTGACGAACTTCCAATGTACTGAACTGATTTTAATATATTTTTTTGTTTTGTACAATTTCTTTGAATTGAGAGATAGGATAGTTTATATCTTATTAATTTTTCATGACATTAAAATTTATTTATTTAACTTTTTGCACATATAACACAATGGCTATACGGCATACGAAAAGGAAACAAAGTTGTGCAAAAAAAAACAAATTTATGTTCACATATACAAACTTATATATATAAACATACATAATCATAAACAAATGTTTGTAAAATACAAAAACTATAATTACATGTATATAGTTAAAACAGGATAATATCTGTCAGGTCGGCTAGTTATATTTATTTATAGTTATTAGATCTTCCAGCGACCGCCTTTGACTTGGACCACGTTCAAAGCGTGTTGACCTTAGGATACCTTATTCGACAAGATGACACTTTTAGGTTTTTCGCAGGTTGTGTAAAAGCGGGGATTAAATACCAAACCGATGTTTTGTAAATTTATGTACTCCTGGTACCTGCTTTTTGTGACTGCTGCGACAGGTAATAACACCAAGTGGAGTCTATAAAACTTATCGTAAATTTTAACCTAAGTTATGCAAAAAATGTGGTGGGAACTATTTTTTTGTAAATACTTTACTTTTTGTGGAGAGTTGCTCGTAATATCACAAGGATATCACTTCTTGAGACTTGAAGATATCATTTGACATTATCCTACCTCTGACCCTTCAAACCGAAACACAGCAATGCTATTCGGCGGTAGGAATAGGTTAGAGAGTGGGGTGAGGTACCAATGCAGACAACCTTTATATGAGATCTACCTTATGTAGAATGAGTCTTTATTTATTTAGTATATGTACACTTAGAGATTTCTGTCATATATACTAATATTTATAATTAAATATAATATTAACTGGACGGTAACCTAGAAGATATGTAAACGATATGTTTTATTTAATTTATTTTAATTTATCATTTTATTTTTTTTATCAAACAACCCGTAAATACGTAATAAATAATACAAGTAAAAAAAACATTATTATGACTATTTCTTTTTCTGTTTTTCAGCCGATTATGATATTTTATAAGGTGAGCACAATTCTTTGATTATATTATTTATTCTCAGATCTATTATTTAGTATAAATCAATGTTGGATGTAGTGAAGTAGACAGAACGGTTTTCTATTGTTTAACAAAAAACGTATGACAAGAGATCATTATACAAACAATGTACAAAAAAAGATTTTTTGGACAAACTTTTATGTTACTTTAGAAAGAATCATTCGACTTACTACAGGTTTCGCAAATGTTATAAATAGGATATATATCAACTAATCACAATGATCGGTTTGGTGTGGTCACTGTTCTAGATTACCGGCCATTTCGTTTCAGGTGACCCTACACATATTATTCTATGGAATAATGTATCGGTCTTATGATTGTCTTTGGGTAAATATATTGTTTGACGAGTGGTTTGTTACAAAACATCAAATGTCAAACGTTATTTTTAAAATGATTTTTTTTTTGTTAAATGATTGGTCACCAGCTGCATCATCAAAATATACGTCGAGGTTTTGCTGTCATTTGACCCTAAAATAACAAGACCGAATTTAAAATGATTTCACTAATGAAAAGATACATTTTCAATGAGCAATATATGCTATATTTATAGACGTGTTCTCACAGAAATGGGCACTAGGCTGGTAGCGCCGCTAAGGATTACTTTGAAACGAAAAGTCTAAGCGGACGAAGTCGGGGTTAGTAAACTAGTAATCAATACACAGAACAATTCCTAGAAGACAATATTAAGAGGTCTGATTCCACTTTCATAGAATGCCTTCAAAAAAGATTTATAATTATTTAGCGAGACTACCAATTAGGATACTTTGGAACCTGCTTCAGACAATCAGTCTTCAGTAAGCTTTTTGCTCTATGGGCCACTCCCACGTTAAACATTCTAGGACCCTATTTTAGGATTCCGTTCCTCAAACAGAAAACGGACTCCTTATACGACTTTGATGTCCGTCTGTATTTCAAGGCCCTTTTTCTCAGGAATGTGTTTCTCAGGTGGTCTGAATATATTTCTTTGTCGATATATATAGCTTACTTTCTATAGGTGTAGAATAATGTAATTTACCAAAAAGAAAGGTAAAAACAGCGCAAGTAAAACGATCCAAAGATTGTTCATTCCTTTTTTTATTATTATTATTATTGGATTGGATGGAAAATTTTAGAGACCGATTCGCACTTGACCGATTTTTTATCACCTATCTGTATCAAGGTTGCTGTGGAACCAGGTTTTTGTCAATGGATATGGTTTGGCTGGCAGAAATGGTGGTTGCAATTTGCTAATCATCGTTACCTTTGATTTTAGCATTGGCTGTATTGTTTTTGTGAATCCTAAGGTTTTTATTACCAGAACAGGTTTGAAGCAGTTTTATTTATTTATTGGGAGGAAAATGTAGATGGCTGCGGTGGTAGTGATCCAAAGGCCGTGAGTTTGATGTCTCTTCTGGGTTAATATTTATATGATGATATTTCTGTTTGTTCTGTATCTGAGTGTTCAATATATATATTACGTTTGTGATTCTTATGTTGTCTGATGTCCGTAATACAAGTGCTTTAAGCTACTTTTAGGAAGTCACGTCAATGTATGAGATGTATTGTGATTTTATTATATTTATTAGTTTGAGAAACAGTGCCTTAATGGAAATAAAACTACTTTTTAACTTTGAAACGCGTTTTTTGAACATTTTCGTTCTACGTTTTGGTGACCTTCCGGCAGCGTTATATTACTTTTTATTTAATTTTGTCGTTTGTTTTTTTTATCTAAACACATGAAGTGTTTTAATTCACCTCGTAATGCAAAATATTTTATCGGCAACTTGTCTTAGAAGTTAATAAAGAATTCTAAATGAACCAATTAATTCGTTTCTAAATTAAGGATACATGTTAATTTTTGGCGACAGCTTGGGCCGGTTAGAATAGTTTGAATTGATTATTTTAGAGAAATAACATGTACAGTAGGCGTGTATATTATATAGGTATATAATATACATGCCATGAGATACCGGCAGAGTAGAATAGTATCTGCTTCTGTATCGGGTGTCGTATGAGGTGACTAAAGTACCAGAACCGACAGATGGCGGTGTATACATCCGAATCAGTGTAGCTCAAATGCACAGGGCGGGGATGAGCTACAGCATTCCTACCGTAAAGGCTGCGCTCTGTGATTGCTACATGCATGCTCAGCGCGGCAATTATGGGCTAAATCCCCTCTTACTTGGGGAGGCCTATGTCCAACAGTAGGCTTCTAATGGCTGATGTGATGAGGTAATATATATTGACGGGCCTGATGGCGCAGATGATAGAAATACTATTTTGTGCGCTAAAGGTCGAGCGAGGGTTCGATCCCCACCCGGGATAAATATTTATATGATGATATTGGTGTTTGCTCTGTGTCTGGGTGTTGAATATATGTATTTAAGTATTGTATATGTAATTCCTTTGTTGAGATGTTGTAGGAATTTACTTACATCATAAAAATCATGTGTTACAGTGTTAGTTGCCATACTAGTCAGAAATGGCTTCAATATTTGTGTAAATCTGAAAATCGGTAACTATTTACTGTTGTTCATACTCTTAAGTGATTAGAAAAGACCACCCCATTTGTTTTTATCTTGGGTATTTTTTTATATTGCACTTATAAACTGCTTACAACTACAATTTTTCACCCTTTTACCACTAACCCTTATTTTATGTACATGCCTATTTACATTTGTGTCGTAAGAAGCGAATGAAGTACCTAAATAGCTTAAGTACAATTGGGCAGGAATGGGCAGCCACAATGCCAAACTAAAACTAACCATGCCAATTATGGACAAGCATTCCTAATGATTAATTCTATTATTTGGCATCTAGTGTCCATCGGTGGATTGACGAAAAGATATATTTGAGTAGACAAAAACCAGATGGCAATGGCCGAAGATTTTGATCTAATTATAATAAGGTACTCATTTAACGATACATTAAACACAAGCCGATCTAAAAATCGCCGAAGCACCGGGTAAAAAATATATCAAAACTTTAATACGAATTACGCCATAGATTTGCGACAAAGAGCAATTCATCTCTTTAATATAAACATACAATTGTTACTGAGTAATGGTCACAAATAAATTCACAAGGTTGTCCTACTGTTTTAAATTGCGCTTAATTTGTGTCAGAGCGTCATAGGGTATCTCATACCCTAATGACGCTCTTTTTTATAAAACCAAGTCGACAAACAAGCATGCAGTCCGCGTGATAATAAGTTTCAATGCAGCCTATAGACGCTTGTAATATCACAAGGATATCACTAGCACTTTGCCACTCGTGTGACTTAAAGATTATGTCAGATTACTCAGTAATTTCACTGCCTCTCTCTCCCTTCAAACCGGAACACAGCAATGCTATTTAGGGATAGAAATGAGTAGAGTGCGAGGTACTAACGCTATTGTATGCCAAGGTACCATTGGATGAGGTCTACCTTGTGTAAACGTAAGTTCTACGGCTGTAATGATGATGTTACCTACCTAAGTGGGTAGCCTCTGACAGCTATGTGACTAGGGCCTCTTGTGTGTGTGAATATATAAAAAACTTAAAGACAAATGTGAGTTAAGCTTGTGTTAATAAAGTTAATATAATATTTCATCACTACTGTCGTAGTCCGACGTCCAGCAGGAGATATAGGCACAATCTTCTATATATTATCTTCTTCTGTATAAACGGAGAAGCTGACTGACTGTTTGATTGATTGACTGATGCAGGTCTTAATCTATACCTAATAGAGTTAGTACCTTAAAAATTGTACAAGGATTCCTTTTCTAACGTAGGGGAGTTCTATAAAAGGATTTTAGAAAAATTTAAAGAATTTTTGAAAAAGAATCCTGAGGGGATAAAATGGGGGTGCAAAGTTACTTTACTGTTTATGAAGTTATTCAAACTAAATTCAGTATAGAGGTTCTTCATTGAAAGTCATGATATATGTGTAAAATGTTTTTTTGAAAATTATCCTTTAAGGGGATCATCGGCAGATATCTCTATTGTTAAAAGAAATAACTTACTACTTTTATTGTATTTATTACTATCACTAAAACCGTGAGAGCGATAGTAAGCATAGATTTGTCGCAACTCTGTGGCGTTGCATGGGTTGGAGGGAAGAGAAAAACTTGATTAGTTTATAAAAAATTTCTAATAAGTACTCCAAAGTTCAATGTCAGCTCAGAATTGGTTCCACACACGTGAGTCATTTGTTATTTAGTGCGATGTGACGAAGCGTTTTCTATGCAAATATTATTTACACACGAGGTATATACCTCATACAAAGATCGACAGCATTAATACCGCACTCTCCTGTTTCTACCGCCAAATAGCAGTGTTCGCATTGCTGTGTTCCGGTTTGAAGGGTGAGAGTGGTGGTGAAATTACCGGTCCACAGTTCGTAGGGTTGGCGACACGCTTGTGATATCAGGAGTATCTACAGGATATCACGTTTATCATCAAGCGGACCGTATGCTTGTTTGCTGACTTTATAACATAAATATATATATAACATATATACTATTATATTGTAATATACAAGTTCACGACTTATAATAAAAACTACTCTTTTAACGACTATAAAACGTGGTTTATCTAGCTTTTGAGCCTTTTTGGTTCGACGTGCGTCGCCTTACCTTACTTTTCTTGAGGACGGTTGTCGCAAAGTAATCAAAACGTTTGCCGTAAGATACCGGCAGAGTAGAATAGTCGTCCACCTGCACCAGGTGTCGTAAGAAATGATGGTGGCTGTACAGGGCGGGAATAGGCAGCATCCCCGTCGCGAACGCTGCGCTCTGCGATTGCCAATACGCTGGTCCAGCGCGGAAGTTATGGGCAAAATACCTTCTTTCTTGGAAAGGCCTATGTCCAGCAGTGGACTTCCAATAGCTGATATGATGATGATGACGTTAACCAAAAAGTGCGTTTTAAAGCCGTTAAAAGAGTCGTTTTAATTTTATATTTATTACAAAGAGCGCTCCGCTGTATTAACTGGGTAATTTCTTTTTCCATAAAAATGTAGAGATATAGCTATATCTAACTAATCTATACGAATATTATAAAGCTGAAGGGTTTGTTTGTTTGTTTGAATGCGCTTATCTCAGGAACCACTGGTCTGATTTGAAAATTTTTTGCAATGTTAGATAGTCTATTTATCGGAAAAAAAACTATAACCCTCAAAATCATTATTCCGTGGGTATTGCTAGTTTAACTTCTACAGCTTTATCTCCAATAAGCCATGAAACTTATGTTATTTGTTGATTATGTAACGTACGTTTAGTGAAATTATATCGAAATCGGTTCAGTGATTTTTGAATTTATTGCTTAACTAATGCAAGCAAAATTGTTTTTTTTACATTTTTATCGAATAAACTCAAAAATTACTGGACCATCTACAAAAAATCTGACACAATTTGTAATCTGTATTATAAGCTAGCTGCAAAACTATTGTATTCCCGTAAATTTACCCAGAGCCGGTGAAACCGTGGAATGTTACTATATAAAGATTAATAACAACATCTGCATATTAACAAAAAACAATTGATTAGTTAATTCCAATTATAAAACCTGTAATACCACACAGGTATTCAGAATTTTATTCTATCGTGTTCCCTTTAATATAGTCAACATAATAAAAAAACAAACACTTAAATTATATATTAAACGTCAATGAAAAATAAACTTTGCGTAACAGTGTTAACGAAGTTAACTGTTTGCCTATAACTCTTTAAATGATCTAAACTAGGGTAATCCAGTATTTATTTTCAAAACATCCACAATTAAATCGACGAACATAACCGGTACTTCGTATTAATTAATTCTAAGATTAGGTAATGCAGACGTAAGGCTTGATCATACAGAAACTAGAGTATAATCTTTTTATGTCATCTCATTTGTGATAAAGTACAAAGGAAAACCTATCCTAATGATATCATATTAAATGCTATATTACTCTATACACTACACAATAAAATGGCTGATCATAACACTATTTCGATGAACTCTGTTTGTATAAAGTTAAGGTGGGTTTTAAATTGACTTAGTTGGTACTGTTTTATCATAATGAGATTTTTGTTATTGTTCGTTTTTTTTGTGTTAAGGTAACTTGGGTATCACGCGATTTATATTTAGGAATTCATAGAAAAGTTTGATTGTCTATACTTTAAAAAGACAGATGAGTGTTTGGTTCATTGGTTGGTTTGCTGTTAGAAGAGAATTTCAATTATTTGTCCATGTCTTTGTAAATCCTAACGACTAACGCCTTCTATGTTTCGACTTCCGTGTTAGAAGTAGTTACATGAAATTTTCGGTTCTATTTCTTAGTTATTTCCATCCTCATCCTGTGCATTTGAGCTGCATTGTTTCGGATGGATATACCGCCATCAGTCGGTTCTGGTATCTTAGTCGCCTTTTACGACACCTGGTACAGGGGGAGGTACTATTCTACTCTGCCGGTACCTCACGGCTAGATATAACATTACCTGGTAACTTTACTGCTTTTCTCAGCCTTCAAACCGGAACACAGCAATGCGAACACTGCTATTTGGCGGTAGAAATAGGTGAGAGTGAGGTACCAATGCAGACCTTTGTATGAGGTCTAGCTCAAGTAAAAACTTTATTGCCCCTTGCTGCATATGCTATACATGCGGTTTTGAAAGATCCCCGATATCCAGTTGTAAGTACAAGCTGAGTAATTCCATCAGTAAAATACTAATCACTAAGCCGTTCCCGTTACAAATGCCATTAGAGGCGAAATTGAATGGATGCGCCTGCGCAGAGGTAACCGGGGTCATTTGAGAGGATCTTCGGTTTATTGGTCGTAATGAATGTTGGATTAGTATTCTACTTAGATATTAATTGCTTACTGTAAAGGGAGCCATTTGCAGAAGTTCCCGATGGGGGGCAATGGACATTTAACAACAAACGTTTTCTATATAAATATGTGTGGGCATATGTTTAATATAACATTTTTGCAAATTTCTCATTGAATTATTCCAAAAGTAAAGCTGAATGTATATCTAATTTACAGAAATCCATTCTCCCAACTAAACTATAATTAAAAAAAATATTTTAGGCATCATACCAAACTTGCTTTTTCGTTGCCCTGTTAAATATATATTTTTTGCTTTGTTTCATTAAACCTCACTGTTTTCTGCTTAGGATCTGTTTGGTCCATTATTTTGGCTTTAATTTAAAGATTTTAGGATCATCGAAAATACTAGTAACAAAAATACTAGTAATAATTTTGAATTACACGGCTCTAGAATAATTAAGGATTACAACATTAAAATTTTCTTATCAATCATGAGAGGATTCGTCAACCCCTAAATGCTCGTATTTTTCATCACCATACCAGCAGAGGAGAAGTCGATTTCCATTACTGGTCATCGACTTCTCCAAGACAAAATAAATTGTGCTCAAACTGCCGAGCCGAGTAAGCCACCGATCTTTGTTGAGCTTATTGCTTTTTCGGGTGGATATACCGCCATCTGTCGGTGTCGTTACCTAACTCCAACCGCAATAAGCTGCAGCTGGTACAGGGAAAGGTACTTTTTTACCCAGCAGGCTTATTCTCATAAAGATCACTCATGAAACAGGATATCTATTTACTGTCAAACACAAAGAGGTAACACGTGTTACGAGTAAGATAATACGCCTCCGTAAGAACGCTTTAGAATCACGTTCAGTTTTTATAGTAAATTATATCGAAATTACACCTTTTATGGGCGAGCAGAACTGACGTGTGACCTCGTTGTGTTGCCGTTAAGGCTATTGATATTAAAATTGGGTTTAGACGCTTGTATGTTTTGAATGACGTGCCTTAGATATGAGGTGGGTAAAGGCTTATAATACATCTATTGTGTTTTAATGATGCTCCCGTTTTATGGTCGCAGGAGATTTTGTAAGGATATTAGATGTCTTGTCATGTTTTTTAACCTGTGAACTGTTAGCAACAAAAGATCCAACGTTCATGATCAAAGAAATCTTTTATCAGAAACTATTCATATGAATTCTTTCTTTTTAATAGACCAGATAGACAAACAAGCACATTGCTGTGTACCTAGCAGCATTGTGGTGTGTAATGCACCCCCACTCTGTTTGCTGTCATATTTAACATGAATGTATTAATTAAATATGTCCGTTCCGGACAGAGGAAGGTACTATTTTCATCGTTATCATCTTCATACAAGCCATTAAAAGTCTACTGTCAGATATAGGAAGTATTGGAAGCTGCTGCCCATCCCCGCCCTGTACATTTGAACTGACTTTTTTGCAGTCGCCTATTACGCCTGGTACAGGAGGACTATTTTACTTTGCCGGTACTCTCCGCATAAATTAATGATTATTTTTACATCATGGAAAAAAGACAGACTGATAATATTACTGCCAGAACCAGACGAACTTTAACATACAATTTTAAAGCAAAGTCCAAACGCGAGGTATTAGAAGAAAGACTGCAATAAAAAATGATAGTAATAAAGTTCCCACTCAATTTGGGTGAGATAGTTTGGACCTCTATCTACATGTATACCTTAGATGCATGCATGCTGCATAGTATAGGCAATAGTGGGGTACCAATGTAGACGACCTCATTCAAAAATCGTCTGTATTGATACCTCACGCTTACCTATTTCTACCGCGAAATTGCAATGTTTGCAATGCTGTATTTCAGCTTGAAAGAAAGAAGCAGTGATATTACTGGGTTATATGACATAATATCTTAAAATAACTAGGTTGGCAACACGTTAGTGATATCTTTGTGATATTACGAGCGTCTACAAGCTGTGGTGACGCTTACTATCACGCGTACTGTATGCTTGTTTGTCAACCTGGTCTAATAAAAAAAAACTAACAGATTATACTAACGCAATGGTGTGAGTTTGAGAGATAGATTAAGGATTAGTGTGATAAGAGATCGATGTAGTGTAAAAGGTGATGTTATGACAACAATAGAGAAAGAAATGTTGTGATGGTTTGGACATGTGGAAAGGATGGACGAAAGTAAAATGACTGCACAAATATATAGAGCGGAAGTGAATGGAAGAGTGGGTATAGCATGACCTAGGCGAACATATCTTAACCAGCTAGAAGAGGTATTAAAGACGGGCAAGAAGAAGTACCGAGAACAAACGAGTATGTGTGAAAGAACTAATGCTAGTAAGGGAAGCGAGAGAGGTATGCCAAAATCGTAACAAGTGGAGATCCATAGTCTCTGCCTACTTGACGGGACACAGGCGTGATGTATGTATGTATCTAATAATATAAATACATCTCTTCAATTAAGTATCATGTATCCTTAATCTTGTCTGGCTGTCTCGTCTTGATTGACATTTTATATCACAAAATGATCATAACACGGGCAAAAACAAACAGGGGCATTGTTAGAAAAGGTCACGCATCGGTGGTCTTACGTAACGATGTACAGACATCAATCAAGTCGATAAATATTATATTTATATACTAGGTACGCCTGCGACTTTGTCCGCGTGGAAAAGTAACTTCGAGCTGCATAGTTTTAAAGAGGAAAAATATCCACTTACATTGTTTTTGGGTAATTTCAACCGTTTACGCAGCGCACGCAAAAACGCTCTCAAAACATATAATTTTCGCCCGTATTTGCTACATTTTTTGATTTATGCATCCTTCTTACTATATCAGCCATCTGCTAGTGAAAGTCCCATCTAAATCGGCCCATAAACACAGACAGACAAATATAAAAAGAATATGTTATTTTGTTATGTGCACCGTTTATAAATCCATGTGGGTTTAGTAAGAATCATTTATATGTATAACATACAGACACTTCAATTTTATTTATAGGTATTGGTGTATTGAACCCTTAGGCTATAGATAGCTATAGACAGAAGATAGTCTATATATAGCTATGGACATAGAGTCGGTCATTTGTGAGAAATATTCCTTTCTATTGGGAAAGGAATATTTCTTGTTTTGCCGTGAGGTTTCCCCATCACGTACCAATAGTACCTACCTCCCACTGCACAAGGTGTCGTTAGAGGCGACTAAGGTATCAGAACCGACAGATGGCGATGCATCCATCCGAAGCAGTGTAGCGAAAATGCACAGGGCGGGGATGGGCAGCAGCATCTCCGTCGCGAAAGCTGCACTCAGCGATTGCAAGCACATTTGCCCAGCGCGGCAATTATAGGCAAATAACGGTCTTTCTTGGAGAGGCCTATGTCCAGCAGTACTTTCAATGGCTGGTATAAAGATTTGTTGTTTGTTCTGCGTCTGGGTGCTAAATTTACGTTTACGTATTATATTTTTGATTCTCCTGTTATCTTTCACACGTGCTTTCAGCGGCTTATCTTAATAGTCAGGTCAATGTATGAGATGCCGTTAATTTATTTATTTAATTAATTTCCTCTCCCCTCCTCGTCCCTCCCCCCACAAATTATGGCGCAAATATGTAATTTATTAACAATGTTATTAACCAATCAATGTAATATTTATTACTCCTATAAACTATAAACAAACTCGCTTAATTAGCAATGGTCATATTTAAGTTTTGTATCATAACTGTTTTATTGCTTACTGTCTACTGCTCCCGGCTTTGTTTACATTTGTTGTGTGTTTCTACAAACTGTATCTGACTAGCAAAGCCCCGCTGTTTTACTCGCGTTAAGTTGTAGAACTTTCATAGTAACTTTGCATCTCCCTTTTACACCTTTAAGAGATGATTTACGAAATATCATTTTATACGTGTTTCATGACTTTTAATAGAGAATCTTTATGTTGAATTGCATTTGAATAACTTAAAAAACAGCAGCTTCTCTATGTTATAAAAGTAACTCCTGTGGAAAATCAGTAAGCTTCTCTATTTATATGTGTATTGAAGTCTATCAGTGACCGCGACTTCGTGCGCGTGGAATTATTCCTTTCGGTACCATACCTTTTTATCTTAACTTATACAAACTTAGTATGTAATATTTATTTATATCGAATAAAAAGCTTAAAATTTCCTATTCCTATATCCATCCGATGCACAAGGCGGGCAGCAGCATTTCCGTTGCGAAAGCTGCGATCTGCGATTGCCTACATGCTGGCCTAGCGCGGCAATTATGGGCAAATTCCTCCTTTTTTTGGGAAGGCCTATATGCAGCAGTGGACTTCCAATGATATGATGATGATGAGGTACCAATGCAGACGACCTATGTATAAGCTCTACCTCGTGTCATCATATATAAACTATATACTTAAAATATACAGTTATTTTCTGAGGGTTTATTGGATTGTTCAGTTCCGCTCTTGGCGTGCACTTGGGCGTATAGCTGTCCCGCTTGTTTCTACACATGTGACAAGGATGGAATGATGTTTAAGAGGCTATTGATTGTGAATCCAGCCATTAGTAAGATTTTAATGGAATATTGTTGGTTAATATTTCCTAGAAATGAGCCTACTAGAAAAGCTAATTGGCTAGTTAATAATAATAATAATAATATTTGTTGTACACACCATAAACAACACATTCAAATAACATAGAAAAACATACAACAGTACAGTACAATAGGCGGCCTTATCGCATAGAGCGATCTCATCCAGGCAACCTTTGAACAGAAAAGAAATACAACATTAATAAGGCAGTTTGAGGTGTATAATAAATTAAACTAATGTATAAATAAAAAACAACCAAAATATATAAAGGAAAGCATCCACCAACACACACACACATACATATAATACAAACATACACACACAAATACAAACAAAAACAGAAAGAGGAAAATATAAAACGAACAATATGCAAGCAACAACTACAATTACAGGTAGTACTCTTCTACCATTCTCCGAAAAAGGTTATTAGTTAGCTTGGGTTCCAACTGAGGCTGTGCCGTGACAGACATAAAAATCATCATATCAAATATCAAAATTCAATTTCTTCTGAATTATGCGTAAATAATAATAAAAGAAATTACATTTTTTTCTTTTTTCTCATTTTACTTCTTCATTTTATCTCGCTCTTAACTTCTTCTCATCACTCTAGTTTTTTGACAAACTCTTTTACAGTGACAGCTATACGACTCTGGAACGAGCTTCCGTTGAATATTAAGCAATCCCCAAACAAATTTATCCTGAAACGTTATCTCCGTACTTTATTTACTGATGCTGATTCTCTAACTTTATAACTCTATTTCTGATGTACGTTACTTTATATATATGTATATACATATGTATATATATATATATTTATATCATATGCATTTATTGCGTTTATTTATACAAATATGTATGCCACGTTTATCTATTTTGTATATATATTGTCTGCACCACTATATATATTTCTGTTTTGTGTAATGGTTGACTGGGAGATAATGCGATCTGGCATTAAGTCCGCCATTTGTACATTTTGTAACATTTTGTGCAATAAAGTTAAATAAATACAAAAAAAATAATTTTTAGCAATAACGGACGGGCCCGATGGCGCAGTTGGTAGACACTATGTAGTGCGCCACAGGACGTGGGTTCGAACCCCTACCAGAGCAAATATTTATATGATTATTATTTGTATATACGCCGTCTGTACCGGCAAAGTAGAATAGTATCTCTTCTAAACCAAGAGTAGTAGAAGTAGAAGCGACTGAGGTACCAAAACCGACAGATGGCGGTATATCCATCCAAAACAGTGTAGCTCAAATGCACAGGGCGGGAAGGGGCAGCAGCATCTTCGCCGCAAAAGTTACGCTTTGCTATTGCAAACATGCTTGCCCAGTGCGGAAATTATGGGCACATCCTCCCTTTTTGGGAGGCCTTTATACAACAGTGGAGTAAAAATTGCTGGTATGATGATGATGATACAATATTTGTGTTTATTCTGTATCTGGGTGTTATTTATATGTATCTAAGTATTATATTTGTAATTACTATATTGCCTAAAATGTTTAAGCTAGTTTTCCGGAGTCAGGTGAATGTATGGATTTATGATTATGGGATGTCGTGTGGATTTATCATAAAAAAAATGGTGAGCAACAACACAATATTAAAATAATTTGGTCAATACACGAATTTTTTATTTGCAATAAAAATAATCAGGCAGTCCGGCAAATAATTTTGATAATGGTAAACAATTTAATCGTAAATAACCAGCTTACTATAACATGACTTCGTATAATAAATATTCAGTCAACAAAATAACTAATTGATCAGCAAGATTTCATCATCAATCAGCAGAAAACATCACTCCTCATTGGTGAGCATTATAACTGATTGGATCACATTTTTGTTGTAAAAACGGCAATGTACATCAAATATATGTATAGGTACAACTAAACAAATTGGCTACGCTAAAAAATATCAGATGTTGCCCATAATTGCCTACAATTTGCCACTGCAACAGTAAAATAAGTTTAATAGACCGCAAAATGCAAAAAGAACTATCGACAAACGCAATTTTTCACTCCAATAACTCTGTATGGGAGATGTCGTTAATTTTTGTTTACACTTAGTTTTTTTTTCTTATAAAAAACAAAACACTAACACTACAGAATTACTATCGACGTGACTGATGTGCCAATGATAAATTCAATTTAGGAATAATTGTTCGAAGGTCTGTTTCTTGAATGTCAAATCGATGTTTTCGTTCAATACAATATTTATTTTTGTTTTTTTTTATTATCATACCAGCTATTGAAAGTCCACTGCTGGACAGAGTCCTTTCCAAGGAGTTTATGTGTCCATAATTGTCGCGACGGGCAAGCGTGTTCATACAAACAAACACAATCCGCATGATAGTAAGCGTTACCGCAGCCTATAGACGCTCGTAATATCACAAGGATATCACTAGTTTATTAAAGTGATGAAGAATTACACAGTAATTTGAAGATATTATGTCACATTGTCCAGTAATTTCACTGCTTCTCCCACCTGGAAGACATAAATGCCAACACTGCTATTTGGTGCTAAAGATAGGTGATAGTGAGGTAGATGAGAATATATTATTTATTTATTTAAAATCCTTCTGGCTATTTTGTTATTGTTTTTGTATTACCTAGTTATAATTGTACTATACCAATAGTTTGGGCAGTCTGAGGCCGGTACGACAGTTTTTAACTAACGCAGGCTTCAGAGTTGCAATAGAATTACGCATGTATCTGTTTTTGATTAAATTTATTATTATATTAACACTATCCAGCCGTAACAGGGCAGCTTAAATGCACGGGACGGTAGAATCCCCTTCGTAAAAAGTAGGCTTTGCGATTATCAACACGCTTGCCCAGCTTGTGGTGGCAATTGTGGGCAATTATCCCACTTTATTGGGGAGGCCTATGTCCAGCAGAAGACTTCCAATGGCTGATATACTGAAGAAACCCCTACACTAAAATACAAAAGTACTATACATCTCGTCATTCCGTAGACCGAAATGTCGATGTCCGCGCTAATCTGTCTATATAATCAATGCTACCACATTAAATATAACAGTCCAGTCTACAACCAACCTTATCATTTTAAGATAAAGTCTATAATCCCGATCTAATTAAATATCAACACAACAATCTCTTATACATTCTGCTGAAACAATGTCAACGCAAATATAAACCTTATTAATAAAAGTAGAAGGGTTATATCCAAGAGAACTTTGATATGTCAACCGCACGGATAACTCTGTTTTTGTCCTATGAAGTGATGCAAGTTTTTTTTTCCTCAAAACCGGTCAACCCTTTTTTTTCTCGCGGTAATAAATAGTGAGATGTCTATGGTGATGGAAGTTTATTAGCTTTGCTTTTCTAAAGATGCGTGCGACTTAAAAATCTTAGATTATATTCACTATTCGTTTCAATGTGATTAAGTGTCGAATACAGGGCCAGGCACAGTACCCAGAAAATTCAATGCCTCTCTCAACCTTAAGACCGGAACACAACAATGCGTACACTGCTATTTGGCGGTAGATACAGATGAGGTACTAATGCAGACGAACTTTAGTATCAGATATGTCCTAGGGACATTTTTAGTTGCTCACTTTAGCTTTTACAGGCAGTAGAAGTCTATGGCGGTACAGGTATAGTCTGTATGATGAAGAAGTAAAGAAATATTTGGTTTACAACGCATCTAGAACAAAACCGAGTCGACCAAGGTGACCCGTGTCGCGGGTCAATAAGTTTTTTTACATTCCGTAACACATTCAAGTCCAGTTTTTTATTCGGTACACCTGCTTGCCATTGTTCGAGCCGGTTCTAAGTTCGATTCCGATTGGATTACGACACTTGTGCAGTTTGATTTGTGGCTGTGTGTCAATTGTTGTTGTTGCGAAAACGTGTCTAGAGGCCTCCCCTTTCGTGGGGATTTTGTAGAATCCCTAATGTTTTAATGAGGTAGACCTTAGAGTATATCCATAAACTACATGAGATTGTTAGGGGGGGGGGGGAGGTCAAATCTCATCTAATCTTACGTCAGAGAGAGGTGTCTCAGAAATTTTTCATCTTAAGCGTGACGCGTCATGATCTGTATTGCCTAAGTGTACGTGATGAATTAGACAATAGATACTGCAGTACATGCAGTATTTACTTTGCAACTATCATAACAGCTGCAGAGACCAGGCGAGCAGCCCTCATTGCACCAGCTTAAAGCAAGCGCGTATGTTCCGCAAAGTGCGACCCTCACGGATTGTCACAAGATGATCTAATTAGTTACAGTGCGCAAGTGCCAACGGCTTAGAGTATCTAGATCGGAACGAAGTTGAAGGGGCAAATGGTTTTAAACTGAAAATTATATGAACATGTTGATTTCAATTGTCTCTCTTGAGACTGCGCATGATTCGCCATTGGCTAAATTAGAGTAGATATTATTTTGTTAAACACAGTTACCACTTATGACACTCAGCAATATTGATCATGCTTTCAAGAAAATAGAGAAGATATAAAAAGGAAAGTAGAGAAATATAGCTCAAAAAAATTAAATATACACCTTACGTAATTTATAGACGGGGGCGTCACACGTTCCTTTTTTTTTAATTTTTTCGTTAGAACCATGTCGACAAACTAGCGTAGAGCGTCATTGCAGCCTATGGACGTTCGTATTGTCAGAAGCGCATTGCCAACCTTGAGACTTAAAGATGCTCTATTAAGTCACATTTACCCAGGAACAATTAGTATTTTTAATATATCAGCCTTTGATGATAGGTTTCCCTAAGAAAGGGGGAATGTTACCTTGAATTGTCGCGCTTAGCCAGCGCGGGGGCAATCGGAGAGCGTAGCCTCAAAACGGGGATGCTGCTATCCATCTCAGCGTATTGGAGCTATACTGTTTCAGATGGACATACCGCCATCTATTTAATACCTGAGTCACCTGTTAGAAGTGTAAGGGGAGGTAAGTACTATTCTACTCTGCCGGTACCGCACGGCTAGTGTTAATACTAATCAATGTTTAATATTAATTGACATCTAAAGATTATAGTTGAAAACGTCCAAAAACTCGGAATACAGCTTTCAGTATTCCAGCATGTTGTACGAGGAATCTTATTAAAATCAGTTAACCCTGACCGAGTAATAAACAGACGGACATACATTTATATCACATTAGTATGTATTTTTCACCTGTACACGTAACACATTTACTTGCAATAGAAACATTTGAAAGTGTAAAACAAATCGTTTGCCTCCAACTTTAATGTAGCGTGGATAGATTATGTTCGATATTGCACCTTATTCTATTGAGTATAAGA
The DNA here is from genome assembly GCA_020976665.1 of Heortia vitessoides. NCBI lineage: Eukaryota > Metazoa > Arthropoda > Insecta > Lepidoptera > Crambidae > Heortia > Heortia vitessoides. Next base: position 9,143,394 of record JACJUM010003223.1, on the reverse strand, counting down.
ACGAATATCTCGTTCAAAGTAGATGCTGCGTACGATATAAAAATGACTACATCAATAACAGCTGATTGGTTACGCCTCAGATATTAAATGGAAACATACGGAACGCAGTATCCGGCGTGCACGATATTCTAATTTGAGCTATGGTCAATGGAATTGCCAGTAGGCCTTATTCCAATGGCGTGTTTATAGATGCTGGTAGTAGACTCTATAATTTTTTTCCGACTTCTCTAGGTGGCATGTCAATTCAATTTTTATGGTGGTTTTGCCGTTCCCAATTTCACTCGTTATTTCGTTTATATTTCCTTGTCATCATCATAATCGTCATAGCAGCCGCAAAATGGTCACTGGACATAGGCCTCAACAAGAAAGAAGGAACTTGGCCGTAATTGCCGCGCTAGCCGGAACGCTGCTGCCTGCCGTTACAATTGAGCTACAAGTCTAGTGGATATACCGCTTTTGTGCTAACTTTGCACCCTCCCCTCACCCCCTTAAAACCCTTTCTTAGTGCTTCCATACATTTTATAAGGAACTACTGGGCAAAATATCAAGTTTTGATATGCTAGTCAGTCACACAGTCAGTCAACTTCTCCTTTTATATTTATTGATTTAAATAAATATTTTTGGGAAGCCTTAATTTACTTACAACAAATTCAAAGTATAAATATTTCTATTTTGGTCTGACAGCCAGATGTTGATTTAATAAGTATTTCTCGAGAATATTTGCTTGGGCTGGAATCACACTAAAATTGCCAACTCGAAACTTGTTACTAAGACTTGGGTAATTCTCGAGAACTTCAAGTTTATCTATTTTCTCATCGAGAACTGAATCCTGGACCAGGTACTCATGAGTCAGGATATTAAAAAGATAGTGCTCGTTAACAACCATTTAAGTATTAAACATTTTATAACGTAGGCTAATTGTGATGGTTTTATGAGAGGCATCTAGTTCACGATGTGTATCAACCCTAATAGATTAAATATGGCATATTTATGGATATTAATGGTATTACGCATATTTTACGATATAACAGGCATCTATTAGACTAGACTAGTTCATAAAGCTCGCGTCAATTATGCATTTGTTTTAGTTTTTTGCGTTTCTATACTCTCAACAGGTGATTGGATTTTGTTTGAGATATTATACATACATTCATGTCAACGTATTTATTTTCTAATAACCGAGTTTTAATACGAATTTCAGAGTATTTTGCTGAAATGTGGCAAGTGCATAACTTGACAACAAGGGAAGGGCAAACAGTTATGAATCCAGAATATTTTGAGTTCTCGAGATAAGGAATGCAAACTGAAGTTCTCGCGGAAGTTTGTGATTATACTTTCGGACGTGTAATGGGATTTCATTATATATAATATTAAAAGATATAGCTTATATTTCAGAATTACTCAAGACCGGGCAGAATTTAAAGGGTTATGCTTAAGAAATAAATAAAGTGATAGTACATAACATAAATATACGCTTTAATATTATGAAGGCTTAATGCAATGTTGCCGTGAGGTACCAGAGTAGAATAGTACCTCTTATGTGTCGTAAGAGGCGACTGAGGTACCGAAACCGATGGTGGTATATCCATCCGTAACAGTGTAGCTCAAATGTACAAGGCGGGGATAGAAAATATCATCCCCGTCGCGTAAGCTACGCTCTGCGATTGCCAACACGCTTGCCTAGCGCGGCAATTATGGGCAGAATTCCCCTTTTGAGGAAGCCTATGTCCAGCGGTGGACTTCCAATGGCTGTAAAAATGATATACTATTTGCTTATTTTAATAAATTAATATGTTTATTTTTTGTTTTAGTTCTAAATGCCAATAGGTAAAAAACGCTGTGAAATTGCTTTGGCAGCGTGCGTTTGTAAAATTGTTGGACGTATATCCAAATATTTTTCTATTAGTATAGACATTCGGCGACTTAAAAAAATGCAAAGGTCGTAATTTATTTTTTTACATAGGAGATCATTTATATTTAACAGTTTTTACATTCAAGACTTAATAAATGTTATAAATTCAAGCGAGGACGGGTCACAGATAGCTATAGTTAATTATTATGAGAATTTTGGGGCATAACTGGAGAGGGGTGAAAACTAGTTTTAATTTCCTTATGTTATTGAAAAAGGCCAGACCGCTTATTGATGAGCGGGCCTGCTTCTGCACATCCCATAAAGTCTGCGGGATCAGATCGAGTCCAACGGTGATTATTCAAAGGCGCCTCTAAGGCACAGAAGCATTGCAGTGCAATTTCATGCGTTTGTCTGTTCATTTGTCATTTTGTTCTGGTATTAGTGTAGTGTATCAGTGATCGATCTTAAAAATGAGCTTGCTAATAACATGTCGCCACTTAAGTATCACTGTGGGAAAATCTCCTGCGTGTCCCCAATCCAGTGAGAACTTTTTGTATGTAAATGCGAGTGTATGAAATGTGTATGATTGTATGTGATTTACGACTCCATACAATATCGCCGGCTTTGTTAATTCAGCAATTATTTTGTTAATTGATGAAACGTTTATGTTCTTTTGGAGTTAAAATTTTAAATGAAATGATCGTTTATTTAAAGATGTAACAAATGCATTTATAGCATTTTAGAGGGCTTGGTGTCGCAGCGCATGTCAGTATAATAAGGGCCCGTCCGATCGGGCCCGTCAAAATAATAAAGGTACATTTCATCAGTCATCATCAGCAGATCTTATTAAACCTCATGACCTCTTTGAAGCATAAAACAATTCTTGAATACTTACTTATGTACCATTTCTTGTTCCAGGTGACAGCATTCGCATCAATGGCCTGACACGATGTTCCGAACGGCGTCAGTCGAAGGCTCGGGGCCGAGGACGCCGCCGGCCTACGCGCCCCACCCCCCTTACGTGCCACCCCGCTTCTTCCCTCCTAGAATCAGACCCCCACCCCCACAGTACTGCTTCGACGCCGCCCGCTTCGCCTGCGACGCCTCGAAGCCTAGGTACCTAGATGTAGAGCGGGAGAGGCTTGTCACCAGATGGCTGGCAGAAGCAAACGAAGCGTTGGTCCGAAGAGACCGACCGCCAAGGTACAAGCCAAGGAGTAGTGAAAGGAGGCCGGACTATTTGGAGAGGAGGCCTAATGCAGCACCAGAATGGGCTGACAATTTTCTGTTAGGACGAAGGAATGGTTCCGTTGAACCTGAAGACGACGGTAGTGAAGTGTTGAGCCTTAAGGAGTTTGTGGATAAGTTTTCGCTTCCTCGTGTTGTGAAGTTTGAGGGGGAGGAGAGGCCGGTGCTTCTGTATAGAGTGCTGGAGGCTCACAGAAGAGTGGAGGCGGTGCCTTTGTCAGGGAAGAAAGGCAAATTGGTTGGCAAGCCTTTGTATATACCGGACAGTTATGATGGTGAGTAGTACAGTTTATGTAATTATATTTCTTATTATGAACCTTCTTATATATGATATGAAATTCAGCCAATTGCAGCCTACTGTTGGGCATAGGCCGCCTCAAGAAAGGGATTTTTTTGCTCATAATTACCGCGCTGGGCAAGCGTATTGGTAATTGCAGAGCGCAGCTTTCGGATGATGCCGCTGCCCATCCCCACTCTATGCATTTGAGCTGCATTTTGCTGCTCTTTCAGATGGATATACCGCAATCTGTCGGTTCTGGTACCTAAGTCACCTCTTACGTCATCTGGTCAGGGCGATGTGCTATTTATACTCTGCTGGTAATCTTTATAACGCCAAGTTGAGAAGAGCTAGACCTCACCCAACGGTCGTCTGCATTGGTTCCTTACTTCTTACCTATTTCTATCTCCAAACTGCCGTGTTCACATTGCTGTTCCGATCTGAAGGGTGAGAGAGACAGCGATATTACTGGGTAATGTGATATAACTTCAATTCATAAGGTTGTCATCCTGCTAGTGATATCTTTGTGTTACGAGCGTCTATAGGGTGACGGTTATTTACGGACTTAGTTACAAAAGCTGAGCATTTTATAAATATATCCTCAGATGAATAAAGAAGGCTTTAAACTGTAGTTAGCACATACCCGATGGCCGATTATGGACAGCAAAAAAGCGATTCGAGCAAAAAACTGCCTATTGAACTTTTTACAAGAAATTGGTCTGGCATTTTTTGGATGCACGGTGTTACATCGCCACGGAGCTCATTGAAAGTTTTAACGCTGCAAGTCGCTTGTTCCTAGGCAATTATAGAGGAAAAATCTATTTCGGGCTTAGAATTTTTTAGAAGTTTAGAAGTTTTTGTGGCGGATCTTCTGAAGCTTGGGGTGACTATTAAAAAAATGAAATGCATGAAAATCTTTACTTTTAAAACATGGTCATTAATATTTTATAAAGATAAGTTCTTATAAATAAGACAATGTAATATATATGTATATATAGTCATTAATCCCTACTAATATTATAAATGCGAAAGTAACTCTGTCTGTCTGTCTGTCTGTCTGTCTGTCTGTCTGTTACGCTTTCCCGGTTAAACCTCTCTACCGATTTTGATGAAATCTGGCATAGACAATCTTTAGACCTTAAGAAAGGACATAGACTATTTTTGAACTCGAAATAAGGGTTGTAAGGGGTTGCAAGGGGGGAAGAAAAGTTGTTTGCATGGATCGCTATTTTTAGAGCTAGAAACTTAAAACTTATTTTTCAGGCCATTGATTCGATATAAATAAACGTGACATTCAAAGTTTATATAATTTGAAGTAAATAGGTATGGTACCCAAAAAACTATTCCACGCGGACGAAGTCGCGGGCACTGCTAGTATTTTATAAAGATAAGTTCTTATAAATAAGACAATGTAATATATATGTATATTAAATATTTTATACTATAATTTTAAATATTATAGACTATATATATATATATACGGGTAGCTTATCAGATAACTAGAATCTTTGGGAAGGACAAAGTTTTCTTTTATTTTGTTTACATAGTAAAATCCTTTATTGAATAAGTAAGTTTCGATTATTATTGTTAATTAAATAATAAAAGTTGAGGATTTTGAAAAAAATTAATAAAGTAATCCTGGATAAGGTCCCAAATAGCGTGAGGTATCGGCAGAGTAGAACAATACATCCCACTGCACCAGGTATTGTAAGATGCGACCAAGTTACCAGAACCGACAGATCGCGGTATATCCATCCGAAACAGTGCAGCTTAAATGCACAGGGCGGGGATAGGCTTGCCAAGCGCGGCAATTATTGGCAATAAACCTTATTTCATGAAAAGGGCTATTGTCCAGCAGTGGACTTTCATTGGCTGGTATGATGAAGGTACAAAGAGACGCATGAAGTCAATAGCACGTTAAAGTCGAGCGCAAACGAAATCGCGAGCAGGAAGCTTACAGTATTCCAAAAACGGAATTGTCATATTTTTTACCTGTGCTGCGGATTCGCTTCAATTGCCGAACAGTGCAAATCTAGACGTATTCTCTCGGATCTTGAGCCGCTCGCAAAAACTAAAATGGCGGATTACCCAACACAATAGTTAATCGTCGGTGACCAAGTTAAATGGTCGGATATTAAGGCACATTGAGTTGCGCAACGGTCGCCATTGGAAGTTTATGAGCTACTTGCTTGATTCTGTTATAGCTGATTACGCGTATTGCGGTTCGGTAAACTTAAGGTAAGGAATCGTTCATCGGACCAGCCATTGGGAGTCCACTGCTAGTCACAGACTTTTCGAAAAAGAAAGCAGGATTTTTGCCTATAATTGCCGCGCTGGGCAAGCGTGTTGGCAATCGCAGAGCACAGCTTCGCGACGGGGATGCTGCAGCCCATACCCGGCCAGTGCATTTCAGCTGCACTGTTTCAGATAGAGATTTCAGTAGATATACCGCCATCTTACGTCACCTGGTGAAATAATTGTTGAGTAACAGCTATACCTAATATTGTAGGTAGTGAGGTGAACTGTTGGTAGAGGCAGGGAAATTACCGGGTAATGCATCGTTAGTTGACTCATGAATAATGGAATTAGAGTAATAATTGAATTATTACTCTAATTCCATTAATTAAAATTAATATTTAATATTATCTACGTGGTAAAAAATCATTTTTGAATGAATTAATTTTAGAAAACAGCTGCATTTGTTTATCACGTTATACATACTTATATATATATACATACTTCAGGCCTAAAAATGAAAATGAGTTACTTTTAATCCCCGAAAAAAAATGGTTTTAGAGGGACGTAACAGGATAATAAAGCAGACGACAGTCTCTATGGAAGTTATTGACCAAAGCCATATGTTTATTAAGAGATTTTATTAAATATTACAAATAAAAATGAAAACATCTATCAAATGTTCATAAAATATCACAATCAAATTACGCCCTTAAAGTAGTAGGCCACAAGGATCACAATTTTATTACATATTCTTACATTTAAGCTTTCACTACTCCCAATAAAACTAATTAATATTTAACGGCTCTAAAACGCGGTTTATTTAACGTTTTACATTTTTTTGTTCGACGTTTTGATTACCTTGCCACAACCGTTTTCGATATTGACAGAGTATTCAGTCAAACCGCTTTTTAAAATCGTTGAATGATGAGTTTTATTACAATTTTATTAACACAAATTACTTTAGCCTTTGAATATATGAAGTGATCTCTATTTGGTAATAATTAAGTCTAATAGCACAACAGCATATAAACTTACGGAAGTCGGGCAATAAATATAATTAGATATATTTATTTGGACACGACCCCCGATGCAGGCGCTGCAGAACTTACTTTGTGGTAAATCACTTGAAACGCTTGAGTTAGAATCACAAATATACTACTTAAATATACATATTCAACACCCAGACACGGAACAAACACAAATATCATCATAAAAATATTTGCTCTGTGTAGGTAATCGAACCCATGACCTTTGAAGCATAAGACAGGATCACTACCATCTGCGCCATTGTGCCCGTCAATAGGATTCATTATCATATCATTAAAATTTAAACTACTGGACATTGGCCTGGGCAAAAAAGGAGTTTGCCCATAAATGCCGCGCTGCGCCAACGTTGTGTCAAACGAGAATGCTGCCTGCTAATCCCCGCCCAGTTGCATTTGAGCTACACTGCTCCCGAATAGATATACCGCCATCTGTCGGTTCCGGTACCTCAGTCGCCTCTTATGACACATGGTTGTTTAAGTTTTATTTTTATATACATTTTTTCTCGAAAACATGGATCGTGGCTTTTTTCTCTTAGAATCTGAAAAAAGATGGTTTTTTTCCCTTTAACTCTCAAACAAGGAGATAGACTTCTTCCCCAATTAACAAGAGCTCCTAAGGGATTGAATATAAAGTACAGATCTCGCAATAAACTGGTACAATCAATAAATCCACACAGCATTTCATACATTGTCAAAATAAATTTTTGAAGTCATTCATGAATTCTTTTTTGAATTTTTTTTAGGTTACAATTTTGAAGTTAATCAGTGCCTTTAACATATAAATGAGCTATTGATAGGATATAAGGTCAATACTAGGTAGGAGTTATATCCCCTTTGTGTCGTGATTAACTTAATATATCTTTAATTGAAGCTGGCGTAATTAAGACCCTGCCTATTTGGGATGTTTCAATGGACCGCGACGAGATTTTATATTGATCAGCATTGAAAGAGGATTAAGGTATTCTGACGCACACCAATGAATCCTTCCTTTTTATATACCATTGTCTCTTTAAAAGAATTACTCTTTATTACTATATAATAAAAAACAAAGTCGCTTTCCGCTGTCTGTATGTCACTATGTATGATTAGATCTTTCAAACTCCGTAACGGATTACGATGCGGTATTATTTAATAGATAGAGTGACTCAAGAATAAGGTTTATATGTATAATACGTGCATTATGAAGTAGAAAATTATTGATAATTTTAAAAGTTATTAATGTGATTACGTGAATGAAATTTTATTTATTTGCGTTTACATTGCAAACACTGGTTGAACCTAACAAGCAGTGAGGTACCGGTAGAGTAGAATCGTACCTCCCTCTGTACCAGGTATCGTAAGAGGCGACTAAGGTACCAGATCCGACAGATGGCGGTATATGGCTGGTGGCAAACAGTGTAACTCAAATGTACAGGGCGGGAATGAGCAGCTTCCCAGTCGCGAAAGTTGCGCTCTGCGATTGCAATTATGGGCAACATACCCCCTTTCCTGGGGAGGCCTAAATTATGATATATAACTTAGCTAGTAACTTTTCACTTTTATGTTATTAGTTGGGTTCTTTCAAAGCCTTAGTAATATTAATCAACGCAAAAGTTTGTAGATGTGTGGATGTATGTTTGTAACTCTATCACGTCGGAACCGCTCAACAGATTTAGATAAAATTTGGCACAGAGATTATTGATAGTTTAGAGTAGCACATAAATTACTTTTTATTCCAAAAACACGTTCCTGTGGGATAGATCTAGCATAGAATTTGTCTCTATTAAATCAGCACGATTTTTTGCATAATTCAATTAGAGAGCAACATACATTTCTTCCCGAAATAACAAGAGATCACCAGGGATATTATGTAAACTAAAGACCTCGCAGACAAAGTCGCGGAAAAAAGGCTAGTATATAATAAAACTACTATTTAACGGCTTTAGAATGCGGTTTGTACAACTTTTAACATTTTTTTGTTCGATGTTTCAGTTACAGAATAAAAAAATATTTTTTATTAGTGATTGTTCTGTGTCTGGTCTCTCTATGTATTTTATTTGTATATTTGTGATACTTATGACATATGATGTCCATAACACAAGTTGATGGTACTAAATTCAATAGTCGTAAGGAACAATGGGCAAGTTTACAGGAAGAACAAAAAAGAAAATAAACAAAAATCATTCGTAATCGTCTATAAGATTTTATATGAATTTATTATTATTATTATAATCATTATTACGCAATACAATCTAAAAGTCCCCCCCCTTTCCGCTCCTATTAAGGAATCATTGATTAGGTATTGTACCTCTCTAAATGCGCTCTGTCGTCTCTGAGGTCTCCAACGGTATTAATAGCAAATGCTTAAGGAGTCGAAGGCTTGACCCTAGGTTACCCAAACCAAGTCTATTGCTATTTGCGATACCTAGGTATTTAAGCGATAACCATTTCCTGATGCTGATCGTTTTTATACCAAGAAGCATTTTCTATCGAATTTAAACTTTAGTAATATCACGAAGATTTTCCTTGGCAAGGTTTTAAATGGATGTGATGGTAGTGATCCTATCTTGAACGCCAAAACTCATTAGTTGGATTCCTACCTAGGATTACATTTGGATGGTGAATTTTTTTGTGCCGGCGAGTGCCAGAACAGAAATATAATATATTAACAGTTTTATGTGGCGGCATCTAGTTTTGTCTGAAATTCAATCATATCAGCGGTAAATTCTAGTTTTGGGTATTTCTAGTTTTAAAAGCATGAAGTAAAAACTAGTTTTAACTAGGAAAAACGAGTTTGAACAAAAAATGCGATTTAACTGCAACATATATGCATAGGTCTGTTTGTCACGCATTTAGAGTTTTACCGATGGTCTGATTTTGATTTAATTAAAGCAAGTGGTATTGAAAAGAAGACACGAAAATAAATAAAGAAAATGAATTGCAGATGTAATGTTAATTAATCTCAACTTACATTATAAAGAGGAAAGATCTGACTTTTTATTTGCTTATTACATTTAAACACAAATATTACTGAATGGATTTAAAAAAACCATTTTACTATTAGAAAGATACAACTTCACAAAATAACATAACCTATGATATATTTATCTTTCGAATTAGTGATCCCTTCCTAATATGAGTTAATGTAATACAAAGTTTGTATTTTTGTACGTTTCTATCTATTAAACTCAAATACTAATAAACCAGGCCATGAGGTACCAGCAGAGTAGAATAGTACCTCCTCATGTACCAGGAGTCATATGAGGCGATTATGGTAGCAGAATCGACAGATGGCGATATATCCATCCGAAACATTGCAGCTCAAACGCACAGAGCGGGGATGGGCAACAGCATGCCCAGCGTGGCATTTGGAGGCCTATGTCCAGCAGTGGACTTCCAATGGCGGGTAAGCCAAGCCAATTGCTATCTCACGAATGGAAAGCTATATTATTGACAATTAACATAGGCTTGATTTTAAAGCAGCAATCTTGATAAAGACACAAAAAAAACAAGTATTTTTTACCCTGGATTAGACATGGTGCCATTGAAATTAAACATGAGAAAGCTTTAGCATATGACGGATTACTTTTTGATTCCGGGAACCGACCGAAATGAAGGCAATCCAACGCCGATGATGTATCTATCTAATCGGTATCTACATTCAAAACGCAATAAGGAAGTGTTAACAGACGAGACCTCATAAATAGCTTCTGTAAGCTGGAATTGGTATGGGCAGAGGTCAACCTATGCCGCGTCCAGGATGGCATTCTTGATTTCATATAATCCATGTTTTCCGAACTGCTTGTGGATTTTACGCAATCTAATATTATTAAACTGATATATACATATATTGTTATAAGATTGATTTGTGTAAAATATTAAGATGGTTTGGACATGTCGAAACGATGATGAATGTATAATGATTGCACAAATATATAGAACGGAAGTTCATGCAAGGGTTGGTATAGGACGAGGCAAACATATCGTAACCAGGCAGAAGAGGTATTAATGAAGGGCCAGGTTAGAATTACCAAGAATAAACGAGCGCGTATGATAGAACTATTGCCAGTAAAAGAAGCTAGAGAGGTATGCCAAGATTGTAACAAGTGAAGATCAATAGTCTCTGCCTACTCTGATTGAACACGGGCGTGAATATTATATAGGATAGTCTATTTATTAAGGAAGGCTACTCTACATCCTAAAGTTACTATTCTACGCGGACAAATTCACAGGCACTGCTAGTTTTTAATATAACTTGTTTACAAAACTTTATAGACGAAGTAGGCCGTGAGATATTGGCAGAGTAGAGTAGTATCTCCCCCTGTCCACCCTGTCGTAAGAGGCGACTGAGGTACCAGAATCAATAGATGGCGGTATATCCAACCGAAATGGTGCAGGTCAAATCTGCGCTCTGCGATTGCCATCTTGCATCACAATTACACACACACACACACACACACACACACACAAAATTATATGGTCTAATACACATCCGACTTCAACTTTAAATTATGAAAACATCGCAATAGTTATCAAGATCGCTACTAATAATTGTTAAAACTATATCTGTGAAATTGTTATAAAGGTTTCCACGATATAGGCTTGACCTAGTGTGGAAACCATCGATAATTGTATTCAAGTGTTTGTTTTTTCAATAAGTCTATTCAATTAAATTCAATTTATTTCAGAACAATAAACATTTTGTGGAAAAAACATAGAATACACTGCAAAATGATAAGCAAAAAATTGCATAAACAAAGATATTTTACAAAGATATACAAAAAATAATATTGTAATTATATTATTAAAAATGATAATTTAATAAAAATTGTTATATTATTTTCATTAAATCAGTATAACTGTATACATATATGTCGCATCTCCATTGGTCTCCCGCGGCCTCCGGCCTTCCCACTTGCGTGGGAGCCTCAGTCCCCGAGGCCGCGGCCTCAGCTTTGGGTTAATGGAATGAGTAATTGCTCGTTTGTGCTGAGGTTAGCTACTAGAGGCTACTTCACTTGTTTCCTTGTGCGTTTTAATTGATGCACGTCATCGCGGCGCACTCGATTCGAATGTATGATGGCTGTGTAATTTGAATAAATATAATTGTTTTGTGTCTTGTTGTTATAATACGCAAACAAAACGAAGCGTGCATTCAGTTAAAACTTTATTCAATTGTTTGATAGTCAATTGTTTTTTTTATTTATTTTTCTTGTTTAATTTATCCTTTGTTACCGGGTATTGCATTAATCATCAGCATCATATCAGCGATAAGACGTCTACTATTGGGCATAATCTCCAATAGGACCGGTTGTGTGCAGCCTGTGTCCAGCGCAATCCTGCGGTTTTGGTCAGATCGTCTGTCCATCTTGCAGGTGGATGCCCTTCGCTGCGCTTGCCTGTACGTAGTCTCCATTCCAGAACCTTACGACTCTATCGTCGAGACCTTTGTCGTCACATTCAATATTATCAGCGTTCCTTTTTATGGTTACATCTATCATAATATTTAAAAAGCTCTTTATTGTTAAAAGAAAATCCTATAGGCTTGTATAATTGACAATTGCAATACGTGTAATTTTAAATGTGAGGTTCCCAATTGTTGGTAACGTCTATACTGCATAGGGACATTTGTTTTTATACTTGTTACGGCTGAAATAACCTCATCCGTGTTCTCTAATTAGATTTTCACATCTGTAAATATCATGAAGTAAAAAATCATTTGTCTCGTTATTATGCTCGTTTCAACACAAAGACAATCGAGTCTCCAACCTTGTGACCTGAAGGTATTATGTTTAACATTACACCGTAATTTCACTGCCTATCTTACCCTTCACACAGGAACTGCAATACGAACCCTGCTGGTTTTGAACACGCATTACTTCGCATTCGCAATTTTATTCAAAGTTTTTTTAACTATTAATCTTGTTCTTTTCATATTTAAATAAATAGAATTCAAGGGTAATATAAAACTTCTTACATCACACCAATCCTTTGGTCTCACATTTGAAATACTTAATTTATGATGTATCCGAACAACGGTCAAATTTACCAGTACCACTAAAAGTAAAGTTTTTTTGTTGTCTGCTATCGAAACTGACCTTTGGCGTATTGCTAATAAAAAACAATGTTACCAAATAGCTCCAACTGAAACCAAACGCGGTAATTTATGCTTGTTAGAAAGAAAAATATTGATATACTAACCATACGCATTGTTGAAAAAAAAATTACAAATCAATAAGTCAAAATAACGTCGGTGTCAAAATTAAAATAATATTTACTTCAAATTAAGGAACTTAACGCTTCTATTCTATTATTCGTCTAATTCAAATTAAAGAAAGAACACAAGTCTTAAAATTATATTACATTTTTCTATTATTCGAAAATTTCAAACATAAAAAAAAGAAAAGGAGAACATGTAAAAACTCAAAGAGGTCTGATATGTGCGTTATTATTTTGTTCGTATTATTCAAATTAAAAAAAAAGAAACGTAAACCAATCGAAAACTAAAAAAGAGGTCTGATATGTACGTTATTCTTTTGTTTGCATAATTCAAATCTAAAAGAAGAAAGCAAACAAACGAAAACTTAAAATAGACACCGATTGTATTTTTTTACTCTTGTCATCAGGCCCCGTGCGCGTCTCATCCGTGTAGTAATAGCTCTGAGGAAGAGTAAAGAGGACATAAAAATATCTATTACATAGATAATAACACTCATTATAATATGATCCCCAAATAATAAAAGTCAGTTATATCATAAAACAGGTACCGTTGCACGTATACTATCGTTGTGAGAACGGAAACTAAACTTCAATTTCAAAGGCGGACGAGTATTCTTCGTAACTTATAGCCCACAAATCGCTTTATATTAACATTTGTGTATAACCGATTGTTTAATCGATTACCGTGTCTTATTTAATAATACATATTGGCCTGTTATTTTGTCGTTTGCAAGAACTATGGCTGGGAATCGAACGCGGCGCGAAGCTATGATTCTACAAACGTGAAAGTATGTGGATGTTTGTGTGTCTTTCCCGCCAGAGCGTCTTCACAAATCTATATAAAATATGGCAAAGATATAGATCGTAGCCTAGAATAGCACACAGATTATTAATTTCTCGAAAAAAATGGTTTGCTGATAAATTTGGGTGTGTTAATTAGTGGTTGATTTTACTTGTTTATAAACTTTATGCCCCAAAACATGATCTTTTAAGGGTATATACAGTAAGACTCAATAGAAGATTTTCAAGAGCCTATATTCATACAAGACTAACCATTATTGTTTTAAGTCTGGGTGTATATAAACTTTGTGTTTAATTATAATGTATTTATAAACATAAGCTTAACCTTATAAAAAGGTTATCTGAATTAGACCTATATCCTATTTCCATAGTTAAATAGTAGTGTTTGGATTACAGTGTTCTGGTTTAAAGAGTGAGAGAGGCAGTAAAATTACTGGGTAACGTAACATAATATCTTCAAGACAGAAGATTGGCAACGCGCTAGAGATATTCTTGTGATATTACAAGATATAGGCTGCGGTAATGCTTACTATTTACTACTATATTACTTTACGCGGACTGTATGCTTGTTTGTCGACCTAATCTAATAACAAAAAAAACACACGAGATTATTAAAAAAAATAGTCTTGGTCGAATATTTATTTGCACTTTTTAAAAAAACTTCTGATATATCTTTATAACTGAATTAATTTCACCTCTTACCTCTCTAAACGCCAACGAGATACGATGGAAATCAAATATTTATTCCACGTACATCGAAACGGGGAAGTAAGACCCCATAATTATATGTCCAGGACAACCCACGTTCTTCAGATTATTGCCAATAATCAACCCCAGTGTTTCTCAAAATGTATCGTGTCGCCCCCATCGATACGGCTACAGACATTTGCCCCATATATATAAAGAATTTTCGCACAACAAGGTCAAAAATAAATTAGATTATAGTTACTATATTTATTTTTTATTATAATGAATATATAATGTATTTTTTTATTTGTTATTAATTTGAGACTACATCTTGCAGTGTAGTAATAATTTAGTTCGGGTTAAATATTAATTTCTTGATTAGATTATATAACTTATTTTTTTAACGATCCCAAGTTGACGTTTTCGATGATGTACAGTTGGTACTAGTGTGCTATGTTATGCGCCAGAGTTGATGGATTTGACTCCACTTAGGATATATATGTTATATATGTATACCTGAAAATATATTTAGTAATGAACATTTGTGTTTGTTCTGTGTCTGAATATTAAATATGTATTTAAGTGTTATATTTTTGATTCCTCTGTTGTCTGTATCCGTAACAAAAGTGGTTTAAGCAACTTTCTCGGACACAGATCAATTATCCTGAAAAATAAATAAGGCTTATTTATTTACAAGGTTGATCCTTCTCAATAGACCTTTAAAAGTTTATTGCATATTCATTAAAACGTAAAAAATAAAAAAATATTTTTAATATTATTTTTAAAGGGACAGGGAAGTATATGCTATTTGCTTCAAAAGTATTTTAAAAATAACTTTCAGTAAGTAACATCGACTTGTGGAGAACGCACAATTTATTAACTGCAAGTTTTGAGTGAATGCTGTTGTCGCAAGTTTGAGTAGCGGTGTCCTACCCGGATCATTCCGTAGGACGTCGTACCTAACGGTCGGGGTCGCGGGTTCAGTTCTCAGGCAGGCCCGTTGTTATACAAAAAAATTGTGATGCTATTTTTGACGGTCGCGGAGATTCCGTAATAGATTATTTTGGATATTAGGTACTTATAAGAAGCACTCTATTGTTGCTGGATATTTGTGAAAAGTTTACCTTCACATTTTTAAAGTTTTATCATTTAACTAATTGCTTGCAATAAAGTAGGATTTTCATGTTTCATCATGGAGGTATATACATCCTTAACAGTGTAGTTCAAATGCACAGGGCGGGAATGGGCAGCAGCGTCCCCATCGCGAAGGTATGCGCTGGCAAATGCCAATACGCTTGCCAACAGTAATGGATGATATAATGATGATTACCATGACCAGATAAATAAAAATCTGTGAAACCTATTTCTTATGTTTTTAATAGTAAAATGACGTGATAAAATAATGGCTTTGCACAAATAAAAAAAAACTTCAAAAAATGTTGGCTGCAATTTTTTTTACTTAACTGACTTTTATATTTCTACATACGACTACTCTCGCGTATCTCCAGCATCATTGCGATCGATTCTGGTATGAGGAGATCGCGGCATAGATAAATTCGCGGCGAAAAGCTAGTCTAACATAATCTAGCAGTTTACAATACTACTATATGCCTATGATTTTGCTCGCGTGATCTTGGCATACCACGTCCGAGGTGGTTTATTATTTCCCAATCATCAGAAGCCTCTTTGAGGTACCGGGACAAGCGTTAAGTACCGGCAGAGTAATAAATTTCTCAGCAAACCATTGGAAGTTGGACATAGGCCTCCCCAAGATAGGGGGAATTTTGCCGATAATTGCCGCGCTGGGCAAGCGTGTTGGCAATCGCCTATCCCCATCCTCTGCATTTGAGCTACACTGTTTCGGATGGATATACCGCCATCTGTCGGTTTTGGTATCTTAGTCATCTCTTACGACACCTGATACAGAGGGAGGTACTATTCTAGTTTGTCGTTACCATTCGGCTTCTTTTTTTTATTATACTTTAATAAAGGATTGTAAATATATAAAACTTACTGTATTGATGTGAGAAAATCCCACAATGTTGTAAACGCGAAAGTTTGTTACGAGTTTGTTGTTGTCTTTTGGTTTTTAATGCCAAAAACTAGTAAATCCGTGTAACTCCGGGTATCTGTCTCTTTTACAAAATAAATATATTAATCTTTAAAATATCAGGTTTCCATTTGGATTCACCATAAAACTGCTCACAATATTTCCTCTTTACAGTATATTAGAATAGTTGAGACACTAGAGGTAGACTTGATATAAAAGTTCTTCAGCATTGGTGCACTCTCACTAATTTCTACCGCCATATTGCTGTGTTCCAATGCAGACGACCTTTGTATGAAGTCTACCTATTTAAATCTATGGTTTACTCAGACGTCATTTCCAGCGCCAATGGATGCATATTCCCATTGGCAAAGTGACCTGAGTGACCTCAGCGCTTCTCACTTTCGTAAAGCATAAAAACTCCTACAGGACTTGCTAAATCGGAACGGGAGATATTGTTCAGAAGATCGACTTTAACCTGAGGTGTAATGCTATTAGATAGAATTATTGAAGAAGACTTCATATAAAGGTCATCGGTATTAATACCTCATTCCAGTATTACCGTTAGAAGGGTGAGAGAGGCAGTAAAGTTCCCGGGTCACATAATCTTCAAGTAACAAGACCAACGCGCTAGTGATTTCTTTGTGATATCACGAGAGTCTATAGACTGCGGTGTCACTTACTATAAAGCGATCTGTACAACTAAATAGCATACGCATAAATGTTTTCACAACACCTTTGGCATGTCGTTGCGTGCTCGGAATTCATATCGATTAGCTGGGAATCGATGAATCACCTCTCGATTGTCAATCATAATCGCGCACGTGATCGTGACCGTCTCGATGTGTTTACAAATACGGACGGTTTTGGTCTAACTGTAAAACTGCGTTGAAACTGTTGGCCCGGTTTTGAGAACCTATTTTTTATTAGTTCACGCGACATCTACTCCAAGATATGACGCTTTGGTTATATGGGTTAACAGAAATTACAAATATAATAATCAAATTGCTATTGTACCATTTTATGAAGGATTCTTTTTTTTTTCAAAATCTTTAATTATAAGAATTTCATGTCACGGCTTTGATTCAGGATGGAATTTTAAAATACAGAGCCATATTTTTTTATTTTATTGACAAATGGATAGTTTATTTCTCAATATAAGACATAAGAACGTTATTAGATCAGTTACTTTGTGAAAATGCTTTCTAAAAGAGATAAACAAATAAATACTTTTTCATAATAATTTAGAATAAAACTGATCCTTCAAAGGCATCAGAATGGGGTTTATATATTTTTTTATTTTTTTTTTGTTTTTTAGAATGACTTAATTCTTGAGAACGTATATGTAAACAAGATGGTGTACAAAAAAAATAAAATTAAACAAACTTTGTTTTAAAGCCATTACAGGAGTAGATTTATTATAAGTAGTAAACGAGTAAATATTAGAAAATATTAAATTAGTTTAATTTTAGGACGACTTAGGCGAACATATTTTAACCAGGTAGAAGAGGTATTAAAGAAGGTCAGAAGTACCATGAATACACGAGCGTGCATGAAAGGACTAATTCGAGTAAAGGAAGTGAGAGAGGTATGTCAAGATTATAACAATTGGAGGTAGTCTCTGCCAACCCCGATGGGACACAGGCGTGATGTATGTGTGTACCATCATCATCATCATACTAGCTATTAAAAGTCCACTGCTGGACTACCTCTGCAGGAAATGAGGTTTTTGTCTATAATTGCCATGCTGGGTAAGCGTTTTGGCAATCACTCACTGTTCATTTGATCGGGACTTTTTCGAATGGATATACCACCATCTGTCGGTTCTAGTTCCTTAGTTGTTTCCTACGACACCTGGTGCAGTAGGAGGTATTATTTTACTCCGCCGGTACCTCACGGCAATATATGTATGTAACTTAGTTTTTGTAATTGCAACATCAGCGCTCACAAAGCCGGCTTTATGCTGAACGACAAAATGTCGTTGTTCCCGGCGGATGCCCAGAATGTTTTGCAAGCGGAATCGTCGAGGAGATATGGATTCCTTTGAACATGTGTTTAGCCTCAGCATAAATAGCGTGCGTCCGTGTTTACAAAACAATCGTACCGGCCACCAACAATCCTCGGCCTTGAGGCATTTGTTTATAAAATAGTTGATACTATCTGTCATGGATAATCTAAAATCGTTTGTTGTGGCGAGCATTCGAAATGGTATTTGTATGGTTTCCGCGTAATAATATTAGTTGTAAGACATCATTTTTTTGTAGCAAAGTGGAGATAATACCAACTGGCATTAAGTCCGCTATTTATACATTTTGTAATATTTTGTGCAATAAACTTCAATAAATAAATAATAGTCGACATACAAGCGTACTGTCTGCGTGAAATATGCGTCACAAGGATATCACTATCGCGTTGCAAACGTTGTGTTTAAGAGATATTATTTCGCATAATCTAGTAATTTTACCACCCTTCAAATAGAAACACAGCTATGTGTGCTGTTTGGCGGTAAAAGTAGGTGAGAGTGAGGTACCAATATAAGCGACCTCTAGTTTTTTCTGTCTAATAATATTTGTTTAATCTGTCTAATATGATCACTCGTCATACTCGTGACGTATCATTTCTCGTGAATGGGAGATGTTTTATTGCCAAGTTGTAGAACTTTCATGCTAACTTTGCTCTCCCCTTTTTACCCTAAGGGAGGTTTTACGAAAAAATATTTTACATGTTTCGTGACTTTAAATAAAGAACTTTTGAATTTTAATCGAATTATACAGCTAAGTTTTTTTTTCGGATGAACCTATTGCTGGACTACTCAGACGTCGTTTCCAGCGCCACCGAAAAAAGCCTCTCATAGATGAGGGGGCCGATGCCCGTATTCATCCTGCGTACCCTGTGGTCGCGCCCGCAAAGCTCGCGAGATCGGAGCGGGACCTAGAGGCTCGACCTAGGCTCGGGCCGCCGTCGTTGGGGTTGAATTTAATTTTGAAATTTCAGCAAAAGAGGACGGACAGAGTGAGCCCGACAGCTCTAGGGCTGTCGGTTATCGCTCGCTGATAAAAAATAAATTCGTCTAGACACAGCTATTCGGGAACTTTAAGATACAAGTAAGTCCCAGCCCACACTTCCACGAAGGGACCTTCCTTGTAGTCGCTGCGCCTGCGCAGGGACGGCTGCGCGTGTGTCGCATTATGAGTGGCGACGGGACAATGCATACCGCTCGTATCAGGTGCGATCGGGATCACGTGCTCTCTTTGCGTTGTAGCGCCTCGTGTGAAGATGGAACGCGGGGGGCTAATTGTAGATGGCGCTTCGAGCGACCGTACTCTGATATCTCTACATGGTTGATATATGATATTATATCATCAGTTTATTGTATTAAGAGCTAGAAGTGATTTAAAATCATCTTAGTGCTATTATACAGCAACAAGTAATCTTATTCTCATAAGATTACTTGTTGCTGTATAATAGTACATTAAAAAAAATAATAGTAAAAAAATATAAAGTAAAATATTTAAAAAAATCTTCGATATTTCTTGTTTTTTTTAATCATTAATACTTACACTTTAACAAGCTAATATTATCTTTGCCAATGCGGCCATCAATCAGTTTTCAACCATTACATTTTAAATGTGAAAGTTTATTATTATTCTGTAATTTTATATGTGGAAGTTAAGAACTGAAGTGAATTCTCGATCCACGGAAGAAGATTTATTTTTCCATCACAAAGAATTTTAAAAACATGATACAACCTGTAGGAACGTAGTTCAAGAGACCATGCACTGAATCAGACTAAGACGAGTTCCTCAATTAGACATAGGCCTCCTAAAAAGGAAGGGCAAGAATTATGTCCACAAATGACGCACTAGACAAGCTAAATGGCGACTTAGGTAGACCTTATCCAGAAGTTGTCTGCATTAGTACCTCACATTCACCTATTTCTTCTGCCACATAGCTGGAATAGCGCATTGCTGATCCAGTTTGAAGGGTGAAAGAGGCAGCTGAATTACTGGGTAATGCGATATAGTATTTTCTTATCCTTTATAAGTATCCTTAGTAAATAGTAGAGATATTATTACAGATATCCTTGTGATGTTATGCATCTGTAGATTTTGGTGACGCTTACTATCACGTGGACTGTATGTTTGTCTGTTGACGTGTTGGAGACTCTGCTGGCCATCCCCGCCCTGATGCATTTGAGTTATACTGTTTCGGGTGGATGCCGCTATCCGTCCATTTTGGTACCATCAAAAAATATCTGGTTCAGGGGTACTTATACTTGGCCTGTGACCTTTATTATTTGGTCACAAAAAACCTTTTAATCCGTAAGGTCTGAACGATACTGTTACGTACAATAATTACTTAATTAAACGGTAGAGACGCACCGTTTATTACGTTCGATGCGCCATTACGTAATAATGTTATATAGTGTGCCGGCGATGGCCGGCCACTAAACGGCCCGAGAAATGGTCTTCAAATATTGGCCGCACGCAAAGCAGTTATCTGTAGGGTTGCCAAATCCATATTTATAATATATTTGACGGGTCCGATGGTGCAGATGGAAGTGACCCTATTTTATGCGACAAGGGTCGTGAGTTCGATCCCCACCCAGTACAAATAATTATTTCTTGATACTTGTGTTTGTTCTGTGTCTGGGTGTTAAAATATGTATTTAAGTATATATCTATGATGCCCGTAACATAAGTGCGTTTAGCAATTTACCTCAGAGTCAGGTCAATATATTAAAATTATATTTTTTTATTATGACTAATATGTGATTGTTTTTCTTGTTATAACGATGTAGCAATCTATGGATTACTTAATGAACGAGCAGACCTTTTTCTTTCAGGCATGTGGCAACCCTAAGTGATGTTGGTTTACGATGCGGACGAGTTTAAATGGACCTAAATAGCCGTTGTTGCTTGCTGTTATTTAATGCACACTGAAGATTATATATAAAAATATTATATACCTCTTTTTATATATATATAAAAATAACATGTCACGTGTTTAGTCCGACATATACGCCTTAATATATATTTATTTATTTAGTATGGGTATACATACAGATTACTGTCATATATACTAATATTCATAATTAAAAACAATATTAACTAGACCGTAACCTAGGATGTTTGTTTAAAAATATGTATAAGTAAGTGTCATAAGATTCTAACAGATGGCGATGTAATGTTATTGATTAATTAAAAATAAATTCACACAACATTTATTGAGGCGTTAAGGCGCTTAAAGCATATGTGTTACAGACATCAAATAACAGAGGAATCACAAATATAATACTTAAATACATATATTTAACACCCAGACACAAGACAAATATAGTCACAAAAATGTGTGTCCTGGATGGGGATTGAACCCACGACCTTTGACGCACAAGACAGGATTTCTACCATCTGCGCCATCGGCCCCTTCCATCAAGTAAGAGTAACAAACATCCATGAATCCATATAAATAAACTTTCACGTCTACCATATTAGTACGAATGGCAGAAAACTGCTAACTTCATTGTTCTAGCATCCGACCGTCAACGGAGATCGATCCAACAATGTCCAGTTACGAACGGTAAAACGTAATCAATGGGATACAATTAGACTATGTGTCCAGACAAAGTCCGAGCCAACGGCTAGTCTTATAAAACTTACTCTGCATCTGATAATATATGAACTAATGTTAGATTTAGTAAATAAAATATTATTACGTAACCAGAATCGCACTACATTAATTAAATAAAAAAATTAAATATAAAATATATTTTGATTTGACCCAAGGGGCAATTTACTCACTTGTTGTGGATAAAGCGTCAACGTCTTGGACCTCCAGCGGTGCCTAGATATATATACATATTTATATATGTATGGAGAAGCTGTCTGACTGACATATCGAGCAGGGCTCTTATAGAGTTAGAAACTTGATATTTTTCTCAGGACTTCCTTTTGTTACTTAATCGAGCACTTCTTTTTGACAAAGAGGTTAATATTAAAAAGTTACATACATAGTTAATAATTTAGTTACAAATTCTGTCAAAAGTAATATAAAACTGTTTATGAAAGGCATCTCCTATAATCTTCGAAATAAAAGTGGATCTATCAGCGCCTAGAACTCACTATTGAAAGAAGACTAAACTGTTTGGAGGAGCACAGTTATTGAAGAAGCTACCTAACACCATAATTATATTTACAGTCGTGTCACGGTTAATTGTATATTTTTATTTGAAATATAATAATATCTCTTTGTAAATGAAATGAATTTCGTATGAGAATAAAGATCTTTAAACACATAGAACTGTGCTGTTAAAATTGAGTATAAAGTGTGTTCATTGAAAGTCATGAAACACGTGTAAAACATTTTTCCATGTAAAATGTATATAGTTATATAAACCGCGTTTTGAAGTCGTTAAAAGAGTCGTTTAATAATTCGAGGTCAGTAGTTCAGCGCGCTATGTGCGCTAACCATTGCCGCATCAACTTGGATATCCGCCAGCCTACGTCATATCTGAACACAAATAAAATCTCACCCGCAAACAAACACGTCAATTCAGACACATTACCGAGAAGCCGGCGGCGAGATGCGAGCATAATTGCATACCGCGTATTTGTCTGTGTAATAGATATATTAC
This sequence comes from Heortia vitessoides, assembly GCA_020976665.1. Lineage (NCBI taxonomy): Eukaryota > Metazoa > Arthropoda > Insecta > Lepidoptera > Crambidae > Heortia > Heortia vitessoides. Next base: position 9,120,366 of record JACJUM010003223.1, on the reverse strand, counting down.
GAGCCAAGTAACAGCATATTATATGTTATTATTGTAACTGTATGAGGCAGATGATATGACCTCCGTCCCGGCTGTATGCAAGCATCGGATAACTGTTTTTTTTAAAGTTGACTGGCAGTCTGTAAATGCCTCTTTGTTTATTTGAATTGTTTAACTCATAGTTTCAAAACAAATATAAAAACTAGTGTTCGCCCAGTGGTCGAAATTCAATAACAATTTTTATCTTAAAATATATCATATATACAATTTTCTTATCAATTTATTAAAAAAAAATTTAAATTTAAAGATAAAGTGTTTTAAAGCCATTAATAAAGTTTTAAGTTTAATATGAGCAGTGTTTGGAAGTCCACTGCTAAATACTAGCCTCCTCTCGCCAAGAAAGGGGGAGTTGTGCACATAATTGCCGCCCTGGGCAAGCGTGTTGGCAATTGCAGAGCGCAGCTATCGCGACAGGATGCTGCCTTAGATATACCGCCATCTATCGGTATGGTACCCTACTCGCTTCTTACGATACATGATACAGGGAGGTACTGTTCCACTCTGCCGGTACCTCACGGCAAGTATATATATATATATATACATACATAAATATAGTGTAGAAGTAAAGATAAGCCGCGTTTTAAAGCCGTTAAAGGAGTAGTTTTGTCATGCGTGAACACGTAAATATATGAAATTATCATCATCATCATACCAGCCATAAGACGTCCACTGCTGGACGTAAGCCTACCCCAAGTAATCTCCAATAGGACCGGTTGTATGCGGCCTGTGTCCGGCGCGATCCTGCGGTTTTAGTCAGATCGTCGGTCAACCTTGCGGGTGGACACCCTATGCTAAAAATTTTGCAATATTATCTGCGTTTCAACTTTCTTTATTTGCTTAGGCGTGTGTTTATAAAAAATGGGCACATTGATTATTTTTTGTGTCAAAACCAATGTTTAAATAGATCCTTTTTTAAATGTATCCGTTCGAATCGATTTTATCAAAATAGGTTTATTTATAGTGCGATGTGGTCAACATTTGATATCGATAAGGTCTATCGATTCTATATCTCGAAAGTTAATATTTGAGTTATACTATATTGTAGATCACTATAGCGTATTAGACGTCATTCTACGTCTTTTTGTAAGTAAAGATAAATATATACATAGATATGAACTCCAGATGCCGTGAAGTACTGGCATAGTAGAATAATACCTTACTGTTTACCAGGTTCGTAAGAGGTGGCTAGAGTCTTAAGACCAACAGATGGCGGTATCCGGGATAGAATAACTGAAATGCGTAGGGTGGGGATGGGCAACAGCATCCCTGTCTCGAAAGCTGTGCTCTGCGATTGCCAACACGCCTGCCTAGCGCGACGGTTATTGAAAAGATCCCCCTTTTCTTATTTATTTTAAATACATATAGTATATCGCTGTGTTAGAACATTTTTGCAACTTTGTGATTTTCATATTAATAATGTCCTAAATCACCTGTCAAAAGTTGTTTATTTACTTGTATATTTATTTATTAACCTGGTAATATTTACAAGCGATATACATCCATCATTGGCTGTCCAACGACTAAATTACGAAGTTCTATCTACTTAGAGAAACCAGATATCAAATGATTTCTTACTCAAACGATTTCTCTTCCTCCATAGATAACCCACTTGTCCAAAATTAACTTAACAGTATAGACCGACAATTATTATGCTATATCTATTATTTGACATATTTTTAGTGCATCGAAATATCTCTTGACATAAGTATCTTCTTTGCGAATTACGTTTAATCGATTTTCAGATTAATTTTTTAGTGTTGGTGGTTGTTCCTTTTAAACTTTTTTCATTCACCCGATGGCTTATTGCCATTCGTTTGCCATGCTATAATATACATTTCCCGATTTTTAGACATTGCGATAATACCGACTCGCCGTGGTATTTGTCTGCCTTATACTAGAGTGTAATTTAAAAGACAGAGGCCGCAGGAGTGCTGCCTCCGATGCTGCGGAGTCCTGCGGAGGCGAGCATAGGTAGTTTCGCCTCGTTACGTAAGGGCAAAGTGGCTGCATTCCCGTAGTTTCGGGGAATGGGAATAGAAACTCCTAATGCTTGCTTGCATGCAGCAAATGTTATTTCAGCCTAGCATAAGTTCGGTTAGATAAAAAAAAATTGATAATATATCAACTGATACATTCGCAAGCCTTATTTCGACGAAATGAAAAATAGCGGCACGAAATTAGCCTCAAAGTTTTTGGTTAAATATAACTCGGCAAAATAAAATAGTTAACCTCCTCAATATTTACATAACTTTATGATTTAATGTATAGTTAGCTGCAAATCACCTCTATTGTTAGTCTATGGTGTCGAAACTCCGACTGTCCCATAGAGTCCCATTGTCTGCGTTACGCAATGTCGCAGTGCTATAATTAAGCTACTTCCAGTAAAAACTGCGTTGGACTGTCGTAGTATTTTCATGGCTCGACGCGGATTTGATTCCCTACCGGGTTATGATTAGAAAGGGTATGGTGAATAGAGCTATGTTTAATATATAATAATATTAATATAATCTATTGTACACCAAGAAAAACAACACAAGAACATCACAAAAACATGGAATAGTAGGTACAAGAGGCGGCCTTATCACTAAATGCAATTTCTTAGATAAATATAGATTTCATAAATTTTTGTTTATTGATGAAAATAACAGATTTTAATGTAGTAGTGTCACGCGAGTTATTTATATTTGCGTTGCGGTATTCGGCATTATGATTTATCATTAATATTGTGTTCTCAACACAGCTAAAGTTTAAATAAAAAAAAGCATTTAAAATAATTTAGAAACAATTTCCAACAGCTGTCATTTTAATCAAGCTTTGTTTTAAAGGCTATTGGAGTTGGTGAATATTAGAATGTTACAGATATTAGTGCTAATTATCAATAAAAAAATTGTGAGTAATAAAATAATGGGTTATAAACAAAAATAAGGTTGATGTTAAGCTTAATTTAAAAAAAACAAACAAATTATTCAAAACAACAAATATTAGTGTAGATAATAGACAAAAATATCTATATATATCTCTATATGTCAGTCAGCCAGTTTCTTTTATATTTTATAATATAAAAGAAACTGACTGATAAACACATCAACAGGGCTGGGCTAAACTGCAAGAGTTAGAAACTTAGGTTTCTTTTATAAGATAGATAATTTTATAGTAGAGAGCATTAAGTAAGGATTTTTAAAAATTCGCCTCCTCAAGGGGTACAACGGGGTTGCAAAGTTTGTGTGCAAGTTCTCTGATTTCTAAAGTTATTTCAATGATATAATATATCTATATATTTAAAAGAAGAAGATTAGAAAATATATCAGCATTACATAGCCCACTTACCGAGAAAGGTAATATAAAGATTTTAATTATACTCGTAACATCACGCTAGGACCTCGTCAACTTTACGCGGGCAAAATCGCGGTGCGCTGCTAGTTTAATTTATTTATACACATCGTCAAAAAATAGCGGACTTTTAAAAGAATACTGACACAATAATATAAGACTTCCACCAATATAAAAAAATTAACTTTCGCTAAAATAAAACAATCAAATACAGAAGCCATTACGTAACCTGGCATAACACTTCCAAACCCTTAAGTCTTAACCCTAGAATAATAAGGTTCAAAATCGACCGTACCACAAATACATGCAATAAAAACAATTAAGTTAACACGAAGGCAGTTAGCGGCAATTAGTTGAAGATAATGGTGGTTGGAGGCTAGTGAAATCGCAAGGTCGACACGGAGACTTGGTTATGCAGATGGGTAGCCATTTGAAGGAGGTTTCCCTCCCTCAATTACCTCTTGGTCGAAAGAGGTAGACGCCTCAATCACACAATCAAGTGGCAATAGTAGCGATGTCACTGCTGGACATTTATTTATTACTGGAAACGACTTGCTATATATATATATATATGTATAGCATATCAATACTTAGAAATATATCAACAATTAATTGTGGTGTAAACTGTCCTATCCCTTAAGTTGCATGAAACGGCGGTAAATATTGCCTTTTTTTCTTATATAAAGCAGATGACGTACCGTACCGACGTGGCGTGAGGTACCGGCAGAGTACGTAAGTAATTATTTATTAAATACATACTTTATTGATTGATTTTTGCCCTTTTGCGTATTAAGCGGTTCTCGTGACAATTTGTTCCAGCTATGTATAAACTAGCAATGCTCCGCCGTTTCACCCGCGTTAAATTGTAGAATTTTGCACTAACGTTGCACCCTCCTTAAGGGTTGATTTTTAAATAAATATTGTAATTGTATTTCATAATTTTCAATGAAAAACCTTCAGATGGAAGTTCTTTCAAATATTTTCATAAACAGCAAATATATTATACTAATTTTGCACACCGTCTTAGCACTTTAAGGGGTGAATTATCAAAAGTGCTTTCTTAGTGCTCCTTGACGTTGTAAAAGGAACCCCTGTGCAAAATTTCAAGTTTCCAACCCTTGTAATTTAGGCCCTGCGTTGCCTGTCAGTCAGTCAGCTTCTACTTTTTGACGGGCCCGATGGCACAAAATTTCGAGGGCTCGATCCCCACCCAGGACAAGTATTTATATGATGATATTGGTGTTTGCTTTGTGCCTGGGTGTTGAATGTATGCATATAAGTATTATATTTGTGATTCCTTTGTTGTCTGTTTTTAACGATTTTCTTCGTAGTCAGGTATGAGATGTTGTATAAAAAAATGAAATAAGTAATGGTGAACAACAAGAACGTAACGAATGAAAAACTAATCACCGTTCAATGCAGTGTTCCGCCGGGCGGCGCGCGCGAAATGGAAAGTATGATTAATTGACTGGCGCATTTGCGTACGCGTAATGCACTGGATGCACAGTAAATACGCCAGTGCATTTATTCAACGGGCCCGATGGCGTAGTTGGTAGCGAGCCTATCTTGAGAGCCAAAGGTTCGATCCCCAACCAGGACAAATATTTATCTTATGATATTTGTGATTGTTGTTTGTCAGGTTGTTTAATCATCATATCGTCAATAAAAAGTCCACAGTACTTATCTTCGTTCTTCAGATTCTTAAAGATATGAAGATTTTTGCTACTAATTGTCGCGTTAAGTAGGTGTGGTGGTAATTGCAGAGCGCAAATTCGCGACGAGAAAGCTGCTGGCCATCCCCATCCTGTATAAATTAGCGTAGCTTAATTCGGAATTTAGCGTTTCGGATCGATACACCGCCATCTGTCGGATCCGGTACCTCAGTCGCCTTTTACAATACCTGGTACAGAGAGAGGTGCTATTCTACTCCGCTGGTTCCCTACAACTTAATACATGAATATATAAAGGAGATGGTAACTGACTAGCTGACTGACATATCAAAACGGGCCTAAACTATAATGTTTAGAAATTTTGGTCAAGGGTTAATTTTATTATCTGTGGGAGCAATACGAAAGGGATTTAGAAAATTCATATGAAGGTAATACGAGGGTGCAAAGTTGGTAAGAAACATTGCTGTTTTTTAAATTATTCGAAAGCAATTCGGTATGAAGGTTTCTTCTTTAAAAATTATGAAATATGTGCCGAAAATTATTTCTTCAGGGGGTAAAAGTGTGAAGTTAGTATGAATGTTGTACTACGTAGGTGAAATCGAAGGATTTTTCCAGTTATCATATAAACTATTTGTCCTGAATCATGATCGAACCCACGACCTTTGGCAGGATAGGATCACTACCATCTGCGTTATCAGGCCCGTCAAAGCCTTTTTGTGAAACATATCTTCTGCAGGTGAAAACCATATAGTATTCCTGTATATCTTACATTAAACGTATTTAAGCACAACCCTGGTCCCTTCCCCGCATAATAATGCATGCTAACAAAAAAGACACAGTGCAATAATTGGATGCTAAATATAATTCATGGGCCATAACTATTCTATCGTTTAAAAGCTAGTTCCGGAGTCACCCCGCCGTCTATAGACCCCACTGTGGCAATTTGCAAAAAACATAAAGAATATTGAATTATAGCTGATATCTCTCGCGACGGGAAATTGCGTTTACCCATCGAATCCCTGTATACTGTTGAAACAATTTAAAAATAGTTTGCAACTTATTCCTTAATAGGAATGCCCTGCGATTTCACCCGCTCTAGAACTTATATACTAAATTCGCACCCCCATTTCTGCAGCTCCATTTTTCCCTATGCCTACGTTTTGCTGTGTATGTTTTATAGCTGCTATGTTGAATCTAGCACCTTCATATTGAATTTCTTGTGAATTAATTCAAAAACCGCAGTGACATACTAATTTTGCACCCCCGTTTTTAAGGGGTGAGTTTTCAAAAATCCTTTCTTGGTGCTCATCTACGGTATAAAAGAAATCCCTATGCAATGTTTCAAGATACTAACCCCATATAGATTAAGCCCTGCGTTGATATGTCAATCAATCAGATTGAAAATAAACGGGAGGACATCTTGAACTTTTTGTTATTTTTACCCAACAACCCGAACTAATCCTGGAGAGTCTACTCGATCCTAAAGTTCTAGTTTTATATGTCCACCTTGTCTACGTACACGTCTACCCGTGTCGTAATTTTATGATGGGCTTTGCCCGTTTCAACTAGCTGATCTACTAGGATTTTCAACTATGATTCTTACATGCATACATACATCACGCCTGTGTCCCATCTGGGTAAGCAGAGACTATGGATCTCCATTTGCTAAGATTTTAGCTACCTTTACTCGCCTTTGTCCTTCAATAACGCTCATTTATTAATGGTAACTCTAACCTGGCAGTTTTTGAATACTTCTCTACTGATCTCCTGATTTCTGATAAACGCGGAAAAATTCTAAGCATTGCTTTCTCTACTGGCCTGCATTGAGTTGGCTAATTCACCATTTGCACAATATTAAATTCACAAACAGACATTAACCGAGTGTCATTATCAATTTTGCTTACTTACAATATCAGTGGAAGAACAAAACGAACTGGCAACATTACCTATGATTACTGCTCGAGAGGTCTAATTTAACATTGTATGGTTGGGAAAATCTGTTTCAAAGATATTATCTATAAATGTAAGCGGAGCCGATAACTCTGAATAAAATTAATGTTGCAGAATTGTGTTATTTCTGAACACATTCTTTGGGACATTTGAAGAGAAGTGGTTGTCTGGTAGTCGAAATTTGTAGCAATTTATCTTAATATTTAATAAAACCAAAGATTTTAATGTTTATTTCATTTATGTGTATTGTGTATCATTTAAACAGTAGTGTATTTTGTTTATTTTAATTCATCATTGGATGTCCACTGCTGGGTATAGGCCTCCCCAAGAATGGGGGAATTGCGCCCTTAATTTCCGCGTTACTGTGGATGCTGCTGCCCATCCACTCTACTCTTTTGTGCTGCACTGTCCCGAATGGATATGCCGTCACCTGTCTGTTCCAATACCTCTGTCGCCTCTTACGACACTCATTACAGGTTATTTAAAATAATCTTATGTATTTCTAGTGTTTCTTCACTTGAAGATTGTTACATTTCACATTGATCTATTCAAGCAATTTGCTTATAAATGATTTCAATAATTCCTCTATACGTATTCGTGTAATGTTTTAAATCAATAAAAAAACCGATTAAAATAAATTTTTGCTCAATGTGTAAAATAATCTCAAGTTTAATCCAACGTGAGAGTTTATATCTCAATTTCCAGTTACATTATTTTTTATTGTGAATTATTTGTTTATTATATGATAAAGAGTTATATTTATCTGTGAGTTCAAGAAGATTCTAACAGATGGCGGTGTAAAGTGATGCATAGATATTAATATAATTTACTCTCTGTACCGGAATCAACGGGATTCAAGTTCGCTATGTTTCTGGAAGAATCTGACTGACTGACAAAAAGGAGAACCTGTCTGACTGACTGACAACGCAAGGCCTAAATTATAAGGGTTAGAAACTTTAAACTTTACACTCAGCCTCCTTTTAAAACGTAGATGAGCATTTAAAAAGGATTTTTGTTAATTCATCCCCTAAAGAGGTAAAACGGGGGTGCAAAATTAGTATAACACTACGGTTTTTTCAGTAATTCGCAAAAAAATCAGTATAAAGGTTTTTCATTATCATAGTAGCCATAAAACATTCAGAGCTGAACCTAGGCATTCCCAAGAATGGGGGGATTTGCCCATAATTAACGTCGTAACGGGAATGCTGCTGCCCATAGGTACATACCCTGTAGCAATTTCCGTCTCGAAGTTAGTCGCCTGTTACAACACTTATAGGAGTTAGGGGACTAGGAGGTATAGGAGACTGTTCGGTTGAGTCGGTGCTAAACAGCCTTCGTGATTAAATGTCATGAAACACTTGTAGAATATGTTTTCTTTAATGGATGATTTTAGACAACATATTTAAATGAAAGTAGAAAACATAAAGAAAATGTAGATGTAAAGTTTAATATTAAAATTTTGTACTTTAGCTAGCTGCTAATTTTATTTATAAAATAAGAATAGATTAAACAACTATAATAAAGTTTTAAATGGTGTATCGCAAATGCTCCCAGGATTATCCCATCGTTATCCTGGGAGTCCAGTAATTGAACCAAGCGTGGGTCACTATACAGTATGGGATGAGTGTAAAAGCGAAGGTCTGTAAACAGCTGACCCGACCCCACAGTAGCGCTGCGATGCTCGATCCGACACGAACCGTTATAGTAAATACGCCATGGTGTACGCGGACCTACGAGGTTGGATGCGGCATTGTTATATGTGTATATATATATATACACATATACTAACTGTCTCGGCAAACGTTGTTCTACCATAAAAAATATTACATTACTAAAACAACTGTTAATAAATAGGGGTTGGTGATGGAAGGGTAAAAATTTAGAGTTTTTTGTATTTTTAATGCCATATTATAAAAAATCTAGTTAGCCGTGACGTACTGACAGAGTAGAATAGTACCCCTATTACGGTAGAGGCGTCTAAGGTACCAAAAGCGATAGATGGCAGTACATCCATCTGAAACAGTGCAGATCAAATGCACAGGACGGAAATGCACAGGACATTTATAGGATAATTTTTATAATACTGAAATATACTAGATATACGAATATAACACTGAGATACATATTTTTAAGACCCAGACATAAGAAAAACACAAATATCGTCTTATAAATGTTTGTCTGGATGGGGATCAAACCCACAGCCTTCAAAGATGCTAAGATAGGATCACCAGTAACCAACATCCAGCGAGTAACCAACATTCATCCATTCATATAAACAATTCTCGCGTCTACCATATTAGTAGGATGGACAGAAAACTGCCACCTCCATCTTTCGAGCATCCGTCTGTCAACGGAGATCGCACCCAGCATCCGAATGCTTCATCGATCTAACCGGCACCGTGTTTATTCGGTGAAAACCGGCCCACAGCGTCAGTTATGCAATGTTCAGCTACGATCGGTACGGGAAGTTGGGAAATAGGCCTGGGAAGCTATATAAGAATTACGTCTAAAATTTGAAATCCCACACGTAAGAGCCGTGAGGTACCGGCGGAGTAGAATAGTTCGTATCTCTCGTTTACTATGGGAGGTATTATATTTCTCTGCTGGTACCTCACGGCTCTCTGCCGGTACCTCACGGCTCTTCATCATTTCAGCCATTCGAAGTCCATTGCTGGACATAGGCCTTTCCAAAAAAGGGGGAATTTACCTATAACTCCCATGTTGGGCAGGTGTGGTGGCAATCGCAGAGCGTAGCTTTGTTACAGGAATGCAGCTGCCCATCCCTGCCCATTGTATAACGCCAACCTCCGCCAACGGAGGTATTATTCTACTCGGCCGTTACCACACCAATAGTAAAACACCATTGCCTATTTCCCCTTCCCCCCCTTATACATCACGACTCATTAGTCGTAATAATAAACACATCGGACACATTGTTATCATGCATGTGTCAAATCCAATTAGCATTGAATAGTGACAGCACACTTCATTGTCAGTTTCATAACCAGATTCTGTGAGACTTTAGCCGTAGTTAGCAATGTACAACAAACAATTCGAAACTTTTGAGTATTTTATTTTCCGACTAACAGCGCTTCCCGGTGACACACCTTCCATTACCCGTAAAAATATGGAGAAAAAATACAGCTTATGTTACTTGTTGACAATGTGAGCTTATATTAATTTAAAAAAAAATGAAAATAATCAGGTTTCTTCTAAATTTATTTGGTACAAACATACAAACATTAAAATCTTGTTTTATGTTACAAACTCTTTAAAATATTACATTTTACGTGCGTATACGACTGACATATCTGGTTGATCGAGACCTACTCTAGATACATTCATCACGCCTGTGTCCCATCGGAGTAGGAAACTATGGATGGGCTGTTTATTTTTACAACTTCTGACCTGGACCTTATTGACTCTTCTATGTGGTTAAGGTATTTTCGCCTATGTCGTCCTATGTAAACTCTTCCATTCACTTCCGCTCTATATATTTGTGCTGTCATTCTACTTCCATCCTTCCTTTTTGCATGTCCAAACCTAAAAGATTATTTAGGAAAAAACAAATGACTGCATAAAATCAATAGGCGTTGAAACATTAAACGATATATAAATGGGGTATGTATTTAGTCGATACATCTATGCTATTAGTTATTTTTATATATGTATGTAATCTCAGTAATCAAAAGTATCCCTGTAAATATTTTATTTGTTGAGTATATCGAGTAGATATCACACTATAATATAATATTTACACAACTAACCAGAAATCTTACCTGTGAATAAAGAAACAACAACTAAAGTTAGCAATTATCACGATCTCGATTTATGCAACTTAATATTAATTAATTAAACTAAAAGAAAATTATATAAACATTTTATTGTCTTTGACAATGACAGCTCCAACAACGCGACACGCTAACGGTGCGCGCGCATATACAGATTAAAGAAGTATATTTCTTTACATATATATAATTCTACTGCACATGTGTATGTGACTGAACTCTTCCAACGGCTTGATATATTCCTTAGATTCATGAATGGTTCTTTCATATTTTCTTAATCAAGCGGTATAGTTAAATTTCAAATGCTTGGATTAAATAAATAGCAATACTTAATACTAAACTTTATATACAAAATTTGGCTTCGTGGAAGCTAAAATAAGGTCACGTTCACAAGAATTCACGTCAATACTTGAAAATAGTCTAGACGTAATCTAGATGGGTTAGAATAATATAATTTTAAAACTTCATTGTTTTATAATATTAATTGTAAAATTGTATTTATCGTCATTATAATAATATTATTTTTGCTCAAGAAAAGATGAAATTTGTTAATAATTGCCGCGCTGGATAGTATTGTAGTAGAGCAGCAGTCCATCCCCACCCTGTCGCATTTGAGCAGCGCTGTTTTGTGTAGATATACCGCCATCTGCCGGTTCTGGTACTAAAGACTTGTGCATATTTGAATATGAACAAATATAATTTGTTCTATTAAGCATTTTTTTATTGTTTCAGGTATGTTCATTAAATTATATGGAGATATTTTCGCAAGTAAAATAGTAAGTAAATAATATGTATTAATATTGTGATTTCTAACCGAAATATTAAATATGTTTTTTCGCATTATACTCTAGCATTCTGTTGATTTAATATCAATTCTGAGTATCCTGCTTTTTAGTCGGATTTGTGCCAAAAAGGACTTTAAACTTCCATGGTAAGTTCGCACGTGGGCTTAGTATCGCTCATTAATAAGCAGCTTGACACCTTTCCGTTGGATGGAGTGGCAAATAGACCAGCATTAAAATTACTCTTTATTTTAATTTAAATCAGCCATGGGAAGACCACTGCTGGACTGCTGGAAAAATAGAACTTTGCATAATTGCCGCGCTGGGCAAGCGTGTTGGCATTGCAGAGCGCAGCTTTCGTTAGAAGGATGCTGCTGCCCATCCCTGCCCTATACATTTGAGCTACACTATTGCGGATGGTTATACCGCCATCAATCGGTTCTGGTACCTTAGTCGTCTTATGACATCAGGAAAAGGGGAAGGTACTATTCTACTCTGTCGGTATTTATTTACATACATATATTAATTATTTGACTCCAATAACGTATATCCTCTGCCATGTCGAACTGTAGCGCGTGCGCAATCACCTATATACCGCATGCAGCAGGCACTTATCGCACTCCTTATGTCTCACCCGGACTTTGACGTAATTATCAATAACGTCAAATCATTAATAATAATTAAGCTCGATGTAAAATAATTTAATTTCTGTTACAACTTCATAACTGTGTAATTGGGATAGCCCATATGATTATGTTAATAATAAATAAATATTAATTAAATAAATATTTTAAATTGCTATAATTATTATATAATGTAAAGGAACTATGTTATTTCAAAAGGAAACAAATCAGTTTAGATGCTCATATCGAATATTGTAACCCAAATATTCGCTGAGCAGATCTCCTGTCAAGAGTGAAACGGACAACTTAGGCGAGTTCCGTATATTATTAGATATATAATTATACATGGTTAAAATAATCTAGCTCATGAGAAATTTACATTTAACTTACTGAGTTTAATCATACAAATTTTATACAAAAAGAAAACATTATTTCCACATATATATATTTTATGTTGTAGCCGTAGGGTACCGGCAGAGTAAAATAGTACCTCACTTTGTACCAGGTGTCGTAAGCGTTAAGGTAACAGAACTTACAGATGGCAGTACATCCATCCGAAATAATATAGTTTAAGTGCGCATGGTGGGGATGGGCAGTAGCATCCCCTTTGCAAAGCTGCGCTCTGGGATTGCGAATACGCTTGCCCAGTGCGGCAATTATTTTCCCCCTCTTTTTGAGGAGGCCTATATCCAGCAGTGGACAATAGTTATAATGATGGTGTTATATATTTGTTTATTATGGTCAATAAATGAATTTATATCTTTATTTAGATTTTAGAACCTTTAGGATCTATCTTAGCAATAAATGTAGTAGTTTGATAGGTAATAAATGGTATACCTTCTTAGAGGAACCCTGTTTGAAGGCTGACAAATGGCACAGACACTTGCACATCCTACAAGGAGGAACATGGTTATGAGGCCGTGAAAGTGGCCCCTGCAGGCTGAGCACCGTGATGACATGTTACGCAGCTCCAGGTGCTCAGACCAAATCGCAGTGCGAATGCTAAAGCGGGGTTTTAAGGGGTAGCACCGGTTGTACTCGCGGTCAGCCGATGAGTCCGACGCAGCCCTGTATTTCCATTCTCACATTCACACGAGTATTTTCCCGCTCAGAAAGAAGTAGTAAATGGTAATTTTTCTAAATTAAAATAGAAGTTTGCCTATAATTGCCGCGCTGGGCAATCGTGTTGGCATCGCAGAGCGCAGCTTTCGTGAGAAGGATGCTGCTGCCCATCCCTGCCCTGTGCATTTGAGTTACACTATTGCGGATGGTTTTACCGCGATCCTGGTACCTCAGTCGTCTTATGACATCAGGAAAAGGGGAAGCTACTCTGTCGGTATTTTATTATTTTAATTACTAACATGATTATTCAAATTGTTATTTGACGGTGGTGCTGATGGTAGTGATCCTGTCTTATTCGATATATTAAATAATATATTTGTGATTCCTCTGTTGTCAGATGTCCGTAACACAAGTTCTTTAAGCGATTTATTATGAAATCAGGTCAATGTATAAGATGTTATGGAAAATTATTGTATTTATTATTATATATGTTTAAGAATTGTACTTCCTCTGTTTAAGGTTACGAAGGTACAGTCAGCAATAAAATGCTAACGATATCCCCCGGAACCTTTTACCATTTAATAGGCGAGTAAAATTATTTATTCTAGTAATACAATAAAATTTTTAATTACCGCTTGATGGTAAATGTGACTGGAGCCTATAGACGCTACTGTCATCACAAGGATATCACTAGAGTACTATGTCGCATTTACCCAGTAACTTCACTGTTTATTAGTTTTTAATCTTAATATGTTTAGAGTTAACATTTGCTTTTTCCCTTAATAAGTTTCATATAAAGTGAAGTTCTTTCCATTACTAGAACAACAACTATTTGCAATTACTGGGCCGAGTAGTACCGGCAGAGTAGAATAGCATTTCCTTTTGTACCCGGTGTCGCAAGAGGCGACTGAGGTACCGGCACGTACAGGCGGTATGTCCCTATATATCTATATGTCCCTATATATATATCAACGCAGGGCCAAAACTTTAAGGCCAGAAAAAGTCAGTGTTACATAACTCACCGATCGAGAAAGGTTCTAGGGTATAGGCTATGTAACGTCATGCTAGGATCAAAAACTACTTAAAGCGGGTAAAACCGCAGGCAGCTGCTGGTGATCTAGAAATTGATTTAGATGATAAAACTGCCTGAAAATTGCTCTAGCCTAGCTTTAGGACCTCGGTTTGTTAGCGGCGATGCCAGTAGATGTTCCATTAACACTCACTATTTAGTATTGATGGAACCTTGATTATCACCAGTTTTACTTGTAGGTTCTTTTCTGGTAGTTCGTGTAATGAACCTACATTTATCTTAGTTTTAATACCCGTCTGGTGCTGGCAGGTAGGCCTAATTTATAACTTAGATGACTCCTGTGATCCCGTGGGGTCTACATATATCTAAAATATATTCTTTTATTTATTATTTTTGACGATTCGATAGTACTTGTAATGGGCGTACTTGAATAAGGTACATTTTGATTTAATTATTATATAAAACTGTAATATATAACGTTCGGATGCATTCCACTGGAAACTATTAATATAAAATTGCGTAATATAGCGAGGAACATTAATGTAACGATGCACAGTATCTCAAAGATTTATAGCAATAGGAAGTTACAAATTAACGTATGACTGAATGTGACCTTCGACGGGTGCCCGCGGAACCCTAAAACAGTTTCACGATTACATGTTAAGGAAACGGCAGCGGTTTGCCAATTATCTAGTTTTTGTATCTTTCCGTTGTTTTATTGAGGTTCTGTTTCTCTTTTTGTGATTGAGTATGCGGTAGTCGATCGGAACGCCCTTTGGTTCGTCCTTTAATAATAACTATCTACTCGCCCCGGCTTCGCACAGCTATACTGACGACAAAATATCCATGTGTATTCATGATCATCATCATATTAGCCATTGAATACGGATGGCCCAATTCTTGCCAGGTTAACTCCTCTAGGAACCGCAGCAAACCTTTGGTTGCTGGTCGCTTCCTAAGTGTAATAATTTATTTTATTTATTTATTTTCTGAACTTTATTACACAAAATATTACAAAATTTACAAATGGCGGACTTAATGCCAGTTGGCATTATCTCCCAGTCAACCATTACACGAAACAGAATATATATATATAGTGGTGCAGACAATCTATATACAAAATAAATAAACGTTACAGACATATTTGTATAAATAAACGCTATAAATACATATGATATAAAAAAATAACGTACATCAGAAATAGGGTTATAAAATTAGAGAAGCAGCATCAGTAAATAAAGTACGGAGAAAGCTATTCAGGATAAATAATTGAAACCATATCAGTTGTTAGACGTCCACTGCTGGACATTACATGAGGTTGACCTCATACAACAATCACCTGCATTGATACCTGACTCTCACCTATTTCTTCAGCCAATTCAGCAATGCTTCAGCGACGCTTACTATCACGAGGACTGCATGCTTGTTTGTCGACCTGATATAATAATAAAAATAAACATAGATCGGCCCAAGGGTTTCCTAAGAAAACCGGTTGTATATGGTTGCCATCGAGAACGGTCTCTCCATTACTGAACCATGTGATCACATCAGCCATCGGTTCTGCGTGCTTAAAGTGACTGGGTAGGTACTAGGTACACATCAATTTTTTAATCTGTTGTGGTATGTTGGTAACTTCAATTCTTTCACAGGTTTCCTTGTTCCTGATTTATTTATTTTTGTAAATCCAATATAGCTTTTGTTACTTGGTAAAAATGCAGCTTTCTTATATTAAAAGTATTCTTAATGTCGGTTTTGTAGTTTTTGAGTTACATCGTTACAAACAAACAATTAAAACTTTATTCTTCTGACAGCTCTTATCTAATACCTCTTCTACCTGGTTAAGGTCGTCCTACACCAACTCTTGCATACAATTTCGCTCTATATATCTGTGCAGTTATTCTACTATCATCCATCCTTCCTACATGTCCAAACAATTTCAACATTCCCTTCTCTTTTGTTTTCACATCACCATCTTTCACACCAATATATAACAAGAATTAATTCATCATCATCATATCAGCCATTGGAAGTCCACTGCTGGAGATAGGCTTTCCAAATAAGTGAGAATTTTGCCCATATTTGCCGCGCTAGGCAATCGTGTTTTAAATTGCAGAGTGTAGCTTTCGCTTTTTAGATAGATAAACCATCTATATGCCTTAGTCACCTCTTACGACACCTGGTACAGGGAGAGGTACTATTCTACCCTGCCGGTACCTCACGGCAATACATTCTTATTTATATGTAATATAATATAAGTTAGTATTGATGACATAAAAATGATGAATACATAAGCGCCAAGCAGCATTTGCAATACATCATGATCCAGTTATTCTCACAGCTATTGAAATGATTTAGATTTTATCGCTTATTGCTAACACTTGCCTATTAGGATCACGCCATTCCATATGAAACTATACATTAATCTGTGATACTCATCAGAAACAGATCTATTACGTTACACCTTGCCACCATTATAATAAAGATCAATGTTGCATGAAACATACGTTGTTACACTTTGATTGATTAGACCTCTTCGCGAGTTATGATGGCCTGGTACTTGCTTGCGTTTGTAATGTTTTCCTAATACGTAATTGCGTTGAGCGTCACGGAACATTTGTTGGCAACAAAAAATAAACAAGTTATGTGTGTTATTGTTGCATAGTTGATCAATTGCGTGTTCTAGTAACTTATGTAAAGGATTATAAAATTACTGGTTTCTTTGAATAAGTGTCAAAACTGTATTGTAATTAACTACTGTTGCCAGGTGTCGTACCGAACCGACAGATGGCGGTACATCCATCCTATACCGTGTAACATAAAATACACAGGACGGGGATAGGCAGCAGTATCTCCGTTGCAAGAGCTGAAATCTTCGTTTGCCCATCGCGGCAATTATAGGCAGAATTCCCCCTTTCTTGGGGAGGCCCATGTCCAGCAGTGGACTTCCAATGGCTGATATAATGTTGATGAATTAATTCTTGTTATATATTGGTGTGAAAGATGATGATGTGAAAACAATAGAGAAGGGAATGTTGAAATGGTTTGGACAAGTAGGAAGGATGGATGATAGTATAATAACTGCACAGATATATAGAGCGAAATTGTATGCAAGAGTTGGTGTAGGACGAACTTAACCAGGTAGAAGAGGTATTAGAGAAGAGCTGTCAGAAGAATAAAGTTTTAATTGTTTGTTTGTAATGTCACTCAAAAACTACTAAACCGACTTTAAGAATACTTTTAATATTTGAAAGCTGCATCTTTACCAAGTAACAAAAGCTATATTATATTTAAAAAAACAGGTAAAAAAGAAATTAAAGAGCCAGGTCAGAAGTGCCAAGAATAAACGAGCATGTATGAAAGGACTAATGCGAGTGAAGGAAGTGATAGAGGTATGCCAAGATTGTAGTAATTGGAGATCCATAGTATCTGCCCACCTCGATTGAATAGCGGCGTGATGTTTGTCTAAAAATATTCGACTTAACGAAAATTTTAGCGAACGCTGAAAGTCGAAAAGCTTGCGGCAAGGTACAGGTCAGCTGCTCCGACAAGTATTTTTGTCCGAAGACCTTAATGCTGTACATCTCAATCAATTCCAGAGTGACCGAAGGAATGAGCAAGCCCGCACATTAATATGACCTATGCCCAAAGACCGTGCGAAGCGAATATTTATATATACATAAATTGAGTATGTAAAGTATCAAAATGTATAGTTTAAAATCCCTCTCAAATTTTCGAAAAGCATCCGTTGACGTCACTGCGGTTAAGGCATCCACACACCGTGACCGACTCGCTCTGATACCGATGGCTTTGAGACGACCCCAGTGTCACTGTCTTCGCGAGATTACTCGACCATAGTGTAGAACCGCCTTTACATTACGTAATGCATGTGTTATTAAATTTAATAGTTAAGTGCAAAAGATAGGTTTACACATTGCGTTACATACATACATATTTCCGGGTGCAAAGTTAAATTTAATCCCGTGACTGTGGGGGCTTTAATCCCGTTCTTGGTTCTTTATCAATATACATATTTGATAAGTCTATAAATCAGCTGCCAGCATTTTCTCACCTTAACTTTGCCTGTCATCGGGGACCACAATACATTTTTGACCTCTGCCAGTAGTGGACTATTTATGCCTGCTTATATGATATGATATGATGATGATGATGACGATATGCTTAATATAGTGTATTATTTACACAACATCTTATACATTAATCTGACGCTGAGGTTAGTCGGTTAAAACACTTGTGTTACGGACATCACACAACAAAGGCATCACGAATATAATACTTAAATACATTATTTTAACACCCAGACACAGAACAAACATATAAATATGTTCCCTAGGTAGGGATCAAGCCCGGCCCTTGGCGAATACGATGTGGCCACTGCCGTATGTTCCATCGGGCCTGTCACAATTCCTCTCTCAGTTACCCTCTCACTCCACTATCTACTCCACTATCAAAAAACACTTCAAACACATTCTTTCTGTAAAAGAATAGTGCTCCATAGAACACCACACTGGTGTAGCCAGACGCACTCAATTCTCCTCTTCTGTTAAAATCTCTTAAGGGACCTCAATGCCGTGATGTACCGGCGGAGTAGAATAGTACCTCCTACTACCGTAACCGACAGATGGCGGTTTATCTATCCGGAACAGTGCCGTTCAAATGCAAAGGGCGGAGATGGGTAGCAACATCCCCTTCGCGAAAGCTGCGCTCTGCAATTGCTAACACGCTTGCCCAGCGCGGCAATTATATCCTCCTTTCTTGGAGAGGCCTATGTATATTAATGAACTTTCAATGGCTGGTATGATGGCCACTTAAGTCGAGTTCTGGCCTTAGAAGTGCCCTCGAGTGATAACCGTCGGTTCCGCTTCGATCCCATAGCCTTCCGCGCTGCTTCCCCCGCGGGGCACGCTCATACGATCGGGCTGTTTCTTAATCTCACAGGACAAACGTTTCATTAGTCCAGCATTAGGCTTTCCGATTCCGTACAAACCTGACCTTTGCAAATTAAAATCACCAGTGGTGGACTGGCAATATTTTATATATGTTCGGACAATTGACGTTTGCCACGAAAATGGGATCAAGTTTTTTTCGAGGTGGTTTTCTCGGCATACAAAAAAATACCCAATTTGTTGATTTTATTATAGTAAATTTCATTTTATATAATTCAGCATTATCTATCCATAAAACCTCTTAACAAGGTTCTAAAAGCGCTAGTGTTGTCCCTTTCACTCGAACTGTTTTTTGTCGACTAAGTCATATATAAAGTGATAAATTAAAATTTTAAATTCCCACAACATCTCATACAATGACTTGACTCCGAGGTAAGTCGCAAAGCACTACTTGTGTTACGGACACCAGACAACAGAGGAATCACAAATATACTACTTAAATACGTATATAAAACACCCAGACACGGAACAAACACAAATATCGTCATATAAATATCTGCTCTGTGTGGGAATCGAACCCACGACCCTTGGCGCACGAGATGGGATCACTACCATCTGCGCCATCGAGCCCGTGATTATAATTCAAAAAATTAGTGCAATGAAAATTTTTATTTCGGATTTGCTGTTCTTATTCCGGATTAACTGTTGCTGGACGTCAGTCTTGTAGATGTTAATGATAACAATGCAGCGCTGGGCATCGAACCCGCGCCGCATCTCGCCGAGATAGCCGCACAATTGATTCAACGTTACGCCACGATACGCATCTTAACAATAACAAAGAGTATTATTAACTAGATATGAACAGAGAATAAATTCTTTATCGACTCCATATTTTTAACTTACTTGTTACGATACGAATTTTGGAATTATATATTTATTGATTGACCAGTTTCTGACGCGCGTTTTCGTCCGCGTTGAATTCACTTTATTCCAGGATTTTTTCCGGGCTCAAAAGCAACTTTAACCCCGGTATATAATGGTAACAGACACATTTATACACGCTTTTCATTAGTATGGATTACCTTCGCGCCGGAAATGCTGTTTGATACTGCATTCCCACCCTTTTGCATTTAAGTTATACTGTTTTGGGTGGATATATCGCCGCCTGTCGGTTCCCGTACCTCAGTCACCTTTTACGGTATCTATGGAGGGGGGAATTAGTCCACTTTGCCAGTACCTATCGGCGAATATAATATAGTACCTAAATATATATATCTAACATATATATATCTATACACAGAACAAATACAAATAGTATCATATAACTATTTGTCCTGGGTGGGGGATCGAATCCACAACCTAATACGCAAAAGATAAGATCACTACTACTTGAATAACAAAAATACCTTTATACATCTTTAAAAAAATCTAAATCTAAAATTGAATTTGAAAATAGAATACAGTTTTTACAACGAGCATTTGAACCAAAAAGTTTGATAACAAACTCATTCCACCTTCAAGTCTGCCGCATCTAGCACGCTCTACATATAACCAAAGCAAACAACATTAAACACAAGACTCATAGCACAAAGCCCGAATTGATCACTATATAGTATCCATTGTGTTTGACCGATGGACCGATCGGGCCTCAAATGTAACCGTTATATCAAAGTTAACGGTCGGTGACCGTCTTTTAATTGAGAATATTACTTGTATTAAGCAATTTCGTCTTTTAGATGTCCTGTATTCTGAATTCACACAGTATTTCGTTACCAAAACAGTTTTTTTAACAAACGATCGTTGCTGTCGACCGTCCACTGCAATACATAGGCTTCCCATAGAGGAGAGGTAAAACCCGAGACATAGCAACACCAACTCTATTTTCCATCAATCATGTAAGAAAAAATAGTGCGTTTAACATAACAGGTATAGGATATTTATTGTAGGACCAATGTCTCATATCATTATTATATTGAACGTCCATTGTTGGACATAGGACTGCCCAAGAAAGAAGGATTTTTGCCCAACAAGGCAATCGCAGAGCATAGTTTAAGGACGGGAATGCTTCTGCCCATCCATTCCCGCCTTGCTTGAACTACTGCTCCGAGTGGATATATCCTCATCTATCGTTTCCGATACCTCAGTTGCGTCTTATAATAACTGGTACATTGGGAAATAGAAATATACTCTACTATATTTTTTTATTAATATATATAAATGAATATATTATTTTTGACAATTTTGTATTTAATTAGTTCATTATCCTTTTGAAGTTATTAATTGCGTCCAGTAATTAATAGTAGATACATTTAAAGACCCTATCAAAAGATGAAATGTTGCTTGAGAAGTCCCTGGTAAAATTGACAAGAATTTTTGTGAGGCGTGATTACAATTACCAATTGAACTCGTTATCAATCTTATTCCATTGCCATTCATTCCGTTTGATTGATCACGCTTCCAACAGTTGTTTCACTTTCAATTTTATCTCATTAATTGTCAACGGCTATGAAACTTTCTCATTTGCACGTTCAAGAAAACAATGCGATCGGTTAAAATAAAACCCGATAACCCAACTGGGTTAAACGTCTGAGTAATTGTTAAAAACAAGAATACACCCATATCTATTTAGGTTCAGACAACTGGAGCAACTGAAATCGATGTACCAGCACCACAAAAAACAAAGCAGTAGATAACACTATAGGCGTCACGTCCGTGTGTTTTCACCTGGTGAAGCAACAATCGACTTACGTGTGAATAGCCCACTGTGTTATGTGTTCCTGGTATCTACCTAGAACACTTTCTATGGCGTTCTGATAAATTGTGCAATTAACTTGAAGCGCACCTTTTTACTGATTGTCAAGAATTCCATCAGTTACTTCGTAATAAGATCTAAATTGTTAATGTATAGAATCGTATTAATTCATAAATTCTCACACCATCTCATACGTTGACCATATTCCGTGATAATTCGTTTAAAGTACTTGTATTGCGGACAACATATTTTATCAAAACAATGCCATTAAGGCCTTATTTCAATATCTTTAAGGCCAACTACACCAACTACACGTCCGACATCGTAGATCGCGTCACATCTTAGACGACCCTCGCGATATGATAACCGCTAAATCGCAGCCCTTCCTCGCCCTCTTACAGGCAAAACACGATCATTAACACTCCACATGCCACATGCAGAGTACAACAGAGCAGTACACCGCCGGCGAACGCGTGCAGTCCCTGCCCCCACAAGCGATAACCGACAGCCCTAGAGCTGTCGGGCTCAATCTGTCCGTCCTCTTTTGCTGAAATTTCATAGTAAATTCAACCCCAACGACGGTGACCCGAGCCTAGGTCGAGCCTCTAGAGGTGCCCTCGGGCGCGCCGTCGGTCCCGCTCCGATCTCGCGAGCTTTGCGGGTTCAACCGCGCTTAACGCGCGGTCCCGGCCGCGGGGCACGCAGGGTGGACGGTGTGGAGGGTGGCGTGACCTCTCATTTATGAGAGGTCCCGCCCTCTTTCTTCGGTGGCGCTGGAATTGACGTTTGAGTAGTCCAGCAAAATATATAGCCATATTTAACACCCAGACACAGAATAAACATAAATATCATCATATAAATATTTGTCCTCGGTGGGGATCAAATCCACGAATTATTGTTACTTGCTCACTGTCCACTACTCAATACATACATGTGTACATAAAACTTTTGTTATGTTAATAAATGTACTCAGGTGTCGTAAGCGGCGACTAAGATACCAGAAACGACAGATGGCGGTATATCCATATGAAACTGTGAAGCTCAAATGCAAAGAGTAGCGATGGGCAGCAGCATCCTCGTCGCGAAAGCTGCGCTCTGCGATATGATCTGCATATCGACGGTTGAAGTTCCATTGGTGAACCTAGACCACGCTGGGCAGGGGTGATCCCCTGTGATGGAGGTGATCAGGGGTGATCATCCTTCGCGTCCCTTCGCCACTCTTTTGCATTTGAGCTACGCTGCTATGAGTATTCCGCCACCTTTTTTATATTAGATCAGGTCGATAATCAAGTGCTATCCGCGTTATAGTAAGTGTCACTTGATATCACTAGCGCGTTGCCAACCTTGTGACTACATATAAATTATATTGTAATATTATGTCACATAACCCAGTAATTTCACTGCCTCTCTCAACCTTCAAACCGGAGGAAGAGTGTGACGAACTATACGAAATTTATATAAGGTCTACTTCATCTGTCAGTTCCGGCACTTAAGTCACCACTCACAACACCTAGTATAGGGGAAGGTACTATTAATATATTCTACTGTGCCGGTACCCCACACCCTCACAAACCAGTGGGATGGTATTTCCTTCAAATTAAATTGAATCGGTAGCATCTGAATGCGCCGCTTCTGGCACATTAATAAGAGTAATCATGTATTTTCCTGGCAAGTGAAAGTCATAAAAGTATGTATTACAAAATCTCACATATTAGGTTAACCACGCGGATAGTCACAGGAAACGTTAAGTGGTCTCACAGTGCGGGCGGAAGCGGGAGCGGGAGAGTATAGCGTAGACAATGATCCGCTTTCAATTGGCTTTACAAATTTAAATAAACAAATTCACTACATCTCATAACTTGATCTGACTCCGAGATCAACCGCTTGTGATACGGACATCAAACACCAAAGGAACACAAATATAATACTTAAATTACAAATCAAACACAGACACAGAATATACACAAATATAAATCATATATTTTTGTCCTGGATGAGGATAGAACTCATGACCCTTGGCGCAAAAGACAGAGTTAAGAGCATTTTAAATATCAGGTATAAACTTCACATACAAATTTACTTTTCAAAATGGCTTCCACTCAACATGTATGATGACAATTATCTTATCTATGAATAAAAAAGTATTATACTGCACTTTTTTTGAAAACAACCACACATACATATTGATTTATTCATCAAACCAAAAAAATTATACTACAAAGTCTCAATACTAATAAAACTACTTTTTAGAAGAAAAAAGAATCCAAGCGTTCAAACACTATCAGTAATTTTTAACTTTGCATTCTATTATTCACTTCAAAAAATACTTAATCCTGATCAAGACAGACGACAACACTTCGATCGCTCCCGCTGCCGCCTCCGCTCCCGCTTAAGCTTGCTCTCCTAGTACGAAGACATACCGACATGACGTCGTTTACCGCATGCTACCAAAAATGGCACCGCAAAGCCCCGTCGTGTGCGACTGTACTATCTCGACACTAACTATGGCAGTCGTAAAAATAGTTCTTCTTGGTAATGTACGAAAGGTTTAATGATCGGATTGTAGTAAACTCTTAATGTTTTTTTGTGTAAAAACTAAATTGGAAAGAACTATGTAGTTTTAGATTAACTTAGGTTTACCCCATGTACGGTGGACACAGGTCAACTAAATTAAAGCTTTACAGCCAAGAGTTCGTCTGCGCCAAGGATCATGCTTACCATTAGGATTGTCATTTCATTTGCGCGTGCGCACTTGGGGGTTAAAAGCTGTTTTCTGAAAGTTTTTAAAATTAAACTAGTCGGAGGGCGTCGAAATTTGACCATATTTCATTAAATTTTCTAAAAACTCCTACATTATTTAATTATTCAAGCGATGAGGATTTCTTTATATGAATATACCGCAATCTATCGGTTCCGTGACTTCAGCCGCATTTAACAACACCTGGTACAGAAGGAGTTTCAATACGACTCTGCGTATATTTCTTTTTTTTATTGTGTACTCAAAATTTTTTCAGTGAATCACTCCATCCATCTGTGAAAACTGTACGAAAATCCAATAAGTAGTTGTTAAGCGTATCGCGTTCAAACAGACAGACAGAAAAAAACATGTGCTCACTTTTAGTGTCGACGGTTATTCATAAAGAATCACGTGCATGGTTCAAAAATTACCGAAATCGTCCGACAGCATTGGTACGTTGCTCTCATTTTTTATCACGCCGAATTGAACCTTATCCCCAACAAATAGAACATATCAAATGCGAAAATTGATTTGATTGTAATACCTACTTGTCATCACAAGCTAACGAAATGATTTTATTGAATTGCCGGTCAAGCGATTCTGAACTCTATCCCCATTGAAACTAGAAATAATGTGATCAGAGGTGTCGCTGTATATATGAATACAAAATACAGTGAAAGGCGGCACAGACATTCAAAGATCTGGTAACGAGTTCAAGGCAGATAAGTCAAGTTTGCAGGACTGACTGGATACATGTTGGGCCGAGGTGTACCGCCATTAGGCGTTGGATACCCACTGTTCAAAGCGAACCTACCTCCAAGAGATCTTTAAAAGGACCACTTGCATGAGACCAAAAATATAAGACACCGCTTTTGTATCTCTTGATACTAGAAACAGACAGACATAAATCATTACATATCTATCTGTCCCTACGCATGCTTAGATCTTGCAGACTACGCAACAGATTTAATGTGTTTTTTTTAATAGATAGAATGAATCAACAGTAAGGTTTATGTGTATAATACATGAATAATATAGAAGAAAGAGCACACTCATCATTCTAGAGGTTTCCAATGTGATGTTGTAAAAAACACATTTTTTGCGCTTACATACAAGTATAGTATAGTAGTAGCGTATATTACAAGAATAATATACTACAGTATTATAAACCATAAAAACTTCTACAAAATAATCCGCGGCTGTATATATCTATTGCTGAGGTTTTATTGTCTTAGTGACGTGAGGTACCGGCAGAGTAGAATAGTACCTCCCCCTGTACCAAGTATCGTAAAAGGAGATTTAGGTATTAGAATCGACAGATGGCGGTGTATCCATGCAAAAAAGTCAGCTCAAATTTTCGCGGTAGGGATGGACAGCAGCATCCCCATTGCGAAAGCTGCGCTCTGCGATAGCCAACACGCTTGCCCAGCGCGGCAATTATGGGCAACATACCTCCTTTCTTGGGGAGGCTTATGTCCAGCAGTGAACTTTTAATCGCTGGTATGAATATGTCTATTTCTTAGGGATAACCTATAAATGGAATAAATATTTATCCTCATTGCACCCGTACGAAGCCTGGGCAGGTTCTAGCAGGTTCTACGCTAGGAGAGAATAAATTCATACATATCATACGCTAACGTGAACCCAAGGTAATTCGCTTAAAGCACGTGTGTTACTGACATCTTACAACAAACGAATCACAAATATAATATGTAGATACATATTTTTCATTAACACAATATAAATGTTAGCCCTAGGTAGGGGCCTACGACCCTCCGCGCTCAAGACGTTAGGTAGACCTCGTACAAAAGATATTTCACTCTGATCTATTCCTACCGCCAAATAGCAATGTTGTTCTGTATTCCGGTTTGAAGGGTGAGAGAGGCAGTAAAATTACTGGGTAATGTGGTCAAGTCACAAGGTTGGCATCGCGCTTATGATATCCTTGTGATATGAAAAGTGTCTATAAGCTGCAGGCCGCTTGTTATCGAGCGGCCTGTATGCTTGTTTGACATACTAGTGTAATATTAATAAATTGATTATTGGCTCTCGGGATATCTCTCCATCTCCCCATCGGACTCTAGGATTAGTGATCCCATTATTGCCACGCTTGGCAGGCGTGTTTTCAACAATACAGCTGAACAATTCCGCCATCTGTACATTTCGTTACCTCAGTTGCCTGTTTCGACATCTGATACAGAGGGAGGTACTGCTTCTCTGCCAGTACCCGCGAGCATTTACATGTGATGTAACAATTTCAAGCAAACAGCATTCTGCAACGAGAATTAAATTACAATAAGCAGCTCGGCGTTTTGCAATGTGATGCTGGTTTTGAAGCATAACTAGAGAAACCTGCAATCAATAACCATATGTTTTTCACGCAACGTCTCATACATTGACCTGACTTCATGGTAAGTCGCTTAAAGCACTTGTGTAACGTACATCATAATACAGACTAATCACAAATATAATCCTTATAAACATATATTTAATACCCAGACACAGGACAAATACAAATGTCATTATTTAAATATTTGTCCTAAGTGGGGATCGAACCCACGATCCCTGGCACATAAGATAAGATCATTACCATCTGCGCCATCGGGCCCGTCATTATCTGCTTTATATGTATATAATAATTTCGTGTCACGGTGTTTGTACAGGAAAAACGGCTAAAGTACTGAACCAACCAATAAAGTTTATATCTTAATTTATAGTCTCAATGTTTTTTTCATGATCTACTTATAATTATATTTAAGACCACGTCTGTCAGGTTACCTAGAATATTGCAGAGTGTTAAGCAATTAGCCTAGACTAGAGAGTGCCTAGCGCAAGTGTGAACAACACCTACACTTAATTACTAGGGTCACATAGGTTAGGGAAGCAACACTTGAAACTTTGTGGGAGTTGATTTTTAAGATAGCCGCAAAGGGTACAATGGAAAACGAAATCTCAACAAACAATGTCAAGATTTACGCAATCAAATGTCGAAGGCTTGATGTGACTAAAGAAGGTTTCTTTTTGTAGATCAGGTCGACACACAAACATACAGTCGCACGTAATATCATAAGGATATTGCTAGCGCGTTGCCTTCTGGGACTTGAAGATACTATGAAATGTCACCCAGTAAATTAACTGCATCTTTTCAAACCGGACGAAGAAAGATGAAAAAAAATAGAAAGCAGAGAGAAGAAGAAAAAATGTTTTACTCTACTTTGTACTGCGCTTGCCTAACGCGGAAATTATGAAAAACTTCCTACTTTTACGGGACTTAATCTAGCTTCCCTTACTCGCATTAGTCCTTTCATACATGCTCGATTATTATTAGTATTGAAGTATCTATATTCAATTAATCATCTTATTAGGCATAGAAAGTCTACTGTCAGACGTAGGCCTCCCCAAAATAGGGGGAATTTAGCCCATATTTACCGCACAGCTTGGCGTGGTGGTGACGGGGATGCTGCTGTCCATCCTCACCATGTAGTATTTAAACTGCGCAGTTTTGGATGGATACACTGCCATCTGTCGGTTCCGATATCTAAGTCGCCTCTTACGACACCTGGTACAGGGGGAAGTACTATTTTACTCCGCCGGTACCCCACGGCCTCGCAATCCAACCAACACGCCAATAAAATTATTCAAAAGACGGAATGACGGAACTCTACACAATCCTATAGCAAAAACCCTTCCCATAGCAGGCTTCTTGATTTCTCCGCGCGAACAATACATGCGCGTGGGCGCACTCCGCAATGCATCTTACGAATATCGGTTAGAGATCAAAACGGAAATATGTTGTGTAACAGTTACGGTGTTTACAAGGATCCATCTGTGTTGCCTGTGTGTCTGTCTGTAACAACATTATTGCAAGCTGTATATGGAGAATATATTGTGATAAAAATAACATTACTTCGCTTTCCTTTCGCATTTTGTTGAACGTATATTCAAAGTGGCCATGTTATATCGTTGTGCATCGATGACGCTTTTGCTTGTGTATTTTTATGTACAAAATTAATATAAATAAATTCTCTAATTTATGATGAAAACAATACTCGACGAAAATTTGCAATAACAGTTTTTTTTTGTCGAGTTTCGAATCTTTGTCGTTTGTGAGTCAACCAGAAAAATATATCACTCCATTAGGGTAAGCAGAGGTTATGGATCTCAACTTGCTTCGAGTTTGGCATACCTCTCTCGCTTCCTTTACTCGCATTTGAATTTTCATGCACGCGAGCTGTTTTATTACACCCTATACTAACCCTTAGAATTATTCCCGCTCTATGTATATGTGCATTTATTCTACTTTCATCCATCCTTTTATAATCCATTCTTATATCATTAATAACATGTGTCTTCGTTTGTTTGTTGATTTGATTGATGGTTCGTTTGTTTGTTACGCTTTCACGATTTCCACTAAGGGACATCAAGGGACATCATTTTTGTCTGTATTTATGTATTATTGCAAAAATAACACTAGCGTGTAACCTTATGACATTAAGTTATTACGTCACTTTGTCCAGTAATTTCACTGCCTCTCTTACCCTTTAACCAGAACACAGCAGCTAAGTTAGTTATATATTTACCGGTATAATGTATATTTTGTGAGTAGTACCGGTAGAGTCGGATAGTATCTACCTTTGTACCAGGTATTATTAGAGGTGACTAAGGTATCGGATACGAAAAATGACGGTATTTTCTCTCGAAACAGTGTAGCTCAAATGCACGGGCCGAGGATTGAGCGGCAGCATCGATTGCAAAGCTAAGTTCTGCGATTGCCGCCACGCTTGCCCAGCGCGGCAATTATGGGCAACTTTCCTCCTTGCTTGAGATAGCCTATCTTCATTGGTAGACGTCCAACAGCTGGTTTGACGATGAATATATACATATAAATTAATACATTACAACGTAAATTTTATCCGTAGGAAATAAGGTTTACTAACTTCATCAATTTATATAATGACGGACTCGATAGCGATCTACCCAGGACAAATATTTATAATAATAATAATAAATACTTAATTGTACACCAAACATAAAAATACATGAAAAATAAAACAGTAATTATAAAGTACAATGGGCGGCCTTATCGCAAATAATTTATTCCAGTCAATCTATGGGTGGAAAGAGTGAATGAAACAAAGAGTTAGTAAGAGGTGTAAATAAAATATATCAAAAATGTATGTGATAAATATTTATATCTTTGTGTAAACATAATGTATTAGACTAATTATATTCGTGATTCCTTTGTTGTCTGATGTTCGTAACATAATTACCTTAAGCCACTTATCTCGAAGTCAGGTCAACGTATACATAGATATTCAGGGTTATTGTACCTGCCATCCCCGGATAAACTCGCAGGCGAAAGCTAGCAAACGTTAGTTTACATAACAAAAGAGGACAATAAAATATGAAATGTAACGGACACTGCATTTCTCGTAGCTGTTCTCAGGCGCGAGCTTACGTTTTGTAGCTCAGCTTTAATGCTTGGGCACTTAAGGCTCGCTATTTAAAATGTTAAACTAAGAATAAACAATATAGATAACACTTTATAATACTAGATTCCCGGCCTCAAATTTGTTTTTGAGCTATTTTGTCTATACCCTTTTTTTACTGCTAAACTGTGCAAAAAAACCATGCAAATCAATACCACAGGAGTGTTTTGGAAAAAAAGTAAATTATCAGTTATTTTAGACTATTAATAATATCTGTGCTAAATTACTTCCAAATCTGTTCAGCCGTTCCGACGTGATGACGCTACAAACATCCATAAACTAAATCGTTTTTTCTGTTACATTGCTTTTAAAACTCAAGTGGAAAGTTTAGTACAAAATACGTAAATGAAACTGCTTTTAAACTTAGTTTATTAAACAATTAATATTTTTGGACGTTCCAGTTACCACTGTACTGAATAATATTAAAACATGTAAAAATGTTTATTTAATCGTTATTTTAAGTCATTAAAGAGTATTAGTTGAATCGAATACACGTAAATGCTAGAAATAAAGCCACAATTTTTATGCTTATATAATGAATTCAGGTCCATAACTGATTTCGATGTACTCATAAGTCGCTTAAAACTGTTGTTTTACACGAGATAATAGTCACAAATATAAAACTTTAATATGCGATGTCTAATGGCACAGATGGTAGTGATCCTATCTTGTGCGCCAAAGGTCGTGGCTTCGATTCCCGACCAGAGCAAATATATTTATATTATTTCTGCCTGAGTGTTAAATATATGTACATATATAGTATATTTGTGATCCCTCTGTTGTCTGGCGTCCGTAACACAAGTAATTTTAGGTACTTACAATGAGTCAGGGGAATGTTTGAGATGTAGTGGGAATTTATTATTATTATTTTCCAACATTAAGCGTTCACAACTCATAACAAAACAACTATTTTAACGGATATAATAATAGCGTTTTAAAGCCGTTAAAACAGTAGCCTTCGTATTTGTTTCTATTTCGCTCGTGCATCCAAACAAACTTCCAGTTAAGCTACAGCTTATGTTATTCTGTTAAGGAATACGCTTCATACAGCCTATAATGCTGGGATTGTCCCGTAAGCTAGATGACGTGATAAAACAGAATCAGTAGAGTATTCACTGACACCCATCTTCATTTCCCGGTTGTGCACCCTACTACAGTGCATGTGTACCCAGTAACTTTCAGATATGACGGCGTCAGAATTCACCAGTGTTCAAAAACAATTCATCATAAAAAAAGGGTGCTTACCCAAAAAAGGGTGAATTTTGCTTATAAATACGGCGCTGGGCAAGCGTGATGGCAATGACTCAATTATCGCGAATCGATAATCGAGTAATCGATTGTCAATTGATTTTAAATTGATTCCAAAACGTTACACCGACTCTCGTGCAAAAAAAAGACAAGCGAACCGTTGGCGCGGTTTTCAAGTTGACACGACTACGTGCCCGTCGAACGTTACTTTATTAGAAGAACGATTTGAAAGTTTTAATTACTGTTTAAAAATCTCCAAGTAATAATAAACATGTGTCAATATATTTAAAAGTAAATTTATTAAATTCAACATCTTATACATTGACCTGACTCCGGGATAAGTCGCTTAACGGACTTGTGCTATGAATATTAATAAAGGGATCACATGTATAATACATAAACACATATATTTAACACCCAGACACAGAATCAACTTTTGAATAATCAGAAACAATATATCTGCTAGCTTTAAGTGTTACAGTATGCAGATTAAAGTCACAGGTCAAATGTGTTATAGTCCAACAAGCCAATCTATAAACTATAGTGGTATCACGGGATGGGGACATTTTAATAGGTCCGATGGGTCAGATAGTAGTGAATCTGTCTTGGGCGCCAAAGATCATGGGTTCGATCCTCAACCATTTATATTTAGTTGATAAATATTTGTATTGTTCTGTGTCTGGGAGTTATTTATCTTAGTGTTATATTGATTGTTCTTCTGTTGTCTGATATTCCAGTAATTCAGTTTCACTCTTTCTACCAGATGTAAGAGAAGGTGTTACTTCTCCAAGATAAAGACATCCGCAAATAACTTATAAGTTATTTAATTTCCAACCTAAAAACTACAATTATAAAGTCCTTATTCTGATACTAAAACACGCCCTCACTATTAATAAACGCCTTCAATCCGTATCTTGTGGTTGTCCGATTATTTGAATTCAAAAGAGATATTGTATATTATTACGGATTTATATTAGAAAGTCAGTGAACTTTCATACTAACTTTGACTCCCCCCCCCCTTTACTAAATTGAATTTACACGTGTTTCATAACTTTCAATGAGAAACCAACAAACTAAATTTTATTCAAATAACATCAAAAACAGGAATCAAGTTTCATACTAACTTTGCACCCCTATTTTACCCCTTTAGAGGGTGAATTTTCAAAAATGCTTGTTGGTGCTCCCCCACATCATAAAAGAAGCCCCTTTGCAATATTTCAGATTTCTTACCCTTGCAGTTTAGGCCCTGTGTAGTTACGCATAAATTATACGTATATATATATATATATACGTATCTATATATATATATAGATTCTGAAGTCTGTTATTCTTAACACAAGTGCTGTAAGTTACTCATTTTGCTGTTACAACAATGTATGATATATGTAATTTATAGGCACAAATCTCGCTTGATTAGTTTTATTATTTGACTATCTACCGCATCTCGCTTCACTGTGTCCCGCTGTAATATTTCGCAATCGGCGCGCGCGCAGGGATCATCGGGCGATTTGACATGGATCCAATATGGCCGCCGTTACTGCCATTGTTTGTTTACGAGGAAGCGTATTTATACAGTTACACTCGTAAGAATAGAATGTCTTAGATGATGCTTACTCTCAAAAAGTAGGTAGAAAGTAATAAGTATTTGTTAGATTTACGTTCGGTTAAAAACAGTGGTTCCCAACCAGTAGACTTCGGTCCACCGGTGGATCCTATTGCATTGTTCGAGTACTAGAATTGCTTAATATATGTAGAAAAAACACGCTCAAAATTCTCTATTAGTATGTTTACTAAAATAATATCATTATCAACACACCAGCCAGAAAAGGAGGATCTTTGCCCATAATTGCCGCGCTGGGCAAGCGTGTTGGCAGAGCGCATGTATTGACAATATTTTTGTATTGATTTCATCTTATTTTTTGAACACTGAAGTCCTTAAAAACAATTATATTATAGTGGTCTCCACTTAATAAAATGTTGAGAACTAAGTGGTAAAGAGGGTAAAAAAAGTCAGTAAAAATTCTAGGTAATGTAGCATAATCTATTCTAGCCACATGTTTCGTCCACTGATGGACACTGGGCACTGGGTAGGCGGTTGTAGGGACAATCGCAGAGCATCTCTATGAGAAAAATATCCTTCCCGGTGAAAGTACACCATGGAACAGTACTCCAGTAGTTCAGTTGCCTCTTACACACCTCTTGTGAGAAAGAGGTACTTAAGTACAAAAATAATTATAAAATAAACACCGTCTTTATTTATACCATAATATTCTTTAATATATGAATAATGCAATTTAGTTTTATAATATTAGTTTAAATTCAATCATATTGAAACATGAATGTATATATTACTCGTATGCTAGAGTAGAATAGTCCTTTGTACCAGGTGTTGTAAGTGGCGGTAGAGGTACCAAATCCGATAGATGACGGTGTATCCCCACAAAATATTGTAGCACACAACCGGGCGGGGTGACAGCATTCCCATCGTAAAGCCCTGCAATTGCCACGGTATCCCAAATTCCCCCTTTCTTGGGAAGGCCTAGGTTTAGCAGTAGGCGTCCATTTGATAACAATGATAATGATGATGGTTAAAAGCCTAATAGAGTACACGGAGATCTTTAGCCGTGAAGATTCGTTTTTAAAAGTGAGTGATATATTTTTGTTATTTTTTTTTATTTAGATTTATGCTACATTAAGCATATAACTGTCTTAATGCCATGTTTATGTCTCTGAGATCTATCGGCTTCGAAAGCTCAGACGCCTTATGCCTACAACCCCTGGTACAAGAAGAGGTACTATATTTATTTACCGGTACCTCACGCCCAACCGTCCGCAATCAATTGAGTTTACATAATTTTATTTGATAAACATCTAAATATACACTCATTTGCAAAAAAAAGGGTGTTTTTGATTTTAATTCTTCTTTAAAGAAATATGGTACCAAAATGATTTCAATCGTCTGTACATATTACTGGCCGGTTTTAAAAATGCCGTGGTGTTTAAAACAGTACGTTCTAAATTCACATTTTCGTTTGATGCTCGTTTTTACAGAAAACCACTTATTATCCTACATTTTTGGTGCGAAGTTCCAAAAGATAATATTGGTTTTCATAACTTTTAGTCAATTTTTATGAATTTATTTCATGTTCTTAATTGTCAAAGCTTCATTTATTGCTGTTAAGCTGTCTCAGTAATGTTAGAGAAAGTGGTAAAAGCTATCAAAATTATTGCGCTGCTCGAAGAGGGTTGCAGCCAATGCTTCGTGGCTCAGAGGCTAAGTGTGAGTCGCTCGACGGTTCAAAGGACTTGGCAGAGGTATCAAGACACCAGTTCCCTCGAGAGAATAGCTGGTTATGGAAGAAAACCATGTACCCAACCACGGGGTGATCGTTTTCTTGTGAGTCGCGCATTGAGAAATCGCAAGTCTTCATATGTGGACTTTAAGAACAACCTCGAAAAAGTAAGAAATGTGCATATTAGTCTAAGTGGACGGTTCGGAGAAGGCTTCTCGCGGCCAATATACGCAGTCATCGTACGGCCCGCGGCCCTAAGTTACTCCGTGAGCACAGAGTTGCCAGGCGCAGGTTTGCTCGAAATTGTGAGGCATGGACTCAAGAAGACTGGAATAGGGTTTTGTTTTCCGATAAAGCCAGGATATCTCTGTTCGGTGAAGATCGATGACGGCGAGTGCTACGAAGACGAGAAACGCTGAACGCTTTGCAGAGGCTTGTTTTGAAGAAATCACACCTTATGATGGGGGCTCTGTTATGGTTTGGGCAGGAATAAATTCTATGGATCGTACAGAGTTAGTCTTCATTGAAAACGGCTTACTGACTGGATATCGATACATAACGGAAGTTCTAATTCCTCATGCACAACCCGCATTGGCTGCGTTAGGCGATGACTCAATTTTTATGGACGACAACGCTCGCGCCCGCCGGTCTGGCGATGTGGAAGCGTATGTGCAAGAGATCGGCATTCATCGTTTAGATTGGCCAGCTCGAAGTCCCGACCTCAATCCTATAGAGCATGCCTGGAACGTTCTGAAACGACTCGTGAGATCAGTACAACCGGCTTCGCAGACTAGTATCAGAGACGAATACGATTATTTGCTTGTTAATATTTTTGTGGCAGCGATTCCGTGGTAAGTTATTTTAATGAATTTCAGTATAAAGGTTCTTTATTAAAAGTGTAAAATATTTCATCTAAAATCATCCCTTAAGAGGGTAAAATAGGGGTGCAAATTTAGTATGAAAAATCTACAACTTAACGCTGGTGAAACCGCAGGGCACTGCTAGTAATCTAATGAATAAAAAACCTTCTTTCACGCTTTTCAAATAATTTCACAAGTCAATCAAATTCACGAGTAATTTTATTTAATATATTCTTATAACTTTCTCAAGAATTTCCTCTTATTTCCGACCGAGAGAGCACGCCATTCGATTTTGCATTCATTACTGCGCAGCGCTGTTGCACGAGTTTTAACGCATTTTTCTGCGAAATGCAATTACAGCATACCGCCCTGTCTAACATTTAACAACACACTATTATATTACGTTTCACC
The DNA here is from genome assembly GCA_020976665.1 of Heortia vitessoides. Classification (NCBI taxonomy): domain Eukaryota; kingdom Metazoa; phylum Arthropoda; class Insecta; order Lepidoptera; family Crambidae; genus Heortia; species Heortia vitessoides. The sequence goes on along the minus strand of JACJUM010003223.1, from coordinate 9,084,398 downwards.
AGTAAAACTAATAGACTAATAATGTTTGAAGCATTTATTGGTAAAAACGAGCATTAACTCCTAATTATGTTTGCTATCCTAAAGCATTAATGAGTTAATTTGTCCATTAAACCCATCGGGTGTAATTAGGTTCTATTAATAAAAATAATTGCTTTATAATGTTGCTTTGGACCTATTTAACGCATTTTGAGATAAAACTTTTTATGTGCACTTCTGCCCTGTATGGCAGGTTATGATATTTGGAAAGCGTAACTTCTCGACGGGGTTGCTGCCCATCCCTGCCCATGTGAATTCTCAATTGCCTCTTATGACACCTGGTTTATAGAAAGTACTTTAGTGCTACCACAACGGATAATGCATTACTTGGGATGATCTCGTTAATATAACATTTCGTATTATTACGTAATTATAATAGATGATTGTTCAGTTTGACGTAAAATAGGTATAAATAATAATTCGTTATGTAAAAACATGCTTAAGCATTTACTTGTAAATAATATATTATGTAAAAGATTACATAAATAAATTTCACACACCATCTTATACATTGAGCGGACTGAGTATTACACAAATATATATTTTACATCCAAATACCGAACAAATATTTTTCATACAAATGTTTACTCTGATTATGGATTGGAACGATGACCCATGGCGAACAAAATTGAGGCACTACCACGTCTTCTTTACCCTAAAATGACGGCCACTCAAGCCGAGGTCTGACCTCAGAGGCAACATCGAGTGATCGCCTTCAGTTCTTTTTATTAAAATTAAATTTTAAATACTATATTTTAATATTTTCGCGTTTACTCTGAATTAACAAAGAAACTTATGGATTAACAAAGTAGTTGTTAATTCATTACAAAACTATTCTGTCAACGGCTTTAAAACGCGATTTATTCAACTTATAAAGATTTTTGTTGGACATTTCTGTTACGTTGTGGCAACCGTTTCTAACAATCATCGAAACGTCATACAAAAATGTAAAAGGTTAGATAAACCGCGCTTTAAAGCCGTTAAAAGAGTCGTTTTATAAAAAAGTACAATGTTATTTCTTGCAATGCTTATAACGAAACATTAAGTCGACTTATTAACACAATTAAGGAATATTTCAGATACATTTTTCTGCGGTACCATAACATATGGTATACGAACCTATTAATCCCCATATAATCACAGCTTAATTGGTAACCATCATTATGTAATGCAATGGGAAATGCTCAATTTGCTCAACTTGGCATTATGTGGGGTAATTTGCTTTAGGACTGGTAATCGGATCAATTAATTAAATAACTGAAATACGTTTGAGTACTTTGGAAATATGGAATTAAGTGCTCGTTTTGGCTGGGCTCGTGTGGGCAGGGTAAAGTTAGGAGTGAAGTTGTCGCTAATAGAATAACATCAACGCGAATTCTTAGATGTTTTGTTTGATTCTTTGTATTGTCATGTCACTTAATTTTACCTTCCTTTACTAGGCAAACATTGTGAGGCGAATTTTGCTATATCTTGAATTATTTTTGGTCTGTATGTATCTTTTAGATTTTGAGTCCCCAGTGAAACGGTTGTAAGTAAGGCTCATGATATCCTCCGGTGGACATAGGCCTCCCCAAATGATCTCCAATAGGACCTATTTGTACAATTTGGACATGTAGGGAATTACATTAAAGAAGGTAGACCTCGCAGTGTTCGCATTGCTGTGTCCCGATTTGAAGGGTTAAAGACGCAGTGAAATTACTGGGTAATGTGACGTAATATAGTCATAGGGTGATCTTCTTGTAGTATTACTAGTCTCTGTAGACTGCAGTGACGCTTGCTTTTAACTGTATGCTTGTTTGTCGACCTGGTCTAATAATTATAAAAAAGATACAATTAATGTTTTATCAAACAAATCTTATATGAATTGCATAAGGTTTTTTTATCGTCTTCAATGGATCATACTCAACAGTATAAGAAAAGAGATAGTAACTTTTATTTTATACATCTCCGTTTTCAATTCTTATCGTTACAAATACTATAAACATGAAAATTGGTGAGGTTAGATGTGGGGTTGAATAGATGTATGTTAGTAACACTTTCACGAAAGGACAACTAAACAAATTTGGATCAAATTTGGCACAGAGATTATTCATAGTTTGGAGTAACACATTTTCAGGTTTTACATATCTTAAAAATATGTTCCCGTGGAATCGTTTTTGGTTTTTATTTCTTCTGTATTGAATTTACACGGCTTTTTGTATAATTCAGCTGTTGAGGAGCAATATGTATTTCTTCGTAATAATAAGAGGTCCTCAGGGATCAAAGATGAGATATATATCTAATTTCATCATATTTCCTTTTGAGGTACGGAACCCCGAAAGCATAACCGCCTGGGTGTGCTGTTAATAAAACATGTATAATTGAACTTTCTCCGGGCATCGAAACATCAGAATAGAAGTTCGCATTCAAACAATCGATTATTCATACCGTTTTGATACTAAATAGAACGTGAACATTCCTAATCGTCGTATGTACTTGCTATGTATGTGGCAAAGTGATTAGATGTTACATAACAAGTCGACTGTTATATAGATCATTAATCATGAACATTTGGAGCGACAAACGCGACGAATATTAGGTAATTTGAGCGTGCAATGACTTGAGTGCTATCGGAGATTTGAAGAAATAAAATTTGATTTTAAACAATCATATATATATATCGGTTTATGTAACAAATTTAAATATTGTCAACATTTTGTAATCAATACTTTTTTTTTGTATGCGTTTGGGTCGCATTCTGTATGGTTTAGTTTTAAAAAATTAGCCGGGCAGATGGCGTCGCAGTCGCTTTTTAATCCATATTATTTGTCTTTAATTTCTTACCTTAATTGATATTCTAATAGCTTGAATTATCATACATGTCTGTCGGAGCCTCTAGCATAAATAAACTTTGAAACGAACAAATCGATTTCATGAAAATGTATTTTATTATTTTTAAAATTAAATCTAACTTTACTTTGAAGGTAATCCTATGAGGGTCAGATTAATTGAATTTTCATATATTTTTATATTCATATTCATTTATTTAGAACTATCTGTGCATGCCCGCGATGCGGCCACGGAAATATCATTCTACATAATTACTTATGTACATAATTACTAATACACACACAGAATGGATGATGTTCTTTTGACAATGTTGTTTGTTTAATAGAGTTGAGAACAGCACGGAGTAGAACATTACCTCTCCTTGTACCAGGTGTCGTAAGAGATGACTGAGGTACCAAAACCGACAGATGGCGGTATATCCATTCAAAATAGCACAATTTAAATATGACAGGGTAGGGATGGGAATCAGCATCCTCGTCACGGTAATTAAAGTCTTATTTTTCTCCAACCTCGGTGAAGCCTATGTCCAACAGTGGGCTTTATATGGCTGATATGATGCTGATGAGGTACAGTGATAGACGTATTGCAGTTGAATTACTGTTCAACAGATTGTTGTGAGTTTTATCTGAATTAAAGGGTAACAGTAAATTCCTAAAAATAACTAATTTACTTAAAGTAGTAGTAGAATGTTCCAGAACAAAACATACAGTCCTCCCTTTCTAGGGAAGCTAAACGTTCTTTGGCTGCCATGATGATACGAAGCATCTAACGAAACGCATATTTAATTTTTTCAGTTATGGTTACAGTTCCCAACTAAGGGGAAACTTTGCCCACAATTGTAATCGCAAAGCGTTGCATCGCGACGGGAACGATGCATCTCCACCATGTTGCTTTTGAGTGGATATACCGCCATCTGTCGGGTCTATTACCTCGGTCATCTCTGATACGGAGGAGGTACTATTTTACTCTGCCTTCTGCGTTGTTTAATCGCGATGAGAAGCGCAGTCGTGCGTGAAACAGTGCTAACAGCCAGCTGATATTACAGATCATGAGCGAACGAGGAACTTGGCGCAAGAAGCGTCGGCATCCAGTTGCATCACGAGCTCATTTGATTACCGGTTGACAACCGCCACTTTTGAAGTCTTATTTTGATGACAATTGACTGGTGACTGACCAACATAGAAAGACACTTCAGGCGGGCCCGATGGCGCAGATGGTAGTAATCCTATCTTGTGCGCCAATGGTCGTCGGTTCGATCCCCACCCAGGACAAATATTTATATGATGATATTTGTGTTTGTTCTGTGTCTGAGTGTTGAATATATGTATTTAAGTATTATACTTGTAACTCCTCTATTGTGTGATGTCTGTAACATAAATGCTTTGAGCGACTTATCGCGGAGTCAGGTTAACAAGCAAGCACTTGTGTTCACAACAGAGGAATCACAAATATACTACTTAAATATATATATTTCACATCCAGACACAGAGAAAACATAAATATCATTATATAAAAAATTGTCCTGGGTGGGGATCAAACCCACGACCTTTGGCGCACAAGATATATGCGCCATCGGACCCGTCAAATATTTTATTTCAATTTATTTACTATTTTTGTTCATTACAACCGCCGGTAAATGTACAGATGAATTTTAGCACGTAGAATTTTAGCGGTACCCAATATGTAATGAAGTCCTCGCAGACAGAGTCGCGACCGAAAACTAGTCTATTAATATGAGCAAATCTGATACAATTACCTAATACATATTTCGAAATGTATTCTTATGTTTCAATACATTTGGACAATTCGGCAACATGATAAATAATACATAAACATGCATTACGTAACATGACATTCTTTCGAGCAAATTTGCAAATTGGATCGCGTCTGCCGGCGATGTTTAATGACCTTTGCTCTTGTAAGAAATACCACCTCTCCGTCCATTTCCAGATGTAACGCCTCAACTGTGTTTGTGGGTCACCTTTATACAGATAGGATAAAGACGAATATTGCACGTCTCACTTAGAGAAAGCAGTTCTGATGTTCGGGGAGCATTATTAGCTATCTTCCCGGTTTGCGTTGCAAATTATCTTCAGTGGTGACCGTATGGTCGATCGGTTTCGGTTATACGGTTCTTAACGATTTTCGGTTGCTTTATATACTTGGACTGTGTTTCACTACAGATCGAATATAATATAATAGCAATTAGTAGAAAGCCCCGCCCGCAGCTTCATCCACGTTCAATTGTAGAACTTTCATACTAACTTTGCACCCCCCCCCCACCCCCCACCCAATTAACTCCTTAATAATTTGATGAATTTCGTATAAACATGAGTTTCTTGACATACAATAAGTCTTTAATATATCCAGTATACTGTTTTTCATTTAAACAACTCCAAAAACCGCAAAGATTCATACTAATTTTGTAATCCCATTTTATCACTTAAGAGGCAGAATTTTCAAAATTCATTTCTTACTATTCCCCTATAAAAGAAAACACAGTGAAAAATTTCATGTTTCTACCCTTATAGCTAAGGCCCTGCTTTGATATGTCAGTCAGTCTGTCAGCTTCTCCTTTTATATACATAGATAATAAAATCACACGACATCTTATACCTTGATTTGACTCCGAGATGAGTAGCTTAAAGCACTTGAGTTACGGATAAAAAAGATATATAATATTTTTGTTTTATATATATGTATAATAAACTTAAATTTATATAAATAACACCCAGACACGAAACAAATACAAATATGCATCATATAAATATTTTGGGTGTCAATAGGATCGCATGCCTACAATCTGCACCATCGGGCCCGTCATTACATCAATAAAATCGAATGATACATTAACAAACACCTGCTTTTTTTAACATTGTTGACTTATGATTCTTGAGTCATCTGAAAGGTTTAGAGTAACTAGAACTTACGTTAAGTACGACAAACAAAATAACTTATTTTTTTTCATAAAATACTTAGTATTAGTGTGATAGTAGCTACTAGATAGATAGTATATAGTAGTAGATAGATATTAGTGACTTAAAGATATGTTACATTACCAATGCAGGCATAATATCAGACAGTAAAATTACTGCATTTCACTGTCTCTCTCACCCTTCAAACCGGAACAAAGCAATGATAAAAATGCTATTTTTCAGTAGAAATGTGAGGTGCCAACGCAAATACAAAAGCGAGCGTCTAGAGTCTGTTCTATAAATAATAAATACGTCGTTGGGCAGACGTTGAGGCAATCATCATCATACCAGCTATTGAAAATCCAATGCTGGACATAGGCGTCTCCAAGAAAGGAGGAATTACCGCGCCAGGCGAGCTTAATGCTGCTGCCTATCCTTGCCCTGTGCATTTGAGCTGACTTTTTCGCATAGATAAACCGCCATCCGTCGGTTCTGGTACCTGAGTCGCCTTTTACGACACCTGGTATAGTCGGAGGTACTATAATACTCTGCCGTTGACTCACGGCTATATAATAATAATAAATTTATTAGTTCCACAATATATATACTTAATACTATGACATAAATTATTGTTACACAGTTTTTTTGCAATGTATTGTGGTAGGCTGGTGCCTGAACTAGGCTGAAAGCTTATGTTTCCGGCCACCAACTCTCCATCCATTTGGTTATCAACGTATAGTACCAATTCCAATGACTTTCGGTTTTCGGTTTCATACCGATGTTCCGGTTAAAATGAACAACGACGCGGCCAACCCCGCCGTGGGTGGAGCCCTTGCGTAACGCGTGCAGCTAGATCGTATTTGACTGTGCATCTACAATGCCTTTGCGTCAGATAGATGCAAATTTTGACGCAAATAGGTCGCTTTGTGTCCTGAGAACTGTCAGATAATGGATATTTATAGAAATAACTAGTTGACCCGACAAATGTTGTCCTATATAATATCATTTTTTTAGGAATAATATATTGTGACTATAAATTGAATATAAACTATCCAATCTCTTATGTTGAATTTCCCATTATGACTCGCACGAGTCGCTCACAGCACTTGTGCTACGGATATCAGTTAACAAAGCTATATGTTTGTCCTGAGTGGGGCTCGGACCCACTTCCTTTGGCGCTAAAGATAAAATCACAACCCTTACTAGAATAGGTACACATTCGATTTCCACAGTTCTACCAACGTCAAGAATAAGACATTAAAATTTTGATGAGAGCTATAAACAGTTTATATATTAGTATTTCTAAATTTTTATTTGTTATTTATCTATGACTTATCCGATGGTTGACTGGTAGATAACATATATCTATACCAAATGCTTATTTCTATACCAAATTAAATCGGCCATGTGCACATTGAATTTTTCATGTGCAATCATTTAAATAACAATTTTGCTTCCGAAATAAAAAGAGGTCCTGAGGGATGAGACATAAAGCTAGTAAAGTAATAAATGGATATTATTTGAGACCGGAACAAAAATATATTCACAGGCGAAAATAAGCAAATCACTGGCAATATGGTTATCTGCAGGTTGGTTTTTATGGGTCACTGCACTTATGGCCGACTGAATCATAAACATGAATGTGTGTTTACATCGCCTTCGCGTTTCGCAATTATGCAATTTGGAAACTAAATTAGTCGCATTTTATTGACGCATATACGCGCTGTTTTATTTAATAGCTTTTGCTTGCGGCCTCGCTTCCCTTTTCCTGATTTAGAACACAGAAGAGAATTCGTAACAGAATATTATTTTAATACGCTGCTGTAGACGATATTAAATGTCTTTCCATTTGGGGTTTTTCCTGCCATGAAGACTGCGAAAAGTCTCATATAATATTTCAACCCCCTTTTTAAGGGGTTGGAGGAAGATATCCAAAATCTTGTGCATGATTTAAGTTAGTTTTTTTGTTAATAGTCCGCATTTTTAGCTCTGTACTTATTTCTTTTGCAGATATAACATAGCCTATGTTAATCGGTAAATAAGCGACTCTTTAATAGAGAAAAAATTTTAGAATCAGTCTGGTAGTTTTTAATTAAATCGTAACAAACTAATATATCAGGTACCGGTAGATAGCCGTGAGGTACCAGCATAGGTACTACCTCCCTCTGTGCCAGGTGTTGTAAGAGGCGACTAAGTTACAGTGTAACTCAAATGCACAGGGCGGAGATGGGCAGCAGCGTCCCCTCCTCGACAGCTGCGCTTTGCGATTGCCAACACGCTTGCAGCGCGGAAATTATGGCAAAATTCCCCGAAATTTAAAGAAAGAAAGATTACCGAAAATTAAAGAAACTTGATTGCCTTTTAGTTGAAATTTGTTTTCAGAATTTCAATATTAGCACTTAAATATTTACATATTTGCCGATAACGTTTCAGGAGAAAATAAATGGCATGTAGACATTTTCATTTCAATAATTTGTATTTATTGATTTTTGACATGATATCATATCTTTATTATTTGTAATTATTATTACTTTTTCTCGACATTTTTGATTTATGATTACTTGACATTTCATTTTCTATACTTTTTTAAAATAATTAATGAAGGTATCAATTTTGATTTTCTGTAAGCTAACAGTATTTTACATAAATAAATAAATAAATATTTTTTATGTGAAGACATCTATCGATAATATTAATATCGATACTAACAACACTGTAGCTGAACCCGGCCCACATTTGAGTTGGAGCTTATACCGGCTCAAAGCCTTCGTTACAGCTAGATTACCAAGAGTAGTGAAGGGCCTTTGAAACGATAAGTCTTAATCCGAAACTTGATGAAATGGTTAATATTTGCTTGAATTTATTTTATTATTTAATGTTGATGCTTATATCTATACCAAATTAAATATCGTAAAGGTAAGGTTAGATTTGATTATTTTAAAGATTCATCATTTCAACCATTGGAAGTCCACTGCTGGACACTGGCCTCTCCTAAAAACAGGGACTTTTGCCCATTACTGCCGCGCTGGGCAAGCGTGATGGCAATCGCAGAGCGTAGCTTTCGCAACAGAGATGTTTGCTCATCCCCGCTCTGTGCATTTGAGCTACACTATTTTGGATGGATAAACCGCTAACTGTCAGATCTGGTACCTTAGTTGCATCTTACAAGACCTGGTACAGTGGGAGATTCTACTAACTAACTATAATATTTAAATATAGATGTTAATTGTAAGAATCATTTATATTTTTAATTAATAATGAGAAATATAATATACCAAATGAGAATTTAAGTATTTACTTTTAATATGCACACTAATTAACTTTTTACAATAATTACTTACGTATGTTTTACAGAGCGAGCTTTTAATCAGTCTTTTACAAAACCTCTTTACATAAGACATCAACGCGTTCCCTAATGAAGTTGGAACAACGGTACTGAAAAAAAGAATGATAAAAATGTTAAATGGACACAATTTATTTAAAAACATTTTCATGTTTAATAAAAAAATGTATCTATCTGCAGATAATGTTGCAGTCAAGCAAAAACAAGCAATACTGCATAGACAATATCTGTCGATTTTGTTCAACGTCAATTTATGGTATCTATATATAGTACTAGTATATTGTTTGTTGTAAATATGAATCGGTCAAAATTTTTTAAACCTTAATTATTAAATCAAATTGCTTCTAATTTTCCTGTATTGTTAAATTGAATCCTATGTGTTATTTAGCAAAATATTAATATTTCACAATATTATAGCTCTTTTAGCAAAAAGAGCTACATTATTGGGAAATATTAAAATTGATTAAGTACTTAAGCACACATTTTTGTTTAATATTATGAAAAAATATAGTTAACAGTGTGTGTTTTAAGGCCCAGATAGTTTGTGGAATGTACTTCCTCTTAATATTAGATGACTGCAGTTTCTGCCTGTGCTTAAATGATTGGTAATATATTTTTAATGTATATATTATTATATATATATTATAGTTAATATATATATATATTCAATTCTTTCTTCTTTTTTCTTAATATATATCTATCTTATTTACACGTCTTACTACTTCCTAGTTTCATTCTCTTTTTCCATCCAAAGGTTGCCTGGAAGAAATCATTATTTGCGATAAGGCCGCCTATGATTATTGTTTTTCTCATATTTTTTAATTTTGGTGTACAATTAAATATTTATTATTATTATGATATTGTTTTATAAAAAAGTTTATCAAAAATATGTCCAAGTAACATTTTGATGACATAAACCATGATAAAAATGGTTCACAAATTAAACCATCGATAACACAAAACCATCGATACATACACATCACTATAGACTATCACAGAGGATCATCTGAATTTCTGCGCCTGTCTCGACACAACCTAGATCTCTGCGCGAGCCGATAAGACGCGCGCGCTCTATCACAACCAACAAGCCAATGCCCCCAAATCAAAATCTTAACCGTCTTACTGCGTCGAATTAAAAACGATTTTTGAATAACTCAAAGCTATTGAGAGGTCCTGTTAATTTGGTACCGCGATATCCGAGTCAATCTTTATTTCAGTCCTGTCAACCGTCACTGGAGTATCTGTGTGCCTTATCCTGTTGGGTTATGGTCTATTTTCGCTTGTACCTTTTAATGTGTGAGCGAATAAAACAGTTTTGTGTGCTAGAGTCGTTGAACCTACCCAACCGGATGCCCGAGGTGGTTTACGCGATTTGGAATTTTATTTTGGAACGAGACAACAAATCAATTCCCGACCATTTGTTTGAGAGATTCCATCATCATCATCATACCAGCCATTGAAAGTTCACTGCTGGACATAGGCCTCTTTAAGAAAGGAGTTTTTGTGCCCATAATTGCCACTCTGGGCAAGCGTATATTGGTTATCGCATAGCGCAGCTTTCGTGATGGGGATGCTGCTGCCCTTCCCCGCCCTGTGCATTTGAGCTATACTGTTCTGGATCTATATACCGCCATCTGTCGATATACCGTCATTCTGATACCTTAGTCACCTCTTACGATACCTGGTGCAATGGGAAGTACTATTCTGCTCTGCCGGTATCTTGGCAGTGCGCTAGTGATACCATTCGGTTAATACGAGCGTCTATAATTGCTAGCGGCTAGTTCCTATAAAAAAAATTGTTTCATCAATTGAGTCTAGAAATCTAAACAGAAACAGGCTAGGCAGTTTTTTCTTGTATTTACTAAATTGTTTATGTTGTTTATCAGAGAACTGTAGGAGGAAATTTGAACGTTGTAGAAGTCGGCCATGTTTAGAGTATAAAACTGCCAGCGTAATGCAAGCGTCAGATTTTGTTGAACAATGATCGCTTAATTCTTGTGCAACGGTGAATGTCAGACGGTTGGGCAACCGAACATGTCTTCCTTTTTGTTTATAGATACACGCAGTGCCCCGCGGTTTCGCCCGCGTAATTCCAATAGCCGTGAAAAACGATTTAATTTATTTTTACTTGCTGATAATGCAGCTTTTTATCAGTGAAAGATTTTTTATCAATTGATCGATTGGACCTTCCAGTTTATTCACAAACAAAAACACAAATATATATATATATATATATATATATATATATATATACCTTTTCTTTTCAATAAAAATAGTAGTCCGTATCACTCAGTGACAGTCATGTCAAAAACAGTCCTGCCATTTTAAAAGTAAGTCATAACAAACAGAAAGACAACAGTTTTCAAAAATATTGTTTTAGGTTCACACAGCAACACAAATTTATTATTTTAATATTACCTTAACAGCCTTTTTGTACCTAAATAAGTAATAAAAGTTTGTATAAATATTCCATACTACAATTAATGTTACCCTTTTTTATGTTAAAACTAATGTATGAAACTTAATATAAAACTCCACTATAACGCTAATGCTTTAAAATAACATAAACTACTTGATGTCCCGGCAAACGTTGTTCAGCCAATTTAATTATATACAATTACTAAAATGACTATTAAAAAGCAGGGGTTGGTAATAGAAAAGTGGAAATTTAGGGTTGTATGTATTTTTAATGACATATAATAAAAAATAAAAATAAAAAAAACGAAAAATAAAGTTATCACTTAAGAGGTTTGATAAATAGATAGTAGCCGATTCTCAGACTTACTGAATATGCATAAATAAAAATTTCATAAGAATCAGTCAAGGCATTTCGGAGGAGTATAGCAACGAACATTGTGACACGAGAATTAGATAATGTATAAGAAAAAGAAGATTAAAATTAGAACTGTGAAGTTTGTTAACTATTCAATTGAGTGTAACAAAACTTTCCAATTGTGCAAATAGCATTCAATTAATGTTTTAATGGTACAAAAAATAATGTTATAAATTTAAATTATCATTATCCAATAAAACAATAAGTAAGAAGAATAAGTAAGTAAAAGTGACAATCAAACCGACAACAGCGCAATCAAATCCTTAAACCCAACTGATTATCATTGAAATGATAATATTACATCATTATTTTAAATAATTACTTAATTCACATCTTCATTATACATTTTACTTCGTCATTATACAAATAGAATATAAATATTTATTACAAAATATTTGCTAGACAGATCATATGTCGAACTTGTGGGGAGACTGTCTTATGCTGCTTAAATGAATCTTCAATTGGTTGTCGTATAAAACATACCATCATATGGTACATCTTCAAGATATGGTTTCTTTTAGACCAGGTCAAAAAACAGGCATACAGTCAGAGTGACAGTAAGCCTATAGACACCCGTAATATCACAAGGATATTTTGACGGGCCCAATGGCGCAGAGGGTAGTGATCCTATCTTGTGCGCCAAGGGTCTTGGGTTCGATTCCCGCCTAGAGCAAATATTTATATATGTATTTAAGTAGTATATTTGTTATTCCTCTGTTGTCTGGCGTTCGTAACCCAAGTGTTTAAGCGACATCACAGAGATGGTGTGGGAATTTATTATTATTATTAACGCGTTGCCAACCTTGCGACTTGAAGACATTAAATCATATTACCCAGTAATTCCACTGCCATTCTCACCTTTTGAACTGAAACACAGCAATGCAGTCTTTACTATATATATATGCTATATATAGAAATAGGTGAGAGTGAGGTACCAATTCAGATGACCTTTGTAGGATGCAGGAATGATTTTGTGTTATTTTCGTTAATTGTTTATTTATAGCTTAATAATAAGTTGCACATTTCTATGCACTTTATTTTGTATAAGGGACTTTACTGAAGTGAAATGTATGACTGATATTTATCTTGTGAAATTAGTATTACTTTTTGGTATTTTGGTTTATATTATCAATATCTCACCAGTATACTTAAATACAATTCATCTGACCGTCTGTAATGTGAAAGTAGTAATTTTTAAAACACCTTTAAAAATATATAAGGCTGTAGAAAAAAATGGCAGTATGTTATATGTATGTCTCTAACATGACTTAACCAATTTTGTTGGGACTCTCATTGGATGAACTAATGTTATCAAAAATAAGTTAAGTGACTAATTGAAAAACGGTAATACTTGAAAAAAAATTGACATCATCTTATTCGAATAGAGAAGTGTTGACAAGAATACAGTTTAAAAGTCGAAGTTGCAGATACAACTAGGTTTAAAATATAAGTAGAAAAAATTTCGCATCCCAACAATAATGGATAGAGAAAGCAATGGAATTCCAACGGTTGTTCAAAAAAGGTTCGCAATACCGACCCTAAAGAATTGAAAGGTTGTTTACCCCTGCCGCTGCGCCGGGGCAAGCGACCTTCGTAGGTCGGGCTGCGCAGGAGTTTTTTTGTTGGCCATAAAAATTGCCCATAAAACGTTGAGCGATACTTAGCGTAGAGTAATGTAGCGTACCAGAGGTGACATCTATTTATTTTTATATTAACAAACTGGCTGACCCGGAAATTGTTGTTCCAATACCACGTATGTAACTAAGGTCAATAATGTTAAAATTTCAATAATAAATAGTGAAATTTGAACCTTATCTTCTAATGCTACAATCGAGGTTTTGAAGTATTACTGACGATATAAATTATAAGTAACTCGAGAGCCACCCTCTTGTAACTATACATATAGAAAGAAAAGAAGACAGAAAAAAAGAAAGAAAGACAGAAAGAAAAAATAAAAGGAAGAAAATATTGCTCTATAAATTGATATAGAAAGTATTTAATCTCTCAAGTTGGATTACTGTTTAATTTACGTTAAAAATCGGTTAAAATAGGTACAGTAGTCGAAGTTTATCCAGGACAAACACTATGATACGAAAATCACAAGTACGATCATCAGATTTGCGTGATAGTAAGCCTCACTGTAGTATATACACGCTCGTGTCATTAAATATATCACTAGCACATCGCCAATATTGTGACCTGAAAGTATTATTTTACATTGGCTAATAATTTCACTGCCTCTGTCATCTTTCAAACCAGAAGACTGCAATGTGAACTCCGCGACATAGACGACCTTTGTAAGAGGTCTGCATCTAAATAAAGCCTTTTCACCACCACGAGCAGATCTTCAGAAGATCTTAAGTAGACGATATAGTCCACATAGCTGAACAGTTCAAAAATTTTTGCACTAGAAGCAGACTGCCTGCTAACGGTTATACCAGAAATCGGCTAAGGAAGCCGATGTCCAGCAATGCACATCCTATTGCTGATAACTATGCACACCGGAATTAACTAAAATTTTGAGTGGAAATACCGTTTTTTGATAAAAATTACAATGGCTCCATTTTTTTACTCGCTTTTATAGGCTTGCATATGCTGATTTTAATCCACTTTTAATTAAAACTTTGCAGACATATTTATATTTTTCGGTTTTTTATAATATTCTTGTCATTCTCACACTCGTGTTACGAACATCTGACAAGAGAGGAATTAGAAATATATATTTGTAACACCTAGACACAGAACAAGCACAAATAGCATCGTGTAAATGTTAGTGATTGTTAAATCAAATCCACGACCCTTGGTGCACAAGATAGGATCACTACCATCTGCGCCATTGGGCTCGTTAAATATTTCATCGTTTTGTTTCAACGCAAAAAAATACTTAAAACTTTTTAGTTCGATAGATCATTAAATTATATTTATTTAATTATTCTACTGTTATTAAAAGTTATTGAAATGAAAGACAACAGTCAAACTTAAATGTTTTATAATTAGAAATATATGTATATATTACCTTAATATAAATAATTGTTGTCTTCACTTTAAGTTGATTTTATAAATACACATATGAGTATGTGAAACCTCTGTAACATTTGTAAATAATATTAATAACAAATTATTATGCCAAATTCCATAATGCCATACAAATAACTCGTGCGTACTATATCTGACATTAATTTAAGCTATATTTAAAGTATAGCTTAAAACAAAAAAATACAAGCCACTTCTATGGCATCACAGTCTCAAAAGCGGTTACTCTGCGCGCGTTCTAGCCTGCGAGAGTGAGAGTGCTTGCGATCGGCGCAGTTTTTGTGCGCGCGCGCACTGACAGGGTAACAACCGCTTTATGTGTGCCGTCCGCCAGCATACGCTCGGTAATGGGAAGACCGCGGGACAGTCAGCAAACACACTCCGCATTATTCACTCAAAGGATTACACGATTTATTAATCATTTACGTCATCATCATAAAAGCTTTTGGAGGTCCACTGCTGGACACAGGCCTCCCCAAGAACAGGGGAATTTAGCCCATAGTTGCCGCGCTGGGCACGTGTGTTGGCAATCGCAGAGCGAAGCTTTCGCTACGGGGATGCTGCTGCGTATGTCGGATAGATAAACCGCCATTTGTCGGTTCTGGTACCTTAGTCACCCCTACGACCGGTACTGAGGGAGGTACTATTCTACTCTGCCGGTATCCCGTACAAGTAACATATAGGCTACTTTTTAGCACAAAATCATGATGCATTGGTGTAAATCTAGATTTTATTTTCCTCTATAGAAATGGTATAAGGTTTTGCAGTTTTGATATAGCAGATATAGCATAGACTGTCATACGCCTATTTCAAAAAGCAATTATTTTAATATCAAAACAATCTTTTAAACTTATTTTATCTATTATGCTATGAATTTTTTTTCATCATCATCATCATACCAGCCATTGGAAGTCCACTGCTGGGCATAAGCCTCTCCAAGAAAGGAGGATTTCTGCCTGTAATTGCTGCGCTGGGAAAGCGTGTTGACAATCGCAGAGCGCAGCTATCGCGACGGGGATGCTGCTACCTATCCCCATCCTCTGCATTTGAGTTGCACTGTTTCGGATGGATATACCGCCATTTGCCGGTTCTGGTACCTCAGTCGCCTCATACGATACCTGGTGCAGAGGGAGGTACTATTATATTCTGCCGGTGGTTTGCAACCGATGATGCAACAATATTTTTTAAGTCGCGTATTATTTGATCATATTTAATGGACGAATTTGTGTGTGCCATAGCTGCCCTTCTGTCGTTACCGAGCCTGCGGTTTGAGAATCACCTATCCAACGCGGATCATTAATTAAACGGTCTTTGTTCGAACCAGTCTCGTGTCAAACGAAAGCAAAATAGTATTCTGTTTATTTCAACCCTTTATAAGTACGCCTGCTCAGAACCCGCAGTGAAATCGATAATTTCAGATTTGCATAGCATTTTGCCGTGAGGTACCGGCAGAGTAGAATAGTAATATAAGGCGACTAAGGTACCAGAACCGACAGATGGCGGTATATCCATCCAAGACAGTGTAGCTCAAATGCATAGGGTGTGGGTGGGCAACAGCATCCTCGCCCCGACAGCTGCTCACTGCGATAACCAACATGCTTGCCCAGCAAGGCGCTTATGGTCAAAATTCCTCATTTCTTCGGGAGGCCTATGTCCAACAGTGGATTATCAATGGCTGTAATGATAATGATGATAAATAAATATATATGAATGAGGATTACATAAATATAGCATTGTTTGTGCTTTTTCGTAAATATTTTTTAATGACATTACTATAGCTGGTCGTCTACGCTTTTTTCATATTATAGTGTTATTTATTGATGCTATTGGTCAATAGATGGTGTCGGTTGCGAATAGTTAAGATCTGAATCTAAGCAGTCAGGATTTTTGAGGACACAATTAGGTATCATCATCATATCAGCCTTAAGACGTCTACTGCTGGAGATAGGCCTCCCCAAGTAATCTCCAATAGGACCGGTTGTATGCGGCCTGTGTCCAGCGCGATCCTGCGGATTAGTAAGTTGAAGTGGCAGTGGGCAGGGCATTTGGTACGCAGAACCGATGGCCGATGGAGTCGTGAGGTTTTGGAATTGAGACCACGTACCGGCAAGTGCAGCGTAGGACATCCACCCGCGAGACGGAGAGACGAAAAGACTAATTATATATAAATACCTTATTATGGGCCCGATGACGAAGATGGTAGTGATCGTGTCTTGTGCGCCAAAGTTCGTGTGTTCGATCCCCACACATGACAAATATGTGATATCATATATGATGATGTTTATTACTATTTCATCTATTTAGGGATTGTTTTTAACTCCTTCTTAGTATGAGTCCGCATTTAAAATGAAAATATATTTTTTGTTTATATTATGTAGTCAACAAACAAGTTTACGGTCTACTGGATGGTAAACATGACCGCAGCCTATAGACTCTGCTGTCATCACAAGGATATCACTAACGTGTCACCAACCCTGTGAACTAAAGAGACCCATACACATAACGTCTCATACAATGACCCGACTCCGAGATCATCGGACGGACATCAGACAATAGAGGAACCACAAATATAAAATGCATTATTTAACACTCGAACAAAGAACAAACACCAATATCATCATATAAATATATTTGTGATAATGAGTGGGGATCGAACCCACGACCTTTGGCGCACAAAGGATCATCTGCGCCACCGGGCCCGTCACAAATTAAATGAATAAGAACAATAATATATCTATAATAAGAAGTACTAGTTTTTACATTTGATTGTATAGCGTCTATAGAAATATCTCGATTTATTTTCCCAGGCAAAGCGTAAATCCCAAGACGTCATCTCAAACATTAAATTCTATTCATTTTCCTGTTATCCCAACTTGTTTGCAGAAAGGTGGTTGTTAAACCTTTTTTCAAAGTTAGTTTTTACAATGAGAATTTAAACCCCGGTGGCTTCTTATTATTTTCTAAAATGTAACATAGCTTATGTTATTTAAAAAATAAGTAACTTTTTAGTAACGAAAGAATTTTTAAAATCAGTTTAGTAATTTTTTTGTTAAATCGTTACAAACAAACAACTAAATCAAAGAGAAAACTCTATCATAATATTAAAAATAATAATAATAAATACTTTATTTTACAGCACACATAAAAATATATGTAAAATTAGTTATCATAAAGTAAAATAGACGGCATTATCACAAATAGCGAATTCTGCCAAAACATCTTTTATTTTTTATTTTATTTTTTTTTTAAATAATTGTATATTCTTTGTAATTGCTAGTATTAAGAACGTCCGAAGGTTGAGAAGGCCTTATTATCTGATGGGAATTATAAACAAAAAGCCTTCATACATCATCATGATCATATCAGCCATTGACAACTGCTGAACCTAAGTCTTCTCAAGTGATTTTCAATAGGGTCAGGTGTATGCGTCCTGCATCCAACTTGATCCTGCAGTTCTAGTCAGACCATCAGTTTATCTTTAAACTTTAGACCAGGTCGATAAACAAGCATACAGCCCGCGTGATAGTAAATGCCACCACAGCCTATTAACGATCGTGATATTACTAGCTCGTTGCCAGCCTTGTAACTTGAAGATATGGCGGTAGAGATAGGTGACAAGTAAGGTACCTTTGTATGAGGCTTCAATTAAAGTTAATGTCTTCAAGTCCAAAGCTCAACGATCTCTACCCCAAAACCTTCCGGCAACCCTTGTCTTGCCAAACAACAGCAAAAGGATATCCGTTATGCCCTCAATTATCTAATCCGAAGGGGATTTATATATTATATACTACTATCATAAGGGGATTTATATATTATATACTACTATTTATATACTACTATCTTTATATACTAGCACATGCGGGTTGATGGGGCATTGACTGCTACCCGTATCATTTTGTATCTTACCATGTATTTGTTTTTACATTGTATTCTATCAAGCTATTTAACCGATTTAATTTTTTAGGACAGCTAGCAAGGCAGTATTTAAATAAATTAGCATAGTTTAGAAACGGTATTGCTGTTGTTGTGTGGTACCATCAGAGAATAGTACCTCTTCTCTGCCAGTGTCGTAAGAGGTGACTAAGGTTGTTACCTTAGTCACCAACAGATTTAACCAACAGATGGCGGTATATCCATCCGAAACAGTGCAGCTCAAATGCACAGGGTGGGTATGGGCAGCAGCATCCCCGACGCAATAGCTCTGCGATTGCCAACACGCTTGCCCAGCGCGGCAATTATGGGCAAAAAACCTCCTTTTTTGGAGAAGTTTTTGTCCAGCAGTGGACTTAAAATGGCTGGTATGATGAAATTACATAGCCATCATCCTCAAGGAATTATATATCCATCTGAAACAGAGTAGCTTAAATACTACAGGATGAGGATGGGCAGCAGCATCTTCGTCGCAAAGATGCGCTCTACGAATGCCTCTACGCCTGCCCAGCCCGGCAATTATGGACATAAATCTCCCTACCATGGGGAGGCCTATGTCGAACGGTGACTAGACTAGACTTTATATGGCTGATATAGTGATGATGACGATGAAACTTATATAAAACACAAAGGTGTGTCTGTTCGTTTGCTAAACTTTCACATTACTTGAACTCTAACTCTGTTTTATTCTAGTATCATATAAAACCAAACGATAAGGAAGAGAAATCTATCAGTAACAAGTGAAGCAAGACGAGGACGTCGATATATCGGTAGACAAAAATTTAGTGGCGTTGTAATTCAAGCTGACAGTGGAAGGAGTGGTCTGGTGAAAATTTAGTATACCGATAAGATAGGTTTAGATGTGTGCCAATGACACAAAATACTGTGCAGATGGCTCACCACTGTACTAACTCTTCGATTTTAATAAACTAGCGGGCCGCCCCGGCTTTGCTCGGATGTAATTAAGTAAAGATGGTAATGGTCGGTTATCCTTAAGAGATAGTCGTATGCCATTGTGGATACTATTGTAGACTTAATTAAGGTGAATATTAGATGTACATTATGTGATCAATCTCATCAGGTTCAGCCAGAGTTTACAATGTAAGTAAAAAAAAAGTTGTTTATTGAAATAAAATTAAAAAAAAATTAGTGCTTTTCCGTAGTGGAATGCAAGTCTTCTACATAAACCTTTCTCTTGAATCACTCTATCTATTTGAAAATGCCGCATCAAAATTTGTTGCGTTGTTTTAAAGATCTTAGCATGCATTGGAACAGATAAACAGCGAGAAGTAACATGTTTTATAATACGTAGTGGAGTATAAATATATATACAAAAAGGCACTAGAGGAAACCTCTAACAAAGGTAGTCTGCATTGGTACCTTAATCTTACCTATTTCTACCGGTAAATAACAGTGTTTGTATTACTGTTCTCTAATTTGAAGAGTGAGGGAGGTAGTGGAATTATTGGGGAAAGTAACAGGGTATCTTCTGTTATCAGGGTCGGCTGCGGTCATATTTACCATCAAGCGGACTTATTGCTGATGTAATGCTTGCCGTGTGGTTTTTATTTAAAACAAAGTCAGAAAATAAGTTTCTGACTTTGTTTTAAATAAAAACCTTATTATATTTGCTTCCATACACTTGGTTCTCTATTAATCTATACTACAAGTTCTTTCATATACCAGACTTCTGGTAATAGTCTGCATCACTCTCCAGGATTCTTTACCAAATTTTCGATCTTGCAAGTAGACCCTTAGGCACATGGTGCAGACGGATCCTGGACTTAACGAGGTTAGAACTGAGCGTAGTAGATGATTTCATACAAATATACAATTCAAGGAAAAAGTTTCTTAGACACACTTATTAAACATTTAAAAATTTCGTGACAAATGCACTTTCGCGCTGTTCAAAGGGGTACATGATATTTTATCATCTTTTGGGAAGTTGAAATATCACAGAAATGCACAAGCAAAAAAATAGCGAATAATAATAGGTACTTAGCCCTCCCTAGTACCTCCCAGTACCAGGTGTCGTAAGAGACGATTAGGATACCAAAAACGACAGATAGTAGAATTACTATCCAAAATAGCACAACTGAAATACTACAGAGTAGGGATGGACAGCAGCTTCCTTGTCGCGAATTCGTGCTCTGCGATTTCCGCCAGTCATGCTCAGCACGGTATTTATGGGCAATAATCCCCCAAAACCCCCAGGCGTACAATCTTATGCCTGTCGCATTTCTGTACT
Organism: Heortia vitessoides; assembly: GCA_020976665.1. NCBI lineage: Eukaryota > Metazoa > Arthropoda > Insecta > Lepidoptera > Crambidae > Heortia > Heortia vitessoides. The sequence continues at coordinate 9,063,231 of JACJUM010003223.1, read as the reverse complement.
ATTTTCTATACCGCCATCTGTCGGTTCCTATGTTTTAATCCCCTCTTACATCTGCTACAGGAAGGACTGTTCTACTTTATGTACCATTTACTTAATAAAGAAACAAATCAACTTCAGAAACATTATATCAAACCTTACAACGCAGTGCATTGTATTTAACACTGAGTGGACCATCTGTACTATATGATATTGTGACCTTTAGTAGTTATGTTGTCCGGGAATCGAACATAGGTACTTGTTTGTTTATTCGATCCGGTATTTTATGTTCGTATTTTATTGTTAGTAATAAAGTCGATAAGAAGTCCTAGATTTCATAATAAATATCTATCCGTAGGCACAAACCTTTGACAATTAAATCAGCTTATTTCACCGAGTTACGTAAATTTTACAATAAAACCACCTGACCCGACAGACTATATATATGTATATAACTAACTATACTACGTGTTTATCATGAAAATATATTGCGAGTATATATTGAGATTTGTATGATTATATTTGTGTGTATTGTGTCTGGGTGTTAAAAATATGTATTCAAGTATCGTATTTGTGATTCCGAGATGTGTTTTAAGTGACATACCACGGAGTCATGTCAACGTATGAGTTGTATGAATATTCGACAGGCCCGATGACGCAAATAGTTCTACCTTGTACGCTAAAGGTCGTGGGTTCAATCCCTACACAAGACAAATATTTATATATTGATATTTGTGTTTGTTCTGTGTCTGGGTGTTAAGTATATGTATTTAAATATTGCATCTGTGATTCCTCCGTTGTGTTGTCTAATGTCCATAACACTTGTGCTTTAAGCGACTTATGACGGAGTCAATATAATGTATAAGATTTTGTAAGAATTTATTGCAATTAATAATATATTTATCATAGATACTACGATTCTATATTAACGTCTGTCACTCAAATGAATCTACATTTAAATAAATGTAGTTTTCAAATAATTTTATATGTATAGTTTTAAGACAACGGTAATGGAAAATAGAATCATTGATGAAGGTTACATTGGGCCTTCATCACCATCAAATTTCCTTGCAGGCTCTTTACAGCAAGATCTGAAGTATATATAGACCTAGTTTAGGTACCTAAGTATCAAAATGTATTATAGTTTAAGTTACCTTTTGTTGTTGAATAAAGTTATTATTATTATAATTATATTTCGTTTTATAGCCTGCCCAGTCTAGACTTAAGCATTTTACTTAGTGACTCTAAATGTGCATCATAGGTATTATAGCATATTTCGTGTGGGATTGAATATAAAGAGAAATACATATTGTATGGGCCGGATGGTACATTCAGTAGAGATACTATTGACGCCAAGGGTCCTGGATTCGATCACAGGATTACCATTTATATGATAGATATTTGAGTTTGTTTTGAGTCTGGGAGTTGTGTGTTTAAGTCTATTTGTAATTGTAGTTCTGTGTATGTGTGTATTTGTAATTCAGAATCACGTCTGATATCCGTAATACAAATGTTTTAACGTATGAGATGTTTTATATAAAAAATTATTGTCAGAAATTAATAAAAAAAAAATTTCAGGTTGGTTTTCCGCGTGCGGTTGCCGCGGGGGGGCGCTGGCGTCTGCGCGGGGCTCCATCGCGGCTCTGCTCCGGGCGCGGGCCTTCGCCCTCGTGTCACCTCGCGCCATCTCTGCTTATCGAGCGAGACCCGCTTCTGGTAAGAAACTACCTCGGTAATACATTATATGAACTGCGGTAGATATGTTGCAGAGGTACAGAGGTATGTAAGGCAGCCTACCAATAACTCGTGTACATTTCACTGAAAGACAGAGAAGCATGGAAATTACAGAAACTAAACGGGCCGAATAGTACTGATCGTGGCCTGTGTGCCAAAGGTCGTGGGTTCGATCCCCACCCAGGAAAAATATTTATACTTATGATATTTAAGTGTTATATTTGTGATTCCTCTGTTTTCTGATGTCCGTAACTCAAGTGCTTTAAGCAACTTATCCTTATGTTGTGTCAATATAATTATTACCTTTCGAAATTAACATAGATGATTAAGGAAGATGGGTCTATTATACGAATAAATAATTAAAATTATAAATAATGAAAACTTTTCAGTACATGTTGAACTAATGAAAACATATGAAACTAATGAAATCTGTTTCACTGTCTCTCTCACCCTTCAAACCGGAACACAGCAATGCGAAACACTGCTATTTGGCGGTAGAAATAGGTGAAAGTGAGGTACGAATGCAGACGACCTACCTCTTGAAAAAATTGTTTGACATATGATTGTTTGTGGGTAATTACCTACAACATCAACATAATACGCATTTGTATCTTTTCCGTTTCAATCAATATAAAGAGAAGTCCATATTGTACGGGCCCGATGGCGCATTCGATAGAAACACTATCGTCGCCAGGAGTCGTGGGTTCGATCCTCATAGGATAAACATTTTTATGACAAATATTTGAGTTTCTTTCTCCTTCGTCGACGTCTGTTTTCTCTTTCTTTCTTCAAAGAAATGACGCTGATTGCCGCACGAAAATAAATCTAGAAAAATTCGACATGTCTGCTAAGGTTTCGATAGCTCATCGGTAGTGCAGTCCCCCGGCATGGGAAATATGCAGGTTCGAGTCCCACCTAAAGTCTGAGACTCGTTTTTTTTCTAGTACATATAAAGTGTATGGTATGCAAAATAAAATAGAATACGTGAAATAGAAAAGCCATCGGGCGCAGTATTCAGGCAAGCTCGGTGTCGGAACACCATCTATCATCATTAACCTCTCACTGGTCAGACTTGTGAAGAATGCAATAAATCTTGATCCTTTTCTTCCAGGAATATTCCCGTCAGACCAGATTTTGAGTTGGTGTGCAAAACTTGGTTGTGAATAGAAAATGGCTTCGCTATTTTTATTGTGCGGCTCCGCTGCATTCTTTTGGTGCTGGAATCGGATTGCTTATAGTGATCGGAATCTGAATTAGTTTTGTTCATTAATATTGTTTTATTGAACATTGACTGCTTTTATACATGTATTTATAGGCTTCTTTACAACTTATCCATTCTAATTTAAAGATAAAGCATAAAGCTAAAAACATAAAGCTTTTAAGATATAACTTGTTTACTTAGTCTAGTAATAAACACGACAGATTGCAATTAATGACAAACATCAACAGATAGACAGTAAGGTTACAACTTCTTTTAATCACAAGCTTGGCAACGCGTTAGTGATATCCTTGTGATATTATGATGTCTAAAGGCTGCAGTGATACTTACTATCACGCGGCCTGTATGCTTGTAGTTGAAGTGGTCTAATAAAAAATTGACGTGACAATAATTGTAAATTAGCAAAATTATGACCTAAGTCGTGTTTTGGTAGACGGCAGAATTGAGTACAGCGTTTGAAGTAAGGTAAAGTTCATACAGAAGTACTCTCAAATTATTTTAGATCAATTTATGAAAATATAAAATCACATACAGCCAGCTACAGCAAAAGATAACAAACAAATGAACAGTCAAACTCATCAAACCGTTGCTTTAAAACAATAAAGACACAACACAGAAAAAAAATCAAAAATAGAATCTATTTCTTTTTAATTAGTCTTCTTATTCACTAGCTTAATTTTCTTAATGCAAACTAATATGACAAAAGCGTGTTATTTGAGACCCAATCATTTATTAGCACTGGAATCAGTCTTATGCAAGACCTATTTTATTAAATAATAAAATCATTTATATTAAGATATTAAAAGTTCCCGCAGGAGAAAGGTTACAAGTCGACAGTGAGCGGGACCAACGAGACAATGTTATAAGGTTCAATTTAGAATGTTACATTGTGTGTATTATCTTTCTATTTTCACCACAAATGACGTGAAGCACATAGCATAGCACAAGAATAGTCCCTAGAATAAATATAATGTAATTAATAAATAAATAAATTTATACGGCATCTCACACGTTAACCTGACTCCAGGATAAATAGCTTAAAACACTTATGTTACGGATATTAGAAAA
>JACJUM010003223.1:9011988-9058834 GCA_020976665.1 Heortia vitessoides | reverse complement strand
TGCGCCATTAAATGAATGTCTGATTTATTACTTGTTATAGAAGATATTCTAAATTCCCTATTTGATTCCCTAAAATATATTCTTTATTTTGTTAACAGCTGTGTTGTTTGGGCACGGTGATACATCGCTATATCTTACATAAATCTAATCCTACGTTTGTTCCAGAGAGCGGCCGTGTGGGCGCGCAGTACGAACGCGCGGCGGCACGGCCTGGCACGCCGCTGCGGCTAGCTGGCGTGTTCGCGGACGGGAGCAAGGCGAAGGCACCTAAATACGCGCAGCTCATCGACCCTCAAGGGAACGTAAGTGGAATCTATAGCGGAAATCGTATTAACTGTAATATCTATTCGAATTTAAAATTCGAATATTGGGTTCGACTTTTGAATTCGTATTTATAGTTCCAATTTTGAATTCGCAATCAATAAGGAGGTTTTCTCTTTTACAAATTGTTTTAGTTATTATTTTTTTAGGCGTAGTTTAGAATGACTAAAAAGTATTATACTATCAAATTAAAACGGAAACTTTAAGAATTATGTTTGATGGAATTTAAAAAGAACCCAATTGGAGTATATATTCTAAGACGATGTTGTCATTGCTTTTGCATTCATTAACATTTTCCTAATTAATTTATTATTAATGTACTGATTTAAAGATCTTCAAAGTATCTATGCTAAAACGTATCTTTAAATGCCCTCAAACTTAATAGGGCCAAGTCGTGGTCCACGCAAGTATAGAATTGTAATGAACCATCAATTCCTGTTAACAAAACCATTCGGCCAATTCGTTTACGACTTTAATTTAGATTCCCCCGTAAAGCCGCATAATGGATAATTAAATTAACACACAATACATTGGTCTGCTTTAGCCGGGCATTCATAGGCTTAAAATAGTTGACGCGCGGTGGAGTTCTGCCTTGATTTTATGGTCGGCGATTGTAATGAATCGAGTTTATTGTGGTACAGGTAGTAAGAGGCAGTGAGAAACAAAAAATATAATTCAGATCTGGAAGGACAGGCTCGATGGCGCAGGTGGTAGTGATCCTATCTTGTGCGTCAAGAGTCGTAGGTTCGATTTCTACCCAGAACAAATTTATATGTTGATATTTATGTTTGTTCTGAGTTTGGATGTTAAATATATGTATTTAAGAAGTATATTTGTAATTTGTTCTGTGGTCTGGCATACGTAATACAAGTGCCTTACTACAGAATCTGGTCAATGTATGAGATGTTGTGGAAATTATTATTATTAGTATACATAAACCTTATCACTGATCACCTTTTATCAGTTATCATCAATTTATAATGTTTAGAGCAGCTTATATCCAGCAGTGTGCGTTTGACGGCTGTTATGATGGCCGTATAGTACCGGTAGAATAAAATAGTACCTCTCCCTGTACCAGTTATCTTAAGAGTCAACTGAGGTACCAGACCAGAACCGACAGATGACGGTATATTCATCCGTAACAGTGTAGCCCAAATACATTGGGCTAGGATTTGCAGCAACATCCCCGTCGCAAAGCGATGCTCTGCAATTGGCAACACGCTTATCCAAGCGCGGCAATTATGGGCAATTTCCTCCTTTCTTGGGGAGGACTATGTCCAACAGTGGATTCCAATGGCTAATATGTTAATAATACATGATAAGCGATCAACACAACATCGCAAATGTTACAGAAAGGATTCGCCACTCTTGTAAACTAAGGATTTTTCATAAAACTCCGTAACTTTACTTCCTCTGTAATTAGTAATGAGAGCGATTGGAAAAATAATGCGGAAATTAGGAACACAAGAACAAAAATACAAAGTAACGTGAAAGGAGTAGGACATCTTGATTGATTTGTAATTACAAATTTAAAATGTCATTTGAAGGTCAAACAAACTGCTGTGTTCAAACAAACGTCAAACAGCTGTGTTCGCATAGCTGTGTTCTGGTTTGAAGGATGAGAGACACAGTGAAATTACTAGGTAATGTAGCAATCATATCTTCAAGTTACAGAGTTGACAAGCGTTTATATTTTGAGGTGACGTTTGCTATTACTTGAACTGTATGCTCGTATATTACGCTAAGTAATAAATAAATAAATTTAAACCAACATCTCATACATCACCTAACTTTGAGATAATTTGCTTGAAGTCATAAATATTTTTAACACCCAGGCACAGAACAAACACAATAATCTTCATATAAATGTTTGTCCTAGGTGAGGATCGTACCCCAGTGGCACACAAGATAGAAACACCAGCGTATGAGCTATCAGGCCCGTCAAACGTTTGTGACATTGATTGACCTCTTATGACTTAAGACAAGTCATTCCGACCACGGGCGCCTGGCCAGTGCCTTATTGCTCCTCGGATAACTATTAATCAGCTCCATTGGTTCGTCTGGGCAGACGTCGAGACGAACGGCTGCCATTCTTTAATTAATCACAAGTCCATTGGAACTAGGAGTATTTATATAGACGGCTGGCGAAAAAAGGAAACAAAACCTACGTATTAGGTTAGTTGAGGCTACCAAATAAAATTTAAAACTTACAATGATTTTATGAAGTCCGCACTAACTAACTATGTGTCTGAAGTTAGCTGCATAACCTTTCTGCAGTGCCTGCTGTTCCTTGCTTACGCTCTCATTCGTTTCCTGCGTTACTATTAATTGTATTGAAGTCAGTTTATCGTCAGTGATACTTCAATATCACGTATGTAACGTTTGTGAATAAGGTCGAAATTTAAGCATTTTTAATCGACTATCGAACCTTATTTACAATCGCTATTTACGCAGTATTGAACTGTCAACTAACTATTATATATACTCTTAAACTACATTTTGAAGTTCGCAGTTTTGAATTCACATAGATGGTGGCGTCACCCCATAGAATGCGGAAGTGCAATGAACTAAAGTTTGACATTTATTATAAAGAAGTGAACTTGTAGTAATTTGAAATCGGATGTTTCACTGAATATATTTATATGAGATTTATGAATTTAAAAAACGTCTTTACATTTTGTTTTCTTTATTATAATTATTCTTGTATATACTTTGTATTACGTGTATGATATTATTTTAATGCCTTTATGCTTTGACAATTCTATAAAACTATATTACTTTAAACACGAGTGATTGATCTTGCTGCAGTATCTACATCTTATAAGTCGAGGGTCGTGACAACCCAAGACAAACTTGTGTTTGCTCATTATTAATTTCTAAGTTCTGAAGTCCGCGACACAAGTACTTAAAACTTATATTAATTAACTAAAGAAAAGGTAGGTAGGTACAGTTCCTAAAAAGAATTGAGGACCTAGTCTGAAGATGTTGATTTTTTTCTTGTAATCAAATATAAATTAATGTCATCATAGCACTCGTAAAACGTCCACTGCCAGACATAAGCCTCCCCAAAATGGGGTAGCACTCGAAGAGTGTAGCTTGCAACTGCGACACCTGATACAGAGGAAGGTACTTTTCTACTCTGCCGGTACCCCATATTAAATACAAATAGGCTCGCTAATATTAGTTCAATCTTTAAAATTTATAAAAATGATGTTGTGACAACGATATAGAATGGAATGTTAAGATGGTTAGGACATGTAGAAAGTATAGATGCAAGTACAATGTACTGCACAAATATAAAGAACGGAAGTGAATGTAAGGGCTGGTATAGGATGACCGAAGGGAACATATCTTAACCAGGGAATTAAAGAAGGGCCAGGTCAGAAGTACCAAGAATAAACGAGCGTGAGATGGGTAGCAGCATCCCCCGTTGCAAAAGCTACGCCCAGCAATTGCCAACAGGCTTGCCCAGCGCGGCAATGTAGGCAAATCTCCCCTTTTAAGCGAGGCCTATATCTAGCAGTGGACTTACAATGGCTGGTATGATTATGATGTAACTTTTAATAATATCTCTGGTGACAGCCCTGAATAAAAATGGCCGCTACATTTCCACAGGTATTTATTGGAATATTTATGTACACTCTGCCTGTACCTTGTACCTGTGCTTATATCAAAAATAAATAAATAAAAAATATATCCAATCCAAATTTGTTTGATCAGTATCGATTAATATTTATAGAACTTGAATTTATTTATATCTGTACATAAAAAGGGAAAGTTAATCAATTTAGTTATTATAAAGATACAAACGAAGTCACGGGTGGTCACTAGCTTATTTATTAATTATGGCTTAGTGACTGACCCAACAGACGTTGCACAGTCTGGAATAGAGATACCCTCATCCACTGCTGGACATAGGCCTCCCCAACATAGGGGGAACTTTGTCCATAATTGCGTGATAACAATCGCAGAGTGCAGCTTTTGCGACGGGTATGCAGCTGCCCATCCAGCCTTGTGCATTTGAGCTACGCTGTTTCGGATGGATACACCGCCTACACTCGGTTTTGGTACTTCCGTCGCCTATTACGACAACTGCTACAGAGTCGGATTTTATATATACGGATGTGTTACTTCAATGTATGAGCTATAGTTCCATCAGATATTATATGTTAAATGTGACTGACGGCCCCGAAAGCGCATCCGGCAATATTATCTTTTGCGTCCTAGTTGACAAATAAACATTAATGCGATGAATATTTGCATTTGTTCTGTGTCTGGGTATTAATTATTTACTGAACCTATTTCAATAACTCTCTCACTGATAGAAGGTTACATTATCAACAAGTGTAAGCTAATATAGCTTATACTATATTGTGCAGATATTCTTACGGGAACCAAAAAAATGTGGGTGAAACCGCGGACCACAGCTAGTCAGAAATAAAGAGATCCGTAAAAGAACCTAAAGTAAACTAACACGGTCCAGTTGAATACCAAGTTGAAATAGTGGGCATGCTATACATTACGGGACAGGTGGCCTTTCTGAATTTCAATATTGCACTGGATCCAAGCTATATACAATCTATCATATTGCTATATCATTTTGGGCCTATATCAATCAGTGGACGTACTACGGTTGAAATATGACACAGTTAAAGGTGTAAGTGTGTATCTTTTGTTTGTCCGTCTTTCTCAGAAAATTGGAGCGACGAATTGAAGTTATTTTTAAGTAGAGACAGTTGAAGGGACGGTGAGTGACATAGGCTACTTCTTGTCCTATTTTAACCTCCTTAGTTAGAAACGGCCTTTATATAGAGAGGTACAAGTCGACCCTCCCAATTTCATAGGCCTAAAATGGAACCGATTAATTCCATGCACTTAATTCACTTTGTAAATAGTAAATAATAGAAAAAGCTTAAGTTTCTTCTTATCAAATCGGCTATCTACCAGTGAAAGTTTTTTTCAAATAGATCTAGCCGTATCAGAAATATCAACTTGTCTCAAGGTTCAGACGGTAATCGGTAGTCTTAGAAACACAGCGGTAGTGCATCCGGTATGAAAAAGACAGGCTCGTGTCTCGCCTGAAGCTAATTGATATTTTTTATAAACATTATCTATATATAAAAGTCAGCATTTCTCAACGAATAAAACACAAAATAATACACATCGTTATGATTGAGGATACTAAATTCTTGTAAATATAGCTTGATCAGACTGTTAATTGTCCAAATAGAGTGTTGTTAAACTATTTTAATGGTTTTTTTCTATCATAATATTATAAAATATTTATTAAAAAGTATTATGTCAAATACCATAAAGATAAATAACTCATAAACACAGGGCGGAAATGGGTAGCAAAAGCTGCGCTCTGCGAATGCCCAAACACTTACCCGGCGCTGCAATTATGGGCAGAATTCCTCCTTTCTTGGGGAGGCCTATGTCCAGCAGTGGACTTCCATTGGCTGCTATGATCACAATGTTGATAATCATCGAACGGTGCCATTATCACCAAAAGACGTCCTCTGTTGGACATAGGCCTCTCCACCTGACGCGATCCTGCGGTTTGGCTCAGATCATCAGTCGGTTGAACCTCGGTTGCCCAGCGGGGCAATTATGGGTATAATTTCCCCTTTCTTAGGAAGGCCTGTGTCCGGCAGTAGACTTCCAATGGCTGTAATCAAGATGATGATGAAGATGAATGTCTAAAGGCTAAAGTCACGTTTATCATCAAGCGGGCCTATGCATCTTGGCTTTTTTCATAATATAAATACAATAATAATACATACATACACACTCTTCTTTAAAAAAATCAAGCTTTAACAAAGCGTAAGTATTCCAAGGCGTTTAAACTTATTCCTCTAATGGTGTTTTAAAAATAACTAAAACAAGAAATAGCGCAAGTCGCCCTTCGGAGATGAAATTAAATTCCAATCAAGCACGGTTATGAAGGCGAAATAAGAAAAAAGAGGCGAACTACAAGCGAACATTACGGCATCTTCTATTTTTAGAGGGCAACCCTTGCCTGCGGCGGCAGGGTTGCCAGCGACAAATATAATTTTCTAAATATTAATTTATGTTATCTCATTTGAAATGTACAATATTAATATAATAATAATAAAATCTTATATTTTTTCTCCACTAATGAAAACTATATAATATAGGCTTATGAATGTTATGTACATATAAAGATATAAATCGTTCGTGGGAGACTGGTGCCTGTGTAGGCTTAGAGACCCGCATTACAGGTCACCAAACCCGCAATTTTCAAAGGACAATAAAACATTACATTTTAAAAATAAGGTCTAAAATCAAGACAATCAGTAATAATGACATTTATGAGTGGAACACAATATAAAAATCTGTGTGTCTGTACTTCTATATTCCAACTTGTGTTAATCTGGGTGTGTAATTTATTGATAGGCCCAACGGCGCAGATGGTAGTTAGCGATTTAAGTATTATATTTGTGATTCCTCTGTTGTCTGGCGTCCGTAACACAAGTGCTTTTAACGACTTACCACGGAGTCAGGTCAATGTATGAGATGTTGTGGGAATTTCTAATTAATAACATCAATACATACAAATAATATTGCAATGTCTGTTTGTAATATAAAAATAACTGCTTTTTACTATATGTTTATAATATCCGGATTTATTACTTTGGATTTTTATATATGTGAATATATAACGTTTATTTAGTATTATAAGAATAAAGTGTTTAAAAAATTATGAGACTCGATCCAAGTGCAGCTTTCTTTTATAAATTTGTTTAATCGGATGTATGCTTTGTTGGTTTGGTTTACGGTTCATTTTAGTGCGGCGTATTGTATTATATTTTGCGACACTAGGCAAATAACCTTTGGGCTAAGTCGTTAGCACTGTCTGATAGGGCTGTCCACATGTTCAATTGGTTGGTTGGTTATGCCATACTCGCCACGTTGGCTAACAGGTTGGCGAGCGCAGTTGGTGGCTTGGACTCTGCTGCCCGACATCTACCGGAAAAACACACAGGAATGGGTTGGCTTAACTTTTGTTTTGGTTACGGTTCGGAGGGCGCGTACCCGCGGACCCTGGTCTCAGCTTCTGAAAAGGCTGCTGAAGAGAGTACCACTGACACAACATGTTGAATTGAATGTTCTTATTTAATTGAAGCCAGTCTGGCCATTTTTTAGACCAGATCGACAAAAAGGCATGCAGACCGCTTCAAAGAAAGCATCACATCGGTTTACAGGCGTTTGTAATATCATAAGGATATCACTGGTCTGTCAATACTTAAAATTTAAATGTATGAGATCTTGTTTATCATCATAGCAACCATTGTAAGTCCTGGATATAGGTCTTTCCAAGAAAGGGGTAACTGCCTATAATTGCCGCGCTGGGCAAGCGTGTTCGCAATCGCAGAGCGCAGCTTTCGCGACTGAGATGCTGCTGCCCATCCCCGTCCATTTAAGCAGCAGTGTTGTGAAAATTTATTTAGTTAATATTTGTCGAACAAACCTAACCGAATTTTAGAATATATTTTATTCAGGCAGACTATTTGGCCTTACATTAGTTAGATATCTAAAATTAAAAAAATGCAACCATATTTGTAAAAATAACACTATTCAACTCAGTATTTCCTACACAGATGACCCTAATGACCATACAGGTTTGTAAGAGTCAACTAGCATATATTTATTTATATATTATAACACATTTTAAATATATAATATACTAGCTGACCCAACTGACGTTGTGACGTTTTAACTATATATTTATGTATATCGTGAAATAAATATTGCGACTGTAAATCGAGTTGAATTTAATCTGGCCCAATGGCGCAGATGGTAGTGCTTCTGTCTTGTGCGACAAAGGTCGTGGGTTCGATCCCACCGTTGACAAATGTTTATTTGTTTATATTTATGTTTGTTCTGTGTTTGGGTGTTAAAAACTATGTATTCAAGTTTTATATTTGTGATTCCTCTGCGGTCTGATGTCCGTAACACAAGTAGGTACTTTAAGTGACTTATCTCAGAGTAAGATGTTGTGTGTATATTGTGTAAATTAAAATTAATAGGTTTTTATGAAATGCATATGGTACTCACAAAACGATATATATTTTTTTAATTGTATTCCGCATGTTTCGTTGATACGGCTGGACCGATTTTAACGTGACTTTCACTGGCAGATAGTTTATATCATAAGGAGAACCTAAGCTGCTTTCATTATTTATAATTTTCACGGGAACTGAACTTGCCCTAAGGTACCGATAAAGTAGAATAATACTTCCCAATGCTCCAAGAGTCTTAAGAGGCGATTAAGGTGCCAGAACTGACAGATGGCGGTATATCCATCAGAAACAGTGCATCTCAAATGCACAGGGCGGGGATAGGCAGCAGCATTTCCGTCACGGAAGCTGCGCTCTTCGATTGCCAACTCACTTGCCCAGCACGGCAATAATGGTCAAAAAACTATGTCCAGTAGTGGACTCCCATTGGTTGTTATGATGAACTAGGCGAGTAAAACCGCGGGGCGTCGCTAGACACAAAAAAGCGATTGTTCAGTCGCCATATAATTGGGTGCAAGGTAAGTATGACCCATTACTGCCCCAAACTACTGTTTGATCACCAGAAAGCTGACTAATCTTATAACGTAATAGCCGTAATTTATCTTAGCTGTACTTCTCTGCAGTATTGACGACCTCGTTGGTGCAAGTAAATAACAATGATAACACCATATTATATCCCTAATGACGCGACTTCTCTTTTATTATTTAATTTCAAATGGATCCGGTAGGTGGCGCGATGCTTAGTTTTTTGCGTTATTATGTTGGATATGAAGACACGGTGCATGCTTTTTTATCTATTTATATATCTGGGTCTTAACTATGATGGTTATAAACTAGAAATTTTACACAGGGGTTCCTCTTATAACGTAGGGAAGCTCTAAGAATTAGTAAAATAGAGGTGGGGTAAAAGTTATTTGAATCAAATTTAGTATAGAGGTTCTCCTTTAAAATTTACGAAACATCTGCTATTTTTAAAAAATTTATCTCTTAAAAGTAGATAGATAAAATGTTACATACATAAAGTTATGTTGTATACCATTAAATATACATCTGCTATTTTTAAAAAATTTATCCCTTAAAAGTAGATAGATAAAATGTTACATACATAAAGTTATGTTGTACACCATTAAATATCAAAAAATCCGTTAATTTATTTATTCATGTCATTTGTTAAACTTGTTTAAGTTCTAATAACAATTTTAAGAGTTGAGTTATAGTCAAATTCTAGAAACACTTAGAGGTTAATGAATATTTACTAAACAGATTAATAAGACTGAAAAAACGCAAACGTAACAAGTAGAAGAAGTATTAACGAGAAGTACCAAGATAAAACAATGTCTGGAAGGATTAATGCAAGTAAAGAAATCAAGAAAGGTATGCCAATACTGTAGGAAGTAGAGATCTACAGTCTCTGCCTACCTTGATAGGACACTAGCGAGGTGTAAGTGTACGAAAAATAACAAATAAGAAAGCCATTTAAAATCTACTACTGGAAATAGGCATCTCCAAGAAAGGAGGAAGTTTTCCCATAATTGCCGCGCTGGGCAAGCGTGTTGGCAATCGCAGAGCGCAACTTTCGCGACGGGGCTGTTGCTGTCCATCCCCACCTTGTGTTTGTGTAGTAACAAAAAAAATGTAGTGTGTACACTATTTCGGATAGATATACCGCCATCTGTCGGTTCTGGTATCGGTCGCCTCTTACGACTCTTGGAGCATTGGGAAATACTTTTATTATAATTTTACTTTATCGGTACCTCACGGCAAATTCAGTTCCCGTGAAAATTATAAATAATGAAAGCAGCTTAAGTTACTTCTTATGATATAAGCTATCTGCCAGTGAAAGTCACGTTAAAATCGGTACAGCCGTATCAAATAAACATTCAGAATACAATTAAAAAAAAAATTGTGAGTATCATGTGCATGGTACTCTCAAAAAAGATCTGGTACTTTAGTCGTCTCTCACGACTGGTTTAAAGGGAGGTAATAGGAGGAAAAGGAGGAAGAAATACATATATTTGTCTATAAATATATACTCGTATACTTATATGTTAACCCGGCAGTCATTGTCCTGTCTTAAATTAAGATTTTATATCTTAATTTAAGTCTGTCAAGTGATAGATCAAACAGTACATTTGATATATTAAAATCTGTTCAGTACTTTAAAAGTTTAAAACCTGAAAAAACATCAGAACACGTAATTTAAGTTTTTTTTAATAATTTGAACAAGGATTCCAACTGTGTCTAAAGGAATCTCTTTGCCACAGTACCAACCGATCGAAGACACTATATTTCGTAGCACATAATGTAAAGAAAAAGAACATTAAGAATATCCAAACATGTTTACTATGCGAAAGCAATAAAAAACTGCTTGCACCCTTCGTCACATTTCCATATAGGGCCCAAACTTGGCCCAACAATGGCATTGACTTTTACCACTGAAACTGCAGACCTGTGCGACCACCCTATCATCCTTGACTCAACGTGGTTAAGTGCAAAATCGATTGTCAGTAGCATGATCGAACTGTATAAGGAAACTATGTCAAGCTCATGGTGTACAAACTTATGCTTGCGCATATGTTTGTCGCTAATGACTCTTATAATTTAAAGTTTAAAGTCTAGAATTGCACGATTAATATTGTTTGAGTGTACATCATATTTTTGTGTGATCGTGTCTTGCATAAGAAATATGGAATGACCCACCAGTCAGATGTCAGAACGGACACAACTATCGTTCCTATTTATTATTTTACATACTTGAACGTATTCTGAACTCTATCACTTTGGGTGTAATAGCGAATATTCCTTGTAATATTTAGTTTTATCAAAACACCGTATTCTCACTGACTTCTATTGAATACCGATGTGCGATTTGCACTGCTATCGAACTTTAGCCCATTTAAAAAATCATTTAGTTACCGAAAACAAGAATAAAAAATATTTTTAAAGGCACCTTAAATGTAATATTACAAATTAACCAGTTTACGACACCAAAAAGGTTCCATATCCAATTTTGAAAGGACTTGACGTCTGACCTATGACACAATTCTCATGTCACCGACTCCACATCAAGACAATAAATATAAAAATAATTACCGCGATAAAAATGGACATTGCGACACCCTTCGTTCCCTGCAATTGGCTTAATAAAGCGACAGTTTATAACAAGAAATTCGCAATAGTCCCTTCGATGTGGATAAAGGAACATGCAGACGTCCTTATCTTACTCTTTAACGCCCGAGGAGTAGACAGAGACGGCATAGTCCACAAATTTTACGGAATATACGAAAAAGTTAAATTTATCGACCTACCAATCGAGGTCATTTATGTGCCTATGGATGATACAGAAGAAGATATGAGAGCAAGTTACGAAGAACAAGCGAACTGGTTCACACTTCTATTTGATGACCCCCTGGTACCAACGCTCAAGTATATGTATGGAATTACTAGTATACCACATTTGTTGGTCCTTAAATCGGATTGCTCCATAATATCCAGCCATGGCTTGCTAGATTTGGAGCAGTATGGAAAAAATGCGGTCATTACTTGGATACCGTCATCTGTAAAGAAAATACAAAGGAAATTTAGTAGTAGTGCCGAGATGTATGGAGATAAGTGGAATTATTTAAATGAAGATGCCCAGAGCGTAAAGCCGCGGTACCAAAGGAAGTTCAGTACTCCTGGCAAATCATGATATCCTGGTACTTGGTCCATGATCCTTCTGTACTTAATTTAATTATTTTTTCTAATTCAACCTGAGCTTAATTTACTTCGGCATAAATTCAATACTTATAGTTATTTAGTAATTACTTATCAATTATTAATTAAAAAAAACGTTGGTTAAATAGTGCCTTAACCAATTTGTGTGTTCCATCCTTGTCAAGGGGAGTGCTAACCGTCTCTCCTTTTAATAGACACAATGTTGAATTGAAAAATTTTGTATATATACTTAGTATCACAAGAATGTTACTTCCGCGATGTAGGATAAAAACGTTTATTTTTCAATAACTATTTACATAAATAATTAAACTCCTATTTATAATTAAAAACTAATTATATATTACAAATACATTCGTTTTGCGTAAAAAAATATTACTGAACGTGTATATTTGTTCTTATATTTAATAAATTCTACTTTTTACTTTGAACAGCGCCATCTATGGATGGTTCAATAAAAAGGTTTAGATATAAACTATTTATAGCTTATACCAATATCTGAATCACTTACTGAATGCTAATAACTAACCATATCTAGAAAGCATTAATGTCGTAGCATTAAGATCAAATAAGATTATTTTATGTCTATTATTTATTGCATTTGGATGTTGTACGAGCTTAAGATAAATGCTTTTATCATTTTCATCTGTCGACGCCCAATCTCGCACATGACAAAACAAGTGTCAGCACACAATACCACTTGCATATGCATAAAGGTGTGTGTTTTTATGGACAATACACCCAAGCCTGTATTTATCGCTTAGGCAATCCACGGGCAGACAGAAGTCTAGACTGAGACCTAGGCCACACTAACTTATGCTTGCCTATTTTATGTTGATAGATTGTATATAATAAAATAAGAGACTTTTAATACAACGCGTAATTACGTCGTTAAAATACACTGATAAATACTTTGTTATTTAAGAAAATTATTAATACATATATTCATTTACTATTATTAAGCTTTAATGTTCCTCCGCAACATATTTGAGAAAAAATCAAGATATTGGTCATTTTTTCTCGTCTATCGTATTTTTATATCGACATTTTGTTGACAATCAGTGTTTAATATAAAATAATTATATTTTACAAAATTGATGGTATATATTAGAATATACAACACATTATACACTTATTAAATAATGATGTATGTGTATACGCCTTTAATTACACCACAGATTAAAATAAGTAGGTTAAAAAACCGGCCCGAGGTGTGTGCCTGCTTGCCGGTTATTAATCACATCTCCAAAACGTTGAAGTGTATGAAATAACCCGATAACATCACAATACACGTGACCTCAATCGTCTTTGACATTAGTTAGAACATATATCTCGTATTTATATCACACTGAATTGTTTTGTAACGTTCGAAAGTGTATCTTTAACAAAATGGTGGATTGTGCCCTGATTATGCAAAACAAAAAAAGCTAGTGTCTACTCTGTCCACCCAAGTACAATAAAATGTGATAGCAGTGTTTGCGCCAAGAAGCCAACGCCATCTATTGAAGAGTAGCAAAACTTTTTTCAAACTAAAGTACTAATGGTAACATGGTACTTAATTACTTATTTGATGATTTTATTTATCACATTGTTCGTAAATTTTATACTTAAAACGCTCTATAATTAATTTCATTGCAGATAGAAAAGACAAATTTAGTCGTATAATGGCGCAACTTTGTAGTTCCTCGTAAACCGATGAATTATGAACCATGTTCGAAACAAGTGATTTTATCTATGATTAAGCACTCGTATAGATAGGTAGTTGATATTAAACATTTTAGTTACACTAAACATTTACTAAAAATTCATTTACACAATACATAACACTAAAAATCTATAGAGGAAAAAATTGAAAGATATATGAAATATATACAGGCTTATAAGTATAAAACATAAGCTTATTCTATAACTTAAGGTGCGACATAATATTGCATCTTATTTTTATTAATCACTGCTGTACCCGCGACTTCGTCCGCGTGGAATAGTTTTTTGGGTACCATACCTCTTTACCTTAACTTATATAAATTTTGAATGTCATTTTTATTTATATTGAGTCAATGGCCTGCAAAATAAGTTTCAAGTTTCAAGAAAAAATAGCGATACTTCCATACTTAATAATACTTCCATAACTTTTCATCCCCCTTTTCGTTATTCATATTAGTAGGGATTGTAAAAATCTTTATATTATTTATAATAGAATCTACAACAAGTTTAAACACCACCTTTTGCATATTAATCGTGTAAAGCTAAAATGCGGAGATAAACATAAATATATCAAGACAAACCCTGACGACAATGGCGACCATGTTGGCATCCGCCATTTTGGTATGCGCTTGCGCATAAACAACGACATATTACGTGATGGCGAATGCATTAAAAATTAACAGCGCACAATAAAACGGCTGGAACATTACTTAGTAAAATAGATACCAGAATTGTTGCTGGAGACAAAGGTGTGACCAGTCTTGGACGCAAAAATGTGTGTGTGCGATATATTCGAGTGAGCTTTCCGCCCGCGTCTTTGTTCGTTGGTCTTAGTGAAGTTCGTGATGTAAAGATAAAATATAATAATAGATTAGAATAGTACCTTCCACTGCACCAACTGTTGTAAGAGGCGACTAAGGTACCAGAACTGACAGATGGCGGTATATAGATCGGAAACAGTAGGTACAGCCCAAATGCATAATTTTATTATAAGTAGTGAACGCATCCATGTTTTGAAATGTAGTATCTATTTTGAATTTAATTGTATTCAGTACAAGTCTTTAATGATATAATAAAGAAGTTTTTTGTTTATTTGTTTCGATGTCATTTAAAAAAACTTTGATCAACTTCAAACACACTTTTATCCTTATTTATAAAGTATGTGATATCTTCAAAATTAGAGATCCCGGATTAAAATAGATTTTTGTAAGCTAGATTTGTATTTTAGTACATTTCTAGCAAATAAACTCAACAACGACTGAACTTATTACAAAAAAACGATCATTAATATATCGATATTATAGAGCATTATCAGCAAGTAACTTAATTTATATTTCTATCCCATGTTCTCACGGGAAAGAGACGCTACAAACGTCTCACGTTGTTTACAGACAAATCTTTATTATTTTGTACAGTCGCGTCTTAATTACGAATGCTAATATTTCCCAACACATTGAAATATTGTTTAGATGTAAATTGTCATAGATACTTATTACTGATAAACTATAATGTAGGAGAGGTTCAGAGGTTAATTTACTGTCGTCCGATGATGAAATATAAGTGGAGTATAATTAGCGAAATCATTGCTATGGACCCATTTCCATCTATACTTAATGTCGTGTTTATCTTGCAAACAATTTGTTGAAGGAGCCCTTTTAGGAGGTAGACCTAAATGGGCATTCAGACGACCTTTGTATGAGGTCTACCTCTGATAAGGTACTGTGACACCCACCTCATCATAATAGCAGCCGTATGACTGGCTGGAAGCTGGATATAGTCCGTCTTCCTGAAAAAGAGAATTTAGCCATAATTGCCGTGCTGGGCAAGCGTAGTGGTAATTATAGCTTTGCGACAAGAATGCTGCTAATGCCGCTGCCCATTCCTGACCTTTTACATTTGAGCTACACCGCTTCAGATGGATATGCCGCCATCTGTTGATTCCGGTACCTCAGTCGTCTCTTACAACACCATTCCGTACGTAGCATACGTACCCATCTCATTCTCATCTATTTCTCCAGACAAACAGCAGTGGGCAAAACTAGGTACCTCTCATAGGACCGACACGTAGACCGCAATATGCTGCACGACTTCCTCTGTTGGATGTACACTTTCTGAGGTATACATGATTTTGGAGGAATGAGCCTATAAGTGATCATATAAGATTTGAACATGAATACCACGCTGGGCAGACGTGATGGCAATCATAGAACTTCGCAACGGGAATGCTGCTACCCATTCCTGCTTTATAGTGTTTAAGCTCCGCTGTTTGGATGGATATACTGGTCTTGTCAGATACGGTACCTCAGTTACCTTTTACGATTTGGTACCTACAGTCGGACCTCTTTGGTTGGTATCATAGTACGATATATCATAGATTTAGGATGTCGTGCGGTCTTGATTAGATCAGTTCGAAAATAATCGAAGATCAGCCGCGATCAAAAAGATATCCAATTAAGTATATTTGAGCTGCGCTGTTTTGGATAAATATATAGCCATCTCTTGGTTCTGGTATCTTAGTCACCTCTCATGATACCAGATACAAAAGAAAGTAATATTCTTGTCCGCTAGTATGTCAGGTTTTGCCCTGATAAATAATTGATACTAAACAAACTTCACTACTACTCAAATGGCCGATGACCCTGATGACTTAATAATAATCATGTCTGAATCCTTAGGTACTGATAGCTATCACAAGTTCAACTGGTATACTAATACCATCAATTTAAGACACCACTAAGCAGTTTACTCAATGCTTCTGAACAAATACAATACCAGGATCTCATAACTTTGCAGGAACTCTTCGTGCCGATCAACACCAAGGGAGAAATGTACGAGGTGTGCCCTGAGGAGCTTTCGCCAGCGGAGTGGGACTTAGCGGGAGAGGGACCGGTAACCCCACCTCCTGTAGAAGTGGCGGCGAGGGCCCATCGGCTGCCACATCTGCTCAGTTTGTGGCGGCTGCCCGCCAGGGTGCGACTGCTGGCTGGCACCGTGCCTATCGAGATGGCTCATGATGTTGGAGGTGGGTATTGTCGCCAAATTAGACAATGATACTAGACGAAGCGCTCGAAAGTTTTCAGAATCTTTCTCAGGGATATGAAAAAAAACTTAAACTTTATGAAGTCTTATTACTTTTTTATTGGAAATATCTTTATACTTTGGCAATACAGTAAATACTATATTTTACTATAGGGAATTCACAACAGTAAAACATTCTACTTACCCATAACAGCAATATTCGTGTCTCTTGTACAAAATACGCATATTTAATTGAGATGAATAAATTATGGGACACACTTTAATACAGATTATATGACTTTCCAGACGATCTCCTGCTGCGGGCAGCAGTAACAGAGCCTGTCCTCGTGATGTGCACTCTCCCAGAATACGGCTCCATGCCGTCCAGCCCGAGCAAGCAGGTAGACCCTCGGTACCATGCCAAGGAGACTTTCCAACTGCTCCCACTCAATAGCAACATCAAGGTCCGACGCACGCAGCTCGGCTTCGAGAACGAGAAGCGAATGTTTCTCTCCGCACGCCTCCAAAAAGCTCTAACCTTCTGTCAACTCAACGTTGACAACTGGATAAGACAAATCTCCTATGCAAACTCCGCAGTCGTCAGCAAAGCGAAGACGGCTGAAGATCTTATAAAGGAAGATCACGAACCGGTAAAGTTTGAGAAAGAAAGGAAATTCACACTACAAGGCCTCAAGATCGATACATCACGGCTGTTCGGCAAGAGTGAAAAGGTTTTAAAAGATATTCCAGATGAGACTGAGGGCTCCATTATATTCTTAAGCAAAAACGAATTAGAACATATGAACTATGACGTGTACAGCGATGACGAGGGCAAAGATGATAAGAGTGAAGAGAAGATGGAACAAGAACAGTTCGCGAATGATAAGATGCACGTTTTCAGGGAAGATTCTGGACAGAAGAAGAATAAATGGTTCAAGAACTTGAAGTTACTAAAAAGCACGGAGAAGCTTGATGAGAAAATTACAGCTATTGAAAACAGCGCGAAGTTGAAAGATTTTAAAGACCCTTTCGATCCTTTGGGAGAAAAACACAGTTCTATTGAAAGGTACCAAGACATGGCCAAGCTCATCGAAGATAGATTTGGTGGTTCTAGGAAAAATGATGGTACTGCAGAGAAGAGTCATTCTTACAAGAGTCTTACTACTTCTTCATCTGACATGGGAACTAGTCAATGCAGTTCTAATCACAAGAAGCCAGTTTTGACAAAATCTGTATCAGTCCAGACGGGGATGCCGGATGGAACTTTCAATACTGAGGAAGACAGTGAGATCAACATGAAACATGGTCGCAAGAACCTTAGCGTAGATCAAATAAACTATTGTGGCTCGATGGAAAGTGACTCCAGTTCCGGACGTAAGTTGAAATCTCTTGACGAGAACATGTTGAAGAAGTCAATGGCAACAAAATCCTCGACAAACTTGGAAAGGAGGCAACGGATACAACCAGATCTAATACCAGAAAAAGCGATGGTCAAGTCCGAATCTTATAACCAGATACAAAGTTGCGAAGACATTAACATGTTTGGCGTCGGTTCTTTGTACAATGATAGCGATTTCGAGATAAATTACAAACAGCATTCCTTCATAACTGAAAAGCTTTGCTCAGAGTTCCACGTGAAAACCAAAAGGGTTCTGAGTAAATCCACCTCAAATTTGTTGCATCCTAAAAAGGCGACGGACAAAAAGGAGGGTAGTAACAGTAATAGTATGCCGACAAAAACTGAACGATCGAACGACGATAAGCTTGTTAACTTTAGGAAGAAAATAGACAAGCCCAGAGCGCCCACGCCTAAATCTGAAATTGAAGACGAACTCACCCCGGTGGATATATCAGAAGAAGAACCACATGTGCAAGTAAGAATCAGACGTTCCATATCTTCAATCCAAAAGCGTAAGTTGCCTGTCATTGAAGATTTACCTTACGGCCAGGTAGCTGATGCTGTGGAAATAGAAGAAGAGAAAGCTGATTCCGATGCTAGTTCCGACAACATTTATGCTGAGATATGCGCTCCTAATGCAAATAAACACAGCGATGAAGAAACCTATGATATTAATATTGACGTTCTAGCAAATGATCCTGTGATTTGTAATGTTAAGAAAGAGGTTATAATCAGAAACGACGAAAGGGCTAGACAGATGATTGAGAATCAAGAGAATCCATTCAGGCATATCGAAGTGGTTGTTATAGAAAAGACAACAGATTTCGATCTGGATAATTCCAGCATTGCTTCCAGTGACGTCGACGATTTAGGGAGTAAAAACGATGTGTCTATAGCCATTGATTCCTGGGAACGTGACAAAGTAAGCCATTCCGAACCTAAAATCCACGCGATAAGGTTGGAAATCACGAGCAATATGGACGATTATCCGAATGAGAACGAGTCTCACAGTATAGAGAACACAGACGTGGTTATAAGTAAAGATAGTTTAAGTTTTAGTAACAGCATACATTTGAATGGTACATATCCCAACGAGGCCATCTATGATACTTTAAAATAATTAATTGTAATCACAATTCACTGACGTCACAATTGTTTAGTCATATAACTTAATATAAATTTATGAATATATGTCTAAAAAGTTCATATATATTTACGTGCAAAGCTTCATAGTATATTTACTCCGTTCTCAATTTAAACAGTACTGGTATATTTTTTATTCGATATAATTGTCTTTTCATAGATAAATAAGTAAGAGAGCTCGGCATGACAGAATATTTTCCATTATATTATTATATAATTTTATCACAGACTTTTTACCTAATGTAATTCTAACCACTAATTGATATGTGTAATTATTAATTGACACAAAGTGTACCAAGTTTATGTAAAACGCACTGTTATTTACTAGTTATATAGCACCTATTTGTTGTAACCTGTCATTAAAAAAATACAACGAATGCATCATAAGTAGTACTGATAAAAAATTATAACGGAGGCAAAAGAAGGTTTACGATCCCTTTAGCCACATAATCCTATGCTTGTGCTTGTGCATGTGCATGTATGTGCATGCAAAATTTGTCCTAAAAAAGTATTTGGAAAGTTGACATTGTGAAGATTTTTCACAAAACAAATTCAATGCATATTACCTGACATTTCTAAAATATTTCAAATTTCGAATGTTGTTGACTTAAGATGGCTAAATAAATAAAATATTACATATGCATCAAACACGCCCGTCACTGTGCATTTTTCGATTGCACGGACACAATTTGGCATGCGCTGTACATTGCGTGCAATACAAAATAACGTAAATAGCAATACGAAAAATACTATTATAAAAAAGTCGTTACACTTCTTTCAGACCTGTATACTAAGTTAAAAGGAACAGTCAGTGACAAAAGTACTTGTACCAGTTTCAGAAATATTACTCGCTATATAGGTATTTACGTCAGTGATATATAAACGAAACATAATTTAGTAATTTACCAATCATTTAGGGTGTAACCGGTGTCTTAGCTATTTTTGTTTATAGCGACCAACATAGTGATGTACTTGTAGATTCTCTGACTGACATATAGTTCATAGAGAAGCGGAATAGAAAATGCATGCTGTCTTATCCTTTTTACTTATATGGAAACGATAGAGACAGCATGAATTTTAGTGATGTCAAATTGAGCGAACTATTTCGGAAACCGTACCGCTGTTTGGCCTTTGCAACAAATTAAATTATATGAATAAGATCCGTGTATTTTTTTATTTGTTGGCAATAATAGATTTTCAAATGCCAATAATTATTTTGATACGTCATAATTGTCAATAGAATTCTCTTAATAATGAGAGAACTACGTTTAGCTCACTATATAATTGAAATATAGTATACGTAGTTTATATTTAGTTTAGTTAGCCGCCATCACATTTCAGTTTAGTTTTATATATGACATTGATTTTAATATCTACCTATATATTACTCATCCAAAGTATCTAATAATTACTCATTTAACAATAACATAATGCATATGTATGTTTTTTATTTTTTCTTACATTAAAAATTATTTTGAGAAAACAAAAACTTTGCTGCTTTTCAACCATGTCATCGATAAAAACATATTGGATGAGTAATAATCATTAATTATATTTTAAGAAAGCTAATAGCGCCTTTTTAAAATTTTAAAACACTCGCAAATGAATGGAACTCTAACACTGTCGCAATTGGTGCTATATTTAGGTGCTCAAAGTTAATAAGTATATTTTAAGTTCCACATATCACATGACAAATTGTAAATTAAATGTACCATATAGGTTTATGACGTGTAATATAAAGATTGTTTGTAAGGCTGAGCTCCTCGATGATTTGTATGGTAATACAAATTTGTGGAGACACGAAATATAAAAATTTAATGAAAATTGTGTTTTTATTTTATTCAATGGAAACGCGCTCTCATCTTAAAATTATTACACTGTGCCTCAACGCACTCTCAGATAAGTCGCTTAAAGCACTTGTTTTACGGACATTAGACAATAGACAATAGAGTCCAGCAATAGGTTCGTCCGAAAAAAAAAGACATTAAAGGCCAAGGTACGGACAGAGTTGCAGGGTTGCTATATAGAAATTCCTATCTGGAACACACCAGTGCGCTTACATAAAAAAAAAATAAGCAAATGTTCTTAAAACAACCTAAAATGGCTTAGTCTATGTGCTTTATTGTAATTATACATCCGGGTATAGGGGCAACATATCTATTTAAATCAGTACATTCCTTTATCAATCTTCATAAATATTACCATTTATAACAAACTTATGATGATGATAAACACAAAAATTACAAAAAAATAATTGGTGCTATGTCTTAGACTGTAAACTTAATTAAATAATGATTAATTAATCCTTCAGCTGTCGGATGTAGATCTACTACACTATCAGCTTAGTAGATAGATTCAGTTATTTTCACTTATTTGATTCACAGTAAGAAAGCAATGTTTTTATGTAAAAAATAATATAATTACTCAATATGATATATAATAACATCCAAAAATATTAGGTATGGTTGGGGGACACAGTCGGACACAATGAAACAGCTCGATATTTTATAAACGCGGGGTTGCGAAAAAGTGCGCCATGTCTTGTCCGGACCCTTTTGTGATTCCCCTGCACCAGCCCAGTTTGGGTGCACGCCGCTTGTAAAAGAACATGTTCGTGGAACTTTTTAGTATTTGTCGACAAAAAAGTAAAAATTTTCCATTGTTTTTATACATTTTTCATAAAATTATACAAGCATGTTTCGTATTTCCGAGAATAACGTAATAATGTACGTGGGTAATGTATCATACATTTACGTGGCTTAGACAAAATAATAATCCGTTCCGTTTTAGTCGATAATTTTTCAGGTTTTTAAAATATAACCCGGGAGGTCAACAATGAAACAGTTTGGGGATGGACACAATAAAACAGGGTTTAATTGTGTCCATCCCCACTACACTACCTTGATTTTTTGTATACCACTGTCATAATTAATGTGGTTATTCACAATGATTTGATTTTTTTATGTGTAGTTTATATCAGCTTTTTAAATTAGTAGAAATCTAATAAATGGTAAGTAGAAACAAAAATTTTAACCAATTTTTGCACTTACTTTTATTTGACCTTATATTAACGCTAATTACATTTAAGTATTTACATTATTTTCTCTTTTGCCAGGGATGCCGCGCACTAAATCTACAAAAAGAAAAAAGGGGGACCACACGTCAATAAACATGCTTCAAGCTATTCAATTAAACAGACAGGGATTAAGCGTAAGAAGCTACATTATTTTGATATATTAAAAAAAAATTATAGCATTAATACTGCATAAAACAAAACAAACAAAACTACAAACTCAAAGACAAAACTATGACGTCAACAAACGAAGGTCTGTGCCTACAGCTTAATGTGATTTTTGTAACTGAAGACTTATAAATATTTGTAACTAAGTATTTAAGTGTTTTTTTTTACACCAGAGTCTAATTAAAGAGTGCCATAAGAGATAATTGTTTTATTGTGACTAAAGGTCTGAAAAATATTATGTTATTAAAGGTCTTATTTACGTGTCTTACTGTGAATAAACCTTTTATGATTTATTATTAAAAGTTTTGTATCATTTACTTGTTCCAACATCAACATTAAATTCAAAACAATTAGTATAAAACACTGTTTCATTGTTGAATAAAGGGCGTTTCACTGTGTACACCCAGGTGGACAGAACTTAAAATTTTTGGTGTTTCATTGTTGGACACTTCACCCTACTACTTAATAAAGAAGTACCAAGAAGTACCGTGGATCCGAAGTCTTATGGAAATAAGGGAAGGGAAAGAGAAACGCCAGGATCGTAGAAAGTGCGAGATTTAGTTTCTGCATCCTACTACGATAGGACACAGTCGTGATATATGTATGAAAAAAAAATAAGACAAAACTAGCGCGTAGGTACTTAATTCGACCTTATTTCAATATAGTATAGAATGTATTGGTAAAATCATTTATCATTACCACCGAATCAGACATGCATACCACAGCTGGACAAAGGCCTCCCCAAGAAAGAGGTAATTTTGCCCATAATTGTCTCGCTGAGCACGCGTGTTGGCAATCGCAGAGAGCAACTTTCGCAATGGATATGCTGCTGCCCACCAACGCCCTGTAAATTTGAGCTACATCATTCCAGATGGATATTCCACCATCTGTCGGTTTCAGTACCTTTATCACCTCTTACGATACCTAGTATCGGGGGAAGTACCTAGGTACTCTTAAACTCTGCCGGTACCTTACGGCTTAATTTTATTGCCAATGCTAATGCAAATTTGCTAATTGTGGCGTATTACGAGGTTACTTCGGAATCGTTTACAAGTCGACTTACTACTTCTATTCTGTCCCTTGGCTGTGGTCACAGTTCGACTGATGTCGGAAAAGGTCTTCGTTCTTTAATGACTGAAGGAATATTGTAAGTTGTAGGTGCCATTTTGCCATTGCTGATTGAAGTGCGCAATACAATACTTCTTAGTCACGCTGACGTAATAATTGTATTGGAAATGTTACATTACCGGCGGGTCTAATCTAGTCTAGATTAGGCCAGCTCAAGTCCCGGTTGACCGCGTTAGAGCACATTGTACAATTGGGCATAGGGTCGCTCAATAATAAGCAGCATAATCCAGGACATCAGCAGCGCAGGAAATGGCTTCTGATATTCAAGCAATAGGTTCTTAGAAAAAGACTGAACTAAGCTTAGTTAGCTCTTTAGCTGCTTAAAACTTACATATATATACAAAAAAACAACGTAAGTAATTTTGTCACATGATTATCCCGGCTGATTCAGCTGGACCGACTTTAACGGTCTGTTTTTCTCTCAGAAAGCTGAAGTTGTAAAAGTAGTTCCATCATTATATCAATCATATAAAGTCCACTGTTGGACATAGGCCTCCCGATGATAGGGGCATTTATGACCATAATTTCCGCGCTTTGCAGCCGTGGTGATATACACCGAGCGCAAATTCGCGACGAGCATGCTACTGCCCATCCTCACACCGTGATATTTAAGTTGCGCTGTTTTAGATGGATATACCTACCGCCATATGTCGGTTTTGGTGCCTTAGTCGCCTCTTACGACACCTGGTACAGAGAGAAGTACTATTCTACTCCGCCGGCTACTGTTTTTTTGGTTAAGAGATATACTTACAGAAAAAAAAATCTTATCTTATTCTGACTTTAAGGCTGATAGCCGCGTAGAATACCTAACTTTTATCTTTATATATAAAATTTACGTGTCGCGGTGTTTGTCCGGGATGAATATCGTAACTACTGAACCGATTTTGATATTATTTTGTTAACTGTATGTATACAGTTTCAACGAACTCTGGAGATAGAATAGTAGGTATATCATATATCTCAATTTAAATTCATAATAATCAGTTTTATAGATAAGACAGAACGTCCGTCGGGTAAATTAGTATAATGGATAATTCAGGTGTTAACTAAAATATATACTAAGATGAGCGAGATAACAGTAGGTAGTTTCACTTAGCTCTTAAAATACAAGTATTATGATTAAGACAAATAAGTCCAGTTGTCTACAACTGGTAGGTTTTGGTTATTTCATAATTGCATACTTTCCTGGACAATCGTTGCCGAAATGCCAAAATGACACGCAAAAAAAAAACAAAATGGGCACAGAAATATTTATGACAAATATACTGTAATTATTCAAATAAATTACGTTTACATTAAATATAAAACCGAACAATTTGGACAGCAGCGCGGGTAAAAAATAATAAAATTCATTAAAATCCGACAATAATCAGTATTGTCTGTTAAAAAGAAACAATCATATATGCGAACTTATGTTTGTGCGTCTTTTAACATTTGGTCTCGGGACAAAATAAAATCAGGAATGGACATATAATAATTATCATCTAAATGTTTTTGATTATTCTCTTAATATTAGTTTCAATTTATTTTACAATATACAAGAATAGATTACATACAATCATGTTTTATTACATTGAGATTATATATTTTATTATAATTAAAATCTGCGCTTACAACTAAAAGTTAATAATGCAACTAAGTCACAAAATTGCGCAGTAAAAGATGTTAAGGATTTCATAATTACATAATAAATATTAAAACCTTCAGTAATAAACTATTTAACTAAATACAACGCGGCTTGAACAGTTCCCGGCGAAATTACGAAGAATAAACAAATATACAGATCACTAACCGTAACTGTTAATTATGACGTCATCCCTTTCTGCTGGACGCAAATCGGTGAGAAAAGAAAGTGATAGCAGCCAAATAGCAAGTTTGGAGAGGAAACCAACTTTATATGCCTATCTCACACGAATCATGTATGTGTGAGAGGAACAAATCAAGCCGCGAGGTTTCCTGTATGTCAGTCGGTAGGGGAAGTTTTAGGCAAGTCTGATGGATTGTATGATTTGGAAAATTGCTGAGCCGCAGACTACGAAAATGAAGAGAGCTAGGAGCCACGGGCCGACGGGGTATTGGTCGTCCTTTTCCTGTAATCATAATAAGTAAGTATTTTTTAGAAGAAGAGAGATATAGTTGGGTACCTATGTTCTTATTTAGGTAGGTGTGTTTTGACTTAGTGCCAGTACTAAACGACTGAAATCTTTCACAATGAAAAGCTACATATTGAAACAGTAAGATAGGCTATAATATAATGAAAAATATGAATGAATAGTCACCATAATATGAAACAATTTAAGCAAGATTTGTATGTGTGTGTTTGTAACAAATAAAACCACAAACTATGGAAATTGGAATTTTAAAAAATCTTTAAAACATATTATTAGCAAATAACATAAGCTATATTTTATGTCCGTATTCTCAGACACGGGAATCTACGCGGATGACACCAACTACTTACTACTTTTTACAGCTTACAGCTGTAAAACATGGTTGATGATATAATTTTTAAACTAGTCGTGCTGCTCTGTTGCATCCGTTACGACTGACAATATTTTATGTCCAAACTTATGTAACAACTACTGTCACTTTTGATGTTCTGAGTTCTATATTAGCCAATATAAAACTCATATAAACTAAATACATATTGTAACTACCCAAGATTTAACCAAAAATTTTGTTTCTACATGCATTAAACATATTGAGTAAACTAAATGATATTAAGTGAAAAAATTAACAATTTATGAAGCAATGAAAAATATTTCATAGGCATTTAACTGATAACAACTTTATCAGAATTACTGATCAAGGCAAAATAGACTCTACAATCATATAATAACACGTGGAATTATCTGTCAAGATTTGATATCAATAATAATACTATTTGCTTACACAGTCACAGGTGGTATTAATATTGTTAATTGATAATATTGATTTAATGAGGACGCTCAATGCCATTAGCTACGCAGTATGTGGAAGATAAAGAGAGCTGTATATACAGCTCTCTTTTTGATAATTGCATACACTATAGAGGTAATATATAATTAGTTTTTGCACTATTGACTTGAGATACAAAACCTAAGCAAGTTAATATTAATATGACTAAGCATTTTTTTTGTAGCTTTCATCTGTAATTAATTTGACTGTCAATGTGAAGTAATTTATAACTGAAATTTAATATTTTAATCTTCTATGGAATTATCGGAATAATATAATTTATAGAATCAAGCATTAATATACAAAAGAACAGAACAAGAAATATGAGTTTAAAGTATTTAAATAAGTAAACTAAAACAAAGAAAATAAGTATCTACTACTATATTGTTTGTCACATGTAACTCAATTTATTTGAGGAAGTTATTGTAATGGTTACTCACCTTAGTGGTTTTGGGCACATTGCCTCTCATTGTAATGTTCTTGCTCGCCATCTCGTTAGCGATGCGCATTCTCTGTTTCGGAGCCATTTTGTTAGGTTTGCAAATATATTTGTCCTGGAATTGAAAACAAGACTATTAGGAAGGAATATAAATTTAAACATGTTTACATATCAAATTGGCCTTAAAGATCAGGCATTATCAATTTTGCAATTGATAAAAGATAACAGGAGTTAAAATTAACTTTTTTGAAACTGGATTTGATGATTTTTAACTTTAACAAAGAGGTTTAAACTAAATCTAATGTAGGAATCAAGGAACAATTAAATTATAATTAATAAATTTTAACAAGCATATGTTTAGACCAAAATAAAGTGAAAATAATTTTTAAATGTACTAACTGTATCCAAATTATCAAGGTATGATACATGGAAATAACTTTAACAAAAACTAACACATAAAACGCTCACTTTCACTCTCGAAATCGCACCGTTAACTGTGACGCTACGGAACGTGGCGACGACGTAAACAATAATGAAAGATTACCGTTCCTTAGTTAAGCGTAACTATTAACTTATTGCTTGTCGAAGTTTCACTCTAATTGCTCTTTACGAGGTCTCTAGCAAAAAGGATATGAAAAATAAATCGGAAATCAAGTTAAAAAATGATCGGCAAATGGTATATCTACTAGCAGTATGTTTTGTATTTTTCTTATTTCTAACACGATTAATAGACTTGGACACTTTAAACTGTTTGGAAAGTAGCTTAATGGTTAATGGAACTACACAAATGGGTATTTAACACTAAACCGCCTATTGTTATCAGAAAAATTAGTTAGATTTTACAAAATAAAAAAATGTTGTATACCTACACAAATACACTATTAAGGTATTTTACAATTATAATACGCAACGCACTATAGTTTGCAAGTTTTTAATTATTAATATATACTTTACTTACAATTAAATTCTTAAAATTAGAGGCTTTGAAGCCTAAACACGTACAAGTTAGCTTGACACGTATGTAAAAGTGAAATATGGAAACGTCAACACGTCATTTGACAATGTTCATTGCGCATGAGCGAAAAGACACGCGTCAGTTTAATGTTGCCAATCAGAATAACAAAAATAATAAATTTATAAAATTAATCACTTAATTATTACATTAATTTTTCAAAAATGTAATTATAATTGCATTTTTAGGCAATAAATTTAGACAGATAATAAAAAAGGAATTTATAGACTGTGTTCATAGTCTTCCTGTATTAAACAGCGTCCTCTAGTAATGAGTAGGTGAGTTATACATTGCTTTTAAAAGCAGATGCTGTTGTGTTGTGTTGGATATCTCTGCTTTACATATATAGCGTTGAATAGTTTACTTTTTATTATTTTAGATGTCACTGTAACTTATTTATGTCATTGAATAAACAAATTTTGTTTTACAAATAAAATATGTTAGATATGAAAATGACAAAAATTAAAGTATGCATTTTCATTTCTTCGCCAAGGTTCAATTTACACATTTTATAAAAGTTTATAAAATATACTTTCCATAAACATCACATACGGACTTTCAGTCAAGCAATCAAAAATGATTCCGTACATACATAACCCATTGTCATTAGCTCATTAAGCATAAGCAGTTAGCTCATTAAGCTTAGTCCATTAAGCAAGCACAATCTTACATTCTGCGTAGGGTTTATCAAAGGTTAACATTGATCTCCTTATTATTTTAACTGTATCAGACACTAGATTATATACATCCAGTGTTAGTACAAAGACTATTTATTTACCTGTAAAGTTGGCAGAATTTTATCTATAGCTTGTCTATAGCTTCGCAACGGGAATGATGCTGCCCGACCCCGACCTGTCAAATATAAGCTATACCTCCTATACCTACCTCCATCTTAATCTTAGTCGCCTACGATCTAGGTACTACCCAATAACAACACTACAATAAATACTTTCGTCCGTCGCCCTCTTATTGGCACTCCACTCTCCCGTGTTGTCCACTCTGTTGTGGAAGTAAGAGGGCGAGAATCTAAGCACTTAACACACTTTCATTTCGTACAGCATAACACCGTCGTATTCGATGGCGAACGCGTGCAGTCCCTGCCCCTCAAGTGATAACCGATCGCACTTTAGCAAATAACATAATTGTTCTCCAAGATCGTCACTCGAGCCTAGGTCGAGCCTCAGGTGCCTTCAGGTGATTGCTATCGATCTCGTTCAGATCTCGCGATCCCTGCGGATTAAGCAGGTAAAATCGGGCATCGCCCACTCCTCCGGTGGCGCTGGAATTGACGTTTATTGAGTACAGCATAAGGTTCTCCGAAAAAAACTTCCATGTCCGGGAGGTATATCGATCTGCTAAAGACACCAGATACTAAATTATTTTATATAGGTAGGTATAGGTACTGTAAGTATGTACCTACCTAGTCACCTACTGTGATAAATAAGCTTAAGGTATTTTACTAAGGTAAGCTTTTTAACAATCTCATTATTATGGTATCAACCTGGAGGCGATATAACCTGGTAAATATATGGTATAACCTACGCCGTGAACATAATTTTTTTCATCTAATGTTTCATAGGTTTTTAATTAGAAAATTAGATATGAAAGTATATAGTATGTATTGTATGTACCAAACTATCTAAATCTGTTTAATTACTAGTACGTAGTTATACCTAAAAATTATAAAGAGAGAGATTAGAATTTTTGTATATTTTACTATATAAATAAGAAACAAGGTGTGTACTAACATACTAATAACTACCAATAAAAAAATCTTACACCATTACAAAGAAGTATCTTCACCGTATGATACAGGCGATTTCCTATTTTATTAGACCAGGTCTACAAACAGGCATAGATACCTACAGTGCGTGTGATAGTAAGCGTCACCGCAGCCGCAGCAGGTTTTCAGCGCGCCCACTAGCGCGTTGAAAACCTTGTGACTCGAAGATATTGTGTCACATTACCCAGTAATTTAACTGCCTCTCTCACCCTTGAGACTGGAATACAATATTTTTTGTAAACACTGCCATTTGGGGGAAGACATAAGTGAGAGTGGTCTACATCATTTGAATTAAAAAGTATTTTTAAAATTAATAGAGATATCTGAAATGGAACAATGTAAGCAAAATCAAAAACTACTTGATGGATTTACTTTCAATTGTAAGACGACATTTAATAAGTAAATAATATCTACTTAAAATTTATTTTTCCATGAACTACTTTATATAGGTACTACTATCTAGGTAGGCTCTACTAGTTGTCTATCTACACCCCTAAGGGAAAAAGTAAATTGCTTTATCGGCTTACAAGTTACATTCGCCGCTATTGCCGAAAGATGTTTTAACAATTGCCAAATAAATCTAATTTTCACACCGAGCCTACTCCCTAGGGGCAAGACCCTCCCAAACAATTGTTCTATCCACAAATACAAGAACAAATTGAAAGAAATTTCCGACAATAAATCAAATCATTACAAATCCAATAAAGACAAACGCGCAAAAGACAAATCTCACATCCCTTTCTCACGCCAAACGAGAGACAAAGACAGCAACGAATGTTGTCGGACAGAGACAGTCGGTTGAAGGATGCAAGGATATAATTATCCGGTATCTTGCGTAGGCCAATCAGGTGAGAGCTGTATCCTTGCGGGGTGATCCTAGCGCTGCGATTGGTCGTTTGAGATAACGCCTAATAGGACAACGCCCCTGAATAGGATCCATTCGGAATTTGAATTTTGACGGGAGAACGTCGATGAGTATCAAGGGGAACCATGAAACGTTTACGGAACGGACTGCTATAGTAGGCAAAGCAAAATTGGTAGAGACCTACTTAGATTGGTCAATGGTATTCTATTCTAACCTAAAGCTAAATCCATAGGTACCTAATGTTACCTAAAGGTATGTAACATAATTCAATACATGTCAATATAATATAAACGGTCTCTCTACGAGATTACTGTTGGCTATTTTTTTAATGGTTTCGGTATTATCGTTAAAATTAACTTATCGGATATTAGCGACCTTAAGCAATTACTTAAATTTATTAAAAGGCAATGTATACTTACTTGATATAAGGTTTATTAAATAGTTATAAATGATTTTTAATTAAATATATTAAACTTTTTAATTAAATACAACTGATTAATTAAAATAGGCCACACGTGAAGGTTTCTATAGCACTTAATACAGACAATAAATTTTAACATTTAATAAAATTGCTGTGTCACAAAAAAGTGCATTAAAGCCTTTTGTGGAATTTCACCTAAAGAATAGGTATTTTAAAAAGTAATTTTATAAACCTAGGCCTGCTGCCAGTTTATCCATCAACATAGAGATCTGTTTGTCGAAGTACCTATGTGTTGCACAGAATACTAGAGTGCGTGAGATAAAAATAAACTCGTCTTAAGAAATGTTTCCAAAGCATGTAAATATATCTACAATAAAATTGTGTTGCAATGTGCGTTAGAATATATAACAAGATCCCAAATGAATATGTATATTTATTGGTAGATAAATGACAAAAAAAATAAAGCGTTAAGGGAGTTTTTTGAGGAAATTTAGCTAATTTCATAATAATTATCATAGAAATTTTGAGTTTAATTTTATTTTATTCTTGGCCACCACCAAATAGCGCATTGCTGTGGTGTTCCGATTTGAAGAAAGAGGTACTGGAATTAACCAGCTTGCCAATATTTGTTGGATGGTAGGTGTCCCCCTGTTCTAGAGATCCCCGTGTTTTCGCTAGAATATCACAAGCGCATCGCTTCCCTTGTAACTTGAGGGTATTAGGTCACGTTACCTCGTAATTTCTCGTTCTCCTATACGTGTGTATGAACTCCTCCTAAACGGCTAGACCGATTAAGTTCATTTAGGTATGCATGCGTTTCGTGGGCGTTTCTCTGGATGGTTTAGATTCACAAATCAGGCAGATGGCGCTGCAGTCGGTGTCTAGGTTATTTTTAAGGACTAAGTCTGTTGGGTATGCTAGTTTTCTTAAAAGTATGCAGGTTAATAATTACGACGGAAAATATACAGATATTAATTATGAAAAATATTAGGACTACCTATCTCTATCCTAATCGTTATTCAAAATAGCAGGCAAGTTAGTTATACCAAATTTTCTTTGTTTTATATTTCCTGGTTGCTTCTGTTATCCTGAAGTTACTTCTGACGTACCTTTATCTAATTGTATGATTTATTATTGAAACCTTGAACCTTTTTAAATATTCTATTTAGTTCTAGATTTAGAAACAGAAGTATTCTTCTTCTCCTACCTAAAACTATTTTCTATTCTAGTTAAGTAGATATTTCTATAGCACCTTCAACCTACTCCGACACCGTTTAATAAACTATCATTCGAGCTGAAGGTTTTCATACTACTTTAATCTTAACAATAATTTAAAAGTAAAAGTTTTTATGTTTGTTAATGATTTTCACTGAAATTATTGTGCGAACTGAAAAAAAATTGCAGATATAAATTAGTCTTTTTTATTGGACCAGGTCACCAACCAAGTATGGTCTGAATGATAGTAAGTGTCCCTGCTGCCTATAGACGCTCGTAATATCACAAGGATATCACTAACGCGTTGCCAACCGACTTGCTAACAACTTGAAGATATTATGCCATAATACCCAGTAAATTCACAACCTCTCTCACCCTTCAGACCGGAACACAGCAATGCGAACACTGCTATTTGGCAGTAGAAATAGGTGAGAGTGAGGTACAAATGCACAGGACCTTTTGTATCTACCTGATGCAAGGACTCTGAAATAATATCTAATAAATAAAAAGATCAGACAGATTAAAGCACAGTTACGAACATCAGTTAACTGAAAATAATATAACACTTAAACAAATAATTTAATGCCTAGCAAATTTAGTGCCTGCCTACACAAAACAAACACAAATATTCATTAGATAAACCTTTGTCATTTGTTTTGTTTCGCGTAGGAATTAAACCAACAGAAGAACCAAGAAAAAACGAGCGTGTATAAAAGGACTAAGCCTTATGTGAGTTAGGGAAGCGAGAGTGGTACCTATATCAAGATCGTAACAAGTGGAGATCCACAATCTCTACCTACCCCGATCTGACACAGGCGTGATGTATGTATGTAGGAATTAAACCCATGATCATTGGAGCACAAGATATGTAAGTACACCAATTAGTTAATTTATTTTTTCTATTAAAAAAGTAACATAACTCGGGAAAGTATAGCAACTATCTTTCTGAATATACCTACCCCAGCTATTGTTAGCAGGTTCCTAGGCTTACACAAGAAATGTAGGTATACTCCTCACGTTCGCCTAATTACGTGTCCTCAAGTAACTCGACGCATATTAGCTGAATTAATTAGTTGATTATATACTTTACTAAACACCCACGCTTAGTGCGTTAATTTGCCTGATTAATAGTGTGTCGTTGTGGGTGTTTTAATGTGTATTATACAGATATGGTCTATTACATATAGACCTATATCTATAACCATTACTGGTAACTAAGACGATAAACATAGATACGCAATACAACTAAATACTTGAGCTCTTAAATCATATGTACATATATAGGGGGTAAGAGGGGGGGGCTAGCCAGGGATGTTCTAGTGCCCACCCCAGGATGTTAGAACGCCGACTCAAAAAGTTGAACATTAAGTGTCAACTGCGCGAGTGAGTGCGTCGTCCTCGTATAACATGTCTGGGGCAAATGACATGTCAAACCTTGCCAACACCTATATAAGTCGCTTAAAACACTATATCAGACAACAGAGGAATCAAAAATATAATACTTAAATAGATATTTATATATAACAGCAGACATAAAAAAATGTAAATATTTACCATATAAATATTTGTGCAATGCGGGGATTGAACGGCCTTTAGTACACAAGATTAAATCCTTAACACAAGTACTTTAACTTATCGACTTATCTCGGAGTTATTAAATGTATGAGAACTTATTATTACTATTATCGCGAAAAATGTCCATTGTTTGAAGTATATCTCAGATAGCTTTTTAAACTTTACGCGTATAACCTTCTTGACGAAGAGTAGTATTTTAAAGATTCTATCATAGGGTACCAGTAGGTGGAATCATCATTTGGTTTCAACGTCCCGTCAGCTGATTCAACCCGGCAACCGGTAGATTGGTACCACTACACACAGTCGAAGTGGGTAGGTATACTGAACCGCCATGTTATTTTTTTCAAGAATACCCATAAGAAATGCCCATCACTTTCTCTAAAAGCCTGAGATAACAAAACCTTTGTTATCTTAGGATGCTTAGATGTTGTAGTGGTGGCGCCGATGGCGAAAAAAACACTGCACAGCTATGGTATCGTCTATGAAGTCGTCGTCGATCATCTATTTTAATAAAAGTATACCCTAAACTCAAGCGTTTGTGAGAATCCATGTTGTTAATTCAACTCCACAATCAAATAGCTTATACATCAGAATAACACTTAGAATGTACTTTCTATAGACACTATAGAAGATATGACGTAGACCTCATAAATAGGTCGCCTGCATTCGCCCCTCTCTCACATCTATTTCTACCGCCAAATAGCAGTAACTACTCGCATTGCTGTGTTCTGGTTTGAAGGGTGAGAGAAGTCGTGAAATTACTGGGTATTGGTAATATCTTTAAGCCACAAAGTTGACAACGCGTTAGTGTTCTACTTGTATAGGATGCGGTGACGCCTGCTATAACGCGGACTGCATGCTTGATTATCGACCTAATTTAATAAAAAAATAACCTTAAATACTATTATATTATATATGGCACCAGCAATTACCTCTAGCAGCAAAACGTGTTCACTTACCATTGGCTTTTTAAGCCAACTCAAAATAGCTCAACGAGCTATGGCGAGAGCAATGCTTGGAGTTTCTTTGCGCGATCGAATCAGGAATGCGAAGATTCGTAACAGAACCAAAGTTACCGACTTGCCCGGCGGATTAGTAAGTTGAAGTGGCAGTGGACAGGGCATTTGGTACGCAGCGTAGGGTGTCCACCCGCAAGATGGACCGACGATCTGAATAAAACCGCAGGATCGCGCTGGACACAGGCCGCATATAACCAGTCCTATTGGAGATTACTTGGGGAGGCCTATCTCCAGCAGTGGACGTCTTATGGCTGATATGATGATGTTGATGACGACTACTGTTATAAAGCTGAAGGGTTTGTTTTGTTGAACACATGAATATTAAGAACTGAACTCCTTCAGTATTAAATAGCACATTTATCGATGAAAAATAGGTACCTATAGGCTTTGATGCTGAGATTTACAACATTAAAACGCTGCCGCGGCGTCAAGTCGTTGAGTGTCGAGCCGAAAAGCCTATGATATAAATTCAATAGAAAATAGCTAGGAATAACTGAATAAAATTACGTGTGTTTGTTTAGTGAAAATAAAACCCTTGGTTTTCATATGCACTTAACATTATGACAATGTTAAAGGAGAAATATGTTTTCTATACTTTTGGCTGAAGTGTTACCGGCACTTAGTATTACTAGGCACTTATCCGACATTAAGTACTTAGAATTACGAATAAGTATTTTGAGGTGAGTAGGATATTTTTTTTAAATCATACAATATTGCTCTTTTTTAATATTAATTTATGATGTCAGCTTATCATTTCTAATTAAAAAATTTTTATTTTACTTTCTTTTTATATGTTTAAATAAACATGCGGCAACCTTCCTAGTGTCAGAAGTAGATATGATAGATAGATGACTTCTATGATCTCTTAGGTCATCAAGGTCATCTGTATTATCCATAAATATTAATATAACCACATCCTTATTGGAAATATTAATGGTGTTATTATTGTTTTATTGACTATTTAATGTTCTTGTAATGGGCCTACTTGAATAAGTGCATTTGACTTTGACATTGACAGACCTTCCTATACAACAAGGACTTATAGGTACTATATATTAATTATTAGTGTATGATTGCACGACGAATGTTAAACTGCCTATCTCTTCCCCATTAGAGTCGGCACGATTGCATCTTCCAAGCGTCTTTCACGAGTTACTTGCTAAAAATCCAAATGGGCGCGTTTTAAAAAGATTTTCCGCCGGCCCGCGCTCATCCCTAATCTCGACAACAGAGATTAACATAACAAACCCTTAATACGCGTATATTGTCCTATTGTTGGAGTAAAATGACGATCTTCTATCTTAGATCGAGACGATAGATCGCTTTGTTCGATTTAGGCACAATGTCTTTGTGTCTTGTAGGTACGTACATTAGTGAAGGTATATCTATTGCAGACAAGCGGCGTTACTCGATTTCGTCCGGGCACATTGAAAATTCTACACCTTTGGACCCGTGAGAGTTATAATCCTGTTCTTGGGGCGTCTATAAATTATAAATATATTCCCAACCCCACAGATCTAGTGCAAACCTGGTCTAGATATAAATACAACAACAAAAAAGTCATCGTTATAGACTTACCTGCCAATGCGCATAAATACATTTAGACAAATCATTTCTATTCATATAAGTTTGTGTGACACATAACTATGATCTTTGTGGCAATACATTATGAAGTCGGCAGATAAGTATATGGTCCGCTTGATGATAATCGTGACTCTGCAGACATTCGTGTCATCACAAAGATATCACAAGTGTGTCGCCAACCTTGTGAACTGAAGATACAATGTCACATTTACCCAGTAATTTCACTGACTCTGTGACTATATATTTAGGTGGAAATATGTGGGAGTGAGGTACCAATCCAGGTGACCTTTGAAAGAGGTCTACCTCTAGAAAATGTCTATCATATTTTGAATATGAGTCTGGTTATTGTGATAAGAGATAAATTTCCGCAACTTCTCATATCTTGACTTAACCCATTGACCTGACTCCGTGGTAAGTCGCTTAAAGCACTTGTGTTACGGGCGCCAGATAACAGAGGAATCACACATATAATACTTAAATCTTTATTTTACACCCAGACACAGAAAAACACAAATACCATCATATTAATATTTGCACTGGGTGGGAATCGAACCGACGACCCCTGGCGCATAAGATAGGATTATTATTATCTGCGCCATCGGGCCTATTAAATAACATATTTTTTCCATGTATCTGAAAAACATTTGTTAAGTTAATATTTATGCTTTGAGAAAGTTTGTATCCTATATATGATATATGTACTTCATCCTGCCAATAATTTATATTCATCATAATTACAGCCATTGGAAGTCCACTGTTGAACAAAAGCCTCCCCAAGATAGGGAGAGTTTTGCCCATAATTGCCGCGCTGTGCAAGCGTGTTGGCAATCGCAGAGTGCAGCTATCGCGATGGAGATGCTGCTGCCCATCCCCACCCTGTGAATTTACTCTACGCTGCCAGTACCTTAGTCGCCTCTGACGGCACCAGGTTTAGAAGCACTATTCTACTCTGCTGGTATCTTACGGTTGTTGTTAATATTAATTTGTAGTATAAGTGTTATTTATTAACCTATAAAGTTAACTATATACCTACCTATATGTATATATAAATTTATCTTTGCTGTCATGAATGAATAGTACGTAGGTACCCAGGTAAGTATACCTATGTATATATATATGTATATATAGTGTACTTAGTTACTACAAATAAATAACTTATTTATCTCTATAAGTCTATAACGTAGCTTAAATACAACAAGGTAAGGACGGAAGCAGCTTATCCATCGCGAAGTTAGTCTCTACACTCTACCACCTCACCTGCTTGAAATTATAGTCAATGTTCTAGATTTGTTGGAGAAACCTATGACCAGCGATGGTCGTTCTACCGCTTCTATGATGATGAAGATGTCATCCTAAGGTTGCCTGGAAGATATTACTATGACATATTTAAACCGAAAATATTTTATTAAAATAGTAACATTCACAAACACACACACACACACACAAATTCACAACTTGATGAATAAAGTAAAGAATATAAATTTATATTTATACTAGCGGCCCGTCCCGGCTTCGCACGGGTAGTCATGAATAGGTACATAATTAAAAAAAAATGTATGCTTATCTTAAAGCCTCTCTGTACACTACGTTGGCTGTGGTATTTGTAGGTGGTAACAAAGCGTACTAATTTTCAGGAGATCCTACTTGAGAAAGTGCCAAATACTACTGCTCTTATCGAGTTAGTTACACGATGCGCTGCGTGGCGGCCGCCGCCTGCATGTAATTTTATTTTAATTTCATGATATCTTTTGAAGGGAATGTCCGTTTTCAATAATTCAAAAAGTAATCATCAGGTATTAAGACAGTTTTGAATATTAAATTATTTATTTGGATAAAAAAATATAAATGGTATGGACAACACGGTCTGATTTTGATTCGGGATTGCTATAAATTTGTTAAATGTAAAAAAGTAGTTATAGTGACGTAACGGCAATAGTTACACATATGGTCTCTTAAAGTTTTTTGTAGATATTGATATATTCTATAATATTGTCAAACAATTTTTGTCCTATTAATATTCTTCGCAGCGTATGCGATGAAAGACATTTTGTGACTAATTTATAGCCTTTGGTTGGTTTTAACAGGAATTTCTAAAGTAATCTAGTACTAAATATAGCCTATGTTACTCAATGATAATGTAGCTTTCTAATAAAAAAGAATTATTAAAATCGGTCCAGTACTTTTTAAGTTCATTCGCTACATACAAAAATACAAATCTTTCCTCTTTGTAATATTATTGTAGATATTGTAGATTAGATTTTTCACACAACATTGCAAACATTAACCTGACTTCGTAGAAAATCGCCTAGAGTACTCGTGTTAAGGACATCAGACAACAGAGGAATCACAAATATAATACTTACATACATACATATAATACTTACATACATGCAACAACAGACACAGAACAATCAAGAATAAATAACATCATATACTTAAATGTTTGTTCTAGGTGGTGATCGAACTCACGACCTTAGGCGCATAAGATAGGACTACCATGTACGCGATCGGGCCCGTCAAATAACATTATTTTTTGCCACGTATCTTTAAAACATTTGTTCGGTTAATAATTAGAAATTTTCTTGTAACGTATCAACACTTACGCTTGCATTCTCACACAAAAGAATCAAACAATAATAATCTTTCATCAAAAATCAACGTAACCACAATGCTGTCTATCAATTGATTCATAACGCGTGAAATTGGATTTTGGTTAATATTGTTAGAAGCATGTGTGGTCGATGCTGCGAAACATTCGCACAACGTCAGCAAATGACGCGGAAGCGTTGCGAAAAAAAATGGCGGAGAAATCATAGCACATTGAATGCTGACAATTAGAATTTAAATATGGAACTAGGAAAGTCAAAAAACACAAGGTCACAGTTCAATCAATATTGGATTTAATGTTAAACATTAGTGTTTATATTTAATTGAATCTCGCATACACCTGATGTTCCCTATAAATTAGGGAAAATTAAGATGATGACCATTGATTATATTCTTAAGCGAAGTGTTGGTCAATCTAACTTGATCTGCAGAATACAAGCGGTACCTATTACTGGAAATCTCTTAAAGAGGCCTATGTCTAGCAGTGGACGCCTTTCGACCAGCATGATAATGATAACGATCATTATCATACATGCTTATATATATTTGGAAATTCAAGAAAGATTGACCGCACACTGTATGGTATAGAATTTAACTACATTGTTGATGTCATTTAAAAACGCATCGCAGACATTTACTGCGTGCAATTTAATCGTAATATTTCATTTCAAATTACTCGAAATATTTATTAATAAACGTTAGCTATTACTTAGATAATAGTGATATGATTTTTATAAAGTAATTTTAATGATTTTGTGTTGATTGTAAAATAAAATAGTTAATAGGTGTAGGAAGTATTTATCAGATCATTATTAGCTTAATTTTTGGCTTGGTTTATG
This sequence comes from Heortia vitessoides, assembly GCA_020976665.1. Taxonomy (NCBI): domain Eukaryota; kingdom Metazoa; phylum Arthropoda; class Insecta; order Lepidoptera; family Crambidae; genus Heortia; species Heortia vitessoides. The sequence goes on along the minus strand of JACJUM010003223.1, from coordinate 9,018,828 downwards.
ACTGGGTAATGTGACATAATATCTCCAAGTTGCATGGTTGGTGACTCGCTAATGACATCTTTGTGATGATACGAATCTATAGGCTACGGTAACGCTTACCGAAACGGAGTTGTACAATACAAAAAAGCAAACGGTTGCTACATTGTCAACTTAATATCGTTAAAACCATGTGGACACTGGGTGTGAAAAAATTATAGCGATTATACAGATAAAAAATAATTATGAAGAAAAAAAACATCTTCTCTAATAATGTCAAGGTAATGCCAAATTATCTTTATAAATGCCTTGGATAAGTTTCCTACACACATTTTCTTAAAATACCCATTAAACTTCTAGATTCTTATTTTATTTGAGATATTAAGTTAAATACAATTTATAAAAATCTTTTCAAATTCCTAATTACTAGACCAAAAACAAAAAGATGGCGTCGCATTTTGGCGCCAAGCCCGTCGGCGCCTGCGCAACCCGTATTACTAATTCCGCCATTGTTCAAAACGTAAACTGTTTCGTTGAGTTGTTTGTTCTGTTCACGGTGTATTTGGCAGATTTGGGATATTTTTCCTGACAGTTTGCTGATAAACATTGGTTTTTAATATCGGGAGCTTACTATTGGATTTGTTGTGTTGGCTACGCTTCGGAAGTTCGACTGTTTTTGCTTAAAACAATTTTTAAGGGATCTATCTACCCACGCTAAAATTTTTCTAAGATCAATCATAAGTATTAACATTCGGTTAATTTTTTGTCAAAAGCACAGTCTTTGGGACTAAAAAGTATTTTTAATTTTTTTTTATTTAAATGAAAATTGTAATAACTTTGGAAAATATTATTTAAATAACACATGCATTTATCGACAGCCATAATGTGTCAAAAAGAGCACGACTGGAGATGTCGCACTTCATAGAGGTGTGTTGGTTCCAACACTGACATATGGTAGTGAGTATTGGTGTGACAGAAAAAGGACGCGAGTAGAATAAATGCTGTTGAAATGAGAGCACTTTGAAGTATGTATGATGTGAGTTTGAGAGAAAGATTTGATGAAGATTCGATCGATCTGGTGTAAAAGATGATGTTGTGACAACAATAGAGCAAGGAATGTTAAGTTGGTTTGGACATGTAGAAAGGATGGATGAAAGTAAAATGACTGCACAAATATATAGAGCAGTAGTGAATGGAAGTGTTAGTATAGGACGATCGAGGCGAACATATCTTAACCTGGTAGAAGAGATATTAAAGAAGGGCCAGGTTAGAAGTACCAAGAATAAACGATCGTGTATGAAAAGACTAATGCAAGTGAGGGAAGCAAGCGAGGTACGCCAGGATCATAAGTGGAGATCCATAATATTTGCCTACCCCGATTGGACATAGGTGCGATGTATGATGTATGTAAATAACATATAAGCTATCGCTTTTGACTTCGTTTGCGTGATTAAGTAATAGTTTTTTTTTATTACAGAGCAAGTGATATCAAGACATATCACAACTTTACATCCGCAATGTTGTCACTCTGCACTGATCAAAATAGAAGATCTCATGCTAAGGTCCAGGCGACATTGGTACCTTACCGCCTATTTCTACCGCCAAACAGCGGTGTTCGCATGCTGTGTTTCGGTTTGAAGGGTGAGAGAGACAGTAAGATTACTGGGTAATCTGATATAATGTCTGCAAATCACAAAGTTTGCAATGCGCTAGTGATATCATTGTCATAATACGAGCGTCTATAGGCTCCTGTCACGCTTACCTTAACTCGGACCGTATACTTGGTTTTCGACTTAGAGTAATAAAAAAACACCAACTATGTGTAGCTAACCTCATGCAATATTTCATTTAGTTCCATCAGCGATTTAGTCGTAATAAAATATGAAACAGACAGACTTTCATATTTAAAATATCAGTACAGATTGTATGGCTTTGTTGCAGATTTTTTTTTTTTCCAAAAATTGCCGGTGTCGAAAACTGAAAAGCGCAGAGCCGCCAGCCCCCATGCGCGGTGTTCATTTGTAACCCGATATTTTATAGGCATTGTTTAAACAATTGCGTAAGTGATTGTGCCCTCAGGGATCTGCACCTTGCTGGGACGATGAACTGCAGGAGGAAACCAACCGGAAATTGATAATTTAAAAGAGTATTTCTTCATTATATGCCAGGTAGGACGCCTATTAATGGGTCTTACAAAATTCCCCGGTACTAGCACACAAACATTTTCACATATATATTTAATTATTATGTATGGATGTGGTGTTTTTGTTTATATTAGTTAATAAATAATAGGTGTTTAAAGCATTGAAAAACATGTTTAACCTTATTTATACTTTAATTAAAAGGTGTGACAATCTCAAAATAAGTATTTATTATATTATAATTTGTCAAACTTTTTTTTTAAAAGACTATATCGACAAACAAGTGTAACGTATGCGTCTTAGTAAGTATCACCGCAATTTATAGATGCTTGATTTATTAAAAGGATATCACTAGCGCATTACCAACCTTGTGACTTGAACATATGTCATATTACCTAGTATTTTCACTGCCCTTTTTACTAATGCGAACAATGCTATTTGGTGGTAAAAATAGATACCAAAACAGACAACCTATGTATGACGTCTACCTCATGGATAGCTAAAGTCATAATCTATAAATATTCGTGTCGTTACAAATATATTAGAAGCACGTCGCCAATCTGGTGATTTATAGATATTTATGTATAGTCAGTAACTCTGATACAATCCCTACTTATATCCCTACTAATATTATAAATGCGAAAGTAACTCTGTCTGTCTGTCTGTTACGCTTTCCCGCTTAAATCTCTCAACCGATTTGATGAAATTTGGCACAGATAATCTTTAGACCCTGAGAAAGGACATAGGCCATTTTTTTATTCGAAAAAAGAATTGTGAGGGGTCGAAAGGGGTTATGAAAAGTTGTATGGAAGTATCGCTATTTTTGGAGCTAGAAACTTGAAACTTATTTTTCAAGCCATTGATTCCATATAAATAAACATGACATTCAAAGTTTATATAATTTAAGGTAAAGAGGTATGGTGCCCAAAAAAAAAACAATTCCCCCTGAAGAATTCGCGGGCTCAGCTAGTGTTTATATAAAACTATCTGTTAAGACATAAATAAATGCTATGAAATGTCTAAGTTGTATAATTTTTATATAGACTTTTAGTATATTTCTTCTTTAAATCATGTAAATATATGCACTAATTGTGCAAATCAATGTTTATACTCATAAAAATTTGGCATTTTAGCTATAAATATTTAGTACTGGTTCGGTTATGCATAATGGCGTCCTTATCTATCCCGTAACGAGCGTTAGCATACGCTCCGCATTCAAACAGGGGCAGGATAGGGGAGGGGAGATGTGCAAGGGGGGAGGGGTACGGTATCAGGTTCCCGGAGTTGTCTGTTCCGATCTGGATAATTTTAGCTGGGCGCGAATTGAACGAGGAAATTCCTACTTTGGTGGCGTCCTATGCTCTATCCTATTTATGATGCCCTGGTAATTCATGATAATTGGTGTTGTTTTTATTTATTTGTGTTTCAGTTTAACGATGGATTAATTTCGAATTGGCGAGCTGATATTTTCAATGATTGTTTATGTTGTTTTGATTTCCAGGGGACATTTATTTTAAAACTGTTGTTTGTGTGTAAATTTTCGTGCTAATAATGACCAGTTTAGCTTTTGATTGTAATTCAATATGTACAAACTTATGCATTTATTGATTACTAACTTTCCGTACGCGACTATGTACGCGAACTCTTTATATCTTATCCCTGATGAACTCTTATTATTCCGGGAAGCAGTATTCTTATCAGATTTTTTATCTCAGTGCAAAATTTTATCTAGATCTGTATTGGCTTAAAAGAGTAACAAACACTTATCCTGTGTGCATACAAACCTTTGCATTTTTAAAAGATATTTTTATTAATGATAATATAAGCCGTGTAGTTCCCAGGCAGGTTAAAAAGTACTTCTCTTTCTACCAAGTGATGTCAGACGCGCCTGAGATAGGTACCGCAGCCAATAGATGGCGGTATATCCAACAGAACAGCGGCCTTCAAATGCGTTGAGATAGGCAGCTGCATCTTCATCGTGGACCTATTATCAAGATGATTACCAGGATATGTGATCACCAACACGCAGCATAGGGAAAAAATCCTTTCTTGTGAAGGCAACATTCCAAGCAAGCTTTCCTTCTATATTAATGTTGAAACTAAAGATTCGTAGCGAAAAGGTTCAAAAACTACGAAGCCGAGTTAAGAAATTCTTTAACAAATAGTAAGCTACAATCTTAGAGGTATCTAAAATAGAAATGTAAACGAAATGTAATTTCTGTACGTTTGTAACAAATAAACTCATAAAGTTATTAAATGATAAAAAAATTATCTTATTAATATTAGAAAGTCTAATTATCTACCAGCAATATAAGCTATATTTTACGCCCATGCTTTTGCCGGAACAGGGGTGAAACCGCGAAATGCTGCTTTTAGTTCGATTTATTGATAAATAAATTAAGTAGATGAAGTACGTAAGCTGGAAATTATGTAGATGGTACGCATCCGCCGGGTGCGTGGTTTCATTTACTTTTACACATCAGACTTTCTTTCATTCTGAGGATCCTGATCAAGATAATGAGATAATCTTATCGAAATCGATTCGCCATTTGTGTAAATCTGTCCGTCTAAAATGGGCTAAATTTAACTTCGAACGATTCGGTTCCAAACGTACATCTAAAGCTTATATAAAACGTGTAAAAACATTTTCACATATCATGCAAATATAGATAATTCATGGGCCTATTTGGTTAGTTCAAAAAAAATAACGAAAGTAACTCACTGGACATCAGGAATTTTGGAATGCAGGCCACCAAATTAAATGTACTGGAAACTAAATAGCAAAAAAAACAATTACATCGCTCAGACGAGCGTACTCCACGCGTCTCGAGTGACGTATATTTTGGCGCCATCGCAAGGAACACGCTATTTTGAATCTCGTTTTCTTTTTTTGTATACCTACAATCATCATATTATTCGGCCAAACGAATTTCGAACTTACTTTTGCTAGTGATCTAAATAGAAAAACCTTTTTTTATAGACAAACTTTTTTGTTTTTTTTTTCATGTATACTTGTATAGCAGCGCCCCTTGCGTGCTTTTAAACTTGTTATTTTGTAAACTTTTCTATTGGACTTTGAATTTTATTATAATTGCAGTAAATGCTAAAATCAGTTATTATTATTATGATTTAATGGAAAAAGTGCTCAAATAAGTCGAGTGTACCATAGAGAACTTAGAAACACTTTTACTATACCCGTAAGTAGCACGCATCATTTGATACATAGAATATTGTCTCTTTATTCGTTTATTTGTCGCAGATACGTAATACGAGTATTATGTTACGTCGTTGTTGATATTTTCTGTTTGCATTTTACTATTATAATGTGTAATTATGTAGAAAAGATCGGATTCTTTTTGCGTATTTAAGTCCTTTTTTGTATATTGTTGCTGTATTTTTAATAAACATAAGAAAGTCTGGCAGTTTGGTTTGTGGTTAAAATTTACCCTAAATTAATTCTATCCATTTCTACCCAAAGCTAAGATATAATGAATGATCTAGGCACAACAATTATAATTATTATTGGAGCCGGAGAACGTTCACTGCTGGACAAAACTCCCTGTGAAAGGAAGAATATTGACGTATTCGTAATTGCCGCACTGGGCAGGCGTCGAGGCAATCACAAAGCGTAATACTGCTGCCCAATGGGCAGTGCCCATCCCAGTGATGTTATAATTGAGCTGCGCTATCGTTCATCAGTCTCCTTTTAGGACACCTAGTACAGATGGGAGGTACTATTCTCTGCTAACTAATGCATTTAAATTTAAGTTATATATATCAAGGCATCTACACAAAATATAAAGTCTCTCATCGTATAATTATAATATATAAACAATTTTAAATGTCACGTGCAACTTGTGCTATGACGCAACTAAACTAGCATAAACACCCAGACTTAAAGCAATAATTTTAGTGTTGGTGCACAATTCGCCAGGTATGCAATCGCAGAGTGTAGAATCGTGTGATACCTGTTACAGTTTGGTCTCGGAGAGGGGGGGGGGGTACTATTCTACTCTGCCGCTATCACCCGCCATTTTTTTCCTATTCATCAACTACTTCTACAACTAACTTCTACTATAAAATACTGTATTATAAAGCTAAAATTAAACTGTTTTTAAAACTAAATTCAGCAAATAGTACCTGAACCCTCGACTAAAGACAAGGCATAAAATATATTTAAAAACGTATTTACAAAACAAAGGCTGTGTAATTTGTGCGGCTTCCCGACCCTTCCCGGGAAACGTATCCCGGGGGAAACCTTTTAGGAAGCACCTCCCCTCCGGCCCGGGTGAAAAGATTAAATTTGTCTTTTTTCACTTGTTTACGGAAATATAAAAAACGGAATTCGTGAGAACCGTCTGCGTGTCGTTTACTAAAGTTTTTTCACTGGGTTTCTTTCGTTAACTTATAAACTTATGTGTTGGTTTTGTTATTTTCTATTCTTTATGAGATATATATTTATATAGATATAGCCGTGGGGTGCCGGCGAAATAGAATAGTACCTCTGTACCAGGTGTCGTAAGAGGCGACTAAGATACAGAAACCGAGAAATGGCGGTATAAAGTGAATTATATAATATTAATATAACAACATTAGGTACCAACCTATTATATTTTTGTTTGTTTTGGTTGAGGTAAAAGTTTGTTTTCAAATTGTTTTTTTACATTTATTAAAAAAGATTTACATCTTTTTATTTTTTTGTTCTTCTTTGTTGTTTTAAGGT
>JACJUM010003223.1:8722080-9006988 GCA_020976665.1 Heortia vitessoides | reverse complement strand
GTGAGATGGCGAGAGTTCCTCGAGCAGATCGCCCCACCGGGAATTCCGCACTTCGTTAATGCGCGCCCTTACAGCGTACTGAAGGGAGCGCATATGAAGGCGGTTTTCCTCGGTGCGGTAGACGAAGTAGGCCCGCATAGCGGCTTTTTTATCTCTAATGAGTTCCTTGACATCCTCGGGCAAGATCAGACGATGATTTCTCATCGCCGGAACCTGCTTGGACGCACCCCTGACGGCGTCCGTCAAGTGACTCGTTAGAGCTTCGATCGCGGAGTCAGTTTCCTGTCTGGTTTTGATCGTTTCCGGGATAGATTTCAGTAGGGGAGCGTCAGTAGCTGCGAGTGTTTTCCCGAGCTTCTTCCAGTCCACCACTGTCACCGTCTCCGGAGCCGAGCCTACGGGGGGACCTAGTTGCAATTTGACCGGCATATGGTCGGACGACAAGTCATGAACGGTTTCTATAGAATGCAGCGTCAATGCCACATTCTTCAGAAGCGCCATGTCGAGTATGTCCGGCCTGTGATTAGCCTGGTTAGGGTAACGCGTCGGCGCCGAGGGAGCCACCACGACGAAGTCGAGCTTATCAGAAAGGTCGCACATCCTCGTACCGTTTGGGGTAGAGGATACGCAACCGAACCGTATATGTTTACTATTGAAGTCGCCGGCAATAATGACGGCTTCGTCAAGAGCAAACAGCGCTGCGAGATCCGCCTCTGTTAGCTTCCCCTGCGGGGACAAATACGCTGATACTATAGTGACGGGGCGATGACCGGTCATCGCCAGACGGCAAACCGAGACTTCGATGTCTGTGAGCGCGGGCGGGGGGTCGACCGGGCAACATTGTAAAATCCGCTTACAGTAGATCAGAGTCCCACCGCCCGGGCGGCCGACTCTGTCGTTCCTAACCGTCCTGTAGTTGGCTATGTTGGGGGTCCGCCTACTGGGCTTTAGGAAGGTCTCTTGTACTAGGAGGATATCCACGTCGTGATCGGACAAGAACTTTGCTATCTCCGTTTTTTGATCGCTCATACAGTTGGCGTTGTAAAACGCCAACGTAAGCGAGCGGGGTTTAGATCGCGCTGACGTCCCTACCATTAATGTTTAACGAAGGAGGCCAGGGTCTTAATTAGAGCCGGATGCTCCATCGACGCCTGCATTAGTGCCCACTGCGATTGGGCCACAGATTTGAGGGTTTTCGCTTCGGCGAATTTGTTTAGGAGGAGCGGTATCTCCTCGATGAAGGGTGCAATGCCGGCCGAGAAGGCCATCAATTCGTCTAAGTCCTCCGGCGAGAAACCTAGACCAGCCATCGGGGGCTTGGTCGGAGGCGGGGCCGAGCGCGGTGTCGAAATTGTTGATTTCACGGCTGACGGTCTCCCTACTGTATTGCCCCTCGCGGGGGGGTTATTTTTAACTAGGGAGGCTGGCGCTCTTTCTACGGTATTGCCCCACGCGGGGGGGTTATTTTTGACGACGGCGGGCGCTGCCACTGTTTCGCGGGTGCGAAGCGCGGGGAATTGCCTATCATTCTGTAGGTTGGCCACGAATGGGCGCGAGTGATTGGACTGGGGTCCGGAGGGGGCCCGCGAGCCCTGAACCGGCCGACGACCAGGCCTCGGCGCTCTGCGCGGCGCCTTGGGACAACCGCGATAATTCGCGGTGTGTCCCACCTCGCCGCACAGGACGCAGGCCGGTCAATCAACGTTGTCCAATTCGCAATTTTTCATCGTTAATGGGTAGCTGTTCTTGTGACAGATTGGTATAATATTGTCACGGAGCACCTGGTTCTGTGCCCTTGTGTTCCCTTCAACGGCCAAGTCACACAACACTAACTATAATAATAAAGAAATCGCAGTAAGGAACCTTAGACTTGGCACGATTTTGCCTAGATTTCATTACATTTTAGAGATGAGCAAGCAGTTCCTTCGAGACTTGGCTAGTTTTTTTACTGAATGTTTTTTGTTGGATTTTATTGACGATTTAAGAGACCTTGTAAACATACCTACTTGAAATAATTATATTTTACCTTGACTTTACTTTAAAATCGAATTGAAGCAAAGCCACAGACACCAGTTAGTGTCAAATAAACGAGCTACGTCCGTGAAAGTAATTTTAATGAGTTATGAACATATTAAGCTCGTTTATTAAATGAACACTAATACAGAAAACCCGTAAGACACACAGACATAACAAACAAACCATTCTACCCGGCCGGTAAGTCGATCAATACAATATTGACCGACCGGGACTCGAACCCGCGCCCGCAAACAGATTAACGCACAAAACAATGGCGGCGGCGGCTAAACACCGAGGAATAATATTATTGTTGGTTTAATAAGAAAGCTTTCTGATTGTCTTGTCTGTTTGTCCATTTGTCTGGCTCGGACCTGTTTGGTCGCCCGGTTAATGCTGAGAGCCTCAAGGTCGTTGGTTTGATGTTTAGTCTGGTGAGTTGTGTACTTAACGGCTTTTTTGCTGCAGCGGTGCCTTGGTTCACATTTTTAAGTCCGAGATTGGATTCCGGGCATGAAGATGTTTATTGTAAATTTTTTTTTAGGTAGGTATGTTGTTACTTATTTGTCGGCAGTCACGACGGCAGGACGTCTTGTGGCTGATATGATGATGATGATGATAATGTAGTTATTTATATATTCAGTTTTGATGTAGATAGGTACCTATACACAGTCAATATATATACCTATTATTTAAATAGTCAATAAAAATACTTATACATTTTTTAAATTGCCATTGTTAAAACGTGTCAATAACAAGGTATTAATTTTCTTTAAGAGATTTATCGTTTGCACTCGGAGTAGAGAGAGGTACTCATTAGTTCCGAGCAAAAATTTCTTGCTAACCCCGAAGTAGGCGCAAAACAAATTTAATATGGCGTTTGTTTGAAAACAAACATAAATATAAAACAGATCAAGTGACTCCGGCACACGTCTTTCACCCAGCACACAGATCGCTTATGTAAATTGATACCCACGTACGTATATGATGGGTGTAAATTGTGGGTCCTAATTCTATTTACGCAACATCTCATTGATCTGACTCCGAAGCTAGTCGCTTAAAGCACTTGTGTTACGGACATCAGACAACAGACGAATCACAAATATACAACTTAAATACATATATTTATCTCGGCTGGCTTCCCATTCGAGAACGTCGCAAAATTCGAGTTCTAACCACACTATTTTCAATACTTTTTGATCCGTACGCACCAATTTACTTAAAGGACAGATTCCAATTCCTATCTTCCTCTCACGAACGTAATCTCCGTTCTTCTAATACTTTTTCGCTCTTAACTCCTTCTCATCACTCTAGTTTTTTGACAAACTCTTTTACAGTGACAGCTATACGACTCTGGAACGAGCTTCCGTTGAATATTAAGCAATCCCCAAACAAATTTAACCTGAAACTTATTTAATGATGCTGCTTCTCTAACTTTATAAGCCTATTTCTGATGTACGTTATTTTATGTATATATATACATATATATATATATATATATTTATATCATATGCATTTACTGCGTTTATTTATACAAATATGTATGCCACGTTTATTTATTTTGTATACATATTGCCTGCACCACTATATATATAAGTATATATATATATATATTTTTCAGTTTTGTGTAATGGTTGACTGGGAGATAATGCCATCTGGCATTAAGTCCGCCATTTGTACATTTTGTAACATTTTGTGCAATAAAGTTAAATAAATAAATATTTAACTTCCAGACACAGAACAAACATAAATATAATATATAAATATTTGTCCTGGGTTGGGATAGAACCCACGTTATTATATATATATGTAATATCACACAACATCTCATACATTCACCTGACTCCATATATCATCATGTAAATATTTGTCCTTAGGAGGGGATCGAATCCACGACCCATGGCGCATAAGATAGGATCACTGCCATATCATCAGAGCCTGTCAAATGTTAATAGAAATTGTTTTTATTTATTTATGTCGGTATTTATTAATTAATTTTGTTTTTATATCTTACAAATATAAAAATATAATTAGTTATTCGGTAGTTCCGATCTTGTGGCCAGGGCCCGTGGTATTTATATGAAGAATATTTCTGTTTGTTCTGTGTCTGGGTATTAAATATGTATTACATTTGTGATTCCTCTTGTTGTTGTTGTTGTGTGTTCTTTAAGCGACTTATCTTAATCAGGTCGATGCAGTCGAAACTCTATCGATATTTTTTTTGATTGCTCACGTTGGTTTATGTTATTGTATAATCGTGAATTAGATTTTTTTAAAATAATATGTAAAAAAATAATGTTTTTAAAATAATGGGTCAAAGTACTTCGGCATAAATTATATTTTTACTTTTGTTTAAATTAAAGCACGCTGTATTGAACCGTTCCGTAGGGAGCCGACCACGCGTCTAAGATGCGCGGCATGGTACCTCGCAAAGATACACTCGCGAGTGGTAGTGGCAAGCACGGCGGTGGGGCGAGGCCCACCTCCCCCTCACCCGCAGCCACGCGGCCTGCTTGCATATTATAACGGTAGCAAGCCTTCTTCGACAAATAATGTTATTATGAGTATATCTTGAGAGATAGACATATACTGTCACCGACTTTTTTTATTATTGAAAAGGAATAATTCTTTCATACATAGTTTTTGAATAACTTAAACCGCTTATGCAGCGCATGCGACGAAAGACCTCAAATGTGAATAATTTTCCCCGTTTATGCAACATTTCTCACTGACGCTTCGCTCCTATTGATTTCAGCGTATTGTTATAAAGCCTAAAGCCTCCCTCTATAAATGGACTATCCAACAAAAAAGAATTATTCAAATCGGCCCAGTAGATCCTGAGATTAGCGCGTTTAAACAAACAAACAAACTCTTCCACTTTATAATATTAGTATAGATTTGGCAGACACCATAATAAAATTGGCAGAAGTATCCCCGTCGCGAAAGCTGCGCTCTACGATTGCCAACACGCTTGCCCAGCTCGGCAATTATGGGCAAAATTCCCCCTTTCTTGGGGTAGCCTATGTCCAACAGTGGACGTCCTATGGCTGATGTGATGATGATCTTAGAAATCGAATTAAAAAAAAACAGGCTGAGGTAGTTACTCAATTAGACTGTTTTTTTTGGTATGTATGTCCCGCGATATCTCCAACTGTAGTGTAAAGTGATTATTAAATCTTTCGATCGCGTATAACCTTGAGATTGTCGTTTGCCATTGGCGTTAAGTCAGGATCTGTATAGATTTTAGTCAGGATTGATGATGGGATCCTGAGTAAATCTAGGGCAGTCCTCAAATTTTATAGGCACGTACATTGTATATTGCCGTTGGCTGTTGGTTTCAAGTCAGGATTTGATGATGGGATCCCGAGAAAACCTAGGGCAATTCTCAAACTTTACAGGTACATACATTGAGTTGTAGGTAGTATCTAAAATTCTTCAAATTTTTGCATCTGGAAATGAAGCTGGTTTGATTTAGTTTAAAATTGTCTTCACGCTGCAACAATATCATTCACGCTTTCACAACTATAACGAAACTACTTTGAAACTACTGACGGGCCTAATGGCGCAAATGGTTGTATCCTATCTTGTGCGCCAAGAGTCCTAAGTTCGATTCCCACCCGAAGCTCATATTTATATGATGATATTCGTGAATGATGTTGTGGGAATTTACTAAAAAAAAACTTTATGCCAAACATATTTTTTCAATGTAGACAATGAAATGCCGACTTTAATTAATATCGAGAATAATTGTAGTTTTAAACAAGAACGTGATATTTTTTATATTTTTGTGCTATAATATTAAAAAAAATATAATAAAATGTATAGTTTTAAATTATAGAAGATAATTAACACCTCTAAAGAGGTTTCTATTTGTGATTTTTGTAAAAAAAACAATTCTAAATATTTTGTCTGTCTGTCACTTTCTTACGGCTAATCTCTGAAATGGCTAGCCCGATTTTAAAGGGACGTACACTGGCAGCTAGCTGATGTTGTAAGGAGAAATTTAGGCATATTTGTTCTTCCAGGAACCGTTCTTATAAAATACTAGCAGATCGCGCGGTTTTACCCGCTTTCATTTGTAGAACAAATCTGTCGACGTTTATGCTACGCCTTTATTGATAATTGGACTATTCAACACTGAAAGAATTTTTCAAAACGAACTAGCGGTTCCTGAGATTAATGAGCTTAAACAAACAAACTCTTCAGCCTTATATTAGTATATATTCAATCTTAACTTCAACAAAAACAGTGTGGATACGAGATCAATACTCACTCAAACAAAACCTGACCAATAAGCTAGTGCAGTAAAACTGGTAGCAGAAACAAAGGCTTTACTCTATTTCCTTTTTCAAGACTGCAAATTGGTCATATGTTTGCGTCCAATATTGGCCATTACAATTACTCGAACTTACTGTTTTGTTTGCGGTGGCTGGCCGCAAATATTGGCGCACGTTGGTCAAGCCCGAATGTGGCAGCGTTTGTTTTGCTGACTGTACCATGTTTAATGAGCCGTATAATTATACTTTTGAGTAAATAATGAGTTTTAAACGAGCCTTGTGGAGGTACTTGTATCGGGGGTATATACTTATATTGATAATTGTTTTTTATGTACCAAGTATTTAGTGTCCGTGTACATAAGGAAATGTCAAAAATGAAGATTTACGAGAGTACAGGATAAAGGTTTATTTTGCTCTTGAAGAAATCCGATTAAAACCTTTGTTTTTGATATTTCCTTTTCTATAAGTAAGTATCATCATCATCATCATATCAGCCGCAAGACGTCTCCATCCAAGAACCTCCAATAGGACCGGTTGTATGCGGCTTATGTCCAGCGTGATCCTGCGGTTTTAGTCAGATCGTCTGTCCATCACGCGGGTGGACGACCTACGCTGCGCTTGCTATGGTCTCCAGAACCTTACGACTCCATCGGCCAATGGTTCTGCATAACAAATGCCCTGCCCACCGCCACTTCAACTTACTACTCCGTCGGGTTATGTCGGTAACGTATGCACTGTCATTATATCATCATCATACCAACCATTGCTGGATATAGGCCTCCCCAAGAAAGGGGAATATTGCTCGTAATTGTTGCGCTGGGCAAGCGTATTGGTAATCGCAGAACCTGTGAGTCCTGTGCATTTGTGCTGCACTGCTACGGATGGATACGCTGCCATCTGTCGGTTCTGGTACCTTAGTCGCCTTTTATGACAACTGGTACTGGGGGAGGTACTATTCTGCTTTACGGTTCTTATATATCTCTTGGTTATATTGGCCCTGTTTGTTTTTGATTTCATGGCACTATCACTAATTATTTATTTAAGTGCTTTGAGCGACTTATCACGGAATCAGGTCATATTATGAGTTGTTGTGGGAATTTATTTATTTATATGAAATATTGTTACACTTTATTTTTACAATAATATTTTTGAACATTATGCGTTCACTGTTCATAATAAAATAACTCTTCTAGCGGCTTCAAAACGTGGTTAACTTTTTACATTTTTTTTGCTTGTCGTTTCAGTTACCTTGCGGCAACCGTTCTCAATAGTGACAAAAGGTGTTGTGTCAGGATTATTTTGAATTGCTAGTTAAATAAGTATAATAGTGTTTAAGTATAAGTTTTTAGAGGGTTTTTACTGGAAGCTAGCTGTTATTTCGGTTTCGATAATTGGACATAACTTTTGAACAACCACTTCTTATAAATTTTACTAAGTTTAATTAAAAATTAGCTTATGAATAATGGTATTAAATATTTTATGAATAAGTGAATGAATACTTTGTGTTAAGTGATATATGTATAAATTAAGTGAAAGAGAACTGTTGGCCACGAACCGCTCTGCAGTTTGGCAGATTATAGGTAATAAATCGAAAATGTACTGCATTGGAAATAATTATTAAAAAATCTTGTACTAGCAGTGCACCTCGGTTTGACTTGCGTAGTTTCCGAACCTGCAATAATATAATGATATAGCTTACATTAATAAAATTTGAATGAACATGTGAACGAACATGTGCCATATTTGAAAATCTCGAAATTATTATTGGACATAACAAAATTGCTTAACATTTTTTTTTTATACTAAACTTCAGCGCCTCGCGGTGCTGTGCAATATTTCAAGCTTACAATGCAGTTTTGGTCCTGCGTTGATATGTCAGTCAGTCAGTCAGCTTATCCTTTTATATATATATATAGATTTCATGTATATAGATTTTATCCAGTCTGGAATATTTTACGGAGTATGGTTAAATTATATATACATTGACATGTTCGATTAGTTGCCACTGACAGCCGTAACAGGGAATAAATTATATTTTCAACATATGAGATACATTTTGAAAAAAGTAGGTATATATAATAAAAAACGGTGAAAACATAATTATCAATGAAAACAAATTGTACGACAACTTTAAAGAAAATCATCTGTGTCTTACAAAAACAGACTTTGATATGTATGAATGTTACAGGACCACACTGCTTCTTTAATACCACTATGACGCACATCTTGTCTGACTAACAAATCAAAACCTGTATAATTATTTTAGTAGTATATATATTTCAATATAATTGGTAATTTATATCACTGCCCTGGAAAGATCTGGAAATAATGAATTGAACAAATATAATAAGTAATGTATTACACATTAATATAATATAGGTACAACAATGTGAGTCACCAAAACAGTGATGCCTTTGAAATAAATCGCATTTAATCCATTCAAACCCACAGCATTATTAAGATTTTTTTCCCATTCAATTATCGGCTTTTAGACTTCAGTGCCACGTGGCGCTAACATTTTGCTGTTACCCTAAAATGCAACACAAATTTTATTTTCCGGAAATTTTAATCTTGTCACACGATATTCGACTTTAAAACCTTGTATCAAGATGCATGTAGACGGAAAGAGGTGGAATAATAAGTATGTTTCGAAAAGCATCATGGCCGCGGAGCAGTAAATGCGCGCCAAATCACCTGTCAAAACGTAATAAGGAGTCACGTGCCTTGTTTTAGTTAGTGAATTTCGAGAGGACTCAAATTTGAGGGCTTTGTTGACGTAATGGATCGGGGCTCGCCCTATATGTAGAAAGCAATGGGTTCAATTACCTGCGTGGATAAGTATTGATAATATGAACGCAATATAATTAGATTGTTTATTCCGTGTCTGGTGGTTAACGTGTAAAGTGTAATGGGTACCAGCAGGGTTGAATAGTACCCCTGTACCAGGTGTCGTACCAGAACCGACAGATGGCAGTATATCCGTCCGACACAGTGTAGCTCAAATGCATAGGGTGGGGATAGGCAGCAGCATTTCCGTCGCGAAAGCTGCGCTCTGCGATTGCCAACACGCTTGCCCACCGCGGGCAAAATTCGTCCTCTTCTTGGTGAGACCTATATCCAGCAGTGGACTTCTAATAGGCTCAACACATGAGCTTTAAACTAGTTAACACGGGGTCAGGTTAAAGTGTGCAATGTTTAGTGAATTAATTCACTTACAAAAGGAAGTTTTTAAAGTAAATTTATAACCGGTGTTCGCATTCGGTTTTTACTATCCTCGCGCAAGGGCTATGCTATTCTTGTTGGGATCGTTCCTATTTTATGTATGTGTATGTATTCTAAGCCGAAGCAAGTACCTTGGAGTATTTATTTTACAACCTTTTATAGCTATCCACCAGCAACGTCAGCCGTGAGAACGTCAAGCTATGTAGTCATTTGCTTTAGGGTTATCGGCAGAATAGAGTGAGGTCCCGGAATAAACATGCTAGCAGGCGGCGTGGATTAATACATCCATCCGAAGAATGGATGGCGGGTATCGGCATGCAGCATCCAGCTATGCGATTATTAGGTGCAAAATTCCCCCTTTCTCGGGAAAGTCTATATCGTGCTGTGGTGGACGATGAGTCTGTTTTTATAGTTTTCAAGTTAATAATATTAGAAGAATAGTTGGTGAAACTCAATAATGAACAGTAGATTCGGTTAAGATTTTTCGTCTGGGTTTTTTGGAAGACTAATTCTATCGCTGTCACATTAATTTTTATCATTAAATTTCACAGTGTCGTAGGAGGTGACTAAGGTACCTGAACCGACAGATGGCGGTGTCTGCATCCGAAACAATGTAGCTCAAATGCACAGAGTGGGGATTTGCAGTATAGATAGCAACATTCTCGTTGCGACAACTGCGCTCTGCTATTGCCAACACGCTTGCCCAGCGCGGCAATTATGGGCAAAGTTCTTATTATCTTGGGGAGGCCTATGTCCAGCAATGGCTGATAAGATTATGACATTGTAAGATCCATTCTTTGTTCTGACAAAATAAAGATGCTACATATTCTTTTTAACTTATTAAGATTGCGCCATAACCCACGATAGGTCAGTAAGTTGAGAGAAGTAGTAATATCGAGTGTAAAGGACATTGTGCCTTGAAGAGGGCCCTAGCCAATGGCATTACGGAGTAAACAGTACGGGAGACGTCTCCATTACGCGAGCGTGCGTGGGTGACGCAAAATATTTTATATTTGTGACACAGTTGACATTTGATTGGCAGTACATTGAGTAAGCTATTTCAAGGCTAAAAAAATAAAATAAATTCACACAGCATTTCATATATTGACCTGAATCTGATGAATATTTGCATTTGTTATGTGTCTGGGTGTTATTTATATTATCCGTTTTCCGAATGGTCGCGGATATACCGCCAACTATCGGTTTTTACGACACCTGGTACAGGGGAGGTACTTTTTTACTGTGCCGGTATCTCACGGCTAAGGCACATGTCCCTTACGACAATTGCATTAATGACCGTCGTTATGGTTACTATTATTTTTTAATTGTCTCCCACTATTGATGATATTTAAATACGAACCCTAGAGTAAGTTACTGACACAAATGTGCACTACGTATCAATAGTAAAAAACTCTACATTGTTACTGAACGATATTATTTCGACGCCTCTACGAGAATCATCTCTACATAGAGGCAGTAACTTCAATATTTTACTTGATAATGCAGTTATATTTTAGTTGTTTACGACATAGTTGGAGTTGCTCTACGTGATCATAAACACTTGTATGCTATTGCTTATTTGTCTTAGCCTTAACTTAGATAACGGGATTCCGTTCAAATTGTAATTTACTATAGATGTATGAAGCAGTTTTCCACCCATGATTGCTGCTTAAATCCCTACTAATATTACTAATACACGCGACAGTTTGTATGTTTGTCTTTCATGGCTGAACGTAATTTATCGTAGTTTACCTAAGTTATAGACTCAAATCTAGATTAATACTTAAGCTTTAAATTGCTTCGCTATTGCTATTTCGCTCGCTCGCTCGAAATAAAAAATAGCCTACCTATGTCCTTTCCTAGGATTTAAAGATTAAGTGTGCCAAATTCCATCAAAATCGGTTGAGAGGTTTAAGCGGGAAAGCGTAACAAACAGACAGAGTTACTGTCGCATATATAATATTAGGAGGGATTTGCACTTAAAATAACACTACTTTGTTAACTGCAACTGTAATGATAGTTTACTAGATTAATGCGATAGTGTGGCAAACAATAAAGTATATATATTATATACATATCCTAAATACTACAATTATGAAACAAAAATAACAATATTTATTGAATAACAATGACTGTACAAACTACAAAATATTACACGTAAATATGTCGACTCGTGTGGTACCGGCAGAGGAAAATAGTACCTCCCCCTGTACCAATAGTCTATCACGCTTGCCCAGCGCGGCAATTATGTGCAAATTTCCCCTTTCTTGGGAAGTCTTATGTCCAGCAGTGGAGTTCTAAAGACGGATGTGATAGTTTCTTTTAATTCAAGTAAGCCCACACACCAAACACATTTCTAAATCATAATCATTATACAAGCCATTAAAAGTCCACTGTTGTACATAAACCTCGCCAAGAGAGGGGGTATGTTGCCCATAATTGCCGCGCTAGGCAAGCGTGTTGGCAATCGCAGAGCGCAGCTTTCGCGGCGGGGAAGCTGTTGCCCATCCCCACCCTGTACATTTTACACAGCCGACTTTTTAGCATTGATATACCGCGATCTGTCGGTTTTGGTATATTAGTCGCCTCTTACGATACCTGGTACAGGGGGAGGTACTATTCTACCCTGCCGGTATCTCACGGCATTTCCAAATAGTTAACTGATAAAATTAATAGATCCGATAAAAAGAAAAATTAACATTCTTTATAATAACAGACGTAATCAATTACCGGGATCGCATAACTGGCCAGGAGGTAGGTATATCAAATTATGTTGTTACGCTAACAAGGGCGCTGAACCGGGGTTCCAAATTTGAAATTCGAATAATTAATTCGCGCGCGTGCGAGCGGCCGCGTAATTATGGGATGTTTGGCGGGGCGGCCATTGTGGCGGGAATAAGGCCGGGGAATTACTAGGATAACAGATGTTAGGGTTGAGGAAAATATTACTCGTGCAACGGAAATCAAAACAACTATACACACTTGCTTATAGTGGCACAGTTTGCGTAAAACATAGATAGCTCTATTTAGACTTTTGTTTTGTTTTTATTTCATGTTAAATTACCATTATTGAAACTTTACGGCTAAATAATATAAGTCATCATTGTTATCATCATTAGGCTTCCTCAAAAAATGAAAAGCATTGCCTAAAATTACCGATATTGGCTGGTATGCTAGCAATCTCAGATCGCGATCGATTGATCTTAGAACTCCTGGTAAAATAAAAGGTACTATTCTATTATGTTGATACCCTACGGCATATACACCAGCTTTCCTAGTCTTCAATTTATATCTCTCAGTTGCCTATCATTTTTAAACATATAATGTAGAGTGCGGTAACAGCAGAATTTAATAGTACCTCCCCAGTACCAGGTGTCGTAAGAGTCGAAGAGATGGCGGTATATCAATCCCAAACAGAGTAGTATAAATAACGTAATAGAGTAGATTTTCACCACGGTTACCCGGCAAAGGAATTATGAGCAAATTTCCCTTTTCTTGGGGAAGCTATGTTGATCAATCAAATTCGAAAAGAAACTGATGTGTTTTTTCGTTGGATAGATGGATTCGTTGATGTTGTCGTAATTTGACTAATATAATACGAGGCAAACAATAAAAAAAACCAGAGAACATGGTCATCGCATCATCCCCCAGGAAGCGGAGGCCCGCTACTCGGCGGTGTCAGGTTCGCGCACGGCCTGTGAACGGCGCGGCGTTACGTTCGGTAACCATTTCATGCTCTAGCTACTTGCACTGTGGGTCTGGCAGTCTTAAATGGTGGCCTTAATCATTTAATTTTTATAAATCACAAAGTACATTAACTCCTGGACAGCACAGATAAAGGATGTTAGTGGGAGAATATATGACTGCGGCTCGCGAAACTTTCTTCGATTTGCCACTAAAATAGCTCTTGCTCAATCCCTACTTCTACCAGTCCTTGATTATGCCGATGCCAGTTATCTTGACCTTATAGAGGATCAACTTGAGAAGCTTGAGCGTTTTCAAAATTTCTATATCAGATTCATTTTTAGTTTACGTAAATTTTATCATGTGTCCAACTTTCGTACTAAGCTCAAATGGCTTCCTATCCGACTTCGCTGGAACGCTCATGTCCTCTCTTTGCTATACAAGCTATTGTTGTCTGTCAGAGAATTTATCACTCAAAATGCTTCCGCATTCTACAACCTTCTATAGCAAATTCGTATTTGAATGTATGTGTATGTTTATATATGTATGTATATTTGTTTGTTGTACTAAATACAACTCAGACATCCGTCAGCTTCAACTTTATATCTATCTAAAGGTTGTCTGTAAAAAATTGTATTTAGCGATAAGGCCGTCTCTTGTACCTACTATTCTATGTTTTTGTTATGTTCTTGTGTTTTCTATTGGTTTACAATAAAGAGTAAGTATATTATTATTATTATTAGTATGCCTACTCTTCTATTTACTCTGATACTTTATTAAATAAATAAGACATCAGATATTTGCCGGTGAAACCTATTTGTCGTAATAGATTTTCTATAGCTGCTATGATTATAATGACGTCGTAATCTTGTTGTCTGGAATCATATAAAATAATAATATGCGAGACAGTTACATGTAGCACATCGGGTACCGGTAGAGTAAAATAATACCTTCCTCTTTACTAGTATACTTTACGACAGTAAAAGGTGACTAAGGTACCGGGAACCGGCAGATGGCGGCATGTTCACCCGAAATAGTGTAGCTCAAATGCAACAAGGTGAAAATGTGCAGCAGCAATCCCACTTTGAAGCTATTCTCTGCGATCGCCATCACACCTGCTGAGCACCGTAATTATGGACAAAATTGCCTCTTTTGGGGAGGCCTATGTCTAGCATTGAATCTCCACTGCTGGACATAGACTGTGGCTGCTCCGATGATACATGTGGAAATGTAACACATATTTTTGGGTTCAGTCGTTCCAGATCAAAAGCCTCTATCCTTTTCTAGAATTTAAGTTTCAGATCAGTTTTTTAATATGAATCTGGTTGAAAATTATTAATATTTTTGTACATCGGCAACTGAAGTTAGCACTGTGCATCGTGAGACGGTCTCGTCGCGGTCAGCACGCTGGCGACTTGCGGCCTACCGCGGATACATTGTATGCAACCCTGGTGCAGCCAACCACATTGCCGGCGTACCAACGGCATTACTAAAGGATAATTATTTAGCTTTTTTATTATTTCATAAAAGTTTGACAGCTTGTTTTTTTTCCATAATTTGCTTCGAATAGTAATGAAAAAAAGAGTATGAAATCTGCTCCAGCGTTCTCCTTTTGAATTTCTGACAGTTAATTCGAATGTAATCATATTTTTTGCATTAAAATTTTCTCATCGAGTTATAATAATCGATTATTATTATTGAAACTAATATTTTTCAATGCAAAATCTTGTTTGATTACATTTTGCATAGGCTATTTTATATCGCAATGAAACCTTTATACAAAATTACAAAATAAGTCGGGGGCAGCTACTTAATCTTTTTGTGAATTTAGAGACAAATAATTGTAAGGGTTTTATATTTAACCATAACAGAAGAATTACCTTAATTATTATTAATATAAGACTCTCTACGAAATCTCCGGTGTGATCGCTAGATACAAGAAAATATAATGACTACAAAAGGGCACCATTTCTACATATTTACAAAACGGTAGCACTAGCAAAGTAGGCACAAGAAAAAATAATGCGTAAGAGAAACGTTTGTGCTAAAACCTCCCTCTCAAGGCTCGCGTCGATGGCCGAAAGCACTTTCAGCGCGCAAACAGCGGTGTATCGGGTTACGGAATCTGTGCAGGCGTCTGTACTTTGAAGGCGAACGAATGTTTCCCGTTGGTTATGTTTGCCTGGTACTTTGATTTGATAAACATCTAAAAATAACGTTTAAATATACTATTTATTATATTTAGATAAAAAATAGTTCGTATAGTCGTCGACTTAATCTTTAAGTTTAGTATTGTGCGGCAACGGTTCTAATAAAAACTTCAAGGAAACTTAACGAACATATCAACTTATCAGTTAATACCGCATTATTTGAGTTAAGCTTGTGAGGTAGACGTCATACAAAGATTGACTGCATTGGTGCTTCACTCACCTATTTCTATAGCTAAATATCATTGCTGTGATCAGGTTTGAAGGGTGAGAGAGGCAAAAGACAGGGTTATACCCATAATTGACTTAATATCTTTAAATCGCACGGTCAACAAAGCGCTAGTAATATCCTTGTGATATCACTAGCCGGTTTGTCGACTTGGTTTTAAAAAAAAGATGTCTGTCGTTTGACAGTTGACGCGATTGACAGAATAGACCAAAATTATAAAGAAGAATAAGCTGAAGAATTTGTTTATTGGAACGCGCTAATCTCTGTACAGATAAAAAAAACAGTTTAATAGTCCATTTATCTAGAAAAGCTACTATTCCCCCTAAAGTCACTAATCCACGTGGACTAAGTATCGTTTAAAAAAGGTTCATTCATTCGCTATCGGCTGGGTATTATTATAAGAGATTATTTTAAATAGCATCGATTACAGTTTCATAGACATAGTTAGGCAGGGCCAGCTAATTATATATAAACAATACTAACTTTCTGCCTGTTTGTCCGCAAGGAATACTCTATATTTCGTCCCTTGGGAACTCTAGTCTTCCCGGGATTAATATTCTATATTTAATCAAAATCGTTTATCGGCTAAGCGCTATAGTTTTACGTTTTAACTTTATGGATTAATATTAAAGAGTTTTTTAATCCTTAGCTATCGTATATTGTTGGATATATAATGCGTCATATAAGCGAGGTTTTCAGCACAAAAAGAACACTAGGAAAAATTTAAAATGCCTGCTAAGTTCTCGGTAGCATAATGGTCGTGCAGTCCCTCGGTATGGGAAAAATGGAGGTTCGAGTCCCACCTGACACCTGAGTCAAGTTGATATTTATTTTTAGTGAATATAATGAATTTGCTTTAAAATATAATGAATTAATTTATAATCGCATTTACTGCAAAAGTTTAATATTATTCATAATTTTGAATGAGATAAAATTTAAATAATAAGATTTGTTTGAAAGAATAAGATTTGAAAGAATATTCAACTAGACATTGACTTAGTAAAACTTGAAATTTTTTACTACACTTTTCTATAAATGTTAATAGTTTTAGTTATGTGTAATTTGTATTACACAGTGCATTTACTTTTAAAGTATTTACAAGGGTAACCCATTATAAATTGTTAATGGACGATCGAATTGAATATTCGGTTGATCAATCAAATGACTAGCAGACGAAACCCGCCATTACCCTGTTTGCTTTATTAAAAGGGGCAAAGGAAACAAACATTCTGCCTCGGTTTGGAAATAAATCGATACGAGTGTATTGAGGTTTCATGCATTGGAAATGTAATGTTATTCTAGAAGATTATATAGGATCATTTCAAAGAAGACCTTTTTCATTATTAGACCAAGTCGACAAATAAGCATACAGTCTTTTAGTAAGCGGAACTGCAACCTATAAATGATTGTAATATCACAAGGATATCACTAACGTTGCCAACCGTGTGACTTGAGGATATTATGCAACATTACCCAGTAAATTCACTGCCTTTCTTTACCTTCAGAGCGGAACACAGTAATGTGAACACTGCTATTTGGCGGTAGAAATAGTTGAGAGTGAGGTATCGATGCAGAATGCTTTACAGATAATTTCTGCCTAGTTTTCTGTTTTCATAATTATCTAGTACCTTTCTTTGTACTTTTTGATTTTTATTCGTTAGATACCTGAGAATGTAAATAATACTTTCATAGTCACAGGATAAAAACGGGATCGGGAAATGTGTACGGAAAATAATGTTTTACCTAATTAACTAAAGTAACTAAATTACAGGTAAAAGTTATGATAACCAAACAACACTCCCTCAGTCACGGAATCAATGGATACATATTTTTAATAAGTATATAACCTTCTACAAGCCAATAATAAAAAAATAGATTTATTGGGTACAAAAAAGTTTTTATTTGCATACTAACCCAGCACCCCAATATTTGCACTCATCCCCGAAAGTACCAGGGTGGCAGGACGGCGGCGGAGGCCGGGAGTGGTCCGCAAACAAGCGGCGCCGGGGTGGCGCGCCCGGCCACCTGCCCAAACCTCGGCTCGATATGTATATAATACTCCTGCTGATTTTTGAAGTCCCACTAACTTTATTATAATCCATACTAATTTATACTCATACGATGATATCTCTGTCGTTTTGTTTCCACGGGAAATTAAAGTTGATGTTGTTGAAGTTGAGAAACCTCGATGAACCTAGTAAACCCATTCCGAAGACTGGCTTTGATTCAAAGCCATGCAGTTTATATTAAAATAAATACTTTTTGTCGTAAATATCGTTTTTTGCTTAATATTTCTTTATATTATGAAGTCAGCAAACAAGCATACCGTCCGTTTGATGAAACGTGAAATTTACGTAATCGCAGCCTATAGACACTAGCGTTAAAACAAAGATATCACCAGCGTGTCGCTAACCCTGTGAACGGAAAATACTATATCACATTACCCAGTAATTTTACCGCATCTCTCACCCTTCAAACCGGAACACAGCAATGCAAATGCTATTTGGCGGTAAAAATAGGTCAGAGTGAGGTACCAATCATCATCATCATCATAATACCAGCCATTGAAAGCCCACTGCTGGACATAGGCCTCTCCAAGAAATGAGGTAGCTGCACTGTTCCGGATGGATATACCGCCATCTGTCGGTTCTGGTACCTTAGTCGCCTCTTACGACACTTGGTGCAGTGGGGGGTACTACTCTGCGGTTCCTCACGGCCTATGAGGTCTACCTCGAATTGTTATAAATAGCAAGATTTTAAATAAAATATTAAAACAATACCAAATAATTACTTTAATGTTTATAGATAGATAATAAATTGGACAAATGTTAGTTTATATAAAACAATATCACCATGTTATATTCAAATGATGTTGTGATATTGTGGTGAGCGACCTATGGTTAAAAGTTTATTATATAACCAAGTTGACAAACAACATGCAGTCCGCGTGATAGCGAACATCACTGCACTCTATAAATACTCGATATATCACAAAGATATCACTAACGCTTTGCCTGCCGTGTGACTTGAATATTCTATGCTACATTACCCAGTAATTTCACTGCCTCTCTCACCCTTCAAACCGGAACACAGCAATGCTATTTAGCGGGAGAAATAGGATTATAGTTGTGGTTCGATTACCGTGCCATTACAAATTATTAACATGTTTTTCTATCGATGTGTTGTAAAAGATGATGTTGTGACAACAATAGAGAAAGGAATGTTAAGATGGTATTGACATGTAGCAAGAATGGATAAAAGTAAAATGACTACACAAATATATAGAGCGGAAATGAATGGCAGAGTTGGTATAGGAGTATAGTTGGTATAAAAGAAGGGCCAGGTCAGAAGTACCAAGAATGAACGAACGTGTATGTCCTTTCATACGCACTCATTTATTCTTGGTATTGACTTTGCTTATTTAATATCATAGGTAACGTTATTCGCCTAGGATGTCGGTCATTATACTTTCATCCATCCTTTCTATATGCTACATGAGGTAGAATTCTTACCAAGGTGGTCTGTATTGGTAACTCACTCCCACCTATTTCTACCGCCAAATAGCAATATTTGCATTGTTGTGTTCTGGTTTGAAGGGTGAGAGAAGTAGTGAAGTTACTGAATAAATGTGACATAGTTCCTTCAGGTTGGCGACTAGGCGCTAGTGATGATATCTTTAGTGATGATATCTTTGTGTTGATACTAGTGTGTATGTGTATCGGCTGCGGTGATGTTTACTATCAAGTGAACCGTATGTTTTCTGACTTCATAATATAAAAAAAATATCCAAACCATCTATGTATATAAATTATATAAACTAAGAATTAGTTTCAAGTTTCTAACATAAATAAAAACTAAATATACTCTTTGTGGGTGCGTTTATTTCCTTTAATACATTAGTTAGACTAATAATCACATAAAAATGTGTTTGTTATTGCAGTTCTTACACCGTATTAGTTTTTATCGATTATATAATTACTCTTAAAAATCATTAAATTTTTAAAAGTCGGGTAAATGTTTAATTTTATATAGTTATTTTTTTTATTTGTTTGTTAAATGACTGATTTTCCAGGAACTAGGTTGACGTGGTTGTAGGCTATATATTTAAGCAGTAGGGCGATTTTTAATCAGTTCTTCGTACTTGCACTCGCCGGGATGGGTAAACCTTGCGCCTGCGCATTTCAATCTGAAAGCAATATTTATTATGAATTAAAGACTTTCAACCTATTTAGTGATGTAGTTCATAATTCTTTTTCTTATATTTATATTTTTTTGCCACAGGGTACTGGCAGAGTAGTGATCCCTGTACCAGGTGTCGTAAGAGGCAACTAAGGTACCGACACCAGCGGTATATCTACCTAAAACAGTTTAGCTGGATTGTATCAGGGCGAGGATAGGCAGCAAATCCCAGTTGTGAAGCTACGCTAAGGAATTGTCACCACGCTTGCCCAGCGCGGCAATTATCGGCAAATTCCCCCTTTCTTGAGAGGCCAATGTCCATTAGTAGATTTTTCACGCCTGCTATGATGATTATGATATACATTAAATATATTACATACTAGCTGTGCCCGCGACTTCGTCCGCATGGAATAGTTTTTTTGGGTACCATACCTCTTTACCTTAACTTATATAAACTTTGAATGTCATGTTTATTTATATCGTTTTCTTTGAATTAGAAAATAGCCTATGTCCTTTCTCTGGGTTTAAAGATTGTCAGATTGGAAATCGGTTAAGAGGTTTAAGCGGGAAAGCGTAACAGACAGACAGACAGATAGAGTTAGTTACACATTTATAATATTAGTAATACTTACATCTTTCTTTTGTACACCTCTCACTACCTATTGTTTTTATTTTTACAGTAAAGAATTTAATATTTTAAAGCTGATGTTTCAGTCTCTTGCAATATAAGATTGCAAAGGAATCTTGCCAAATATAGTACGATTTGTAACACGTTAATTGATTACCTAATTATATAGCGAAACAAACCGAACTGCGAATTTTCAACAAACATAAGATCTATTCATGTTTTATACAAATTAGGGGTGTTTGTTTTAGTATATTTTTAGTTCAGACTCTAACAATAAAAAGACAGTGAAATATGTACTAAAATAAAACTTACATACTGGAACAATAATAATAATAATAGCACAAGTATGATATAGTTATATGCTATGTGTATATGATAAATATGTAAGTATTACGTTATTAAAATGTATCTTTTAATAATTTCAATAAAAGTCTCAATCTAGATTAGTTATCTAAGCTCAATAGTGAATTGAGAGACAAAGAGTGAATTCAACAAATCAACACCAATATATGTCTTATCCCAAAGTACCTCCCTATCTAGATGGACCGACAGATGGCGGTATATCCGTCTAAAACCCGTCGCGAAGTTACGCCGCATCAATGCTTCCTTCCACGCTTGCCAAAAGTGGCTATTAAGGAGAAAAATCCCCCGTTCTGAGGGAGATCCTACGTCTCATGGTGGAGGTCCTATGGCAAACACGTAGATCATAAAATGTTGGCAAGGAAACTTAAGAGAGGTAGTGTAATTACTAGGTAATATGACATAATAGTTTTACGAGCGTCTATAGGCTGCTGATTTTTTTTTTTTTTTCGGACGAACCTAGTGCTGGACTACTCAGACGTAAATTCCAGCGCCACCGAAAAAGAGGGCGGGGCCCCTCATAGATGAGAGGACCGATGCCCGTGGGCTGCTGTGACGCTTACCATCAAGCAATCCCCATGCAACAGTAACATTATTACAATATGAAAAGTAGCCATGTGTTATTCAAGACTACCAATTGTCTTTATGCAAAATTTCATCCAGAATGGTACAGCCGTTCCGGTGGGAAAGAGTAACAAACATCTATGCATAAAAACTCTCATATACACTCAAGGTGCCGTTAGGTACCGGCAGAGTAGAATAGTACCTGGTAAATGGGGAGGCCCTGTACTAGGTATCATAATGGGGATGGGCAGCAGCAGCCCCGTCTCGAGAGCTGGGCTCTGCGATTGGCGGCCCGATCTGCGATTGCCCAGCGCGGCAATTGTGGGCGAAATTCCTCCTTTTTTTAAAGAGGCTTATTGTCAGCAGTGGACTTTTAAAACTTTTGGTCAAATGGAATGACAAAGATGATGATATACACTCATTCTATAATTTATGAAAAATTACATGCACACTTAGCTTAAAGAGTTGGCTTTATATACTACTAGCCACACCACACAGTGTAGCTCCCGTTCCTGGAAAATCCGGAAATAAAATATAGTTTTCCCTATTTGCTAATAATGCAGCTTTTCTTGAGTGAACGAATTTCTAGAATGAATATAGTAGTTTTGGAGTTTATTCGTTACAAACAAACAAAAAGCAATTCCCTCTTTATAACATTAGCTACGAAATATTTTTTATTTTTAACAAAACATTTCAATAATATGACGTAATTTAAAAACTAACATTTATCAGCGAGTACTACGTTCATAAAATGTAAAATTTCATCATCATCATACCAGCCATAGAAAGTCCACTGTTGAAAATAGGCTTACCCCTTTATAGGGGGAATTTTGCCCATAATTGCCGCGCTGAGCAAGCGTGTTGGCAATCGCAGAGCGCAACTTTGGCAACGGAGATAATACTGCCCATCCCCACACTGTAGTATTTGAGTTGCGCTGTTTTGGATGGTTATACCGCCATCTGTCGGTCCCGGTACCTCAATCGTCTCTAACGACACCTGGTACAGTGGGAGGTACTATTCTACTCCGCCGGTACCTCACGGCAAAAGTTTCAATTTACAAAATATCTCTACTAATATTATAAATGCGAAAGTAACTCTGTCTGTCTGTCTGTTACGCTTTCCCGCTTACACCTCTAAACCGATTTTGATGAAATTTGGCACAGACAATCTTTAGACCCTGAGAAAGGACGTTGGCTATTTTTAATTCGAAAAAAGGGTTGTGTGGGGTCGAAAGGGGGCATGAAAAGTTGTATGGAAGTATCGCTATTTTTGGAGCTAGAAACTTAAAACTTATTTTTCAATTGATTCAATATAAATAGATATAAAATTTCAAGTTTATATAAGTTAAGGTAAAGAGATATGGGTATGGTAGAGGCCAGTTATAAATAAATGTAATAAATTTTATATTTTTAAGTTTCTTTTGCAAATATCATATATCAATTAGTTTAAAATAAGATACTCTAAGTTTACCAATTAAGTCGTTAAATTTTATTAGCTACCCGAAAGTTGTCCGCAGTTCAAGGAGTAATGACGTGTTTGTTTTAATATTCTTATGACAAATGCAAAATTGTGTCTGTAAATTTGTCACGCTTTCACGTCTTAACAGTCTTTAATGGAATTTATCATGTTGATAATAATAATAATAAAAATAAATTCATCAATCAAAAATATATTCCTCAACAACATCTCATACAATGAACATGAGCATTGGCACACTCATACATTGACCTGACTCCGAGATAAGTCGCTTAAAGCAATTATTTTACTTATATACATATTTTGAACTACCAGACACAGGACAAATAAAATGTCGACATATAAATATTTGTCCTGCGTGGCGATCGAATCCACGACTGACATAAGATAGGACCACTACTATCTGTGTCATCGAGCTCGTTAATATTATAGGAACAAAACCATGATTATAAGAGTACTTTAAAGAAAGAAGCCATAGTGATACGGATCTATATTAAATTTCATTCCAATCCAATTAAATTAATTATCTGTAAATTCTCATGAAATCAATTTTTTTAAATCTATTAACACCCAGACACAAAGCGAACATAACGAACATTACATATATATATATATATATTATATCAGGGATGGGGACCGAACCAATGACCTTTAGCGCTCAAGACAGGAACATTACCATCTGCGCCATCGGGCCCGTCATGTACCCGATACTATGAAATTAGTAGAAATAGTTTTAATTACAGAGGAATTACAAATATAATATCCTAACACACATAAAATCTAAATGTTTATTACATAATTTCCTGAGTATGTGCGCGTGCGCACAAGATTGAGACTACTGCGCTAAGTGTTTATGAATTTGTAAAGTATGTTGGAGCGTGGAGGTAGTCGAGGGGGGGGGGGTCGGGTGACCTTTAAGGATAGGGTCCATTCTGTGGCTTGATGTAGAAAAGACACGCGATCAAAATGACCTGATAACCATATAGTGAATCTATGACTATACAGAAGGCAGGAACAGTGAGGTGAAGATTGTCTTCTTGCAATTAAACAAATTATACATGTGTTATTCCTAACATTATACATAATTTTACATATGTTTTGCTGTGAGGTACCAGTGGAGTAGAATAGTGCCTCCCCCTGAACCAGGTGTCGTAAGAGGCTATTAAGGTGCCAGAACAGACTGATAGCGGTATATCCATCCGAAACAGCACAACTCAAATACTACAGGGTGGGGATGGGCAGAATTATCTCCGTCGCCAAAGTTGCGCTCTTCAATTGCCAACACGCTTGCCGCGAAATTTCCGCTATATTAGGGAGGCCTAAGTTCAACAGTTTTTGGACTTTCACTGGTATATAGCTGATCTTATAAGAAGTAACGGGAAATCAACATACGCGGGTGTAACCACAAGGCGCCGCTAATTACAATTATAGTATGTACTTACTTTAAAAAGAATTTTTAACACTAGTATTTCCTTTTTAATTCACTCAACATGTCACACATTGACTGGACACCGATCGAGATAGGTCGTTTAAAACACTTGTATTACAGACATCAGACAACAGAGGAATCATACATACAATACTTAAATACATATTTAACACCCAGATTCAGAACAAACACATACATTCATTTGCAAAAAACGGGTGGTTTTGATTTTAATTCTTCTAAAAAAAATGTGTTATGGGCCAGTTTTAAAAATGCCGTGGTGTTTTTACAGAAAACCACTTTTTATCCTACATTTTTGGTGCAAAGTTTCAAAAGATAATATCGGTTTTCAAAACTTCTAGTCAATTTTATGAATTTATTTCATATTCTTAATTGTCAAAACTTCATTTATTGCTGTTTAGCTTTCTCAATAATGTTAGAGAAAGTGGTATAAGCTACCAAAACTATTACGCTGCTCGGAGAGGGCTGCAGCCAATGCTCAGAGGCTAAGTGTGAGTCGCTCGACAGTTCAAAGGACCTGGCAGCGGTATCAAGACACCGGTTCTGTCGAGAGAAAGCCTGGTTCTGGAAGAAAACCATGTACCCAACCTGGGATGATCGTTTTCTTGTGAGTCGCGCATTGAGAAATCGCAAGTCTTCGTATGTGGACCTTAAGAACAACCTATAAGAAGTAAGAAATGTGCAGATTAGTCTATGGACGGTTCGGAGAAGGCTTTTGCGGCCAATATACGCAGTCATCGCCCGGCCCGCGGCCCTATGTTACTCCGTGAGCACAGAGTTGCCAGGCGCAGGTTTGCTCGAAATTGTGAGTCATGGACTCAAAAAGACTGGAATAGGGTATCGTTCTCCGATGAAGCCAGGATATCTCTGTTCGGTGAAGATGGACGTCGACGAGTGCTACGAAGACGAGAAGAACGCTTTGCAGAGGCTTGTTTTGAAGAAATCACACCTTATGGTGGGGGCTTTGTTATGTTTTGGGCAGGAATAAATCCAATGGATCGTACGGAGTTAGCCTTCATTGAAAACGTCTCGTTGACTGGACATCGATACATAATGAAAGTTCCGTTTCATTCGTCGTTTGGATTGGCCAACATGAAGTCCCGACCTCGATCCTATAGCATGTCTGGGACGTTCTGAAATGACGCATGAGATCAGCACAACCGGTTCCGCAGACCATCAGAGAGCTGAAGAATGTGATTACCGCGGAGTGAGAACGTATTCCGCAAACAAGTATCCGGGTTATCCTTGCCGTCATACCCAGAGGAATTCAAGCTATGATTTCAGATAGAGGGGGTCACACTCGATAATTTATCTGCTTTTACTTTATTAAAGAAAAAACAAATAAAAATCTTTGTTAACTTTTACTTTACGAGCATATGCACTACTAGCGAGCATACACTACTAGTGAACTTTAGCATTAAAACCCATAAATTTTATCAAAATTTTATGATAATACTGAAGAAAACGATTATTTGCTTATAAATTTACAAAATTGTGGGGGGGGGGGGTGAAACCCACGACCTTTTGCGCACAAGATAGGATCACTACCATCTGCGCCATCGGGCCCGTCATAATTGTTTGTCTTCTTTTGGGATCAAACTATAAACAGGGACACCACTAAATGCATCTTCATGATCGTAATTAAAAAAGACTAATATAATGAATGTACCAAATTTTGATTTGTTTAATATGGTTTCTGTGACCCTCCAGGATCTTTAATACTATCTATTCTCTTCTTATGGCATTTACTTATAAGTCAGTGCGTACTGTGCTTCTTATTATTTGTGAACTTTGTGAACTCTGTCAATCCAAGATCATAGGTCATTAAAATAATTCATCATCATCAAATCAGGCGTAGAACGTCTACTGCTGAACACAGGCCACCCCAAGGAAAGAGGGAGCTTTACCCATAATTGCCGCACTAAGCGTGCGGCAATATTGGGTGTAACTTCGCAACGAAAAAGCTGCTGCCCATCCCTGCCTTGTTGCATTCGAGCAAACGCTCAAATGTATATACCGCCTCTATTGGTTTTGGAACCTTAGTCGCCTTTTACGACACCTGGAGGTACGGGAGGTACTATTCAACTCTGCCGGTACCCCACGGCGTCAATTTATTCAAATAGTTGGGTCCACATAATTATTTAAATAATCTTTAACTCACTCGCACATATTGAAGTATGAAGCATAGATCCCTTCAGAAAGACCGCAGACCTCAGCCTTGGTGTTCTTTCCTTGGAAACATTTCGCGCAATTCATGATCTCGGGGTCGTCATCGATGTCAACCGCTGACGTCATCAGTATGCTTTGCATCAACACACCCACCAACAACAAGAGTAATCCTGGAACAAAAAGTCAAAGGTCAAGTTTAAAACTGTCTCGCCTGAATGTCGCTCATAAGTAACTGTCTGTGTGTAATATATATATATATATGAAAAATGTATATATATAAACTCTTAGTTAAAGGACATCAGACAACAGAGGAATCACAAATATAATACTTAAATACATATTTATGACACCCGGACACAGGACAAATACAAATATCACCATATAAATATTTGTCCTAGTTGGGGATCGAACCCACGAATCATCTGCGCCATCGGGCCCGTCAGTCTTATGGTCTAATGATCTCAAAATTCAATCAGCGAAGTAATTTTGATGATACTAGTGGTCGAATCGAGTAATTATCAGTGATCAGTGAATTACAACTATAATTAATTGATTTTTTTATTTCAAAACCTTAGTTTTATCAATGACTTAAACTATATAGCTAACCCAAGATTTCATAATGGCTCTTTAATTCATATGCCATTTTTTTCAATTAAATAATAATAAATCTGTTTATAAATGAAGATTGAAATTATTTATACCTTAAAATGCACAATAAGTGGGCGCTAAAATATTGTTTATCTACACTAAAATTATAAAGAGAAAATATATGTATTTTTGTATGTAGCGAATAAATTTAAACAGTACTGGACCATTTTTAATAAACTTTTTATTAGAAAACTACGTTATTATTGAGTAACATAGGCTATATTTAATACTAGATTACTGTAGAAATTCCTATTAAAACCAACCAAAGGTGTAAAAAAATTAGCCATAAAATGTCTTTCATCGCATACGCTGCGATGAATATTAATGATAGGACAAAAATTGTTTGACAATATTATAGAATATATCAATATCTACAAAAAACTTTACGAGGCCATATGTCTAACTATTGTAGTAACGTCACTATAACTACTTTTTTACATTTAACAAATTGATAGAAATGCCGATCAAAATCAGACCGTGTTATCCATACCATTTATTATTTTTTATCCAAATAAATAATTTAATATTCAAAACTGTTTTAATACCTGATGAATACTTTTTGAATTATTAAAATCGGACATTCCATTTAAAAGGTATTATGAAATTAAAATAAAAATACATGCCGGCGGCGGCCGCCACGCAGCGCATCGAGTAACTAACTCGACGAGGGCAATTGTATTTGGCACTTTCTCCAGTAGTATCTCCTGAAAATCAATATGCTTCGTTGCCACCTAACAAATACCTCAACGTAGTGTACAGGGAGGCATTACGATAAGCATACAATTTTTTTAAATTAGAGATTTATGGTCGTTTTCATTAGCATGCTTATCACTTACATATATGTACCTATTTATGTCTACCCGTGCAAAGCCGGGACAAGCCGCTTGTTTTATATAAAACATTTATTATCAATATTTACAATAGTTGTAAACTTTTCTGTAGACAATGATTTTTTTTAAACTCTTTTAACATTTCTCTAACATTCAAATAAAATATACCTAATTATTAAAGCCTATAGACAATTATTGTTTAAATATTTTTAGTAGGTATAATGCGAATAATATTTAGTTTCATTAACTTTGATAATATAATTTTAGTGCATTTATGATTAAAAAAATCATTTATGCACTTTTTTTCCGTATAAATTTTAACTGTCAAATCTCGAATCCATCCATTCTCGTTATTTGCGTTACAAAGCGTTACAGAGGTTTCGCTTCATGTATCAATATATAGTTATGGTACAAGTTGATAATGAAGAATAGGATAGTTATGCGGGGATATAAAGCCTACCAGAACGATATTGTGGGAGGAAATCTTATTTTTATAATATTTATGACCCCGCCCCAACTTCGTGCAAGTAGGTGCAAAGAGGATATTTTTTTCGGTTTTTGTAGGCCTGGTGAACTGTAGCATATTTTTTTGATATATCTCACTGGATTAAGCCAGCGTTTACCAATTAGCCGCAAAAATGTGTTTATTAACAATGTCACATTTGAAAACTCTAAAGTTATCAGTGTTTTTTCTATATATTATCCATACAAACCTTTCTTTTGAAACACTTTATGTGCATAGAAATCTGTTGCGTTGTTTTAAATATCGGTTTTACATAGGGACAGACAGACAGCGGGTATTGAGTTTGTTTTATTCTATGTATCAATGTATATATTTCTAGCAATTTCAAAATTCGCATACTATTTGTTAAATACTATCTGGTATCCGATTAGTCCGAGTGATAATGCAACACCAAACTATTTCTCCTTCGCTTCTGCTTCTCTGCACCATGAGATATACCCAGAAATTAAAGCGGTGGTCATTATCATCGTATTATCGTCAACATTAGCTTCCCGATCTAAATTATAATTATTTTGGATTTCCACGCGAGTTGGCAATGGCAGAGCGAAGCTACACGATGAAAATGCTGCTGCCCATCCCCGACCCACTGTATTGGAGATACACTAGTAAGGATGGATATACGGCTGTCGGCTTTGGTACCCCATCGCCTCTTACCACACCTAGTACAGAGGTACTATTCCATTCTGCTGGTACCCTACGGCTGCTATCTAAACTTTATATATTAATTTACAACTAATCGCAAGCCGACCTAATTGATTTCTGTTCCTTTTACCTCCTAAAAATGTTTTTCTAATTCCGTACTATAATATTAAGTTGATAAATAAGTTAAAGACTCTAGCGACATCACAAAGATATGACTAGCGTATAGACAACCTTGTGACTTGATGTAATGTCACATTTTCTGCACTGTCATTTGTTATTTCCACGTCATAACACAACAACGCCTTTGTTGGTTTGGAGGTAGAAATTGGTGAGAGCGAGGTACCCATGTTTAAAATCTACAACAACACTATGGTTACTATCTTTAAGGTTGATATTGCAATAAAAGGTCTTATACTAAACGCACTTTCACACATATCTACCGCTAAATCAGCGATATTATGGCGGAGTTCTGTCATATCAGCCCCCTTAAAAGTAAGATGCCCCTTCAACCACTTCTTATAGAAATGAATTTCCAGGTGGCGGCTAATTCGTATTCCTTTTAGCAATATTCACAACAACATTTGTGGTAGTTTTAACTTATTATACGTGTAAAATAATATTTTTTATTATTGATTTAAGCAGTACTTACTTGTATTACAAGTCAATACTAACACTACTTTCCTAAATGTAATATTTGACCAGCTATATTTGGTTTACAATGATTTATATGATTTAGTCGTAAGTTTTAGATTAAGTGAGTATTGTAAACTTGTTTGTGGTCTTAATAAATAAAATGAAAAATACGTTTTGTAACAATTAATATGGAGTTAATTGTACACAAGGCACAGATCTACTCATACAACTCTGCCGATTTTATCTCAATTGATAATGAACTCTATGAATACGGTATTGGGCTCAAAACTGGTTGCAGATTTTGACAGAATTGTATAGGTTGATTCGTAACCTTGTGTACGTCATTTTTCAGTATCTACGTTACTGTTTTTTGAGTATTAAATTGTTATACTAATAAGTTTCGGACACTTAAAATTAAAAAAAGTAATTTCTTGTTGTACACCCATTTGTAATAAAAAAAAAGGTTATTAAATTAATCTAATTAATATTTACAATCAAATTTTATTGAGGACTTTTGGATGTTTATAAATAATTTTTTGGCTGGATAAACCACAGATTTATACTGTAAAGTATTAACATTAATTTTAAAACTTGTTAAGAGAAAATAACCACTGTACTTACCGAAAACCTTCATATTCACCGAAATATATTGAATTCGCGACCAACACAGAACCAGACCAGTCACAAATTAGTACTAGCGAGCCATTTCGACGCGTATATTAAAGAAAAATACAATTTCCATCTGAATAAACATATGTCATACAAATAACAACTATATTTACAATGGCAACATTATATTTTCCAACAGGACATCGAGCAATTATGACCTTTATTCGCTGGAGATAAGGTCGCAGTGGATTTTTCGATGAGATTTCGGCAACTGAAAACGTTGTATGGCGACGAAACACTTGCCCAATTATGTATTCTATTCTTTGAAATTAGCATTGGAATACCAATTTCGTACGGCAGAATGTAGATATTCTCTTGTGAGTACCGTCTCTACGGCCAATTCATGTCAGATTAACCCATTGTGACATATTTGAGTAGCGTACTGCATTGTCTATTCGATCAACGTGTTTTCTTTTTAAAAAGTCTGAATATAATTTCTATTGCTTATAGTTTTTAAAAACAAAATAAATATATTATGGAGAATAGAGCAATGCATGATTGAATTGTTTTTTTTTGGCAACTTTTAGTGGCGACTTAGAAAAACATTGTAACATAAAATGTACATATAACTACATGATTTTTTTCTTTCGTTCCCACAGGAATAAACGTATTGTAGTGCTAGTAAGCCAAAACCAACTAAATAATAATACATTAAAAGAATTAAAAAAAAATCTTTTCTCACTCAAAATCTTGCAGTAGTTAAGAGAGGGATTACCATAATTTTAACCCTTTTCTTAACAATGGCGTTACGAACCGCACTTTTTCAATAAAAATCTAATTTTCAATTGATCAGACGACCTTTGACTTCTAACCCTGTTTTTTGCAAACTTTTGGCAACAAAAGAGGTCAAAATAATAGTGATATTTTGTTATTGAAAAGCCGTAAACTTTTCTTGATTGTTCCATTCATTCAAAAATCAACAGTCTTGAGATTTTTTTTTATAACAAAAAAATATGGTATTTTTACCGTAATAGTATAATGCATTAAGTTGAATTGAATTGCGTTTGAAATTGTATTCCATTGCTCATTTGGTTAACCTTTGACATTCCCCTTCCTCCTAAAAATCTCGAGGTATTAAGTAAAGTTTCTTTTTTATTTTTTTTCTATTCCTAATTTGAATTATATCTTAATTTTTTTCATGAAACCTTTTTTCATGAGCCGACTGTTGGATTTGTGTTTAACGGATAAAAATTTTGCAAGCAAACAAAAAACATATTTTATTCCATAGTGTGTGACATCTTATTATCATTCATAGTTTTATTTTTATTACTATGACGTTAAGGCAGAGAAAACCTGTGCAAACAATATTTAAATCAGTATTTGATTTGGGCAATCCGTAGTGCCTTCAATTAGTTATGTTGTGTATTAAACGCATTAACTTATTAAAGTTTGAAATTTGTGTAAATATTCTATTTAATAATCGCGTAGTCTACGATGGTCCGTGGACGAAGCAAAAAACTCGTTGGGCTCGGAAGCAAAAAATAGATAGTGAACTAGAAACAAGATAAAATAAATAATAAGGCACATTTATTTTAAATATAAACCCAAATAGGGTCAATATAAAAATCAAATTGCATTGAATCTTAACCAATACATATTTTTCTGGGAAGCACTTCATGTAATGTAGTGATTAGGTTACTTATATTTTGAAGTCGTTCGTTCAATTTAATATAGTTTTAGATGAAAAACTAGGTGAGTTTTTTTATAAATTAAATTATCAAGACGAATTTGTTTAAATTCCACCTGTCACGCACAGACAGACAAGAAAACATTTTAGATTGAATACCCTTTACATCAATTTACATTTAGATGTACCA
The DNA here is from genome assembly GCA_020976665.1 of Heortia vitessoides. Classification (NCBI taxonomy): domain Eukaryota; kingdom Metazoa; phylum Arthropoda; class Insecta; order Lepidoptera; family Crambidae; genus Heortia; species Heortia vitessoides. The sequence continues at coordinate 8,974,770 of JACJUM010003223.1, read as the reverse complement.
GGAGCGCATAGGAAGTCAAGACGAAATGTTGACAGCTGATTGACGTCTCACTCGCGCGGCGCGGCCATGTTGGATCGTCGCCAGCCAGTGTTTACAGCTGTGAAAAACTATACAGCTTTAAATCGACGGCATTTAAGGTTAAATTCGAACGAGTTTGTTTATACTGTGACATTTTTAAAATTGTATGTCTTCACTAATGTAATGAATGACTAACAAGACAGAACTAAACTAAATAGTAGAAGAAGCGACCCAGCTGTGTCCGGTGGCTGCTTTAGTTTTAATTCTAAATGGGCACCAATTGGAAACTGCCAGGCGTGAAGATGCGTTTAGAGATGTCTTTTAATATTAAAACAGATTTACATCCTGTAGGATGTCACCATTAATATATTACAAGAAGTCATGAAGCGAATATTCGCATCTCACAACTGGAGTTGCCATAAAATGGAAGGTAATTTAGTTTATTCCGGAAGAAATATTGATAACGCTAGTAACAATTGATCTTTTAAACTATGATAGTTGCTAAATTTCTTTTAAAATCAAATTTGATCTTTATAACAAGGGGTTAAGTTCCATTGTTGTAATAATATAGACAACAGATGTGCCTACATGAAAATAATTAAATTTAATATTTGTGTTATCATCATATAAACCATTGGAAGTCCATTGCTGGACATAGGTTTCCCCGAGAAAAGGGCAATTTTGGATGGATATACCACCATCAGTCGGTTCTGGTATTAGCTGGATTTTACTCCAGTGCTATATAATGGCAGGGATACGAAATGCGTCACCTGATGATAGATATCTATATATGCTACAGCTAGCATAATTTTGGTATGAAAATTGTTATGTTAATAGTGCCCCGCGTTCACTTGCCTATAAAAATGTAACCTAAGTTTCTTCTTATGCCATTAGTGAAAATCCCGTTAAAATCGATCCAGCCGTTCCAGAGATTAGTCGAAACAAACAGACAGATATGTCATTTTCTATGTAATTTTCATATATACTTTTAAAGACATTTAGTGAAGAACTGTTGGATTACAAACATACACTTCAAGTTAGTTTCCAAGCTGCCTGAAACTGAATTTTTTTTTTTATTCATTAATTTTTACTGTTTTCTTTGCACCGACACTGGCAGAATCCTTTGATCTAGTTGGTCTATATAATCATTTTTGTCGCACCTTTCTGAACTTCGTGCAACGCACCTACAGTAAAAATCCATCTGGAACTGGCATATTAGTATAGGTATTATCCATTGACTTAAATGTTAGACATTTCTTATGACAATAAAGTAGTGGGCGTATGTAGTACACTGAAGTGTTTTAGAAAACTATACAATACTATAGAACAAAAAAAATAGTTTTCGCTGTTTAGAAAAAATGGCCATGTTATTAATGCTATTTAAAATATATGTAACCAATATCTATTATTACTTCTTACAATAAAAAATGTGTTAAGTTTTTTGAAAAGTCAAAGGTCACAATAAAAATAATCGAATTACAAATATTTCATTGTGTCAATTACCAAAGGGGTCAAACCAAAGGGTAAATAACAAACGAGAATAATTTTTGACACACGAAAAAAACAATCTACGCTGACCCTTCCTACGATTGTGGTCCATATTTCACGGGAAAAGGTGACAGGTAATAAAAAGACCATTTTTTTCCGATAAAAACGTAACTCAAAACCGCATTGCACATGCGGACGATTTGTAAGAAAAATATCATTTTTTACAACATCCCTCTCTATGGTTTTGGCGCAGAAATATCGAATTTCGAATTGTCTATTTAGTCCGTTTCATTCTTCGGTTGCTAGTTCCTATTTTGTACATGTGTTTCTGATGAAGGCTGATTGACGGGGCTGCACAAATTTCCTCTGGCTTTTGTAAAAAAAATAAATAAAAGAGGTTTTCATGCTGGCTGTTTATTCTCAACGTAACCGAAAAAAAAATACAAACGACAATCGTACATTTGAATTTAGAACGCATTGTTTCTTTTCGAGGTTGTCTAGACTCTGCTAATATGTCGCCGTCATTATTACCTTTGTGTTTTAATGAACTATGTAGGCATTAACTTATAGCATTTACGCATATCCAGAATTATAACGAGCATTGTTATACAAATTTTTGACATAACAATTAGTGAAGGCTGTTAGCTTTCCGGCATGGCACTATGGCTGTTTATGTCTAATCGTTAGTCACAAAATAGGCCTGACTGCGGGGAAAACAATGAGCAGTACTAAAACAGTCATCACAGTAAATTGACTTTCAGCGCCATTAACTAAAACCACCACGTTAATTAACGCTGTTCACACTTAGTATCAAATAACTGTATTTAAATAAAATATAACGATCACTGAAATAACCCGCCGGTCAAATTAAAAATAAACTTTTATTTTTTGAACCGCTCATTAAAAAGTATACGAAGTTTTAAGCTAGGAACGAAGGAGTATCGGATGGCAAAAATATTTGTCATACCAGGAAGGGTTCGCCCTTTACCCCAGTGACAGATGGACAAACATAGCACGGAGTTTGTTCATATGGGTGTGACAGTGAAATAATATTTAAACATTAATTTTTAAATATCTTTTTACTATAAAATAGATACAGCGATTTTAAACTGAAAGTGCTGAAAGTGTTGTGTTTCTAATAGTTTAATAGTAGTAGGGTACCTCACTCTCATTATTCCTACCGCCAATTAGCAGCGTTAGCATTGCTGTTTCGATTTGAAGGATGAAAGAGGCAGTGAAATTATTGGGTATGTGTGATATGTATCTTCAGTTCATAAGGTGAGCGATGCACTAGTGATATCTTTGTGATGAGACGAGAGTAATATAATAGGCTAAGTGATAACTTTATAACATAAAAAAAGAAAATATATTAAAATCAGCTTAGTAATTTAGAAATTATTTCTAGACAAACACCGTGACAAGGCTTTTTTATACATATAAATACTGAAATAATAAATGTGTATTTAATGATTGTATGTAATAATATTAAGGAAAATAATTATTTATAATTTTATTATTAACATTTACGCTCTAGCTACCTACTTTGGTAAAATAGAATTATTTTTAATTATCTATTCTGTAAAGTGATGCATTAATCTTTTATTTTAAATGGTTACAGTTTCTCTCTCGAATATAAAATACAAGGCTAAATAACGTTTCATGGATTTTTCTATTAGACTAGGTATATATAAACAAGCATATAGACGTTCGTTATCACAGGAATATCATTTGTTTATCTTTACCAACAATATACATTACTCAGTAATTTAACTGGCCTATTTTACCCTTGAAATCGACAGCAATACGACATGACACTGCTTATTGGCGATAAAAATAGAGAGTGAGTTACCAATGCAGTCAAAATTTTAATAAGGCTGCCTCAAGTGAATTGAATTCATTGATTTATTAATAACACATGAAATATTTATTTTTGTAATATCACATATATAATTTATAATTGAAATTAAATCTCTTTGTTTTTATTTTGGTAACATGATAGATGTACCAGGCAACCATTAATAGACAGCAGAAACTACTGATGAATCGACATACGCATCCGCTTCATCAACTTTTTACGCACCGATTCAAACCACCAAAACAATTCGTCCGTCAACCGTTCCGATCACACACGTTACAAAAAGGTCGGTTTAAAAAAAAGAAGAACAAAACACGCACCGAGATAAAAGTCCTTTAGCTTTTTCTACAAAAAAATAAAAATTAAGAAAACTTAAGGCCGCGCCATACTGTCTGCTATCCGGTTTCTGAACATATTAAGTTACGTGCGGCTCACTCGATCGCTTTACTTTATTTAGGAATATAAAAAATATAATTTTTCTTTATTGAGATAATGTGTGGGACCATTGGGAAATTTTACGGCTTTAACAATAAAGAAGTTTCTATTATACACCATTAATTGCTAAAGATTTTATATTTGACCGGTTGACTCGACAGACATGTCCTGTCTTAACGATATCTCTTTGATTCGAATTGGTATAATTAAGATTAAAACATATATATTTTATTTAATAAATATGTTGATACAAAAGTGTATTTTTTATTCTAATGCATTATGATATACATTATATTTTTTTTCTCTTGCGCGTATATTTATAGTTTGAGTCAATATAAACTTTTTTAATGTAAAATCATGACATTTGACGTAGAATTGAAAGAATGCGTTATTAACTCCTGACAATAAAAAAGTCAACAAAAAAAATGTGAAATCGGTTTAACCGTTCTCGCGCGATGGCATGACCAAGGGAAATTGGGAACTAAAATTTTAGGCATAGATAACTTGTCTATGGTATACAACATAATTTATTTATAATATAAAATCGAGTAAGTTAACAATAAAGATTTCTTGCAATTCAAGTAACGGATGCAACATTGAAAAATATCGTACAAAGTACCAGGGAGTCATACATCAACCCGAATGCAATTTCCGATAAAACTGAGTCAGCGCTGAGCACGCGGCGCCTGCCTGCTGTCGAGACGCCACACTTCTTGGTGTTTATGCAACCCTGGTATAACACGATGTGAAAACAAACAAAAAACAAAGAGTTGCTAAGTTAACGACAACAATAATTATTGAAGTCGACTTGAATTAAATTAAAAATAAGTTGAAACAGAATACTGAGCTTGAAATATTTTTTTTACTCTTGCGATTTTGTAATTAAACTTTATTGCACATGCAACTTGTGAATTAAATAAACGCAACAGAAATGTGTTTCAACGAATTATTTATTGTTCGTTGGAATGAATCTCTGTCTGTGTAAAACTTTTACGACTTAACAGATCCTAATGAAATAGTAGCTTCATCGTTAGGTTAAACTATCATCATCATCATATCAGCCATCTAAAATCAACTGTTGGAATAGGCTTCCTCAATATAGAGAGATATTTGCCCCTTATTGCCGCGCTGGTCAAGCGTGTTGGAAATCGCAGACCGCAATTTTTGCAATAGGAATCCTGCTGCCCATCTCTGCCTTGTGTATTTGAGGTGTACTGATTCGAAAGGATGAACCGCCATCTATTAGTTCTGGTACCTTACCTCTCCTCTTACGACACTCAGTACAGGGGGAGGTACTATTCTATCGCCGGTACCTCACGGGAAGTGAGGTGAAAGATTGATAAACATAAATGAATACTAACTTTAGATTAGCTTTCTACCCTATCCCCTTTTATTTCCATTGTAATTTCTAAGGGAGTGAATTGGTTGTAATACTTTTAAGAAATCATCGAAGCAGTCGTAATAAGTCTACTGCTAGGTATAGGCCTTTAGGGAATTTTACTCTTAATAGCCCCGCTGGGCAGGTGTGGTGGCAATCGTAGATGGTGTAGCAGCGTCCCGCGGTTTCACTCCCTTAGTTCTTGTTACGGTGAGAATACGTACATAAAATGTAATTTATGTCATTTGGTAATAATTTCCCTTGACATTAATGAAATATTTTATATAGTTGGTCTAGTAGTATTTACACATTATACAGAAATACAAATATACATATATATATATAGGTAACGCTGCCGCGAATTTTTCTTCCTTAAATAAAAATAGCCTGAGTTACTCTTTATGATATGAGCTTATTATCGATAGTCCCGTTAAATTCCAGTCGTTCCTGGTAACTAGAACAAACGGACAGACAAAACTAAAAATAATGTTTTTATATGTAAGTACCGTATATACTTATATGTGGATTTAGAAAAAGCTGTTATTTTCTTCATCATAACAGCTATTGGAAGTCCACTGCTGGACATGGGCCTCCCCATAAAAGAAGTAATTTTGCCTATAATTGCAGAACTGGGCGAGCATGTAGGCAGTGCGCAGCTTACGCGATGAGAATGCTGCTGCCCATCCCCACCATATGCATTTGAGCTACACTATCTCGGATGGATACACCGTTATCTGTGGGTTTTGGTACCTATGTCTTCTATTACTACACCTAAATATGGCGGTATATCCATGCGAAGCAGTGAACTCAAATGCAGAGCGAGGATGGGCAGCAGCAGGGGATTTCCAATGGCTGATACGCTTCCTTTCACGCGGACTGTATGCATGTTTTTCGAGCCGGCCTAATGATAAAAAAATAACAATAAACTACTTTATATTAAAAATAGCGGCGTCATATTGCGATGTATTGTTTAGAGGTGAGTATTTCCTAGAAATGCAAATGGGCAAGTTGTTTCATGTGCCGGTTCTAACCTAGATTGTCGAGTATCGTGTTGTTTTACTTCTGCAGTGCTGTAAGCGAAACGTGACCTTGGCCATGAAACTGACGTTCGCTGGTCAAAGAATAAAAATGTCCTCATTAGATATACAACCTAATCAGAATGTAATAGCGTCATCCGAGTATATTCTATTTATCATTATCATAGCGAGGCTAGCCGTGAAGTACCGGCAGAGTAGAATTGTACCTCCATCTGTAGCAAGTGTCGTAAGAGCCGACTTAGGTACCAGAACTAACAGATGGTGGTATATCCATCCAAATCAGTGTAGTTAAATTGCCCAGGGTGGGGATGGCCAGCAGTTGTCCCTGTCGCAACAGCTGCGCGCTGTGATTAACAATACGCTTGCCCAGCACGGCAACTATGGGCAGATTTCCCCCTTTCTCGGGGAGGCCTTTGTCCAGCAGTGGACTACCAATGGCTGTAATTATGATTAGCATAGTTGCTGTAAAATGTCCACAGCTCGATATTTGCCTACCCCAGAATTAGTTATTAATTATAGTCCAATCCAATAATGTAGCTCAAATTCTCAGGTCGGGGGTGGGCAGCAGCATCCTCTTTGCGAAAGCTGCGCTCTGCGAACGCCAATACGCTTGCCCGGCGCGGAAATTATTGGCAAATCCCGCCATTTTGGGGAGGCCTATGCCCAGCAGTGGACTTTCAATGGCTTTAATGATGATGATGATAAAATTGCAGACCACGCAAAGAAAGCTGTCGCAACATATATTTTTGCCCGTTTTGCCACATTTTTGCACTCCGCTCCTATTAGACGTAGCGTGATGTTCAATAGCTTTACTCCTTATTATATCAGCTATCTGCCAGTGAACATCTCATAAAAATCGGTCCAGCTGTTTCATAGATTACCTCAAACAAGCAGACAAGACAACCATTTATTTGTATTGATGTATTGACTACCGAAAGGCAACTCATTCAATTGATGGCAGTATTTACGGTTCACAAACTCTAGACATCTTACAATTTCGCGAGATAGACTTTAACTAACGGTATTTGTTGGTTCGCTGGTATATCTGCCTAAAAAAAGATACTCAAACGCAATTAAGCGGAGATGGGCAACAGCATAAACCTAAAAAAATTATGGGTTTTAATGCTAAAGTTCACTAGTAGTGTATTCTAGTTAGTATTGCATATGCTCGTGAAGTAAAAGTTAACAAAGATTTTTGTTTGTTGTTTCTTTAATAAAGTAAAAGCAGATAAATGTTTAGTATCGAGTGTGACCACCTCTAGCTGAAATCACTTGAATTCATCTGGGTATGCTAGCGAGGATATTCCGGATACTTGCTTGCGGAACACGTTCCTACTCCGCGGTAATCACATTCTTCAGCTCTCTGATGGTCTGCTAAAGCCTCCTCTTCGCCTAAAGTGGTCAAAGCGGGTTGTGCATGAGGAATTAGAACTTTCGTTATGTATCGACGTCCAGTCAGTGAGCCGTTTGCAATAAAGACTAACTCTGTACGATCCATTGAATTTATTCTATGCCTAAAACATAACAGAGCCCCCACCATTAGGTGTGATTTCTTCAAAACAAACCTCTGCAAAGCGTTCTCCTCGTCTTCGTAGCACTCGCCGACGTCGATCTTCACAGAACAGAGATATCCTGGCTTCATCTTGACTTACTATTTCGAGCAAACCTAAACCTGGCAACTGTGCTCACGGAGTAACTTAGGGCTGCGGGTCGAGCGATGACTGCGTATATTGGCCACGAGAAGCCTTCTCCTGACCGTCCATAGACTAATATGCACATTTCTTACTTCTTCGAAATTGTTCTTAAGGTCCACATACGCAGACTTGCGATTTCTCAATGCGCGACTCACAAAAAAACGATCATTCCGTGGTTGGGTATATGGCTATCTTCCAGAACCAGGCCTTCTCTCAACAGAACCGGTGTCTTGATACCGCTGCCAGGTCCTTTGAACCGTCGAGCGACTCACACTTAGCTTCTGAGCCACGAAGCATTGGCTGCAACCTTCTTCAAGAGCCCAATAATTTTGCTAGCTGTTACCACTTTCTCTAACATTATTGAGACAGCTAAACAGCACTAAATGAAGCTTTGACAATTATGAATATGAAATAAATTCATAAAAATTGACTATAAGTTATGAAAACCGATATTGTCTTTTAGAAATTTGCACCAAAATGTAGGATAAAAAGTGGTTTTCTGTTAAAACGAACATCAAACGAAAATTTGAATTTAGAACGGACAGTATTAAACATCACGGCATTTTTAAAACCAGCCTGTAACATGTACAAATGATTGAAATCATTTTGGTACCGTATTTTTTTAAAAGAAGAATTAAAATATCACATTCATGTCTTCATCCTTTTTTTCACACATACATACATCGCGCCTGTGTCCTATCGGGGAAGGTAGACTATGGATCTCCATTTGTTACGATCTTGGTATATCTCTATCGCTTCCATTACTCACATTAGTCCTTTCACACTTCGGGTATTCTCGGGACTTCTGACCTGGCCCTTCTTTAATACCTCCTGTACTTGGTTAAGTTATGTTCGCCTAGGTCGTCCTATACTTTCATTTATCCTTTGTGCATGTTCGAATCATCTCAATATTTTTTTCTCTATTGTCACAACATCTTTCACACCACATCGATCTCCAATCACTAATTTTAATTCTGTCTCTCATACTTATAACAGGATAAAATCTAGAATTAAGGAAAACATATCATAGATCAATAGTCATTGTATTAAAGTAACTTATAATCTTCAATATACATTATTTCACACATAAATCGATTTAAATAATTGCTGTAGCTCCTTAACTAAATAAAAATAATATTATTCAATCGTTCTTCATTAAAACAATCTACTTCGTATTAAACTTCCTCAATTACGTGAATTGAATCAATTGATTAACATAGTAATCTCCAATGGAATCAGATAAAGCGTCATTAATTTTTATAATTGTCAGTTAATTGGTGGTTGTTCACCGAGTTTATCTATCTTGACGTTAATATCCATGTAGAAAAACAAAATTCAGGAATGAACACTAATGCACTTGAAATATCAATGGGCAGTTAGTTCACTTAGTAAAAAAACGACGGCTGATGGAGTCCTAAGGTTCTGGACTGGAGACCCCGCACCGGAAAGCGCAGTGAAAGACGAGTATCTTAGAACACTTGGTTGCATAATAATAATTATACTTTTTTTGTACACAGATAATAACGTGAAGAAAAATAACTGGTAATACAACTGGTCCTATTGGAAGTAACGTGCGAACGCAAATTAGACGTTCTACGGCTAATATGACGATCATCATTATATCTGTCATTAGAAGTGGACAGCTGGACATATACCTCCCCAAGAAAGGGGAATTTTGCCCATAATTGCCACGTAACAGAGCGTAACTTTAAGACGAGGATGCAGCTGCTCATCCGCGCCTTATAGCATTTCAGCTACGCTGTTTTGGATGGATATACCGCCATCTGTCGGTTCCGGTACTTCAATCGCCTCTTACGACACCTGGTCCAGAAGAAGGTACTATTCCACTCTGCCGATACGCCACGGCAGATTTACCAATCGGGAAAGGGAACATGCTGTCATGTTCCTGTATACCGGAGAGTAAGAAGGCCATTATTAGTCATACACCTTCTTCAAAGATTTTCAACAGACTTGTTTGTATCCAACGCGTTACTGCTGTTCTAGCAGATCATCTATCCACCTTGTCGCTGCGATGTCTCCATTTAAAATTTGCGGCCTCTTCGGCCATTATTTCTAACTTTCTCGTCTAACCTTGTGACTTGAAGATATTATATCACATTACCCAATAATTTTATTGCCTCTCCACTTTTGTGGGAGGTCAGGTTCCTGCTTACTGCCACTTCAGATTCTTAACCCACTGGGCTAAGTCGGTAACTTTGGTTCTTCTACGGAATTCTCTCACCATAGAGGTCCCCAGGTTCCAGCCATCAAGAAAGCTCACAGCCACCTCAAAATCATCCGAGTGGAAATAATTTTTGACCTACCGACCTATTCTTTGCCGAACATCACTTCACATCACCCGCAAGCCCTATAGGGGCTGCAGGTCAAAGAGTTGCCAACCAACATCACTCGAGGACACCTCAGAGGCCAGACCTCGGCTCGAGTGGTCGTTGGGCCTCAGTGCGAGCCGGAGTATGAATGGTTGATCTTGATAACCAAAAGTTGGGTTGTGGGTCCCACACCCACCCACAACGTTGAATGCGTCCTTTTCTTCTTGGTCTTCGAGTCTATTAACCAAATATTTTATTATTCGAATGTATTGTATAGTTACATGTTTTAGTCTTTGTCATATTTGTGCTGACATCAATTCAGCAGGCAGAGTAATCCGTCAGCAAGTCCGTGGGAATGCTCCGGCGCGCTTTGGCGATATTTTTATTAGGTATTTATATATATTTATAGTTATAGTATAGATACTACTAGCTGCCCGCCCTGACTTCGTTCAAGTATATAGTAAAATTGTATCAAGTTACCGTGAGTTTAATATATTTGTATTATTGCATACTTATTTAATTACCTAGCCGTGCTCTACCGGCAGAGTAGAATAGTACCTACCCCTGTGCTAGGTGTCATAGAGGCGAACAGGGTACCAAAACCGGCAGATGGTGGTATATCCATCGAAAAAGTGTAGTTTAAATGCACATGGCGGGGACGGCTGCGCGCTGCAATTGCCAACACGCTTGCTTTACGCCTGGCTTGGGCAACGTTTTCAATTTCTTGGGGAGGCCTATGTCCAGCAATGGTCTCACTATGCCTATTATGGGGATTCAATTAGCTTGCACCGCCATCTGTTAGACTCTTATGGCGCTCACAGATAATTATAACCCATTGTCATTTAATAAACAAATAATATGCAATAAAAAAAATATTGCGACTACAAAGGACATGGGCCACTCTAAGGACAATAATGAAAATAAATTTTGATAACAGATTACATCCCTTTTATTAATAACAAATTGAAATCAATATTACTCCTGGGGATACAGAGATATTTAAATAATAAAATAAGAATTTTAGGTTATATCATAAGATTTTGCTGTCAATACATTAACATTTTAACATCATTAGCTTAAATATGATTTATTCTACGATTTTTAAAGTATAAAGTAGATTGTTGTTCACACATAATATTATATATCCAATTATAAAATATGTTTATATATTTATCCTGTATTTTGCAATAAGATGTTTGTTTAAAGAAGATTTTATGTGAATTGTTAAATTATACCTATATGTATATATTTTACCTATGGCAACTCCTTTAATATTGTCAATGGAACTTAGCCACGCTTATTTCTTTTATTTATGATTTCAATTATCCAACCAATAAAATACCTTTAAATTTTATAATAACTAAGTAGAAAAAAATTTTTTTCTACAGATATATCTATAATGTCCTTGAAAGCACGAGTAGTTGGGCCGAAAACGGCCCATAGTATTTACCCTACTTCTCAAGTTGGATCGAAATGCATACAGTGAGCGAAATTTTATGCAAACCGGTTAAATTGCAATACATATACTAGTTCATCTCAGACAAAAAAAGTGACAAGAATTTTAAGTATATATTAAGAAGAAGATAGATATACTTAAGTCGGGCCCGATGGTGCAAATGGTACTGTTCCCTGTCCGCTAAAGGTCGAAGGTTCGATTCCCACCTAGGACAAATACAATAATGAATATAAAACAAATAAATTCACAACATCTGACTCCATGACAAGCCTTAAAACACTTGTGTTATAGACATCAGACAACAGAAGAACCACAATTATACTACATAAATATATACCTATATTTACCACCTAGACACGGAACAAATATAAATAGATACATATAAATATTTGTCTTGGTTAGTATTTCTGTTGGTTCTGTGTCTGGGTTTTAAATATGTAATTTAACATTTTGTTCATTTATTCCTTTGTTGTCTGATGTAACGGACTAACACGCCGCTCTAAGCGGCATATCTTGAATCATCACCATGTATGAGATGTTGTGTAATTTTTTGTATGATTGATTTACAAGAACATTTTTTTTATTTTATTTCCAGTGCTCGTGCGTGTTCCCTATTGTTGAATTTTAATTATGGTCTAAAGCCCTCCTTATCCTGTGCTCCCGACACTCTTGCGGTTTCCTTCCAGCCAGTAAACGCGTGATGGATCGTGGTTTGAGCTGGTCCGACGGGACAACCCTTGGCACGGTGCCTTTTACCGAATGGTTGGTGTATCTAGTGAACAATACTTATAATATACTAACTCTAGCCTGCGACTTTATTCCTCAGAATGGTTTCTATTTAATTCCTGGGATAAAAATGAATTGATATATAAAAAAATTAAGTATCTCATTGTAATTCCAAATAAACAGCTTATTTAATTTATATGGAAGAATATACAGTTTTTACGTGAAAATTATCTGCCTGTCTATTTGCTCTCCGAAATTAATGCACCAATTTTAACGGGACTTTCACGTACAGATAGCTGTTGTTATAATGAGTAACTTAGGCTACTTTTATTATCTATTATTATCACGGGAATGGTGAGTACGCGGGTGAAACCGCGGGGCGCTGCTAGTTATGTGTCACTTAAAGCACTTGTGTTACAGACATCAGATAACAAAGGAATCACACATAATCTTAACACCCAGACACAGTACGAACACGAATATCATCATATAAATTTTTGTCCTGGGTGATGATCGAACCCACAGCCCTTGGTGCTACCCGGATCACTACCATCTGCGCCATCGGACCCCTAAAATGAAAACAATAATATATTACAATTAATATTTATTATTATATTTACATATTCAGACGAACAACACAAAGTTATAAAACTCAACAACAACATACCTTTTTTATCTCGCTTACTTATTATCCTTATATACAATCAACGTCAGCTGTGTATATATATTTTTTGTAATTGTTAATATAACATACAATTATATTTTGCGTTTTTTTTGTTATAAAGTCAGCAAACAAGCATACGGTCCGCTTGATGATAAACGTGACCGCAGTCTACAGACACTCGTGTGACAGACACAAAGATATCAACCTTGTAAACTGATGATACAACGTCATATTTACCCAGTGACAGCTACATTTAGCCGTGAGGTACCGGCAGGGTAGAATAGTATCTCCCCCTGTACTAGCCGTCGTAAGAGGTGACTAATGTACCAGAACCGACAGATGGCGGTTTATCCATGGAAATAAGTCAGCTCAAATGTACAGGGTGGGGATGGGCAGCAGCTTCCCCGTCGTGAAAGCTGTCTTGCGGAGGCCTATGTATAACAATGGACATTTAATGGCTGGTATGATGATGATTTAAGCAATGCGATCACTGCTATTTAGCAGTAGAAATAGGTGAGAGTGAAGTACCAATGCAGACAATCTTTGTAAAAGGTCTACTTCTAATTAAAACGTTAATGTTAAATTAATTTTCCGCCTATGACTGCCCGTGTCTTACTTTATGTCTCATCCCTGAGAAACTCTTGTTGTTGCAGGAAGAAGTATGTCGCTCAACAGCTGAAGCATTTAGAAAACTCGTGCTAATTTATAAGAAAAATAGGTGTCATGGGACACCCGGTTAGAATGAAGTACCTTTCGATTAATTAGTGAAGGAATTGTAATATTTATTATTATTATTATTTATTATGTACAATACTACACCATTCTGTTCAATGCGAAGCAGAAAGACGAAACGAAATTAACTGGCTTGCTTTCTATAAGAGAGAAAGTGTGAGAGAGAGAGACAGATAGAGAAGCACGCGCACGCCGCACGGCTTACAACTATAGCAAAAAGTGTCGTTACAACTTTTGGTCTTAATATTTTCCGTCTTGTTTTTCGCAACGCGCGATTAGGAACTTCGTTCCAATATCTAGATAATAGCCAGATCTATTTCACAGTGACATTCTCTCTGGATTAAAAGCAGTGTGTTATTTTATTCTCTGTGTCATATTTATTTAGTTGTTAATGTTATTTGAAGATCTGTACAGAGAGAAAGAGTAACAAACAAAAATCCATTATACAAATTTTCACGTGTCATCACATGACATCGTGTTCATTTTACTTGTCCCAACTTCGTAAGGGTGCATTGAGGATAAAAATAGTTGTTGTGGGTTATCTAAGAGGTAGACATATACCAAAGCGGACTCTTTTAAGACCTTTGTATGAGGTATATAAACAATACCGTAATTATTGAGGAAGGCTACTATATCCTCTAGTCACAATTCCACGAACCTCAACTATCTATTAGAAGAGTGCATCTAAATCCGATGCGTAGCAAAGATTATAGCACAGCAAACATACATAGGGACGGACAGACAGCGGAAAGCGGCCAAGCGAAATTATTGCAATGGTCGTGGGCTCGAGGACAAATTTTTATGATGGTATTTGTGTTTGTTCTGTATCAAGGTGTTATATATATACAATATGTACGCACCAACTTACTTAAAGGACAGATTCCAATTCTTATCTTCCTCTCACGAACGTAATCTCCGTTCTTCTAATACTCTCTCGCTCTTAACTCCTTCTCATCACTCTAGTTTTTTGACAAACTCTTTTACAGTGACAGCTATACGACTCTGGAATGAGCTTCCGTTGAATATTAAGCAATCCCCAACAAATTTATCCTGAAACGCTGTCTCCGTACTGTATTCACTGATGCTGCTTCTCTAACTTTATAACCCTATTTCTGATGTACGTTATTTTATATCATATGTATTTATTGCGTTTATTTATACAAATATGTATGTCACGTTTATCTATTTTGTATATATATGGTCTGCACCACTATATATATATATTTTTTCTGCTTCGTATAATGGTTGACTGGGAGATGATGCCATCTGGCATTAAGTCCGCCATTTGTACATTTTGTGCAATAAAGTTAAATAAATAAATGTATTTGTGATTTTATGTATCTCGGAGTCAGGTTAGTATGAGATGTTATGTACATATTGTTATTCACAAGCGGTTCGCTATGACTTCGTCCAGGAATTATATTACAATTTATCTTGTTGATCCTGTTACGATGACAATAACTTACACAACGGTTTAATAAAAAATAAAGTGATAATATAAAAAAAAAATATTTTGTTGTGTGTGATTGTCCTATCTCTATTTTTCATTTTCTGAAATCTTTTCTAGCGCCTGAAGGGAAAAACGAATCGGTGAAGCTGTTTTCGAGCTTTGTTCTTAGCAATGTTTATTTGTTTAACTTTTTGCTTATCAAAAATACAAAGTAAATATGCCGGATTTAAAACCCAGTGGCATTATCTACCAGTCAACCATCGGGTGAAACAGACAAATAAAGTGTTGCAATACACATAGACAAATTCGAAATATTTATATACATATAAATAACTGTTGTAAAATAAATAAAAAAATCTTTATTGTCCTCTTTACCTCAGAATACAAGACATTAGTTATTTAGCCTAGGAATGTTGATTGTAAATCTGTGGCTCTGACTGGTACTAGGTACTGGTATTTAATATATATATATATATATATATATATATATTTATGCTACAATAAGAGGGTACGTATTAAAAATAATAGGATAAATTAAATGTAGACGCCAGAAGTAAAAAGAATTTCTAAGGTTCTTTTAAATGCAACCTTTCACGATGATTTCTTGATATTAAGATTATATTATGTAACAAACCATTTGCCGTGAGGTACCAACAGGGTAGAATAGTACCCCTCACTACACCAAATGTCGTGAGGCGACTAGGGTACCAGAACCGACAGATAGCGGTATATCCATTTGAAACAGTGCAGCTCTAATGCACAGGGCGGGAATTAGCAGAATCGAAAGCTGCGCTCTGCGCTTGCCCAGCACGGAAATTATGGGCATAACCCCACCTTTCTTAGAGAGGCCTTACCAGCAGTGGACTTTCAATGATTGGTATGGTGATCAAACAAACATTATCAAACCATTCCCATTTATAATAATAGTATAGATAATTTGATCATTAGATTGTCAGTGACGTCCATATCAATGATTATTTATTATTTTAGCCCAAAGCGGGCGGTTGCGGCTTGTTGTTGGAACAACACATGGCCTCTAATTAAGATACCACAGAATATTGTGTCCGTATGTTATCGCGTTTGTCACCATCCAAAGTATATCAACAAATTAGGTGCTTGTCATCTATCTATGTAAAAATGTGTGTAAATATGAATGAATATAACTGACTGACTGACACATCATCGCTGGGCCTAAACTATAAGGGTTAGACACTTGAAATTTTGCACAAGGGTTCTTTTTATAATGTAGAAGAGTTCTAAGAAAGTCTTTTCTAAAATTCAGACCCTAATGGTCTAAAACGCGGATGCAAAGTTAGTATGCAATTTTGCTGTTTCTGAAGTTATTTCAATAAAATGTTATATATTTAGAAATAAATGGAGATGCTGACTTATTGGCAAACATAAGAACGTAGAGCCAGATTATATAGCCCACTTATTGAGAATGCAATAGACTATAGAGCATCACGCAACGCGAGAAGAACCGAAGGGCGCTCCTAGCAATTAAATATAAGTCACTTATACAAACTGCCTAAATTTCACTTTGCCTTGGGGTGTGATAGTAAGAGTGAAATAACTAGGTAATGTAGTATAATATCTTCATGTTCGAAGATTAGCAACGCGCCAATGATATCCTGGTGATAACACGAGTTCTATAGGCTGCAGCGACGCGGACTGTATGCTTCTCAGTCGTCCTGGTCTAAAATGAACAGGTTGTTTATAAACACAATTTGTGTATTTATCGGTGCGTTTGTAAATAAACTCAGAAATTATAGGACCTATTTAAAAAAATATCTCACAAATGAAAAGTGACTTTATTAGCAAGTTATATTTCATTCCCTTTATTTTACGGGAACGGATGTAACGCAGGTGGAACCGCGGGCCACTGTAAGTTACTCAAATTTAGCACGTTAATAGCTTAAACCCTAAATAAGTATATTACTTCTTTTTATTCCCATACAGAAACATTTCGGAATTTATCTCACATAGACACAAAAAAAATAATAAGCCTATTTCGTAACTGACGTACTTTCTATACTTTCATATGCCAACCTTAAAAGGCTGTTATTTTTATATTACAAACAGACACTTCAATTTAATTTATATGTATAGATAAATAAATAACAAGTTCCTCCAACAAAAAGGAACAGCAAGCAACTGACAAATCATAAAAACATTTTTCGCTTCCAAAAAGCAATTGGCGGGTGATATTTTTATTATATCCATAATTTAAAATATGCTTAATTGGATAAATCAGGAATACCTGGAAACAGTGCCAAGTAATGTGGTTTGATACCAGCTTCGGTGGTCGAGTGGTGACCGCGTTATCTTTAGCACCAGATCTGTGGGTGCGGACACAGTGCGCGGGCAAGGCAGTGAGTCAAGCTCGATCATGCCTCAACATAACGATAGACAAAAAACAAGATTTACAGGACGAATCTGAATTCCGAGATATATATATATATAAGCTAAATGACTGACTGACTAACTGACTTATGAATTCAGAGCCTAAAACTCATCAGTGTTAGATCTTGAAATTCTGCGCAGGAACAAAACAAACACAAATATCGCCATATAAACTTTTTTCCTGGGTGGAAATCGAACCCACGACCCATGGCGCATTAAAAAGGACCACGAACATCTACCCCATCGGGCCCTCAATCATTTGTAACTATGATAAAATGTATTATTTGTATTATTATTACTGTTTTTACATTGTATTTATTTTAAACATCAATTGTCATTGTCACTTGTGCTAATTTATTTTATTGTGTGTGTTCCCTCGGCTTCACCCGCGATGATTTGAGTAACAAAGTAGCTTGTGTTACTTCTTGTAATATCAGCTATTTGAGAAAGTGCCGTAGAAACCAGCATACAGACAGACAGTCAGATTTTTTATATTTAAGTACTGTACATACTTTAATGCGTATAGAATTTAATAAAAGCTGTTAATTTTGACCCTCATGTAATCACTATTTAATCTACGTATTAGTGATGTAGGTGAAACGTGGTCTCTTACCATTGGCCTTATTGGCCATCTGAAAATAGCTCAACGAGCTATGGAGAGAGCAATGCTTGGAGTTTCTTTGCGCGATTGAATCAGGAATGCGAAGATTCGTAACAGAACCAAAGTTACCGACATTGCCCGGCGGATTAGTAAGTTGAAGTGGCAGTGGACAGGGCATTTGGTACGCAGCGTAGGGTGTCCACCCGCAAGATGGACCGACGATCTGAATAAAACCGCAGGATCGCGCTGGACACAGGCCGCATATAACCAGTCCTATTGGAGATTACTTGGGGAGGCCTATCTCCAGCAGTGGACGTCTTATAGCTGATATAATGATGTTGTATTTGACTAATTCCTTTGTTTAAGGTAAGAAAAATAAATATTACATGTCAAAAATACCAGTTATTTCTATTTATAAGAGTACAATAAGTGAATAAATGAAGTAAAATTTCTGCTACTATAAAAATCAAGGATAAACTTACTGTCGACTGCTCTCCCAACTGTGCGCCAGCACCACCAACAGCGATGGCGCGAGATAAATCCGCTAATTTATTCCCATATCGCCCGGTGTACGGTTACCGGGATCGGTCTCTCCCGCGGGACCCGCACGCGCCAGGAACAACACAAGGCAACCGGCTTTTACAACCTGACTGATAGATAATACGTTTGTTTGCAATAATTAAAACAAACAAAAACTGCAAATCAACTGGACTCGGGTGTCAGGCGGAATCGAACCTGCATCTCTCCCAAACTGGGGGCTGTTCTACCGAGATCTTAGCGGACGTGTCGAAGTTTTTCTAGTGTTATTTTTGTGCTGAGAAATCAACGCCATCTCTTTAATGTTGTAGTTTTGTTAATTACCTATAAACACTCGAATGTTAAACTTTTACAAGTTTGCTGCAATGGCTAAAGAAGAAATTTAGCTTTATTATAAGGTTATTTTGCTACTTTCACTGGTTCGATGCGTAGAAAATGTTAAAATTTATTCAAGATCATATTTACTAAAGAAAAATCGACTTGTGACTTAGGTGTTGGGCGGGATTGGGACCTGCATCCTTTCCAACTAGGGAAGGATGCAGGGGGCTACACTATCGTTATGTCACCAAGACTTTAGCAGACATGTCAAATTTTTTACTAGTTTATGTTTTGTGCTGAGAAGTCTATATATCTATATATATCGTCTTCATCATATCAACCATTAGACGTCCACTGCTGAACATGGGCCCCCCAAGTATTTAGGGGTTATGTACTATAATTGCCACGCTGGGCAAGCGTGCGTGGTGGCATTCGCAGGGCGCGACTTTTCGACGATGATGCTGCTGCCCATCCCCGCCCCTTGCATTTGAGTCACCTTGTAGGATGGGTATACCGCCATCTGTCGGTTCTGGTACCTTAGTCGTCTCTTACGACACTATATATGCTTGTAAAAATCATTATAAATATATAATTACTACAATTCAGTATTTTCTATGAACCTCTTAAAAAAAGAAAAAAAACACTAGTGAGAGAAATAGGCTAGATAGAGGCATTGAATGTGTCTCCCGGGAAGCAGGCCACTGATACTCTGCAATTGTCTTAATGAAAACTCTTACAATGGGTTTTTTGCAGTAGGTTACCTCGCTTTCACTTATAATAATAATATTTTACTCTTTATTGCAAACCAATAAAAAAAAACACGAGAATATCACAAAAACATGGTATTATCGGCAATTTCTATTGTTTGGCAGTAGAAAATTATTTCTATTGCCAAACAATAGTGTTCATATCGCTGCGTTCTGATTTCTAGGGTGAGAGACATCGTGAAATTACTAGGTAGTTTTTTTTATTTGTATAACTAAGACAAGTAAGCATACAATCCCCGTGATAGCCAATTGACGTTCGCATTATCACAAGGATATCACTAGCATATTGTAGACTTAAAGAGAACATATCACGTTACCTTTTCATTGACCCAAGCCGTGAGGTACCGGCAGGGTTGAATAGTATCTCCCCCTATACTTGATGTCGTAAGAGGCGACTAAGGTTCCACAACCGACAGTGTTGCTCAAATACACAAGGCGGGGATGAGTAAAAGCATACCAACTCGGGATGCCAACACGCTTGGCCAGCGCGACAATTATGAATGAAATTCCCCCTTTCTTGCAGAAGGAGGTCTATGTATGACTTCTAATGGCTGATATGCAGGCTCATTCATTTCACTGCTGCCTCACGCTTCAAACCGGAACACAGTTATGCGAACACGGCTGTTTGGCAGAAATTTATGACGTTCCAATGCAGATGACCTTTTTACAAGGTCTACCTTTTAAGTCTAGTAAAATGTTGAGTTCAAATGTTTGTCGATGCGCTTGCATTATCTTAATATATATCACTGCTATTGTCAATTGCTTTAAGAGATTATTAGAAAGATTTTTGTTGAAATGTGTATACCTATAATAAAAATATAAAATTACTTTGATATTTCGAAAATTTACAGATATAATATTGAAATGAATCTATTAATTAAAGAATGAACAACTTATGTTGCCAATTATAAATGTAGCTGTCTATAAACGGTATAGTATTAAAAATAAAAAAAAAGTTTTTAAGTTTACTCTTTACAAACATTAAACGTTTAACTTGTTATTTTATGCTGCATAACGGAATCGTTCCACTGTTTTACTCGATGCTTGTGGATATTGGTTAATTAATTCGGTATTTATTTAAGAATCTATAGTTTTAATATTTAAAATAAACATAAGGAGCGTAATGAACCTGCTATAAACTTAATAAAAGACCTGTCCGGTGCTCGCAGTGCTAGTATTAAAGTGGGACACTTAATGACCTATTTGGTTAAACGACTCTTATAACGCCAAAAGATTGTCAGGGTCGTCGGTCATTTATGAAAAACTGTTATAAGCAAATCTTTCTTCGTAGATTTGATTTTTTCTTCTTTGACTATTTGAAAATGCATATTCCTCCACAAGAAATGGGGAATGCTGGCCATAATTGGCTCGCTAGTTAAGCCTGTTGACAATCGCAGAGCGCTGCTTTCGCGACGGGAATGCTGCTGCCCATACTCGCCCTGTGCATTTAAGCTGTAATGTTTTTGATGGATATAATACCGCCATTTGTCGGTTCTGGTACCTCAGTCGCAACTTACGACACCTGGTGCAGGAGGAAGTAATATTCTACTCTGCCGGTACCTTACGATAACTCTTTAATATACCAAAATAAAATAAAATAACAGAAAATATACCACGTACTTAGTTGTTAATTTACACAAACAATATCGTTTTAAACTAAAGAGGTGCGAATGAAAAGCCTGTACCGATAAGAAGAGTACGAGTTATCAATAGATACACATTATCATCATTACAGCTATTGGAGGTCCACTGCTGGACATCAGCGTCTCCGAGAAAGGTTGTTTGCCCATAATTGCCGCACTGGGCTAATGTGTTCGTAATCGCAGAGCGCGGCTATCGCAATAGGGATTCACCCACCCCCGCCCTATGCATTTGAGCTGCACTGTTTCGGATGGATATACCGCCATCTGTTGGTTCTGTTATTTTAGTTGCCTCTTACGATACCTGGTACAATGGGAGGTACTATTCTGCCGGAACATCACGGCACGGCGTTCAATAAGTATTCTCTTAATATTTTTACTAGTTGTTGTAAGTTTAAACTAAGTGGTTAAAGTTACCCTTCAGGGTCAAATTTACCCGCACCTACTATAGTTTTAATGTTAGCAGTGTACGCGATAATATAACAAACGTAGATTTGAAGCACCGACGATTGACGCATTGTCAAAACTACACAGTATCCAAATTCGTTCAAGCAATTATACGTACACGAAGACATTACACATATAATGAACTCCAACAGATTATAATAAAAGCCATTAAAGTAACAAACCTTTTGTGAAGGGGTGATCTGAGGCCGATAAACATAACAAGTGTGAAGGGAGGGTGGAGGTAGGCCAGGGGTTGGTACCGTCTTCGCTGCGTATAAACGTAGAAAACATTTTAACTTAATATTATATCTGAATATGTTTAATATCACTCATAATAAAACTACTTTTTTAACGGTTTTAAAACGTGGTTTATTTATCATTTTTGGGTATCACGGAAATAATTCTCAAGATTGATAAAAGATGATGTGTTCTGATTAATTAGGTATATTTACTGACTGTACTGTTTTATTTTATACGTACGCGTTTTATCGAATCAAATACATTTTTTTTAATTACCAAGTTGGCAAATAATACAGTCCACATCATGGTAAATGTTACCGCAGCCTATAGATGCTGGTATCATCACGAGGATATCACTAGCGCGTCACCAACCTTGTGACTTGAAGATATAATGTCACAGAACCTAGTAATTTTCCCGCCAAGTTAAACTTGATGCAGTAATTTTTTAATAGGTTTGTTTTTAATATGATAGGTGTCGTAAGATGCGACTAAGGTACCAAGTATATAAGTAGGTCTCTTGGACTACAACAATGTGATCATGTGCAGTTATGGTCTTGATGTCTATCTGTCAAATTGGACGGAATCACCGTCAGCGTGAAGTGGTGTTGCCACTCGAACAAACTAATTGTTTTACGCGGGGTGAATAATTTAAACATGACAGATTCTATCTATCAATTAGGTGTATAGCCATAGTCATATAGCTTTATTATTATAATTTTTACTAGCATTGTCGTGGGGTACCGGCGAAGTAGAATACTACCTCCCTCTGTAACGGGAGTTAACTACCTCTGTACAGGAACGAACAGATATTTTATATTATTTGACCAAGTCGACAAACAACATACAGTTCGCGTGAAAGTAATTATCACCGCAGCCTATCGACGCTTTAAATAACACAAGCATATATATATATATATATATATGCTCTCCTATCTTTTGGGCAAACGTGTTGGAAATCGCAGAGCTCAGCTTTCGCGACGGAGACTCTGCTGCCAACTGTTACACTCGACTTCGTCCTTTGGTGCGGTCTCCCCAGGAATGTTTAAATGAATGGTCTCGTCCTCATCCCTTGCGCAATGCCTTCAATCATGCCTTGCGCCTAGGATTGTGGGTTCGTCCTTAGACAAACATTTATATGATGACATTAGTGTTTGTTCTAAGGTAGTAAAACCTTGACATAGATCAATATATTAAGTTAATTTTTGTTCTACTCTGTTGTCTGATGTCCCAAATACGAGTGCTTTAAGCAACTTACCTCGGAGCCAGGTCATTGTATGAAATGATGTGACAATTTTTTTATTATAATGATGTAATTTTTTTTGCAAAATATATTATTTGTTATTAATTTTGTTGCTGGTGATGATGCATTATTATCACTACACAATATGAAACAGAGTCGCTTTCCGTTGTCTGTCTGTCCCCAAGTGTGCTTAGATCTTTAAAACTACACAACAGATTTTGATGCGGTTTTGTTGAATAGATAGAGTGATTCTAGAGGAATGTTTATATTTATAAAATGTAGTAGAGAAACACTAATAGTTTTACATGTGTCTAATGTGATGTCGTAAATAAACACATATTTCTGTGATTACAAATGTAAACGCTGGCTGAACCAGACGAGATAGATCAAAAAAACTGTACGCCTTAAATATGTCAATAAAAAGTCAGCGATAGTATTTGTATATCTCTTAGGGATAACCCACAATAACCATTTTTTGTCCTTATTGCACCCGTGCCAACATTCTTGCCCAGCGCGGCAGTCATGGGCCAAAAACCACCTTTTTGGAGAGGCTTATGTCCAGCAGTGGACTTTCTATGGCTGGTATAATGATGATGATGTCGAGTATATTTGTGATACCTCTTTTGTCTGATGTCCGTAACACAAGCACTTCGAGCGACTTATCATGGAATCAGGTCAATGTATGAGATGTTGTGGGAACAGTCAGGTATCCAATTTATTTTTTAATTTTCAATAAATTAAATATAGCAAAATTTTCAATAAATATCGCAAAACAACATTATCACAACCGATCATAACTTTACTAACACCAAATTAAATCAAAACTCCCTCGATATACCCTTCCATAGCCCCTCGTGGCTGGCAAAAGTCCATCGCGAATGCTCACCGCGTCATTTTAATTCAACCCCCTCCCCAGGGGCACCCATTACACCGAGTGACACCCGATAACACCCGGTGACACCCCGGTGTTTATTTGATTAGGAATATTGCTTGTTATTTTTTATGTCTGATGCAGGGTTAGGATTAATTGGTAATTGGTAGATCGCTGGTGAAAGCATGTAGTTTTTATATAATTTTATTGATTAATGCTTTCGTTTGGAACTCATATAAAGGTGATCAGTGTCGCTTATTGCTTCATTATCGTCACCAGCCATTGGAAGTGCACTGCTGGACATTAGCCTCTCCAAGAAATTAGGTTTTTTGCCCATAATTACCGCGCTGGGCAAGCGTGTTGGCAATTGCAGAGCGCAGCTTTCGCGACGGGGATGCTGCTGCCCATCACCACCCAGTGCATTTGAGCTGCACTGTTTCGGACTGATATACCGCCATCTGTCGCCCCTGGTATCTTAGTCGCATCTTACGACACCTGGTGCAGTGGTAAGTACTATTCTATTCAGCCGGTACCTTACGGCAGCTTAGATTAGGTACAGCAAGCTTATTGCTTACTGTCGCCTATTTCTACCGCCAAACAGCAGGATTCCGGTTTGTAGAGTGAGAGAAGCAGTGAAATTACAAGGTAATGTGACATGATATCTTCAAGTCAGAAGGTTGGCTATGAGCAAGTGATCTTTTTGTGATAATACGATCGTTTAAAGACTAATATCGCCCGTGATGCTTGCTTGTCTGTCATATATAAATATGATCAATGCTAGTATTAGGTTGACGGGCTCGATGGTGCAGATGGTGGTGATCCTTTCTTGAGTGCTAAAGGTTCGTGGGTTCGATCGTTTGTTCTGTGTTTGGATGTGAAATATATGTATTAATGTGGTAAATATGTGATTTCTCTCTTGTTTGAAATCCGCAAGTGCTTTAAGTGTCTCTTCTCTAAGTCAAGTCAATGTATAAACTTGCTTAATTCAATATTATGCGATACGTGGTCAAAAGTATTAGATACTTCTTTCTAGAATTTAATTTATCCTCTCGACAAATTTTATTAAGATCCATGCAGTAGTTTGATTATAAAAAGTCAACAAATAGACAAAAAGATAGACATAAAAAATGTATAAATCTTATTGTCAAGTAAACTAACTCATTGACATAAATAATTTTGTTTAATATTATACTCAATTCTAAATGATCTCTGATGAATAAATTATATACTTGAGGATGGGGATCCTCAAGTAATAATTTATTTATCAGATAAGATAAATTGACAAATTTGTCTGGTAATAAATACTTTAATTTTAATAAATGGTAACCAAATTATGACTTCCAATCTATTAGATTTAACCAATCACAATGTCACATATCACCACAAGCCGAGGTTTGTGACTTCGAGGCTGTCCTCGGTCTCTTTCAGGTCTTGTGACCCCTGAGAGGACTGCCATGCTTCACGCAGGATCTTTACAATTGATAAGTTCAGGCATAGGGTTGCTAATTAAACAGCCAGGATTATTTCCTCTAGTAATGTTGACCAAAAAGTGTTTTTCTAGGTGTAAACACAGGTATTTGAAGATAGATGATGATTTCTCAATAACATTAGTGTTATTGGTTCCATTTTAAATGTATCATAACATATTTTTAGGACAAAAAAATACTCAACTAACCCAAAGATCGGAAACTGTATTTTTAATCTATTTTGCACCGTGCCGTCACGGGCGCGCGCACGAGAGCGACGGCCACCGGACGCCGCGCCCGCCGCCATTACACCGCTTTGACAGCTGTCACTTGACATTCAAATTTAGAATATTTGAATCGTGTTCTAATAGGTTGCTGTCAGGTATCTATATTTTACTATGAAGAGCGACAAATTAAGTTCCTTTTTTAAAAAAAAATGCGCGCACTCTTTTTCTCTTAAGCGAACTTATGTGAAATGAGAGAAAAATTTTGCTGTAAAAATATCTATATTTAGTTTTAATAATCGCTAGAATTTCTTAATATCCTGAATATTTGGAGGTTTAATTCATATAGTTGTTTGCGGCTATTGATAAAAATATTATTATGAGAAATATTGTTGTGCTATAAAATAAGACTGCAAAAAATATAACAAAACAAATCATAACATTTATTTATTTTCCTATTAGATTCTATTGTTTAACAATTTGTAAGAATGAAACAAAACTATTTAACATAAGGCATTATATTCAAAAGAAATAATGTAATTATAATAAACGAGACGTAAATGTCACAATGATCTTTCAGAAATAAAGTACGTGATGATATTAACTCGAAAGGTGCCCTTAGTGGTTTTCTTTAGAAAGGTGAATAATATTGGAACGATTTATACTAAAATTATAGATAGAAATGTCTGTCTGTAAATTATCCTGCTTAAAAAAATCTTACAGAATTCCTAGGCCCATTTTTATATTATAAGTCACACCCGGGGAAAGTGGCCGGTATGAAGGTAGTATGGATATCAAAAATCAAGATAATCCTTCAAGATATTGCGGAAAAAGCTAAGTCTACTATTCACGAGACTAAATAAGAATAAATTATTTTTTTTAAAAAGTGAACGTGATTGATGTCTTACAGAATAATCATTTCCAAACTAAAAAAAAACACAGATAGTGGCTGGGTGTAAAGTATCAGCGTGCTCATACGTGTGACGTCCACGGTCTAGTGGTCGGCGAAATCAGTGTGAACCGCTCGGGTTTCAGACGCACATCACAGTTACTCGGTGAAGGTTGACTGGGTATCTATAACTTGTAAGAAATAATAGAACAAAATTATTTAATATACGCTATAAGATTCCTGAGGTAGCTTATAATAATCCGCACCTCTAAGGCGGCTATGGTAGCAAATCCGACAGATGGCGGTATATCTATCCTAATTAATACACCACGAAATTACAAGGCGGGGATAAGCAGCAGCATCTACGTCGCGCAAGCTGCGCTCTGCGATTGCCAACACGTTTGCCCATCGCGGCAATTATGGGCATAATTCCCCCTTTCTTGGGGAGGGATATCTCCAGCAGTGTACTTCCAATGGCTGTAGTGATGATAATATGGTTCAAACAGTATTATCTAGTAATCTTTAACTGATTCCCACTGATACTCCTTAACCCAGAACTCTAGGACTACGTGCAGTTCTTGCCCGCAGTGCAAACAAACCGCACTAGTGCAGCTGTTATAATCCATCGGCGTATTTTTTTGCAAACCTAATCACCCATTAAGCTTCCACTTAAACCAAATCGCCCAATTTCTCGTATGCACGAAGGAGGCGCACGCTTCACAAAAAGCGAAACGCACTGAAGCACAGGTCGCTCATTAATCAGCAAACTCCCTTACAACAAGACAATAGCTTCTATACTAATATGCGTAGCATTGTGATTACGATGTTATTTTCTAGCTATTTTTAACTACTTGCCGTGTAAGTCATAAAAAGTATGTTAGATTTTGTAATAAAACCAAAATAAATAAGAAAATAGATAAAATAGATAAATAATTTTGATGATTTTAGTGAACAACTTTATCAAACTGGTTTTCTTGTATATTTCCGACAGAATAAAATAGTTCCTTCCCCTGTACCAGGTGTTGTAAAAGGAGACGAGGATGATGGCAGTAAATCCATTCGAAAGTATTTTTCTAGGAAATGCGTTTTATTGTATATAATTGTCAATTAAAAATGTTTATCTCTATTGACTACGTTATATATAAAAAATACGTGTTACGATGTTTGTCCGGGATGATTTCTAAACTACTGAACCGATTTCAATAATTTTTGCTTACTGTGTACTGATCTTGAAAGCTGGGACAGTTTATATCTTAATTTTCAGTCGCAATATGTTTTTCACGACAAACAGGAATATATAAGACAACGTCTGTCCGGACAGATGATATTTACATAACTGTGTTAGAAACTTGAAGTAACTAAAAACTTGACATTTTGCGCAGGTTCCTTTTTCAAACGTAGATGAGCACTAAGAATGCTTCTTTATTGATAATTATAAAACACATGTAAATAATTAGGAGTTTTCTGTAAATCATCCCTTAAGGGGGTAAAAGCAACTATGTTGTTTTTGAAATTATTCAAATGAAATTCAATATAAAGTTTCTTCATTGACAGTCTTAGAGTACGTGTAAATTAGTTTTTTGTAAATTATTCCTTAAGGTGGTAAAAAGGAGAGGCAAAATTAGTATGAAATTTCTACAACTTAACGCGGGTGAAACTGCGGGGGTTGCTAATTATATATATAAATCAAAATAGTGACTACATAAATCGTTGAAAGCTCAACAGCTAATTTCTCCGACCGCCATTGAAATAAAAGTGGTGTTTAGAATCGAGGGGTTGTTTACACGCCGCCGGCAGTATTTGCAGGCGTTTCCTATAATTACGGACATCGAGCAAAAAAACAAGATTGTTTTGCTTCGACTAATTTGTTGACTTACGATCGCACGACATTGTATACTAGGGCTGACACGTATTCATGAACCAAATGCAATTGACTTGATTTATTTGACAACATATGTTAATTAGTTATGTCAAATTTAGTTTGTGTTAGACTGCAGGCTCGATTCTCGAAGCCACGTTGATTTTTTCCAAATAAATATTACCTACAATTTGAAAACTTTCCTTTTTTTCAATGTATAACCTTTAAAGTTACTAAATAACTATTATATATCTCGATAAACTTTATCGATTGCTTAAGACTTGTAAAAGATTAACATTCGATTGTTTGTAGGAGGAGTTGTGTTTTTTACCTGCAACATTGAAGATATAGCGCAGATTTTTAGCACAAAAAGAACACTAGGAAAGAATGCAGGTTCGAATCACACCTGAAGTCTGAAACGCTTTATTTTTTTCTACTAAATAGTATTTTTTACATTAATGACCAGTGTAACACTCCCATATACTGTACTCCTCGACCTTCCAATAGCAAGGAACCCTTAATACTATTGCAAACATGAAATGGAAGTATGTTTGCTACTATTTCACACCGGAAAGACAACAGATCTGGGTGTAATTTAGCACAGAGACTATTGATAGCCTGGAAAAATACTTAGGCTGCTTTTTGTCTCGACAATATTTTCCCGTAGGATTAATCTGGCTTTATACTTTTCTCTATGGTATAGGCGCGATATTTTGCACAATTTATCAGGGAACGACAAAATTCTTGTCGGAATAACAGGAGTTCCTCAAGGATTATTACTAGACTCTAATTTAGACTTCAAAGATCACCAATAACATCAATTTGTAGGTTATCTTGTAAGACTTTAGGCTTTGTGATAAGGACTGGCGATGATTTCGATCACATCACAGTTACTAACACTTAGTACGTTGTATATAGTCGTAAAATATTTGAATTTACTGGAGTCCTGTAGTAGTTTGGAAAATCGGCCGCGTGGTACCGCCAAAGCAAAATAGTATCTCCCCCTGTACTAGGTGTCGTTAGAGGCGGCTGAGGTATCAGCTGCAAAAAGTAGTGTGTACAAGTGTGTATTAAAATTTTTTTTTTACATTTTTTTAATTACCAGTGTTGAACCATGGCGGGATACAAGCATAATCCTTACTAATATCATAAATCCGAAAGTAAATCTGTCTGTCTGTTACGCAATCACGCCTAAAATCTAAAGCCTTAGAAAGGACATAGGCTACTTTTTCATTCGACATAAGAGATGTAAGGTCGAAAGGGGGGATGTTGGAAAGTTGTATGGAAGTATCGCTTTTGTTAGAGCTAGAAGCTTTAAACTTATTATTTAGGCTATTTATTTGTATATATAAATAAGTATAACATTCAAAGTTTATATAAGTTGAAGTGAAAAGGTATGGTGCCCAAAGAAACTACTGCGCGCGGACGAAGTCGCGGGCACAGCTAGCGTAAAACAACACTATTAAAACACAATCACACTAACAGGGATACTTTATTGACAGAGTTATGAATATGAAACAGGTGTAATCAAAGTTAAGAAGATGTTATCTCTGAAATTTAAATAGTGCTTTTTGCAAGGATGAGGTTAATTGGGTGTTAAATGTAGACTTATATATTTCATCATTTATGTGTTTGTACACATAATAATACTGCCCTTTCAAAGGTTTGTTTTAGGGGCCCGATGGCGCAGATGGCAGTGCCCCTATTTCCTACGCCAAAGGTCTAGTTCGCTCTCCACCCAGGACAAATATTTGTATGGTGATTGCAGTTTGTTCTGTGTCTGGGTATTAAATATATGTATTTAAGGTATATTTGTAATTTCTCTGTTCGTTCGTAACACAAGTGCTTTAAGCGATCTATCTCGGAGTCAGGTCGATGTATGAGGTGTGGTGTGATTTTTTTTTATTATCTACTTTTAACATTTTTTGTTCGCCGTTTCGGCTACCTTGCGGCACCCGTTCACAAAATTGACAAAGATGTTCTAAAATTGTTGCCGTGACAAGGCAGCCCTGGTCCAAACATCAGTCGTTAGAGCTTACATGTCAATAATAACGTTTATTTTAGGAGTTAGCGCGCAATAAGTCGAGTACCTCGGATTGTGAGGGAAATCAGCACTCATTACTGCGGCATTTAATGTTCATGAGTAAATAGTATTAACCAACTTATTCAATACGATGCCTTCATGTAGCAGTATCGCGCTCGCGATTATTGAAGTTAAGGAGCTTTACCAATGGTCGGTATTTGGATGGGTGATCAAAAAAGTATAATCCCAATCTCTTCCGTGATTCGTGATATGTTTGATCCTGGGTACATATTACCGCATGAGTAAAATATAACATCTCGTACCGATTGAACCGACAGATTGCGCTCTGCGATTGCCTGCCCAGAAGGGCAATTTTGGGCAAATGTCTCCTATTTTGGGGAGGTCTATGTCCAACAGAGGGCTGGGCAACAGTTTTATGGCTGCTATAATTACCGCATGAGGCCCTCGTTGTCTAAGTCCGTACTTTTAATTAACCCATAGGTCCCCTCCAATGGGGACCTTTATTTTATGATGAAGAAAAGATTATAGTATCCATTAAAAATACATCTACGTATTCAAATTTCAACAAGAAATTCATAATTTTTTAGACCAGATTTGAAATCCTTTTTTGAGGTCAGGCATTATCAATCTTTTGGCTTTAACGGCATACTTTTTGTTCATCAAATTTTTACGGCACACAAGCACTTAAAAGACCAATTGCGAGACGGACTGGCGCTTAGAGGGTTCCACACAATAAATTAATGGTAAGTAAATTCCACAATGTCTCATACATTGGCCTGTCTTCGTGATAAGTCACTTAAAGCACTCAAGTCACGGACAACAGACAACAGAAGAATCTTAAATATATTATTCAAATACATACTTTTGACTCTTAAACATAGAACAAACACAAATGTTTATCACAAAAATGATTTGAATGGGTGGTGATCGAACCCACAACCTTTGACGCGTGAGATTACACTGTTGTATGCGCCATAGGGCCCACGTCGATTACAATGGAGTCTCTCGCCTGATCCCTAGACGTGGCCGAGGATGTTTCGAGATCTTGCACTGCGTAAAGAAATATACGTCTATCCCACGGCAACATAACTTCTAAACAATAAAATTCAGTTCTCATTGTGAACTGTTACCTTTTATCACTCTTTTATTAAAATGTAAAATGTGTTCATTTTGTAATAATTTAAGTTGTATTTATGTATTTATTGTTATATACACATGTTTAGTATTATTATTTAATTAACTTTATTTTGTTCTTATAAATGAATTAGTAGTACACGTGTCCAAAGATTGCCTGGAAGAGAGCGCCCTGTGCGTTAAGGTCGCGTACTGTATTAAAACTTGTCACTTTTGATTCCTTTTAATTGTGTATTTTTTTTGTATACATTAAAGAGTACTATTATTGTTATTATTATTAAAAATGAAGTCTTTGTATAAGTCTAGACTATATTTTAATATCTGTTCAGGTAACATACGAGATGTAGTATGAATTTATTTATCTTTGCTAATATTATAAAGCTGAGAGGTTTTATTTTGTTTGTTTAAACGCTCTAATCTCGAGAACCCGTAGTCCAAATTGAAAAATTCCTTTAGTGTTGATCAGTCCAATTATCGAGAAAGGCTATATAACATCACGCTATGACCAATAGCAGCGAAGCATAAATGATACTAACGATAGTTCGTTGTATAATTTAAAGTGGGTAAAATCGCGCGCGCCTCTAGTTAAAAATATAAATGGCGTCAAGATTTCCACTTACGAAACAATTCCATCACATCTATACTTGTTTATTATAGCGCCCACAATCTCCCAGCCTAGAACAACAATGCACTAATTAGCCAATTATTGCACTATCAGCAGATGTGCGCCTGCGCATGACATCACAGTGCAACTAATTGCATGCCGCATGGCGTACGCGAGGCCGAGCCAATTGGGCTAAAAATTAATTTATTATGGCGCAGGAATTGTGAACACTTGTCGCGCTGTGAATTTATCTCTATGCTAATTGAAACGTTGTGGTCGTGACCAATTTTGTAATGAAAATGGTCGTCTGCGATTGGATCACTGACGAATTGGTCATTCATCATTATATATAAGTAATATTGAAATCAATTAATAATATATTTATTAACTTACGTTGCTAATTATAAATGTAGCTTTTAAAATCATTATTATTACAGCCATTGGAGGTCCACTGCTGGACATATGCTTCAGAAAAGGTGGTATTTTGCCCATAATTGCTGTGCTGGGCAAACGCGGTGGCAATCGCAGAGCATTAGCTTTCGCGACTGGGATGCTGCCGTCCATCTTCGTCTCATTGCGTCCCATATGTCGGATCTGGTACCTCAGTCGCCTCTTACGACACCTGATACAGGAGGAGCGACTACTCACAATTCTACTCTGCCGGTACCTCACAGCTCATTGGTCATTTGGAAAAAAATATGTGAAAAAACCGTTGTCTATATGAATTTTGGCGGTCACTTGTGTATTATTTAATGTTAATATAACTTTCTAACAGTAGAAGAAATATTAAAATCAATCGAGTAGTTTTTGAGTTTATTCCTTACAAACGCACAATAATATAAATTGTGCCTCGTTAAATTCCATTTTAGGTGTATATCATTTGATTTTATTAAATATGAAATAGCCTTTGTTACTCATTGAAGATGTAGTAGCTCTCTACGGTTGGGAGAATTATTTAAATTTCCAAACAAGCAAACAGTCAAATATTTCCTCTTTATAATATTAATATATATAGATTCGTGTAGATAAATATATGTATTTAAGTAATATATTTGTGATTCCTCTGTTGTCTGATGTCCGTAACAAGAGCTCTAAGCGACTTACCTATAGACTATAGAATATAGAGAGTATATACCTTAGACTATAGAGTGATGTTGTGGGAATTTAGTAGTAATTTAATAGATTACAAGCTTGCGGCTGCGAGACTTATGACAATGTCTAAACATTATCATCATCATCATCATACAGTAGAACGTTCACTACCGGATATAGGGCCGGATACATATCCCAAGAATTGCCAACAGAACTGGTTGCGATTTCCGCGGATTTATTCCAATTGTTTGACCTTATAAGTGGATACGTTGCATTTGCCGTGGCCTCTATTCCAGATCCATTCAGCCCCATTGGTCGTTAGCCCTACTATTTGACCTGCTCATTACCATTTCCAGGTTTTTGCTCGGGGTGACCTTTGTGGCCGCTGCAACTTGTGTAAGTCACGCTAAGGCTTAGCGGAATTCCAACTAATCGCCCCTCTTTTAGAACTCACCACCTTCCTCTATCCGACAAAGTTATTCAAACCTCTTCGCTATGGGGCTGTGGGTACCCTGATATAACACGACCTAGGCGAACATACCTTAATCAGGAAAATGAGTTATTAATAAAAAAGTGACCAAAAATAAACGAGCTTGTATGAAAGGAGTTAAGCTGTTGAGAGATATGCCAAGATAGTACCCCTATGGGACACCGGCGAGGTTTATGTATGTATACGGATCATCTCATTTCGGATTCGATCACGAACTTTTCTCTATATAGCTCGTTGATTTACTTTGAGTTGGCTAATGAGGGAAAGACCACACATTGGTTGAAGACGAAGACCCTTGTATCTAGACTGATATGTCGCACTTGAGAATGATATGTCGTCGTTACGAAGTTTTCTTATCAGTAGGAAAAGTGACGCAGTTGATTTTGCATATAAAATGCCAACAGTTCTCACGGTCTATGCATACAATTTAAAAGAAGTCTCCCACAGTTTTTGAATTCGGTATTGGAACCTGAACAACGGATCATTCAATAAAATTATAAATAGATAAGCACAGATAAATCATTCATAAAACTGGTTGTTCCAAATACTTTATTCACCAAAATCAAAGGAGTCTGGTTTTGACAGATAATAAAAAAAAAGCTTTATATATTCTTTTCGTACTGACACGTTATCGTGTCGATTTCAGTAGGTAGGTATGTTAGATTATATCAATTTGGTGAAGTTATTTAATTGGCGTTTATTATATTTTATATTTATTGATTTGACATTTATATACGGCACTTTAACCCTTATTAACCATTATTTATGGACAGCATAATATTAAATAAATTAAATCGATATAAATTTGTGTCCTCCGAGAAGCGCTGGTGATTCAAATGTGAATAATAGACGATAATTTTATTACTTTGTATATAATATATGTTGGTATAGTCTTTAATATTTATATATTATTATAAAGACATATTAATACGCAAATATTTTTAATTGACCCAACACATTACCATACCTGACCTATCTCAGAGATAAGTCGCTAAAACTAATATATTAGTTACATTCATATTTAATATTCAAATACAGAACAAACACAAATATTCATGTATGAATACGAATATTTGTCGGCGGTGGGGAATGAACCCACGACCTTTGGCGCACCAGATAACAACAACACATCTATGTAAGTGTTACAGGTGTGAACTGCTGATTTATATTTTCATACTTGAAATAAAATTTCACTAAAGACTGCTTTCAAACATTCTATAAATTACTTCCACCGTCACGTAAAGACATAAAACAAAATTTGACCTAATTGGGAATCGAACCCGGATCCAGCCCTTTCCAGACTGCTAAGGTGCTTTAGTACTTTTATGATTACTCTCAAAACATTAATATATAGGTCAAAGGTGAAAGGCAAAGTACCAGGAGTCCAGACGGGAGAAGGAGGAAACGTAAATAGGTGTGAGACTGAGACCATCCGGCCCGACGGGTTAATGGCTGCTGTGTGGTCCAAGCACATGTAAGTCACTTCATTAGCGATTATCATCATACCAGCCATGGAAATTCCACTGTTGGTCATAGGCATAGCTTTCGCAACGGGGATGCTGCTGTCCATCCCCGACCAGTGCATTTAAATGCATTGTTTCGGATAGATACACCACCATCTGTCGGTTTTGATACCTCAGTCACCTCTATCAACACCTGGTACAGAGGGAGGTACTATTCTACTGTGCCGGTACCTCGCGGCAAGCGATATTATATCGAGTAAAAGAAAAATAGAGCCAGAAATCTTACATTTGCCGTTAAATTATATTCAATGAAAAGATTTTGCATCACGTAGCTTTTTTGGCAATCCCTCGAAACTAAACATTATATTAGAATTACATAAATACTAGACCGTGGCGTAGAGATCCTATGTATATTCCCACAACATCTCATACATTGACTTGACTCCATGGTAAGTCGCTTAAAGCACTTGTGTTACGGACGCCAGACAACAGAGGTATCATAAATATACTATTTAAATACATATTTTCAAACACCCAGACACAGAACAAGCACAAATATCATTATATACATTTTTGCCCTGGGTGGGAATCTTAAACCACTTTTACAATATATACGGCTGAAGAACCAATATATAACGGCGTCATCATCAGTGTTATATCAGCACATCCACTGTTGGACTTAGGCCTCCTCATTAAAGTGGGAATCATACCTGGACTAGCGTGGTGGCAAACGCAGAACGAAGCTGCGTGATCTGGATGTTGCTGTTACATAGTATCGGATGGATATACCATCTGTCGGTTCCGATACCTCAGTCGCCTCTTACGACACCTGGTATAAAGGGAAGACAGAATAGTACCTGGTACAGGATAGTATTCTGCTACTACTAGAATGGCAATAGGTCTCAAATCCTTCCTTTGTACTTAAGATCATCGCTCGGCTAATATGAATAAGTAAGCAAATTGGTACATCAGATTGCTAAAGGGGAAATATATTAACAAATGAGAATGAACACTCACATTTGACCAAAAATGAGGCACAAACCACAGACAACTATACTATTATACTAGATCGACAAATAGGCATACAGTCCGCAGTATGCGTACCACACACAGCCTATCTCTCTCTCTTTCTCTTTCTCGTAACATCACTAGCGTGTTGCCAACCTTGTGACTTGAGGATATTATGTCACATTACCCAATAATTGCATATGGCTGACATACTCACCCTTCCAACCGGAACGCAGCAATACGATCACCGCTATTTGGCGGTAAAAATAGGAGGGAGTGAGGTACCAAAGCAGACGACTTTTTATATGTGGTCTACTTTATGTAAATTTGTAGTAATTGAATAATTGAAGATAGGTAAAGACAGAAATCTATTCAGTTATAAACAGATCATTTACCTTCTAAAATTCACTCGTGTGAATTCCCCGCTTACTCTAACACGCTGCCGCTCATGCTTCAGCCCGCATTTTAGACAAATTAATCGGCCCAAGCTCGCTGATGAGCCGACTAGACAGGCCGACAGACAGTCACGTGCGATGCAAATAGATACGGCCTCAACTAATGCAGAGTTATGAGTTGCTGGTACAGTAGACTGGTGAAATTACTGCCCACGTACTATGATGCTGCGATTCAACCGTTTTATTGTGAAACATAACTATAATGTTGCAATAGCCGTGGAGCACCGTAGTAGAATAGTTCCTCCACCTGTACCAGGTGTCGTAAGAGGCGACTAAGGTAACAGAAGTGGTAGATGACGTTATATCCATCCGAAACAGCGCAGCTTAAATACTACAGGGTTGGGATGGGCAGCAGCATGCTCGTCGCGAAACTGGGCTCCGCAATGACCACCACGCCCATCGCGGCAATTAAAAACAGTAAATCCAGTGAACTGTCTATGGCTGAAATAATGATGGATGTTGCAGTTTGATATTCTGTCTGAAACGTGTGATCCTGATGACTGTGAAATGTACAGGCCTTTTTTTGCTGAGTTAGGGCATCAGTCTACTACAATAATGTATATTGTCATGTATTTCTTCTATAATGTTTTTCTTAAGTTCTATAAATAACTAATTATTTTTGTTTGTTGTTGATATGTTTTAAGTTAGTGGAGGGAATTTCATGGGGGGGGGGGGGTTCAGTGTCGTCAATTTGCATGAACTTTTGTACTATTCTGCGGTATATACGGCATCTGTTGGTTTCGGTTTCTCAGTCGCCCCTTACGATACGATTGGTTCAAGGGAGGTGGTACTCTACTCAAACGTACCCCGCGGCAAATTTA
Organism: Heortia vitessoides; assembly: GCA_020976665.1. NCBI lineage: Eukaryota > Metazoa > Arthropoda > Insecta > Lepidoptera > Crambidae > Heortia > Heortia vitessoides. The sequence continues at coordinate 8,936,895 of JACJUM010003223.1, read as the reverse complement.
TACAAGCTTTTAATTCTTATATACTTACTTTTAATTCACTATCTAATTTCATATTTATATTTTAAATTTTTGGATAGCTACTGGACAAATTTTATGTTACTTTTTATGTAAATAAAATAAAGAAATAGAATTCGTCAGTATGTTTGCAAAAGTAAGTTGCCGCCAGCGATATTTTTATTTTTAACTTTTCCTATTTGTTTTATTATTTTTTAATTTATATAATATATTACCCAATAATAAACGTTGGCCCAGTCTTAAATATTTATAGATTGCTATAAATATATACTCAACACATTACATTACAATATCTGATCTGATTTTAGAACAAGTAGCTCCAAGCACTAGTTTTAGGGACATCAGACAACAATTTACAAATATAATTCTTAACTACATTTTTAACACCTAGATCCAGAACAAACAAATCAACACATCATTTTTAGTGAGGATTGAACCCACGGCACTACCGAATGCACGCGGGTTAATAATAATCTATATTGCGTCCATCTTCAAGGTTCAAGCTATCGACTGGACAATATTTTTAAGAATCGGCTTTTAGGAATTCTCTTATGAAAAAGCACAGAAGAGACACACTGTCGCTATTATAATTTTAGTATTAAATATTATTTTTCTCTAATGGTATGTCAGGGTCCAGCATCAATCGATCAGTTCCGCAAAAGGGATCCAGATAAACAGATTACCCATCTGCTAATGGTCTATCTGTATATATTGATATGTGAAAAAACCTATAGCGAGATATGCGCGTTGCGCTGGATGCGCCGTACTCAATTAGCGCATTTAATTTGCCCCGCACGAATGCGCCTGTTACTGCCTAATGGACCTTTTATTGCTACTACCGCTGAGCAATTGTGATTTTAATAGATTGTCTTTTTTCGTAATAATAAGCACGGCGATGCGGTGAGGTACCGACAAAAGTAAGTAGACAGTACCTCTCCTTGCGCCAGGTGTCAATAGAAGCCGGTATATATATCAGGAACAGTGCAACTCAAATGCACCATCGCGAAAGCTGCTCTCTGCTATTGCCTACACGCTTGCCCAACGCGGCAATTATCCGCAAGCAAACTTTTCTTAAAGAATCTTGTCCAGCAGTGGGCTTGCAATAGTTGTTATGATTATAATTGGTAGTATTGAACTGACTAAAATTTAAAATAACTATATACATCATACCATCTGCAGGCCTCCCCAAGATAGAGTATTTTTGACCATATTTATCGCGCTGGGCAGACGTGGTGAATATCTTGGCAGCTTTACTCCAAAGGATGCTGCTGCTCATCCCCGCCTTGTTTTATTTGAGCTCCCCTGTGCTTCGGGTGGATACCTCTACCTGTCAGTTCCGGTACCACAACGGCCTCTTACGGTACCTGGTACAGAGGTACTTCACGGTACTATGCCGCTTGCAGTTCATGGTAAATACTTACATCATCATCATCATATCAGCCTCAGGCCGTCCATAGTTGGGAAAAAGACTCCCCAAGTTATTCTCGTCAATGGCAGATTTTAGCCTGTGCGAGCCATCTGGGTAGGCGTGGTGGATGCTGCCTATCCCCGCCCGTAGTATTCGAGCAACGAGAGTTAGGATAGATATACCGTTATGTGTTGGTTCCCGTATTTCAGTCACCTGATACAGAGGAAGGTACTATTGTAATCTGCCGGAACCTCACGGCCGAGTAGAATAGTACCTAGCCTGGAACTTTGTGCTTTAGGATACGATGGATCCTTTTTTTACTACCCTGTGGTTGCTGGATACCAAATGCTATCAATATTTTTTTTTCATACACAAGGCAACATAAAGAAGGTAGAGACTCATTTAGCATACCAGTTAAGCCTTCCGCGCGGTCGGTAAAGTTCAGCAATGATATAACATAAGGTAGACCTCGTACAACGACTGTCTGCATTTTTACCTCACCTACTTATTCTACCGCCAAATGGCAGTGTTTGCATTGCTGTGTTCCGGTTTGAAGGTTCACCCTTAGGCAGTAAATTACCGGATAATGTGACATAATATTTTAAAGTCACGTTGTTACCAACGCGCTAATAATATCTTCATTTAAGCTGCGCTGTTTTGAATGAATATACCGCCATCTGTCAGTTTCGGTACCTTACCTACGATACCATTCAACGGTTAATCTGCTGTTAAGAATCATAATAATAAAGCCAAAGTCCTCCCTACTAGCACAGACAGTGCCTATATTTATCCTAAAATAGTTAAATTTAATTAGAAACAGACATCCCCCATGAAATTTCGCGTAATTCGTTCGGATACAGCGCAGGGCGCCAACAGGCATTATCGGCGCGGTTCGAATTTCAAATTACGCGCCGGTGTCGGGTGGCGCCCTCCCGGCGTTGCCATGGCAACGCTCAGGTGTTGTATCGATCTGATTGATACTCCAGCGGTGTTATGATATCCTGGTACTATTGTTGTAATTATAGAACTTTCTGTTTGTTTATATTTTAAATAAAAGCTGGAATATAATATATCATTGAACCGTCCGTTATCGGGGTATATGTTTAAATGCGATCATGTTTACGTTTTTGTATTTATTTTATTTTAAGTTTGTTTTCTATAGAAACTTCCCAATCCCGTTGATTATACTAATAATATTCCCACAACATCTCATACGTTGACCTGACTCCGTAGTAAGTCGCTAAAACACTTATGTTACAGACATCAGACAACAAAGAAATCACAACTATAATACTTAAATATATAAATCCAACACCCAGGCACAGGACAAACCCAAATATCATCATATAAATATCTGACCTGGGTGGGTATCGAACCCACGACCCCTGGCGCATAAGATAGGATCACTACCATCTGCGCCACCGAGCCCGTCAAATCTATTCCTGTCAATCAAAACAACAACAAGAAAAAAAAACTATGCAATTTGATGCAGTCGTTCTATCTAACTCATTTTTATTTAGGTATAAAATAATATATCACCATCATCATCACAGGCGTCGTAAAACGTCCACTGTTGGACACAGGCTTCCCCAAGAAAGGGGGAATTTGCCCATAATTGCCGAGCTGGGTAAGCCCACGGATGAAACACATAAAATAAGAAATAGATTTAAAAACCACTATCTTATGTTTGCTGAATTACTGATAGAGCATGGACTATCTAATCGGAACTGTTTGGAACCTGTTCGTTTGAAATAAAATTATTCTTTCAATAGATGGTGCGTCTCGTTTCTTTCCACAAAATATCAGCTACCATATTGTAATTTTTATCTCTAATTACAATACACCGTTTTTTTTCTTTAGTACTTTTAGCGGTATCATTAATTCTCTTTATTAAACGCCTTCTCAAAAATCTTATCGTATCTTACCCTCGTCAGTCAGTCAGTCAGTCAGGCAATCAGTCAGCTTTTCCATTATATACATAGATTAATTTGATGTAAGAACATATTTTAATTTTATTTTTTAGATTTATAATTTTAAAGCCTTAATTTTTTTTTTGTAAGAAGTAAACGTTTTTGTTATTTTAAGTTTGTGTTATCACTAGCGTGTCACCAACCTCGTGATCTGATTAATGTTATCACATTACACAATAATATCACTGCCCTTCAAATCGGAACATATCAGAGTTAAATAGATATATGAAAACTAGCTGTGCCCGCGACTTCATCCGCATGCTGTAGTTTTTTGGGCACCATTTCTTTCTACTTTAACTTATATAAACTTTGAATGTTATATATATTTATTAATATATACAAATCGATAGCGTTAATAATAAGTTTTAGGCTTCTAGCTCTAACAATAGCGATACTTCCATGCCAATTTTCATCCCCCGTTTTGACCCCTTACAACTCTTATGCCGAATAAAAAAGTAGCCTATGTCCTTTCTTAAGCTTTAGATCTGTGTACCAAATTTCATTTTAATTCGGTTTATTAGTTTAGGCGTGATTGCATAACAGACAGACAGGCAAAGTTACTCACGGATTTATAATATTATATATATACATATATATGTAGGATAAAGTGATAGGTGAGGATGAGGTACCTATACTTTAGTCTGATAACTTTACATTTCTATCCAAACGTTGCTTGTAAGATTTTCTTTTATGCGTCCACCATATACCATCATTGTGACCTGTCTCCAAGATAAGTAGCTTGATTCACTGGTGTTTCGGATAAAATAATTTTTTACCACCAGACACTGAACTAACACAAATATTCATCATAAAAAGGTTTATTCTGGCCAATGGGTCTACCATATCTAGTATTTTTCCGACATAATAAGTATACATAAATAATATTAATATAGTTATTACATAATTTAAAGGTATAACTAACATAAGAAAACGTGTAGAGTTTGTCTGAATACACTTATCTTCGACGTCATGATAATTATTGTTACTCGACAGGCAGAGCTGATACATATATATAGGTCATCGAATATATCAGTGTTTTAAGTAAATAGGAGATTAGTGAGTCACAGTGCTATATAATCGAAGTACGTGTTTTTAGATTAGAAATTTAATAATTTAATATTATTAACTAGGTACTTCTCCTAGACAGTGTTAAAGAATACAATTTATTTAGCTCGATTTGTTTAGTTTTATCATTAATGTTTGCGACTGTGAGTATTTTGATGCGAATTCTTTGCATTCTTAACAAATAAATATGAAGAGAGAGTGTGAGATCATGCGTTTGCGAGTAAAAAGAGCGTCTTAAGAAAAACAATTATGTTGCGTTTTTTGATACGAGGTGTTTATATGATATGATATCATTCAAAGACATGTTACCAAATGTTAACTTAATGCATTTTGCAGTTAGTCAACCGATTGTTGTTTGTTTTTATAATTAAACACATCATAATTCAATGCAGAGTTAAGTGTGTGTTCAAAGACATCTCGCAGAATGTTATCTTTATTGCGATAAAATAAATATTGTCTTATTTACGCCACGTTACAGACAAAATGACTGACCAAGCAGAATGAACAAATATGTCAAACTTAAAGCTAAAAGCCAGCTTTTAAGTTGAATTATTTTTGTATTTTTTTTAGGTTGATCTGTCACCTTGTGTATCTATGTGTAATTAAAACAGTTATGTAGTAATGATTTAAGATAACCCGGTAATTGTGTATGTGGCTATCACATATTATATATATATATATACTACAGAAAGAAAAACCAAAATGTTCGACTACAAATATCTTAGCAAGAAACACCTTAAAGGATTCAACAATTACAAGGTAAGCTTTAATTTTATTAATGTCTTGGTTGTATACTCTCAGCCCGCGTAAGTCGGTTCTATAAACCCTAAATGAAATGGATTAAGTACAAAGTTTCACACCTTATAATCACAATTATATACTCTTTATTGTACAACAATAAAAATAACACAAGAACATCACAAAAACATGGAATAGTAGGTACAAGAGGCGGCCTTATCGCTAAATGCAATTTTTTACACTTACGGTAACCTTTAGATATAAATACTGTTAAAGCTGGTTATGCTTTATATTGTTTTATCTTGGCATGCCTCTCTCGCTTCATTTACTCGCATTAGTATTTTCATCTCAGTCGGTTATTCTTGATACTTCTAACCTGGTATTTATTAAAGATCGATATGGTGTGAAAGATTATGTTGCGACAACAATTGAGAAAGGAATGTTGAAATAGTTTGAACCTGTGGAAAGGATGGATAAAATAAGAATGACTGCACAAATATATAGGTAGTACAGAAGCGGTGGAAAACGTATTAACGTCTTCTACCGGCAGAGTAGAATAGTACCTCCCCGTGTACCGGATCTCGTTAGAAGCAACTAAGATATCAGAACCGACAGATGGCGGTATATCCATCCGTAACAGCGTATTTCAAATGCACGAGGAGGGGATGGACAGCAGCATCCTCGTCGAGAAGTTACTCTGTGCGATTGCCAATACGCTTGCGCAGAATCCCCCTTTCTTGGCGGCCTATGTCCAGCAGTGGACGTTTCAATGGTATGATGAAGGCCTGGCTATGTAATGTTTGCCTCGGTTATCCTATACCAAGTCCTTCATTCAATTCCGCTCTATATATTTGTGCAGTCATTCTACTCTCAAATCTCATCGATCATTTCTACATGTCCAAACCTTCTCAACATTCTTTTTTCTATTGTTGTCACAACATACTATTCCACTCTACATCAACCTTACAAATAATACCGTGTTAAAACTATAATTGAAGGTACATTGGTTATAATTTTGGACTCGATCCCTACTCAGGGAAAGCATGTGAACGCTTGTTTTTATTCTGTCTGGGTGTCAAATATGTATACAAGTGTAATATTTGAAATTCCTCTAATATCCGTAGCACAAGTGTTTTTAGCGATCTCGGATTCTGGTAATGTATGGGATGTTTTGTGAATTAATTATTAAGAAAAAGTATTATTCCTGTGTTTTCTATTCTTTTTTTTTGTTTTCAGTACAGCGCTGTAGACACTAGCCCTTTGAGCAATTATGTGATGCACCCTATCTGGAATGCTAGCGTCAAGGTAAATAATATTGAAATAAATAAATAAATACATATATACTTCTGTATGTACACCTTGAGTTACATATATACCTTGAGATGTTTCCATTGTTGGCTTCTTAATTATCTTTTATATTTTGCCGTCTGGTACCGGCTTAGTAGAAAAGCACATGGTGCCTGTCTTATGAGGCGACTAACGTACCAGAACTGACAGATGGCTCAACGCACAGGGATGGGATGGGCAGCAACATCCCCGCCGAGATACGCTCTGCAATTGCCGACACGCTTGCTCAGCGCGGCAATTGCAGAGCGTGGCGTCGATGTTGATGATGATGCCCTCGTGATATGATGTGATGACCCTTGCTATATACCCCCTTTTATTCTTATATTTTAATAACAGAACAAACATTTGTAATATAAATATTTGTGCTTGGGTGGTAATATGTATTTAAGTATAATACGAGTATATTATTTATCTGTTATATCTAACGTTCGTAAAACAAGTGCTATAAGCGACTTATCTCGGTTGCTCATCTCTATGCTGCACTTTTTTGGCTGTGCTGTTTTGGATAGATGTACCTGGAACAGAAGAAGTATTAGTGTTCTTTTCCGCCGGTACTCCCTCCCCACGGCGTAAGATATAATTCATCTCTATATCATACTGTTTTGCCAGATACTCCCTCGATGGTTAGCGCCGAACCTGCTGACATTTGTGGGGTTTCTTCTCATGGCAGCCATTCCAGCTCTGCTTGGGATCTTCGACTACAGCTGCTATGGACCACTGGGACTGGATAATCAGGCCAGAGTGCCATCCTGGGTGTACACCGCTTGTGCTGCATGTCTCTTCGTAGGGTATAATCTAGGTGACGTCACTTAAGCAATTGATTTTGAATACTTTTCTTTTTGGTCCAGGTAAATGGGCAAGCTTACAACCCACTTGTGAGTAAGCTTCACTGCAGCCTTTAGACACTCTCAATATCACAGGAATATCACTAGGGCGTTGCCAACTTGCGGCTATGATGTCACATTACCAAGTAATTTCACTGCCTCTTATTCATACCGCAACAGCAATCCAAATACCACTACTTATGTATGAGGTCCACCTTTGTATGAGGTCTACCACATGAAATCTACGGTGGTGTACTCTGACGTCATTTCTAGCGCCACTGAAGGAGTATTCCTTACTTGCGAAGTGAAGCATAAAAGCCTCCTACAAGACTTGTGAAATCAAAACGGGAGAGATCGTTAACACAATCGCCTGAAAATTAACCTGAGGTAGAATGCTATTAGAATTATTAGAGGAAGACTACATACCTCCTTCCTGTATTCCAGTTATAAGGGTTAGAGGCAGTAAAATTGCAGGGTAATGTGACATAGTATCATCAAGGCTCAAGGTTATCACCGCGCTAGTGACATCCTTTATACAAGCGTCCATAAGTGGTGGTAGATTTAATTGAAATTATTCTTTTACAGATGGGATGGACGGCAAACAAGCCAGGAGGATAGGCGTGTCTGGTCCCCTCGGGGAACTGTTCGACCATGGGCTGGACTCCTATGTGGTGTTCTTCATACCCTATGGCTTAATGGCTGTGTTAGGACGTGACCACGACTTCACTGTTAGCGTGTTTAGGTGAGAGTCCATATGAAACTTAACAGAAAATTACTTTTATTACATAAGACTTACAGTATCTTGTAAATTGATTTTCTTAAATAAAACATACGTATATGAAATGGATATAAACTTAAGATGTCGACGGAGCCGATAGCGCATATGGTAGTTGATCTTGTGAGCCAAAAGCCGTGGGCTCAATACCCGTCCATGACAAATATTTATATCATAATATTTATGTTTGTTCTGTGTCTGGGTGTTAAATACATGTATTTAGATTATTACTTTTGTGATTCCTCTGTTGTTCTATTGTCTGATGTCCGTAACACAAGTGCTTTAAGCGACTTATCTCTGAGTCAGGTGAGATGTTGTGTGCATGTAAATTCATCACCATCGTTATCATATCAACTATTGAAAAACTACTGTGGCACATAATTGCCGCGCTGGGCGAGTGGCTATTGCAGTGCGCAGCTTTCGCGACTTTAGTCGCCATTTACGACACCGGGTACCGGAAGGTACTATTCGGCACTGCCGGTGAAGTACCGGCGCTAAATATGATTCTATCCAAAGGTTGCCTGTAAGAAACTGCATTTACCGATAAGGCCGTCCCTTGTACCTACTATTCCATGTTTTTGTAATGTTCTTGAGTCGTATTTATTTGTGACAATAAAGAGTATATTATTATTATGAATATAACATCAATATTATATTCGTTGAATGTGTTCCAGAACTTTCCTGATTGTAGTCAGCGTGTCTCTGAACTTCTACGTCAGCCACTGCGAGAAATACAACACCGGGACCCTGTACCTTCCTTGGGGATACGACGCCAGTATGTGGGTAGGTTACGTTGAAACATACTACACAATAAACATTTTTTTTTGGGTTTTAAAATTTTCGGCTACGTTCCGGTAATAATTTTCAAGACTGAAAACGAATAGAATACGCCAGTTTTATTAAGAGTTATTTTTTATTAGACCAGGTTACAAGGTACAGTAATATCTCAAGGATATCACTAGCGCGTCGCCAACCTTGGTTTGATGATATTTTATCTCATTACCCAGTAATTTCAATGCCTGTCTTACCTTTTAAGCCGGAACACAGCATTGCGAACTCTGCTTTTGGAATAGGTAAGAATGAGGTACCAATGCAAACGACCTTTGTATGAGGTTTAGCTCAAGTAATAAGTTTGTCTGGACTATCCTCACAAAATGTCGCGTTCTAATATTGCCGAAGATTATATTGTGGATCTACTTTTTCTATTCTTCCAGGCCTCTTCCCTCGTGTACCTGGGCCCTGGCCTACTGGGGCCGCAGGTGTACCACATCAACCTAATCGGGGACCTCACCTTCGTCCAGGTCTTGGAGCAGGTGGTTCACATCACAGGTCTTCTAACTACACTACCTATCGCCATCTATAACGTTTATTTGTGAGTATTATCTTTGAATATTTGGTAATTTAATAACATGTTTTATGATGTTTAATGACGTTTGTTTCGCAAAACTTTGTCAAAAAAAAATATAATTAAGTCTGATAATATTTTTTAAAATTATACATTTTTGAGTTACGATTTAAGAATTAAAAATGTTTTAAAAAAAATGAGAATTATTAAAAATCTTGGCTTAAGACTGCATAGACTTGTAAAAGAAAAACAAATGAATATTAGTCCGAAAATATGACCTGACTAAGGGCGACATCGGACTGCCATATTTGCAGCATTATTTGATATTATTCTTAAGATCAAGAAAGCTTTAAATTTAATAACGTATAAAACATTTTAAATCAAATAAAAATATATCTAAACTCGTAAACTTAAAAAGTCAGTAAACGCTAAACATCAAGACACAAGTGCATTACAAAGTTTCTGATACTATTAATTTTAATTAATTAATCTCACAAAATCTATTATTCCTCAGATCACGCCAAAGCAAACGAATCCTACACAAATCCCTGACAGAAATAGTGCGGCCAGTATGGTCAATGGCCCTGATGAACCTGGTCATTATAACGTGGGCTGTTAGATCTCCCAATAACGTACTGGAATACGACCCTAAGGCCTTTGTCCTCATTTACGGCACATACTTCAGTAACATTTCTGTAAGTATAACACAGATTGACAGTGATTAATTTTTTACAACAACTTAACTTTTTACGACACAATTTAATACAATATAAGATAAAGCACTGTCACAATCTTATTATTATAGCAATTGGAAGTCCACTGCCGGACAAAGGCCATTCCAAGAAAGGGGGAATTTTGCCTATAATTGCCGCGCTGGGCAAGCGTGTCGGCAATCCCAGCAGCTTTCCCGATCAAAACCTACCTACGAGTAATTTGAACTCCCTAAATACAAAACAATGCTAAAATTTACATTTTAAAGTAATTCTATATGTAAGAAATAAAAATAATAAAGTTCGACGGGTCTACTAAAGTCTTGGTACCGCAACGGCAATGCAATCTCCCAACAAGGGATAGATACAGATTCGAGTCCTGTCTGAAGCCGAAAACAATTTGAAATATACGCATAATTTTTAAGCATACATCAATACGCCGTGAGGTACAGGCAAAATAGAATAGTACCTCCCACTCCACCAGGTGTCGTAAGAGGCGACAAAAGTATCAGAACCTATAGATGGCGGTATATCCATCCGAAACAGTGCACGCGAGCACGTGGGCCGTAGGTCGTGGTGTACCGGCAGACTAGAATAGCATCTCTCCCTGTACCATGTGTCGAAAGAGGCATCTAAGGTACCAGAACCGACAGATGCTCAAATGCACAGGGCGGGGATGGGCAGCAGCATCATCGTTACGAAAGCTTCGCTCTTCGATTGCTAACACGCTTGCCCAGTGCGGCAATTATGATCAAAATTCCCCTTTTCTTGGGGAGGCCTATGTCTAGCAGTGGACTTAGAATGGCTGATATGATGCTGATGATGAGTGAGCCCGGCTGCACTAGTGCGATCGGTTTTAGCTCAAGGGGCAGGACTGCATGCTTTTGCCGGCAAACTCGGTGTACTGCTCTATATAGAGACTGTGTGTGAAATGTTTTTGGAGTGCCAGTGAGAGGGTGACGATGGGAGGCATTTATTATAGTTATGATATCAGGCGGATTCTGAGCACCTGTCCTAGATCTCAAATGCGAATATTGAAGGGCGCTTTTAAGAGACACTCCTTGATTCTTTAAAAAAAACGCCGGATTCCTGAAGAAAACGCCGAAATCTTTAAGAAGACGCTTCAGTTATTTGTTTTTAATGTGCAGGGATTGTGCGTCGTCAAATGGTATGCGTGATAGACCTTGATTTGAAGATATTACGTCACATTACCCAATAATTTCACTGCCTCTCTCACCCTTCAAACCAGAACATAGCAACGCTGAACGCTGCTTTGCGGTGAAATAGGAGAGTGAGGTGCCAATGCAGACGGCTTTTGTATATCTTTGTTGGTCTACCTCTAGAAATATATAGTAAATGCAAACATGTGTGTGTCTATCTGTTTGTGACGTTTAGCGAACTGATTTTAATTAATAACTGAACCCTAGGGAACTTTGATCCAGATAATAAATTGCAGGATTTAGTGTCATAGGGTAGCCATTCATTTCATATGAATCTAGAGCTTGATCTATGAATCTAGAATTGTTCTTGTGTAATTTTGAGCCTATTTATTATTTTTTTCCAGTGCCGCTTGATCGTGTCTGAAATGAGCAAAACCCGCTGTGAACTGATCTGCTGGATGTTCTGGCCACTTCTCGCTGGTGTTGCTGTCTCGCTCTACCTTCCTCACCTAGAAGTGTTTGTTCTTTACGGACTTCTGTTTTTGAGCTTAATCTTTCATATTCATTACGGAGTTTGTGTGGTAAGGACTTCTCATTTCTCAAACATTTTTTTATTCTTGAGACATTAATCAATGATATAAAATAATTATCGTTTGATTATTGAATATTCAAATTAAAAGAAGGAACATTCAAATTAAATTAAGTAATGCGTTGCTTAGACAAATACTTTTAAAATTATCTCTCAAATGAAAGTTGTTTCAAATTTGTGCGAATGCCTTAAACGGAACACAGAACCGTGACGTCTCTGTTCGGTTCTGTGTACGACATCCAATAACCCTTAAAATTGAAAAAGAACATATTTTTATCTAACAATTAACTGCAATACGCTATAATTAGTATATTTTTAGGATTAGAGTGAGTTATTATAAACTAGACCAATGAAATTACTTGTGCAATCTTTTAATCATCATCATTACTGCCATTGGAAGTCCACTGCTGGACATGGGCCTTCCTAAGAAAAGGGGAATTTTACCCATAATTGCCGCGCTGAACAAGCGTGTTGGCAATCGCAGAGGGCAGTTTTTGTAACGGGAATGTTGCTGCCTAACCTCATCCTATGCATTTGAGCTACACTGTCTCGGATGGATATACCGCCATCTGTCGGTTCTGGTACCTTAGTCGCCTCTTGCGACACCTGGTACATAGGGAAGTGCTATTCTTATCTACCTGTAACTCACGGCATAATTATCAACTTTTAATGTAATACTTATATTGTCCACAGGTCCGGCAAATCTGCGGCTATTTTAAAATAAACTGTTTTAAAGTGCCCAAGAATAAATTATAATAACCGTACCGCATGTAACAGGATAGTACTGAATGAATATTATATTTCGTGTTATGTAACATAAATATTACGCACATTTTTTTCATGTTAAATAAAAAAGTCAAATGTTTTGCCAATTATAATTTATTGCGTATTTCAAAAAGGAATTGCCCATAACCTGCTTCCAGAAAAATCCTGACCAGTCGCCAGGTACTAAGCGATAATATGACACCACCGCAAAATTCTAATTCACTAAATAATAAGTCGGAATAGCGAAAAAAAGAGCAACCCAACGAAAAGCTGCGAAGTGATCTCTATACGGGGGAACGGGACGGATATATTGAATCAGTCGGACTCACAGCTCCGTCGTTAAATTATACGTTCTCATAGCCTTGTACTGTTCGTTGTGCCCTTCAAAACGTAGGAACGACGCAAGACTTCATTCAATTATGAGCAATACAGGTAATGTTTTAAGGGTGATATTGCCTTGTATGGTTAAAGAGATAAAACGTTGTGTGTGTTGGAAGAAATTCAGTAATGGGGGGTTGCGCGTTATGGACACCAAGTCGGGGTTTAGAATTTCAGTACAGCTTCGGATAGCCACGAAGCGCAGCTTTGTTAGTTGTCCAATTGTTTACCGATATATATAATTTTTTTATATCTTTACATTAACTCGTATATGACACGAGAATTCCTACGCCGGCCTAGACGTACTTTCTATACGTTGACTTAGTATTTAATAAATAAAAGTGACCGCGAGAGTGCTGTGTAAAATATAGTGTTTTTTTTATCATTTATTTCACAAAGTGTTTTGGAGAATATTAATTCGTTGATAGGTAAGTGAGGTGTATGAGATTGAAAATTAACAATACCTGTGGTGGTGTGTATTAAATATTTCGCATGACGGTTAAGATTAAAAGCATGGTTTGATAATGTTAGGTATTTGAAACGTACATAATGTACATTGAGAGCGGACCGCGTGCGGTGGTTAAAAAGGTAAATATAACGAAAACGATCTAATTATTCTAATATTACTAATTCGTTAGGCGAATTCATATGCTTTATTTGCATGAAACTGTTTTATTCGAGGCATTTTTTTTTATAAAATTCGCTAATATAAGTCTCAATTAAAATGTAGAGTACATTTTGTTTCTTCCTTTTTATATTACTGCAAAGTTTAGAACCTTTTTTTTGAAAATCTGTCACATACAAAATCATATTATAATTTTATTGTAAAAATAATAATTTGGCTTACTATAATACTTTTGTATACGTAATAATCTTATTAGAATTAATTGTGAGTTATTTAGATATGACACTTAAAAGAAAAATAAAAAACTTACGTCAAATCTTGTAGTGTATTAAACATATTTTCTCTATTCTATAGGAAATAGTTAATCTAATTGCGTTAGTATTGTAATTATTGATTAAACATTATAGAATATTATTTTGATTAAACTAATTTATTTTATTTTTCTTATATGTAATTAAGATATAATAACATATATATGAATAAAATTAGCCTACAAATAAATAATAAAATAAATTATAAACAATAGAGAACAAGATATATGCGGGCATGCGTTACCAGGATTACAGCAATTCTTGTAGTTAGTCTAACGGAGGGAAACCCAATTCCTAAATAGAATTGTAGGAGGTTTGCCAATTGTTAGTAACATAATAGAAAAATCCTTTATACTTAAATGTAGTATCGTCCAGGTTGAAGAGGTTTTAAGAATAACCAGGTCCAAAGAAACAATAATATAGCAAGAAAGGTACGAATATACCAAAATAGCTAGTGGAGATTCATAGTCTCTGCCTACCAATTGAACACGGGCGTGATATATGTATATTTTAAAGAATCTAGAGTCTATTGGCGTAAATTTATAAAGAAATCTATTGTTTTTCTTTAATACTAAAATATATTCGTTTAGCATTATGTCTTTAGTAGTAGATTTCATTCTTGATATGAAATTAGTTAAAGAATAAACTGAACTGCAATAAATTTAAAAAATAAAGTAAATGCTAATAAATTAAAAGCCTCTTAACTCTGGTGGTTTCTATACTTTGCGAGGAAAAATAGTGATCGACTATGCCGTGTTTTTATTCACATAAACGACTGTTGGAGGTTGAAATAGCATTAATATTAAGAAAACTTGGAATTAATTGTTACTACAGACAATAACTTTAAATTAAGTCTAAGTCAGTGTTTGCTATAAAATGTACTATAACCTCTTTAACGAGCAATATACTTTATATTATTAGGATAAATAATTGTAGTAACCAATTTTATTGACTAATCAAAAACAACGCATTAGAAATGAATCATTATTGTAATTAGAAATTTATAACATTTTATGAAAAGAAGGAAAATAAATAATGTCATAATAATAATCAAATATATATACAATATATATATGTAAAATGTTTATAATAATATAAATAAAAATGTCGTCTCCTGATTTTGATCTAACTCTATAAAAACTCCATTATTGCATCTTCTTTAATAAGCTATTCGATTTAGATGAAACTTGAGTTAGCAAGTTAGAAACCTAAGTCAGACACATTCGCAATAACCAATTGAATATTAACGTTTGTTTCACAAATATCACTTTATTTTGGAAACTTCCACTCGTAGTTATGTAAAATTAAAACATGCCGTGGACATTCGTAAACACACAGACGGACGTATCTTCAATGGTTTGCACGATTGTGACTATTTGAGATAATATTGAAAAAGTATAGTCATTTTTGAGCCTTTGTATTGAACGTTAGATTTTTGTAGTAAACTTATTTGTTTATCAAACTTTTGACCATCAAGAAAATTTACAAATAGTGAACTTATTAAGTCAACCATTGGAAACAGAAAAGAAACTAAAGTGTATAAAAATGTAAAAAAAAAACTACAAAAAGCAGTCAGTAAATAAAACTACATTTGCAAATTCTCTATTTTCCTCTGGGCTATGCAGACCATAGCAATGATTTTTATGATACTTTCCTAGCTTTCTGCACATTAATTAACCTTTTTACTTAAAACGATAACTCCTGCGCCGGCTGAATGTAAGCCTCATTAGACTTTTTCTAGGATTCCTATAATTTAGTGCGTGTGTAAATAATAATACTAATAGTAATAATAAAAATAATCGTAAGGCCGATAAATATGTAGGACCAAGAATAAACGAGGTTAAACGAAAGAATTAATGCTAGTTAAGGAAGCGAGAGAGAAATGGACAACATAGCAAGTGGAGTGTGCTTTGGAACTGACATTGTAAATAATAACATTAAATGTCGTTTTATAAGATTATATTATCCAATATGTAATTTGGACGACACAGTCAATCAAACACAATTGAGTTTCTCTGTAAGAAAAGATTTATTTCGTTAATTTAAATGTACGCTACCTAACAAACAATGAAACAAGAGTTAATAATAACCTATACGAAAACATACCTATAAGAAAAGAAACGACATTTAATGTTATTATTTACAATGTCAGTTCCAAATCACAACTATTTTAGTGGTATTTTATTGAAACAAATAATTTCTCAGATTATGACAATGTGACGTTTTTAGGTTATAATTATTTTACCACAGATAAAATTGAATGACATTAGACGCGCGACTGAGCGGGAAAATTTAAACTAAGAAAAACCTATTTTACATACATATTTGACATACAGAACAAATACAAAGATTCATAAAATAGACACCTATTTGTTCTGGGTGGGGATCGAACCCACGAGCCTTAACCCCAAGATATAATCACTACCATCAGCGCCATCGGTTTCATCTAAACATTGCGCTTTTTACTAAAGCAATATTAGAAGAGATGTATTAAATCGCAACTTATAAAACACTAGGACTGCAAAAAATGGTATGATTGTAGATTTTAAACATAAGTTAGACTTCATACAAAATGTCTGCATCGGTACCTCACTCTCACCTATTTCTACCGCCAAATAGCAGTGTTCGCATTGCTGTGTTCCGGTCTGAAGGGTGAGAAAGGCAGTGAATTTAATGGGTGATATAGCAAAATATACTCAAGTCACACGGTTGGCAACGCGTTAGTGATATCCTTGTGATATTACGAGCGTCTATAGGCTGTAATGTCGCTTAATATCACGCGGACTGCTTGTTTGTCAACCAAGTTAATAAAAAAAAATGGATATGGAAGCGTCTTTCCTTTTGAGGTAGATCCAACACAAAAATAATTATGTGCAGACTGTGTGTGAAGCCGTGAGTTACCGGCAGAGTAGAATAGTACCTCCCCCCTGTACCAGGTATCGTAAGAGGTGACTAAAGTACCGGAACCGGCAGTTGGCGGAATATCAATTCGAAATGGTGCAGCTCAAATACACAGGGCGGACATGGGATCGCCAACACGCTTGCTCAGCGTGGCAATTATGGGCAAATTCCCCTTTCTTGGGGAGGGACTATAAATGGCTGGTATGATGATGATGATGTGTATCTGTATCACCGCGAAATATGGCACTAATTCGGTATATATACCTAAAGACGGACGCCAGCGTGACAGGGATGAATATTCGTGTCCTTTAATTTAAAAACTTTATCTACTATTATAAAAATTCTTGAGTCATATCTTTAAGGGTATTTAGAAATGTTATCTTTGTAATATTGTTCCGTATTTTCCGTAGTTTTAAGGAATATGGATAACTCGCTTAACTTACACAAAAAAAATTGTTCTTATTTTCTAAGACATTTTCGTTTATGTTGTTATTCTATAGAGTACAGTTAGAAATATTAGGACTTCTTGTAAAAATTAAAAAAAAATAAAATTGTATTAATTTGAAATGGGAGTAGAATAATTCCCGCTATACCAGGAGTCATAAGAGGCGACAGAGGTACCAAATGGACAGATGGCGGTATATCCCTCAGTGTAGCTTAAATGCACAGAGCGGGAATAGATAGCAGCATCCCCGACGCAAAACACGCTCGTCCAGCGCGGCAATTATGGGGAAAATCGCCAATCTTTTGAGGAGGCCTATGTCGAGCAGTGGACTTCCAACGACTGATATAGTGACTTATATTGTGAAGCTGGGAAATAGTCCTAATATTTGTGTATTAATTTTTCTTTTTTTTAACTTCTAATCAACTACGAAAAAAATTAATTCAACTTCGATACGATCGTGCGGTAAAATCTTCATTGGCGACGCAAGTTACCTTAATCTGAAAGGATAATAAAAATAACTCATTTCTTTTTTCACAATTCCACAGAATATAACGAATTAATCGGCACAGGCGATGGGCGGCCAACCGTACCTTGGTGGCAGTTCTACGAACTATGCTTTAGCCTTTTATCCCGGTTGCGTCGGGATCGCTTAGTGCATTCAGGCATGACCTGGGATGTGGGTGATGAGGTATCGATAGTCCACACTTTTGATTGTCAAATTGATAAAGGTGGGCCTGTCTCTCATCGACTGTTTAGTCAGCAGTCATGTTATACTTATATTTTGCATGATTTGCAAATATAAAGTAGTTAAACATGTCGACAAATAAGCATACACTACATACCGCGTATAATAGGCGTCACTGCAGCCTATAGACGCTGGTGATATCTCAAGGAAATCACAAAGCGTTGCCAATCTTGTGACTTGAGGATATTATGCCACGTTACCCAGTAAATTCACTGCCTCTGCCACTCTTCAGACTGGAACACAGCAGACGACCATTTGTATAAGGTATATATAACTTTGTGTGGCTTATTTTCTAATGAGTATTAATTCATACATTCTACTTTATCTTCTTGCTTAAATATTACTATATTAAGACATAAACATTAGAAACAAGTGCTGTAATTAATATTGTAGATTAGCTGATGTGACCAGATTAAAACAATAAATCTTAGTCTCACGAATCTAAAGTCAAAATGATTTATAAGTATAAACATAGAACCTGAGACAGTCACATGGTTAACCTTGACGCCAATGAATTACAGCAACCGCCGTCCTGGATCAGTTACACAAACGCTGACATCCTAACAATATGATATATGATAAAAAGAATTGAATAATTCATCGCTAATAGACCAATGACTGTACGCTCTGATGATCCTTGTTTCGAAATCTCATACCTTACACCTTAACCTCTTTAAATCTCTCAATGAACAATTGACTAAACATACCTACGATTTTATAATTAAATCGAAGTGTTATAAGTGCTTTTCACTAATAAACTATGAAGCTAATATCCAAGTATTATTTTACGTTTTCGCTGATCATTTCGTATCGGAAACAAATTAGACTATAATAATCGCAAATTGCTTATGGGCGAATATCAGTTTTCATACAAGAAACATCATTTAGCGATATGCGTATCCGCAATTAATACTTATCAGAGTCGCATCGACGACACGTTATCGACAATTTACATCGACAATTTCCCATCACAAGGCAGCTCGTGCCGTAAAAGAGGACAGAGCACACTTCATTAATAAAAGGTTAAATAATGTCGAAGCGGCCATTTTTGCGGGTAAGGTTACGACGCTGGTGGGTAATCACTTAGTGGACAGACTAAACCATAATGCAGCAGACTCCAACAAGAGAGTGTCCCTTGTCTTTTCGATAAACTTATTATAAGAACGGTCCGCAGTGTAAAACGTAACGTTAACCGTCTCCGTTTTTACTTAATTCTCTTACGGACTTAAAAGTTTATTATCGGAACGTGATTTGAGCTTGGAATATCTTATCGGAACGCGATGTGAACTGTAGATGTTCCGGTATTTTTAAGTATCAATCTCGCTAGTAGATCTTAATGCTAGCATAAGCTGGGAATCTTAACATTCTCTCGTGTTGTCAAGGTCATTTATAGGTTACCTTTTATTTTTAAATAAATAATTTTTGTTGTTTGATGTTTTTTGGCTGAAAACATATTTATTGCATTATAAAATGGATTGTTCATAACATTTTCCTTACACTTTTTTAACGGCTTCAAAACGCGGACTTCTTTTGTCAATCTTGAGAATGTTGAACAAAAAATGTAAAATGTTAAATAAACAAGCGTGGTTTTTCAGCCATTATAAAAATAGTTTTATTATATTAAGTGGTGTTATATTGCGAATGGATAGTTTACTGAAAAGATACCAATAACTGAACAAACGTGAATGTCCTACGGTTGTCAACGTCACCAATAAAATACTTGATAGCATACCTAATTTTTAACCTCCACTAATAGTGACGTTACCAAAACAAAATCGATTGAAGATAATACAAAAAATAATTTATATTATCTGGATTTTAGTAAAAATCTTAGTGTGTCCTATTTAACAAATGTTTTTACTACAATTTCATCATCATCATCATATCATCCGGTAGTCCATTACTGAACATAGGTCATACCCGAAAAAGGGGGAATTTTGCTCATAATTGCCATGCCGGGAGTTGGCAATCGCAGTGCGTAACTTTCGCGACTGTGCTGCTGCCCATACCTGCCCTGCACATTTGCTTACACTGTTGCGAAAGATATACCGCCATCAGCTGTACCTAAGTCATCTTGTACGACACCTGGTACAGGGGGCGGTACTTTTCTACTCTGCCGGTACATCACGGCATTATTAGTATTTAGTTGGTGAATATGTCAAAATAATATGTATACATACCGCTATAAGTTTCTTAAGTAATCTATTAAATTTTTTAATTGAATATATTGGTGGTGATTTGAATTGGATGCATTCTTTTTTATCTGAAATTAAAATAATAAGGTTAAGATCAATAATATTATCAGTTGATTAAAATAATAATAATTATCGGACAATATTACCAGATATTCGAAACAAACCAGCCGTATGCTAATAGAAATTAAACCAAAAGCGATGTAGCACGAACCGACGGCCCGCCATTTTTTTTTTTTTACTTTTCGAATGCCCGCACAACAGCCGCATTGTACGCGCGTGCGCCGGCCGTCACTTCCAAGAATAAGACAGGGATAGCACCAATCCGTTTACTCACACGAGCGGGACAGCAGATGGATATTACTTTTTTCTTTTTGTTAATCTGTGGCCACATGTGGCGTGCTCTTGGACCTTATGGTCATTCGTCGCGATGGCCAGCTTATTTCATCGTACTTTAGGGCATGGTTACTGAACTCTGAGGTGTTTAATTGATTCGTTTGGCTCCTAGTCTCTTATGTTGCCCTGGTACAATAAGCAAGTTGCTGGGGAAAATGACAATGTCTGCAATGACTATCTAGTCAAGCTTTAAAAGTTTCAAACATTTCGGACCAGCGCTGCCATATTTTTGTTTTGCCATGTCGGGAATTTAGAACTCTTTGAGTGAAAAAAGCGTTTCTTTTTTACTATGCCCCTTTCCTCGGAAGCGGGACATAGCACTAAAAAACGTAAGTATACGATTAATAGTGTCTGAATCAGGCTGAAATTTTACGATATACGTTAAATTGAACGTTTACTTGACAATAGATAGTAAAAATATACATTGTACTTTAACAAATATATTATATTTTAAGTCAGTTTTATATGTAATCGGATAAGTTGGGTGTTATCCATCGTCTAGCAACGCTGATCTAGACCATGTCTGTTTGTCTGTTTGTGACGCTTTCACGACATAAGTAGTGCACTAATTTTAATGAAGTTTTGCACATTGTTAGCTTGGAGCATAGAAATTAATATAGGTTACTGTTGATTCCGGGATAATTACTGCAAGATACAATCAAAGGGACATCAAACTGGGGAAAAGCTAATTAAATATAAAAAATAAATTAGATCCTCTTCAAAACTCTTTATTATATTTTTTAAACATAATGCCAAATAATCATTACGACAATTTCATTTCACTGTTACTATTTTAAAAAAGGTTACGTCGCATATCGCTTTTGCCAAAATAATTACCGTAATGCACCCGGAATAAAAACAATTGAACGGGTGTATAACCACTTTCAAGATTGACAAAGATCAGATCAAACAGGAATTTCGACCAATTAATGTAATAATTTGAATAAACGCGGTTTGTTTATAAACTTAGTAGTATAAGAAAAACAAACTTTTATTGATACGGTTAGTCTATTGTTTTAATAATCACTTTTTAGTTTAGTCTAAAGTTTGTAGTGACTAATACTATTTTAGTTGATATACAAAAACAATTTAATCTCCCACAGTTTTACAGGTTCACCCGACAAATAGTGTTTTTCTTCTCTCGTATATTTGGACGGATGTATTTGTTTTGCTCGCTTGGTATTTGGATTCATAACATGACATAAGTTCGTAAGTAAATATTCAAATAATATAATACAGAACAAGCGTATATGACTTGTCTCCTAGAAAAATCAATTGTGTTACGGCTAGCAGACAGTAGAGGAATATAGTAATTAAAGACATATTTAACATCCAGAACAAATACAAATATTTATTTTAAAAATATTTGTCCTGAGTGGGGATGGAACCCACGGCCTTTGGAGCCCAAGATAGAATCCAAGAAAGGGCCCCTTATGTGTATGAAATTCTCTGTGAACACTTGTACTAGCAGTGCCCGCGACTTCGTCCGCATGAAATAATGACTTTGGGGGATGTAATAACCTTTTTCGATAAAAGGACTAACCAACACTGAAAGATTTTTTTAAATCGGACAAGCGGTTCTTGTGGTTATCGCGTGTAAACAAACTATTATAGATTTATATTATAAATATGTCTATCTATTACACTTTCTGCCCATTGAGCAGTAATTTCTCTTTGCGTCTAGGGCAATGAACAGATAGATTAAAATCCATTTTGTATGATCATCATTACAGCCATTAGAAGATTACTGCAAGATATAGGCCTCCCCAAGGAAAGGGGGCATTTTGCCCATAACTGCCGCGCTGGGAAAGCATGTTAGCAATCGCATAGCGCAGCTTTCACAACGGGGATGCTGCTGCCCATTCCCAGCCTGTGAACTTGAGCTACACTTTCTCGGATAGATATACCGCTATCTGTCGGTTCTGGCACTCTGCCGGTACCCCACGGCTTTATTGCACAACCTCCTAATTTTATTACCGCGTACGTTTGTATTTATGTATGGATGTTCGTTGCTCATTCACGCCAGAACGGTTCAAAAAATCTAGTTGATATTTAGCACACAAATTAAAAATAGTTTGGAACACATAACCTACTGTTTATCACGACAAAAGAATCCCAAGAATTTAATATTTCTTTTTATTTTTCCCTAAGGAAACGTCTATACCTTTGAAAAGTTTCGCTGTTCTAGTGACGCTGAGCGTTAGAGCATTGCATTTAACCAATGCTGTTTCAAGTGGGTACACCGCTCTATCGGTTCCGGAACCTCATTCCCCTCTTACGATACCTTTTACAGGGGAGATAGTATTCTATTCTGCCGGTTCCCGCGGCATGTTGATGCGTGGAGCATAATAGTTAAAACCCTAGCCCTAGGTTAACTGCTATTGTCTAGATAGGTGATTATTTCCTGGTCCATTATTAATAATTGTTTATGGTTTGCGGTGTCATGTTTTGCTAAAAATTGTCACGGTCTATGGTCTCGCATATCTAATTTATTAAGTCCAAGAAAATAAATATGAAATAATTCTAAGTACAAAACGGCAAAATCTGTCCACATACATCAAATCAAATGATTATAAATTCATACAATGTACCAGGGACCCAAAAATGTGTAAGAGTCTTTTGACCCGATAAAGATCTGGGCTCTCAACATGAGGGAATATCTACCTTCATCTAATTCATGCCTCGCTTTTTGTGGACGCACTGTTGATTATATCTCTCTCTGTTATTTATAACACTCGAATAGATTACATTTGGATTATAGTGAAATTAGCCGAATGAATTTCAAATATTTTGTGATAATTAGCCGTCGACGTTTATAATAATCCCGTAGTTTTACTTATGATTTATAATTGGCCGCCATCTTGTCCGATTTTCAATTAGTCCAATTAGGTACCTAATGTTTTCTCTTCACATGCTATAAAACAACACTCTCTCCCCGATGATTTTTACTTACCGCTCATATTATGAATAATTACCTGTCACCCAGAAATTTAATTAACAACATTTTTTTTTTATACGAAGTGTTATTACAAAAAAAGGTGGGATATATGATAGTAGAAAATCGGCAAACTCTTTTGTAATCCAAATGGGCGCGTGTCAGAGATTGATTGTTACTTGAAGGCATAGCAAAACTGTGACATCATCATATTTGGCGTATCGCGACCACCGGGCGAGCATAACTCTGGCAAGCGTTAGGTGTCTCAGCCCGATACGGCTGTAATACAAACAAGTCGATCGTGCATCGCCTAGCAGGTTCTGCGAGCCTGGTATTAATATGCGAAAGTACCGGGCCGCAGTTAGACAAGATGCCATAGAGTACGAGAATTTATTAATGAGAAGCTTTTCACGGTGTGGCTTTTATTAATTTATTGTTAGATTATAATATGCTGGGTATTTTTATGGCAAGCATAAGAAAAAGATAATGAGCTACTTCCATTGCGATTTAATATCGTTTTATGATTTATTTTTTCAGTGAAAAGTGAAGTAGTTACAATTAACATAATAAATTGATCGGAACCGAATCGAATTTGGTAAATTAAATAAACACATTTAATACCTATACGTACATAATACCTATAAAACTTAATTGCAAAATGCGAGGTATAGAAAAAAATATTCAACTTTTCAAACAAGTTTAAAACGCGGTTAGTTTTATTTTTAAAATTTTTTGTTCGTTATGGTAAAAATAGTTTTAGTATGAGTAGAAACAGTAAATATAAGAAATATAATATATATATTTGATTTTGTGATAAATGATCCAACCTTAAACAATCGAACAATAGTTAATAAATAGTCGATGAATTTTCTAGGATTCTTATACCTAACAATATTTTTGATTAAGAACAATTAAAGTCTGATCGATATTTAACCAATCACATTGTAGGTAATAATTTGATATTATATATAATATTTTCCATGAATATTAATCAATTAACAATTTTCACTATGTTATTAAAATCTCTAAAATTTTCTTGCTTGCTTTCTAAAAGATATTATGAGCGACAAATATAAATTCCTAAATTTATCTTTACGTTTAATTCGATGCATTGGATTTGGAATATCGATACATTTCTGCATTACCATATCCCGTGCCTACAAATTTCACAAACGACAGACAGTCATACATTTAACACCCACCAGCAAAATAGCAACAATACCTTATAAGATTTCGTCATAGTTTGCACCCATTTCTGACACGTTTCAAATAACAATATGGCGCCGGGTACCTACATATCTCTTCCAATATGGGTTGACTGTCGATCGCAACGTAGCTAATGTTTAATCGGACAAGATGCAATTATTTTTATTGTATATATACATTCTTAATACGAATATTTTGTATTCATTGATGATGGTAACATTGAATTTAGGAAATTGTTTTATTCTAAAATAACGGGTAGGATTACTTCGCTTATAAAAGAAATAATTTCTAGGTTTAGTTCGAGCTTATATTAAGCTCACGATCAAGCACAAATGTATATTATCTTTTCTAATGCATTGATTCTTCTGTTTGGCTACAAGTCACGCACTTTCTTGTAATAAAGAGCTAATAGGTATTGCCTTTATTGAGTAATAAACGTTATGTGAAAACGTTCCAAAATGTCACGGATTCGTTGCGAAGCGATGTATGACAGTATTAAAATGGTAACGATTGAATTGTATACCAAATTTGACATGGTAATGTGAAAATCGACGGGGATGGGACCAATGGCGCAGATGGTTGTGATCTTAGCGCCAGATGTCGTGGGTTCGATCCCCACCTAGGACAATTTTTTATAAATTGATTTTTATGTTTGTCCTGCGTCTGGGTGTTAAAACATGTATTTAAGTATTATATTTGTGATTCCTCTGTTGCCTGAAGTCTGTAACACAAGTGCTTTAAGCGACTTACCACGAACTCAGGTCAATGTATAAGGTGTTGTGTGAATATATATTTTTTTAATTTTTTGTTGAACATTTTATTCATTAGAGTAATTTGTGTTTAGAACACTCGTCCAAAATAACAATTTTTCTTTGGACCACTTGATCCCATAGAATAATTTGTACGTAAGAAATAAACAGTTTTCCTACAGCTTCAGCCAGTAGCAAAACGGAAACAAAACAAATATTGCGGCGGAATAAAAAAGTCGGATACCATCCTAGAGAGCTTCAATTCGAATTTCATATTTAGTTCGGCAACGGAAGGGGCGTGGCGGCGGGAAGGCGGGGCGCGGGAGGGAGACAGGACGATGTTCCACATTCAAATTGAACAGCTGTCCGCGCAGCGATTTTCGAGGCGCTCTATTGTGTACCTGCCAGTTTTTGGGGTTCGCAGATAATAAAATATACTTACATAACGACTATAGTATATTAGAAAGCAGATCATGAATATTTATAAATATAGGTACCATTTCAATGCAAAGTGCCGCTGCCTTTTGTATAGACACAAATTGGTTGGTTACTATAAGAATTTTGTATGCATAATACGACTTCTTGTTTTTAGGGGATGATTATAAATCGTCCCCAGTGCTCTTTGAAGGGGTGCAAATATATTCTTTTTTTTTATTACGGAAGCAATGCTGCCTGTTCTTTTCAGGCTAAAATAGTAAGCATGCTAATTTCACCGGAACGTTATGATACATTGACTTCTTTATGTCTTACAGACAAGATACTAAACACACCTACTAACAGAACAACGCAGTAATCCGTATCAGTTAATAAGTATTAATAAAATACTTTTCTTTGAGTCAATTAAATATTTTTATATAAATAAATATTTTTAGCACCCAGACACACGGCAATTACAAATATCGTCATATAAATATTTGTCTTGGGTGGGAATCGAATCCACGACCTCTGGCGCATACAATAGGATCACTACCATCTGTGCCTTCGGGCCCGTCGATACCTTATTACGTAGGTACCTAAATAATGTCCGCGTTGTATTCAGTTAGCAACTGTCTTCAGCTAAGTAAGGACTCTCGTTGATACCCCATTGGCATTCAAAGATAAACAGTTTTTCTGCAAATATATTTATCAAGAGTTTCATAATCAACGGGTCAGTCTTACGTAGTAAATAAAAAAACTAAACAAGAACTCGGGCAAACCGATATCGACCGGTATCAAATAACAAACGTTATCAAGAATCGATGCGTCGCGGTGGCAGTCAAAACAAGATCTTTTCGCCGGCCATGCGCTCCTAGTAACAAGCGGTGACATTGGTAGGTCAGTTGGTGAAGCTGATTGGAAAATTGACCGCAATTCATGGTCGTTTCGTTCGGGGTATTATGAAGATGATAATACTAATTTGTAAAGTAAAAAATATGGTCATAATAAACAATTAAGTATCTAGGTAAATTTAATAAACAATTTAGAAAGAAATAACTAAAGAAATCTTGTGGGCTTCACTTAATATCACAAGAACTAATCCAAAGCCAAAAGAACTTAAGGGTTGAACAAGTGGAGATGCCAAATTGATACAAAATCTTGGGAGACGCGTAGACGAAGTAACACTTAGTATGATCTGAATATACTTTATTTGCCTGCGATCTTCAAACTAAAAGTAGAAAAGTATCATGAGTAGGTAGGCGGTCAGATTGGTGGTAATAAAAACTTTTTAAGAACCGGCACAACAATGAAGATGATAAATTACCACAACATCTCATACAATGACCTGATTCCGTGATTAGTCGCTTAAAACATTTGTGTAACGGGCATCAGACAACAGAATTGACTACTTAAGTACATATATTTAACACCCAGACACAGAACAAACACAAATATCATCATATAAATATTTGTCCTGGGTGGGGATCGAACCCACGGCCTTTGAAGCACAAGATAGGATCGCTACCATCTGCGCTATCGGTCCCGTCAATCGATTGATTTTTCTAATAAATGTTGTGTATAAAGACTCGCTTAATCAATTATGCATTGAGAATCAACTAACGAGTAAAGAATACGAATTAGACAAGAAAATTGTGTTCTGCATAGCGTTACAAAATATCTCTCGATGTTAATCTCGTGGAAATATTTTATAATCGAAACAAATCCAAGTATCGATAGTAATCGATGAATTTATGCCTAATATCGATGCGTCGACGATGGTATCGCGCGACCGGTCCCAGATACGTTATAGGCCGACTTTGGAACACGTTCGAAATTTAAAATAAAACAGCCTTTTTACGCTATGAAATTGGAAATGGAACCATGTGGAAAATAGTTTGTACCTACTGGATAAAAAAATTCGCCTTTACACAATTAGATTTTTATTGCAATTATTAAATTCTGTAAGAAATTGCATTTAGCGATAAGGCCGCCTATTATACCTACTATTACATGTTTTTGTGATGTTCTAGTGTTATCTTCATTGGTGTACAATAAAGAGTATATTATTTATTATTAAATTCTTGTGACCTAAGAATGCCTAAATAGATTTTTAGTTTTTGTTCATTATATCAGCCATTGGAAATCCACTGCTGTACATAGGTCTTCACGAAAAAGGGAGAATTTTGCCATCAACCACAGCTCTCTCGACGGGACACTGCTACCCATCCCCGCCCTCTGTATTTTGCTACACTGAGCTACACTGTTTCGGATGGATATACCGCCATCTATCAGTTCTAACGTAATCATATATATATTGCCGTTATAGCTCAAGTACCTGCGTCGTCGATTGCAACACCTTGTATAGGTAGAGGTACTATGCTCAACTAACGATACCTCCAAAATAATGATACTGTATATCAATAAAAATCAATATTACTAAGCCAAAAACTCGAGAACGACGTGATAAATTCAGCAATAAATTTTTCGTATTTAATTATTCAATGTCAATATCATTTATATTAATTATTCAGTGCTTTACGATTACGTAAGTTTATATTTTTAAATGATTTCTCATGAAAAAAGTGTATTACTTTACTCTCAAGTTGACAAACAGTTGACGTAAAATTGTTAACGTCAATCTGAACATGACATTTAAAAACTCGCAACGTTCGGAATCAACAGGATAAAACCTAACTGGACGAAGTCTGGGCGGAGCGCTAACAGAAAACAAAATAAATATTTATCGTTAGTAAATAACATTTATGAACAGACACACAGATTAAATACTTCTTCTTAACTAGATCCAACTAAATTACATTGGGATAGGTCCATTTTTATATATATATATGTTATGAAGTCAGCAAACAAGCATACGGTCAGCTTGATGGTCAACGTGACCGCAGCCTATAGACACTCATGTTATCACAGAGATATCACTAGCGTGTCGCCAACCCTGTAAACTGAAGATACTTTATCACATTTACCCGGTAATTTCACCGCCTCTCTCACCCTTGAAACCGGAACACAGCAATGCGAAAACTGCTATTTGGCGGCAGAAACAGGTGAGAGTGAGGTACTAATGAAGACTACATTAACGTTCTAACTCGTGTAGATAACAAATCTTAAATCAACATAAAAAAATTAACTAAACCTACTTTATCTATACTAATAAAAAGGGTCTGTTTTCAATTCGAAACTCACAGCAGCTTTTCACTATATATTATAGTGTACAAAGTGCTCACATAAAAAATCAATAGGTATATAACATATTCATCTTCATATCTATTTGTTCCGGGGTACCTTTGAAAGGGCTATACCGATTTTAACTTGACTATCGCTGACAGATGAACGTCATCGAATCTTTCAAGACTTAACAGGTGAGCCGATTTAATGAAATACGACATGTCCAGTCTTCCATCTCCAGGATCTTCCAGGAAGGGCGTGGAGCATATTTAAATCACTAGAAGTTCCCAAGGGATGCTATAGAGACAATTGAAAGTGATATCTATGCTCCTATCGTACCCTGACACTACTAAAACGAGAGACCATACGTCAGTTGCTGTGAGTTACTGGTGTAGTAAGGTGTCATAAGAGGCGACTAAGGTACCAGAACTGACAGATGGCGGTGTATCCACCCAAAACAATGCAGCTCAAATGCACAGGGTGAGGATGGGAAGCAGCATCCACGTCTCAATAGCTGAGCCAACACGTTTACCCAGCGCGGCAATTATGGGCAAAATTCCCCGATCCTTGGGAAGGCCTATGTCTAGCAGTAGACTTTCAATAGCTGGTATGATATGATACGTAAACTAATATATTTTAAACGGTCAATTTTTTCATCGTAAAACCAACTCCCCGTCCACTGAAGTTCATTAGTGTAAAATGCGGTAATCTTACTAAATCAGCGATCTATGGACGAGGCCTACAACCGATAGATTTTAATTCCATCGTAAACATGATCAAGTTATTGATCGGCCGAGTCGATTGGACACTGCGCGGGCGCTGCCCGTAGGGTTGTACTGTGCCGTTCATAAAGAAATTTAGCAACATTCATAATTAATAATTCACACGACATCCCATTCGTTGACCTGACTCCGAAATAAGTCGCTTAAAGCACTTTCATTATGAACATCAGATACTTAACATCCACACACACACACATTATTACCAGTATTAATTTATCTTCAAAATCTCACTTTCTGCTCATCATCACTGCAGCTGTAAAACGTCTATTGCTGGACACCAGCCACGTCCTAAACGTCGAATTTTGTCCTTCATTTTCGCGCTGGACTGCCAGGGTAGCAATCGAGCGCCGCCTCGCGACGGGAATGCAGCTGCCC
Source organism: Heortia vitessoides (assembly GCA_020976665.1). Classification (NCBI taxonomy): domain Eukaryota; kingdom Metazoa; phylum Arthropoda; class Insecta; order Lepidoptera; family Crambidae; genus Heortia; species Heortia vitessoides. Next base: position 8,906,544 of record JACJUM010003223.1, on the reverse strand, counting down.
ATCCCCATTCTATTTAATTTAAGCTATAACAGCAAGATATACCAGCACCTGTCGGTCCTGTAGGGTACGGAGAGACCAGAATAGTACCTTCCCCTGTACCAGGTGTCGTTAGAGGCGACTAAGTTACCAGAACCGATAGATGGCGGCATATCCATCCGAAACAGTGTAGCTCAAATGCACCGGACGGCGATGGGCAACAGTATCCTCGTGGTGGAAGCTACTCTCCGAGACTGCCAATACGCTTGGGCAAAATTCAGCCTTTATTAGGGAGGCCGATATCCAGCAGATTTCCAATGGCTGATTTGATGATGATATCGGTACCGATACCTCAGTCGCCTATTAAGACACCTGGTGCAATGTACTACTCCTAAAGTAGAGTTACCTTACCACTGAGCCGTGGAGTACCTAGATCCTAACATTTGTTGCTCTTCTTTAACTACTCTCTTTTAGGCTCACGTAAAATCTGCATGAAATATTCAAGAATACATAATCATTGGAATACCTCTCCTTCCTCCTCTTTGACATATATTGCTATTTTTATTTCATTCCTATAATCAATAACGATGTCATCTTATACAGCCGTGTGATGTTATGTACATACGATTAGCTATCAAGGGGTATAATCCAATTTTAAAGTTGATGATAATATCAATTATTACAACACCCAAATGTATGCGACAAGTCTATTTAAACGCTTTATTCTCATACACTATCCATTAGATTTGTAACAATCTATCTTTACTAAATAGTCTATATATCCAGGAATACTATAGACTATAACAATTGTATTATTAAAGTCTTGTAGTAATTTTTAAAGTTTTTGGCGATCGATTTTCTATCTTTTATCAAGTTAACTGTTCTGAAGACCTTTATTAATTTCAAGTATGTAATACTTTCGAAAACCCTGCTGCGTGATTTTATATGAAGAATAATATTATTGGAGATGCATTTGCATCTAAGCGGCCGGACACAAATATTTTATGGTGGTAACTCTAAGTTATTCGTTTGTATACAAATATAGTAATTGTTTAATGTCCTGCTCGTCGATTAGAAATTGATTTATTGTGGACATATTATTTTTAATTCACAAGCGGCAGAGTAGAATGGTACCTTCCCCTGCACCAGGTGTCGTAAGGGGCGACTAAGGTTCCAGTACCGACAGATGTTGGTACATATATCTATCCAAAACATTACAGCTTAAATGCACAGGGCGGGGATGGGCAGCAGCATCCCCGTCGCGAAAGCTGCGGTCTGCGATTGCTAACACGCTTGCCCAGCGCGGCATTTATGGGCAACATTCCCCCTATCTTGCGGGAGACCTATGTCCAGCAGTGGACTTTCAATAACTGGTTTTAGAATGGGTTGGCGGCCGGTAGTGTTCCTGTCTTGTGCGGCAAGGGTTATGGTTTCGATCCCCACGAAGAACCATTTAAATGATGGGTTTTCTTGTTTGATCCGTGTTTGGGTTGTATATTTGTAATTCTTCAATCGTCCGATATCCGTAACACATGTGCTTCTATTCTACTTATCTCTGAGTTAGGTGAATGAATGAGATGCTGTAAGATTTTATTTATTATTATTTATAACCAGATAATGTCACATAATATCTTTAGATGGCAAAGTTGACGACGCGCTGGTGATATCCGTGATTATACAAGCGTGGAGACGCTTGTATAATCACGGATGGACGCTCCGCTAGTTTGACAAGTTTTTATTATAAAACATCTCTATTCATTGTAATTTATGGTACGGTAAATATACTTAGGTAGATTATATTCTCTTTGACATACCTTACCTATTTCTGTCGCCTGTCAGCGACGCTCGACTAAAGCCTTCCCAAAATAGGAGCTATTGCCCCTAACATTCGTGATGGGCAGGCGAAGTTACAGAGCGTAGCTTCTCGTTCTGGAACGCTGCTTCCCTTTGCCACTATCATGCATTTGAGTTACGCTGTTTCTTATGAATATACCTCCATCTGTCTGTCCAGGTAAAGGCTGGGACAAACGTGGGGTCTCGGCAGAGAAGTATCTCTGCCCCCACGCCCCACGTTTGTCAACTTATTAAACGTTATAACAAAATGCGTGCAAACCGCTCGAAATTTGGTATTTATAGTATTTCTACCTTTCTAGTCTACTTCACGTTTTATATCTTATACTAATCCTTATTAAAAACAGAAAATAATTCCAATCAAATTGAAATTGCTGAGATAAATGCGTAAAACAAACAAATTTCACCTATATATCAGTATTGATATTCCAGAAACTTCGACTAGTTACGAGGTTTAACATAGGAGCAATAGGGCGTATTTGTGAACCTATGTCTGCATAAGTACTTATAGAACCAGCTTATCTACTTAATTAAATTCAAAGTATCTGCCGCGGCGAAGCAACAGAAACCGGGCGTGTTTCTTGTTACAGAGTAACAGGCATTATGAAATGCATAATATAAAACACTTACTATCTTCTCTATAATAAATAGCTCCTTAAGCTAAAACGTCATGTTGCTACCTACTTATGTTTATAGTGAACCGAATTATTGATTTTGGAAATTAATAAACTATAACGCTATAGTATTTTCTTTCGTTAACACAAAACCAAAAAATACTGTTTTTTATGACTACCTTTTACACGCGAAAATTAATTGGCGACAGAATGTCTACTTTATCTTTATATAAATAAAAGTGTTGACTCGGTTTACCAGTTGCGAAATTAAGTTTGTAAATTATCGTAACCATATACAAATGTAAGTCTGTAAATAATTTATATTTACGTAGCGAGAAACGGTCCAATGTCTCGAACAATAAGAGCGTTTATTTAAATTTGGAATGCAAATTTAAGTTTGTCAGGTTTGAATTTTGGAACGTGGTCAGCCCCCCGTTGCGACCAGAGATCGTGGAAGAATGTCAGCAAGTGTTCTTTGAGTTTAGGACAATATTTTAACCTGTTTTATTGTTTGTGAACGAATGAATGATCGGAATTACTTTGGTTCGAAATTATCATACTAAAAATTTTAGTTCACAATTGATAGTACTACTACATTCACCGTCACCAATGAAGCGCGAGAAAGCTGAAATGATTAAGTTTGACAAGGTACGGTGTTTTAAAGCATGAGTCAAATCTAATTTTTATTAATTTGATTTACAAATACAAATCGTTGCATAAGTTGTAACACCGCGTATGTCAAAGTTCGTAACTTAATAATTAAGCCCAATGTTAACACGATATTACATTTCTAACGCTGCAGTAAACGTTTTACACCGTGTATTGTTTAAACGAAATCTAATTTGTACCAACTCAATGCACAAGCAATTAGTTTTAAAATGATTTTATGAAACGTGAGCAATGTTTTCCCAATTGTACAAAGTGTCAACATTTTGAAACGACACACAACAATCGACGAAATAGTATTTGCTGTAATATAGTCTTGACTAACTCGGGAGTTATTCATTTATCTGTATACTGTGAAGCGTGTTTCAATAATGATATACACTATCTTTAAGTAAAAAAATTGTAAGATTTGATTGATGAATGTTGTAAACATTTGTGTGAATGGGAATAGGTGTTGTCAAAAGCTAAATTGTAATGAAATAAAAAAACATCTACTCGATCTGTTCTTATACATAAATCTTTTAAACTATAAAATACCCTATTAGCAATTAAACTGTAAACCTGAATAGTTAATTCACGAACGCTTGATCCCAAAATTAAATATTCCGTACAATTAAACGCTAATAATTTCTGAGTCATGACCGCAGGCTCAACCTAATCTTATTCCATGAACGACCTTTATAAATTTTAACGTCCAACATTAACAAATTTAACGATTACCGAGTACCCGAACATAGCAATAATTATGTCATACTCTATTCAAAAAGTGAGCAGAGCAAGGCGTGGACACCCTACTGTTAGTTTCACGCAGCGTCGCGGACGCTACCGTAAGCCCCCTGCCACGTCAAAAACAAACACCCACTTGTTTAATAAACCATATTTTATTTTAATACCGTCCACATTTTTAATGTGGTAGCGTGGAACGGAACGTAGTTTGATTTTTTTTTTACTCGTTTTAATCGCGCCGCCGTTTAATTGAAGTGGACAGTTTGGCTTCTTGTTAACAAAAAGGTTTGTACGGAAGCTTCGAACGTTTTAAATGGCGATAAACTGTATATAGCTTTCTATTGTGTGGGTGTGGAATATGCAAGCATAATACGAAACTCAGACACATAAAATGTAAGGTAACCTTAATTACTTATGTACTTAAAAATTACTACAGTGATGGTATTTTATGTCATTTCCTAATTATGAAAATTTACACTCACTTTTTTGTACAATATTTTTCATGATACTAAAAGCCTTTAATTTATTCATTAAACTAAATAGTGTCGTTTAAAATGAGCGTCGTAAAATTGATTACCGTAAACAATACATTCTGTTTTCTAAGGTCAGGTTTACTTTATATAACACGTTGACGTTCAACCTCTAACACAGTACTGCAATAAATACAGAAATAAGTATCATTAATCTAACCACTTATATTTAAACTGAATTGAAGCGCGCAATTAAGAATAAGTAAATAAATATTAATTACTTAACAGAAGCGGCGAGGAAGCCGCGAAATATAAAAAAGCGCCCGGTACCCAATTACGTCAAACTTCATTTGACAACTTAGTGAACACGCGTTCGACGTTTGCATTTGACGGAGCGCGCGGGTGGTCTGCTGCTCCAAGTTTTTTGTTTTAATATGTTATTTTTTCTTCATTGACCGCTGTAGAGCGATGAGTAACAGCCTTTTGAGAACTAGCCACCAGCGTACCGTGATGATTGCTGATGACATATTTTTTGGCGTTAACACTCTTCGTTTATTGTGTCCATGTATTTTTTTCATTATTCTCTCCATTCAGTAAAGCGCGTACCAAATCTGTAAAACTGTTGATGATTAGAAAACAATTTATAACTTTAAATATCTGTAACAAACCTATCTTTTCTAGATTCTTAATAATGGATCATGCGAAACAATTTAAGACAGTAACACAGAAGCTAACAAACTTTTCTAGTTCATATAACAAACAATAAGCGCAAAATGACAGCTCAAAAACTGATTCCCGCCCAAACCCCTGTCAAAGTGACATTCGGACTGTCGAAGTGTGTGTGAGTGTCGGGATGTACGGCTAGCACCATGGTGACGCTGATGCCGTGCTCCTACCTCGGTGGGACCTCCCCGCGATGCAGTTTGGACCCCGAGCCAAAGGTCAGAGTCATTTTATAACCTCAATCATACTCAAACTGAGCAAAATCAATCATTGCGTTTAGGTAGTAAATAAAAGAGCCGAACCTAAAATAAAAAACGAATTCTAATTTTAAAACGTTATGATTGAGGTTCAAAATTACCAGCACCCAGTAGCCATTAGCCAGTACCCTCACCTCACCAACATATACTCTATGATTACACATGACTTACAACGCGCACTTTTTTTTTATAGCATGTTTTTGCACCGCTTTGGAATGCACATTTTGGCCACACATTAATTTATCCTTATCTCAAACGTAACTAACACCGAATTTTATTGTTCCGAGCATAAGGACAGACAAACTGTTTATGTTTGTTCGACTTGAACGGGCGTCAGATCTCATGTTACCATTCATGCGTTAATCTTTAGGGGCCATTAAAGAGTCGTAATGTGCGAGTGTCGTGTGTAACCTACGGAACAGAGCATCGTTAGCCACCTGATACCAGGAGATCATAACCGTCGGAGAGGAGTTCGCTTTCAGTGTGGAACGTCGCGATTTTGACTAGCTACTCGTGGGTGCTATCATCCTCATATTATAATACAGGGGTACAGAGTTGCGATCCTAGTGTATAATCAGAACAATTAAGTATTTAATATACTTATCTATACTAATAGCTAATATGAAAATAGAAAAAGTAGGTGTTTGCTACATGTATGCGACAAAGTGGCCGAGAAAATCTTATGAAACTATGTAGATAGTTAATGTCAGACGCGGCAAATAACGGCTTAAAACCCACAAAACTCTATCCTACTCATAGATTCTATTAAATACAATAATAAAAAAAATATAATTGTTTTGTTTAGATGTTAATTATATCTTTGATATTTCTAGCTTCCATTTTGAAATAACAAAGGAAAACCTTTAATCGTGATCACATTTATATTTTATAATATAGATAATAAATTACCAAGCACAGTAGATTTGGTATAGAAACCGAAGGTGACGGGGCGGGGATGGGCCGCATCCCCGTCGTAAAACTAGGTTTTGCAATCGCCACAACGCTTGTTCAAATAAATAAAATCCTAATAAGTCAAACAATCTATCAACTGACCTAATAAAGATGAAAAATCTAATTTTTAACACACAGATTTCCGTAAACTGAACGTCGGCCACTTAATTACCTGATCCGAATTCCCGTCTCAAAATCACATTCGAACAACGTAAAACAAAATGATATTTGAAAAACAAAAGAGAAATGAACGTTCTAGTTTTAAAATAAACGTTGCGTTGTAAACAAAGTGCCTTTGTCGCGGACAAGGACCGGTACAAAGTAACAACCACCCAGGCTCGCGCCGATAAAAACAAATTTGTCCGACGCGATTCCGATTTATCGATACTCCTTGAATCAATGCTGTTCGATTTAAGGATTTAAACGGGTAATGTTCGTGTTCAGTTTTGTTTTAAATGCTCGTTCTATCACATTACAACATGTCACATTAGATAAATAAGATTGGATCATTGAGTCGTATTTTAATTGTTATTAACATTAGTAAAGGTACCGAGATATATAATGTGTATATTTACACATATTTACACAGCTACAATTTGACCTACCCAAATCTGTTAATACCTCGCAATTGATATTAATTTATAACATTATGTCCATTATGTTCGAAATTGACTGTAAAATTTTCTAAATTTGGGTAGGTTGATCTGTTACCGTACTGTATAGATAAAAAATTTGGATGATGATAAAGAGATACAAGTGTCACGGATTCGATTCTTAAGCAAAAATGTTTTGTGTATAGTCTGAGTTCTAGTTTCCTTGTTACAGATTAATTGTGTAAATTTAACATGAATTTGGGTATTTAATTTAAAAAAATCTATTATCTAATGAGCTTGTTCGAATCTGTTCTAATCTTATTTATAGAGTTTGTATACAAATCTAGTAGGTACTATAGAAATAACAGACTAAATTCGGATATACAATTTTACTGGGTAACATTTTTTATAAAAGCTAAAAAGACAAATGAATGATTAAAAGGTCCTTTTCTACAACGTAATTAAATTCTAAGTAAGTATACAAGACTGAATGGATGGAATGCGTATTCCGATATCACAATGAATGAGAGAGTTTTCGCCTCATAGGAACCAGTGAACGACCCCTGTCAATCTTGTTCAGATCCAGCGATACCCAAGGGTACTTACTTCCACGCTTAAAAACTAAGCCTATAAATTCCTTAATCACTCGACTGTCCCGATTATAATCATCTATATCGATGAAAAGTTCAATCAATTTCTTGTTCTATAATAAAATAATAAATATATTAACTATATTTTTATTTAAATAAACAATAAACACCCGCAATTAATAATCGTACAAAACCGAACAAGGCGATAAACCGAAAAAGTTACCAAAAACAAAAGACAAAACAAATCGAAAGCTTAAACAAATTACGGACGCCTAAAACAATAAAACGCATCGTCATTAAAATAAATCAGTATTAAAATTGACATTTCACACGAGTCGAAAAACTAAAGATCCAAATTAATATCGCCAAGTATCTCTGGCATTATCGAGCATAACAAATAAATATGGGAGGTGATAAATTTAAAAATTTATTTGTCGAAGAGCGAGAGAGGACGAGCCGGGAGTCACCGATCGTAAATATAAAGTGAGATAAAACAATAAACGAATTACATATAAATAAAGAAGCGTTTTGTCTTGTGCTTGTTTAGAATATAGGTTGCTCTAAAACGGGCATGCGTATTTAACAACGAGCACTTGTAATGCTCACTTTACAAAAAATGCGGATGAACTTCTTGACGTGGTTCCGCTATATATAGATGAATGATGAATGATGATGATAAATGATGAAAATATATAAATATAAATATAAAGATCATAAATTGCAGTTGTAAATTGAGAATTTGGTGATCAATTGTATATAGTAGATATCAGTTATAACATATGATAATACATTTTTAGATATAAATATGGGTGCCTAGAAAGTGCAACTCAAAGCATATAGAAATGTTTATTCTATTACCAACGAAGTTCTATCCTTTGTAATGTATCTACTCAGTAAAGGAGTTATTATTTATAATAAATAAAATCAATCTAATTACTAATGAGTTCTGAACCACCCTGTACATGGCCGTCCCCGAAGCGCGCAGGCGCGTTGTCGCCGCGTAAAACGTATAAATTAGCCCGCGCTATCACGATGGGCCGGCCTCACACCTCGCCGGAATGCGGTGATTTACTGCCTTTCACACGACTCCTCGCGATCCATGCTGTCCTGGTGCATTGGGTCGGCAGTCAAAACGTTCACCAACTTCCTAGTTTAGTATGAGATTTTAATACAACGAAGTCCTGCGTATTTGTGAAATCCTAGTAAACATTTAGCTATTAAAACGCTACATTCGTTTACCGGATCCTAGTTCGTATACTTTCTGGTTTAAGTAAGCAAACGAATTCTTCAAAATAAGGATAAATAAATTTAAACGGTATCAGACATCTATCTGTCAGATAATATATCAAGACTACTTAACAGATTAATAAAATCTTACAGAATAGAAAGTATTTTTGTAATCTACTTCACTGGCGTTGTCTAGCGCATTTAATATCTAAATAACTATATGTAACAAGGAAAAAAATATTTGTAAATAAAGAAAACAAGTAAAACAAATATCACATTATCAAATATCAGAAATGATCAAGTACAACCCATATATGAAATGAAGACAGTGGTGCCCAAACCCAACTCGATTTAGTTAATGCCGTCCGTCCGTATCTTGATCGTACTGACTTTTAGAACCTTTATTATTTATATCGTGCCCGTTATCTCAGATCTGTGTTAGAAAACCGTGGATATTTTGTACGCAGTTATATTTTGTGAGGAATTTAAATTGGACATTTCTCTCGTGTTCACAATTCGTAAATTGGACATTCTGACCGAACCACCGTGGTGACATTGGAACGAATTTCACGTGTTGCGTCCAATTTCTTTGTTTAAATTGGTTTTACTCTACGGATCTAAATTCGATAGATAATAAAACATCTTCATACGTTTGACGTTTTATTTATTTAAAATATGTTCTAGAACCGTCCCCCGTTATGCATATTTGAATGCAACAGCATCCCTGTCGCAATGCTTAGTTCTGCACCCTCCCGTCGTGCTAATTAAGGGTAAAACCCCCCAAATGGTTAATCCTTTTAGGAGGTAAAGTACTTTATGCTTTCAAAACTTTAGTATGATCTTTTCCGATACTACAAGGGGGGTCAGAATTTATTTTTAATATTACTATTATTTAGCCTGTTTTGGAAAGCCATGAATTGTTAGCACTTTTACTCTACATTCAATTAATGACTCAGAAAGGATTTTTTTATTCCTTTAATTGCTGTGCTGGCGTGGAAGCAATTAAAGCTTGTAACTTTACTACGGGGATGCTGCAACCCATCCCCGCCCAGTAGCATTTAAGCTACGCTTTTTCGTACTGTTAGTTCCGATATCTCAATCGCTTCTTACAACACAGGCTACAGAGGAAAGAACTATTTCACCTTATCTCTTCTCCACGGCGAGTACTTACTAATTACGTAGTTAATATAGTTTATCTAAATTAACGGACAATGGTTGACCTACACCGCTTGATTATTATCTACTGGTTTTCTAAAAGTTATTTAAAGGCAATCTACATTTTCGTGACTACATTATTTACTCGTCTAGATAAAATCAATCGGACACATAATACCCTGTATTCCTTATGTTAATAGTGAAATCTAAATTTTAAATAGTTACAGTTCCAATTAATAACCAAAAAGATAAGTGTCAATTAATGATTAAATTAGTCAATCAAAATAAATATGGCGTAAAAAAAGGTGTCGAGTTCTTAAGTGTTAGATTTTATGCGGTGCTAAATTTAACGGGCGACCTAGACACGTAATTGTGGCATAATAAATCATTTGATCTAGCAATCAATGATCAAAATTGCTGTTATTAATCAAACACAATTCTCATTCATAGATGATCCAAAGATATGATAGTAAATGTTTGTATTTTTTAAATTTGGAATCCAATGTAGACATGTCTTTCTTTTCTTTTTTTGATGGTATAGAGAAATCACGTTATCATAACAATTACATTATTTCAAATTTCGAACCTAACGGTATTTTTGTCAGATTATAACAATTCGAATATAGAATTCAACGAGAATATTTTTTTTTATCCATATGCTACATGCCGAGACTTAGAATGCCTTATTGCTGGAATACGCAGAACTGAATTCTGGAATTACTAATATACTTGACACATATTTGGCAGCCATGTATAATGGAAAATGTGGTAATCATCTTAGATGTCAAGCCTATTACCATCTTAACGCCAATCCTTACACCTTAGTCTGTTTTCTTGCAATTTTACTGCCTATTATGAACACGTTTTTTTTTTGGTAGAGATAGTACGCTGACGAACATTGTGAGGTAACACAGTTTATTAATGGAATAGAAACGAAGTGTTATGTAACGTAACATATACAATGACAATATATGTATATATATACATGAATGTCGTTTCCGTAAACAACTGACTGCGGGGTCTCTGTAGTTTGTTTTTGCTTTGTTAGCTATATTTACGATACCTACACCGGTAGACATGTAATGATGTCAATGATTAATAATAAAGTAGGTATGTCCGCTTTTGTTCTAAAAATGCCACTGATTAGATAGACAATATAAAAATGTGTGCTGATTTTTTTCTGTACAAGTAAAAACATTCTTAGAATTCAAATTTTACAACTTATATCGTGCTAAATTACTCATTTGTGTAGAGGTTTGACGTGAAGAAGGCTTTAGTATTAACAATATTAGTATTGATAAATACTTTTAGAAAAATTAATAAAATATATCTACCCAACGAGGCACGTGTCTTATGTCGGGATTTAATCTCGGTGCCCCCTGCATTTGCAACATCTTTCCTCCTATCATCGACACAACAAAATACTTTTAAAACTCTAGTTAAAAAATGCAGTTGAATATAATTTACTTAATAATATTAACATAATCCTAACTACTCTTTAGTTAGGATATAAATAAGCAATGTAAAAAAAAACATAGTTTTTGCAAACGCCCGATTTGCTCAATCGACCGCAACACAACACCATTCTTTGTTCACAATGAGCTTTCTTAGAAGGCAGTGTTTGGAAAAAAAACTGTAAATATACGTACTAATAATGGGTATTGTCACTAAATATATAAGACTAGGTTCACCTATCATAGCATTTAAGATTACCTAAAAAGAAAAATGTTAAAAAAAATAAAAACGAGTATATATTCACGTAAACTGTTTTATAAATAAAATAAATATATAGGCACTTTGAGTTGCCAGTCCAATAAAAGAAAATAGTGTCGTGTCACATTCAACCGTATACATAGGATTTCAGGTTGTATTCAAATATTATTTTAATTTCTCTCTTTACTTTCTTTATATTTGGCATACCGATCATCTGTTTTCCACAATAGCGCAATATTTTTTTGTTTGTAAACAGTGACATTTCAGAGTGCCGAAATGTTTGCGTCCAACATAAACAATTTTAGTACACTTCAAATTAATTATCTTTTTGTATACATAGAATTCATTTACATAGGTATTTCAATAATTAAAAAGTTAGGACTAAAAATTAAAAAAAAAAACAGAAAACAGCGGATGTTACTTTTTATTATTTATCTAGGTATAATTTAATGCGCACATTAAACATGGGTTTATTTTCTCAATTTTAATAATTATCCGATTTATAATCAAGGATGAATTTTAAAAAGGAAAATAATACAGGTGTGTATTTTATTATCGGAATGAAAATTTTAATAGAAAATAAATAGGTTCACGTGTTTTTTTCTATTATTGATGTTTATGTATGAATATATACTTTATTTCGCTTCAGTATATTACACGTTCTCACTTTATGCAACTAATGAACGCTTCGCACGACACTGCATGAAAAATCTTTAAAAAAATGTAGAATAGCAATGTAATTTTTAATTTGTCGACTTTTTAATTTGTTTCAGGCAAAAAGGCCACGAACAGAAGCAAACACAGATGTGCCAGATCGGTAAGTAAAACTGATAATATGTAGACACAAAAAACGTTATTATATATATTTAACATACATTGATACTTTTTGTTCCAAAACTTTTACTTTCATTTTCTTTACGTTGGTAGAACTGTCAGTGGCTTTCAATAGATGCGTTCAGATAATAAATATTTGAAGACTTTATTATGAAGTAGGCAATAAAAAATATTAAACTTCAAAATTGATACAATAAACAATAACATTAGCTTGGCATTACAAATAATGATTTCACGGTGCACTTAATTACATATCAAACATTTCAATATCCACTCAACCTTTCCGCCTCTTGGGCCCGAATCAAAGTTTACACCCACTGGTCCCCAACAACAAGGGTCCCTAATCCCCGTGTAATCCCCATATTGTCGACATACAATTGCCGTGAAAAGAGCTACTTAATAAAACCCTGAATAGACACGCCGTCAGCTTCACAAATTATCACGCCCGGATCAAAGGAAATGAGTCCGAACACAAAAGGTTTTATATTACACACCCGACATTTTGGGATACAACGTGCGGATTTAGTTTTATTATTTATAAAAAAGAAGATGCACCTGATATTTTTTGCGCGACATCCTTATCCAAACGAGAGCGGGGAAAGGTTAGAACATAAACAATTAAACGGACCATAGAGGTGCAATCAGTATAGTCACTACATCATCATCATCAAACGTATCACACCAACCGTAGAATGTCTACTTCTAGACAAAGTCCTTTTCAAGAAAGCAGGAATCTTGCAAATAACGCTGAGCTAGCGTGGTGGCAATCATAGAGCATACCTTCACGACCAGAAAGTTGCTGTCCATCCTCGCCGTGTTGCATTTGAGCATATTTGGAATGATAGACTTCCATCTGTTGGTAACAGTACCACAGCGACAGCGACAGTTCTCACGATGTAGCGTAAATCAAATATGGGATCAATGCCGTCAATCCTCGTAATCATACCCGTCGCGAAGCTATATCTTTGCCAAATTATCTTCGTTGCGAAGGTGTTTGTCCCGCAGTGTTTGTTCTGCGGCTTATATGATCAGGATTGCAAAATATAAAAAAGAAAAATGTCAATTAACAAACTGCAGATCTACTACGCAACATAAAAAACAAAACAAGCAATACAAAAACAAGCAAAAGTAAAGAAAAAACCTTATTTGGGATGCGACGCTACATTCCGTTATGGGGCGAGCATTAGTAAGTTTAATTAGTGGTTAGCAGCACATATTTTACTTAGCCCAGTCCAAAATAGCACCTTTAACTGATATAAATCAATTTTTCGAAGCGATACTGCTTCTGTATGGTATTTTTTAAAATTTGACAGGCAGGATCTACAGTGTCGAATTGCGTGCACGCTTTTTGTCTATTTCTTCATTTCTAATAATAGACGTTGCACGTTTATGTGAAACTTGTATGTCTCTACAGTAGTGTGCTTCATTATGAAGATGAATAACAGTGTATTAAGCGAAGAAATGCCTGTTAATATTAATTGGCCTATCATCTTAAGATGACGTATAGAGTTATTTCGCTTATCAACTTTGAAGGATCGACTCAATTTAAAATCTGAATCCACATGTTGCTAATTTATGTGTTCTTTTTTTATTGACTGTAAATCAAAATGGTGTAAATTTTGAATGAATGAATATATACGAATTGTGGTGATCTGGATTTGTATTTACGATTGATAATACGGAACGTAGAGTGTTCCGGTTTTTTGCTTCTTTGCTTTTTTTTTCAAACCATAGACTATCATCATCATTAATACCTGTACTTTGTAGTTATTGTATTGTCACAAGATGTTTATATTTGTTTATTGTTAACATTTAACAATATTAATTATTGTCTTCCATATCCTTTTAAGTATGCCAATGCCACGTCTATATTTTTACAAGGTTCGGTTGGTCAGTTGGTAATGAATCCGATATTTATTTTTCAATCTATTTTTAACCCTTTCATCTTCGGTGACACTCGGATGTCACTTGGCGGTCACCATATGTAAACTTAACACAATTTTGGCAGCAAACAGAAAAAAATGCAATTAATAGAATGTTTGGGCAAAGGTTTGCCACGTGGAGGCCAAATGGTGGTCGCGTAGGGACTACTATTCTTTAGGAATCCGTTGGAGTAAAATATGTAATGATTCGTTTGTACGAGTTATATTTTGTAACAATTCGCAAATTTTAACAAAATGTATTATTTATGCTAAATATTAACAGGCAACATGTTCAAGAAAGTTTTCTTACCCTTATGCGATAATTAACATCAATTTTGAAAAGTCTAAATAAAATTATAGTTTAGAGTTGTTGCATTTATCATCTATCGGTGCGATATGTTAAATGTTATATATAATTCTACTCTACGAAACATACGTATAGTAGAAATATATATTGACTTTGTAAACTAGCATACCGTCTGCCTGATAGAGTAATCATAGCCTATACTCTCCCGTATCATCAATAAGATATCACTAGCGGGTCGACAGCCTTGTAATCAGAAGATTACGATAGATTACCCAGTAATTTATTTGTTTTTCGCTCGGCTAGCGGCTGTTTACGGTACAAATAAAAGTACTAATGCAGACGAACTTTGTAAATACTTTAACAACGTCTGGTATATTATTATTACTAGTATCATTTGTTATTCTTAAATATTAAGCCATTGATTAAAAAAATAAGCGCCATCATCCTATTACACGTTATGATCGAATAAACAAAGCACTTGTCAGTTTAGTCCGGGACCCTTCACGTGAAGGTGGCACAACGGGCGTTTGTTCTTCAAGTGTGCCCCGTTTTTGTACGGAGAACCCTCGGGTTATTTTTCTCTTTTATTATTGCAACACTATTCGCTATCGAAATCACTAGTCGAAATCTTGATTTTTAAGCATTTAGACCGCTCTTTATAGGCTTCAGACCTGTTTTACTAAATAAACGGTAGCCGTCAATCGAAAATTAAAATGTTAATCTATTCAATTCCTCGAATACCATATTTGACTAATAAATTAAATAATCTAGAACAATATCTTAAGTAGTTGTAAACAGCTAGCTAGCATTTTGTAAGAAAATACCTATTAACCAACAAAATGTAGTTGCAATAACAAATAAAAAAATGACATGGCAAATCTTTTGTATTTCTAAATCGTTCAATAAAGTTAGAGATACAATTCAGTCATAAACAATAATGTACCATTCAATTTGAAAGCATTCGTAACTATCGCACCAAAGTATTACAAACATCTCGACGAACGTAAAACTAAAAATGTGACTATCAAAAAAAGTCACCGGACCATATGGAATGTCACCTATCAAAACCTTTGAAGTCTTTTGTTAGACGAACTTAACTTTTTAACGACGACTACTGCGATTAAAAAAAGAGTATTTCAAAAAGACACCGAACATTAAAAAAGCATTCAATTAAAAAGATAGTGACAATGCTGCCAACATTAACCGAGAATTCCGCCCCGGAGCGCGCTTTTGATATACGATAGCGCTGTTTGATGGACTCACGAAGTGGCGGCAAAAAGCAAAGTGACACTTGAAAAAGGCGCGAACTAATATAAACAGGATCTCATTTTTTCTAGACAAAGGTTACGGTGTTCTACGCTATGTGTTTTGTTAAATATCGGTTTATTTACGTCCGTCATAAATCTTTTTTGTGTAACCGGTTATTTTGCATATGTCTATTGGTTTTTGGAACCTATTGTTATATTTCAATGACAGAAAAAATAGGTAGGGCAGCTTCTTTATGATGATTAGTCGAGAAAAGAATATAGGGATGCCCCGTTTAAAATTATTTGGCCTCTTATATTATTTAGGCTCTATAATGGAATTCAGATACCCTGTAAAAGAATAAGTCGTCAACCGTTACTGTAGTTTCTTTGATAAATAAAACGAAACCGCTGAAGAAAATTTATTAGCTCATATAGATTAAAAGCTCATATAGCTTAATAAATTTTGAAAATGTATCAACATATACCAGCCATAGAAAGTCCACTGCTGGACATAGACCTCTCCAAGGAAAGGAGAATTTTGCCCATAGGTAATTGCTGCGCTTGGCAAGCGTGTTGGCAATCGCAGAGTGTGGCTTTCGTGACGTGGATGCTGCTGCCCATCCTCGCCCTGCGCACTATTTCGTATAGATATATAGCCATCTGTTTGTTCCGATACCTCAGTCGCCTCTTACAACACCTGAGGAGGTACTATTCTATACGGGGATTCGACTCTGCCGACACCTCACGGCTTAAAATGTATGACAAATCCTAAATTTGAATGTATGAATTAAGTAATTTCACTTATGTTACGTATATTAGGCCAAAGAGGACTCACAAATATAATACCAAAATACATATTTTTAACACCCAAACACATGACTAACACAAATATCACCATATAAATATTGTCCTACCTAAGCGGGGATCGAACCCACGACTCATGGTGCATAACACAGTTTTACCATCTGAGGCATCTGCCCCGTCAATAAAACAACATTCATTTTTTCATTTTCTCAATTTTTGTGACGAGTTGTGTATGACTTGAATGTCTACGCAAGATATAAAATATTATTATTTGTCTATACTATTGTAAAGGTTAAGTAATCCTGTAAGGATATTTTAGATTTAATTCTTATTAATAAATAGAAAAATGATTAGGTATACATTTATCAATATTTTCTAAATAGGAGTTGCTTAATAGAAAATAGGTGTACTAAAACATACATGTAATCAGGTCTGTATATTCATATCTCACTACGTGAGAGTATATCTTGATTAAATGTAGCTCAATTTAAATGACAGATGTCAATGTAGTAGCGACACGTGTTATTTATATAGCATTATGGTATTTGCCGCGAGGTACGGCAGGCAAAAGACCTACCTGCTCAAATCTGTTAAAGGAGACGGGCAACGTCCATACAAAATTGAGCCTGACGTTACAGCAACAATTACTACACTATATCATTTGATAATACTGCCATTTAAAATAAAAATACTTTTTTATAACTGCTACACGGCAGAAAAAAGATATAGTGTTATTTTTTGCATCGTAATAATTTATTCTTACAAACTCTCAGTGCTCTCACTTTGTATTTAAAGCCTACTACTGACTAGATTTTAGCAGATTGTGTTTTAGGACATTAACACATTGCAGTTTCTAAGATTATTGTAAAAGACTAGTTGTTTCCCGCTCAATGAGGTATGAATGATATGAATGTAAGTCGAGTAGGCAAGAAAACTAAGTCCGTTAAGAAAAGCGTGGGTTGTTCGTTAAAGTAATAACCGTCAGAATACTTAGCCAAAGTCGCAAAATAATACTATTTGAATAATAGAATCACACGAAGACACAACAAAACGAAATATCCACTATCATAAGTTCAAGCCAAACGAAGCGAATGATTTTTTAGTTTGACGTTTAATGTGACTTGAGTTCTACTTTGTTGCCAGTACAAAAAAAAATCAACCTGTTGATCAATTTATTTTTATAATTTTTTTGTGAACGTTTTTATATAATTCATTATTTAAAACGTTTTTTTTTAACAAAATCTAAAGAAAAAAACACTGATTCACTTTCATCGCAGCCTCATTCTTTCTTATTAATATTGTCTCCATTACGAAGGTTTCACTTATAAAACTATTTTGTATGAAATCAACTTAAATTCAAGGCAGAGATCCATTAAAATAATGTACATAGACATTAGTTTGACTGCTGCAATTCTAGCCATATTTTTTTTAATTAAGCCGCAACTTATAAGGAATATTCTAGTTAAATATAATTTTATATAGGTATTCCCTTTGTTAGTATTTCTGTTTTTAACGCGTAAACAACCCAATGAAATTAGTAAGCTAGCAACCGGCAGCTTTGATTAGCGGATACTTGTACAGTAAAGGCCTAAATATTCAATGGCCGTTTTAAAGGCCAACGAATAATGAGTGTATGTATTTGAATCTACAGTTCTTTGTATCATTAAAAGTTTATCCTATTAACTATTCGCCAAAACTCGAATGATACTGTTCAACATTATTCGGTATTTGACGAATAACATAAAAATGTCGGACGAAACCGACATTCTCTTGTTATTGTCGAAATGTCGAAGAGGATATTCTTAGCATCACTATTCCAGAGCGTTGTAAAGATTTACAATCAGCATAACAAATAATTAAATGCATTGACCTATACAATAAATATATAACTTAAGATGCCAACCGGTTGACACCATTACTTTATCAGCGATAGATAAAGTAAATGACAAATATCTAATAGCGATAAATTCGTAGTCCACGTCTCATTCGGACATACGAATATATTTTTATAATCTACCTTATTATTAGATAACGATGGACCATCGACAATAACCGTATTTGTACTAAAATGTAATTAATTAAACGATAAATCCAGTTTTGGTTTAAGAACTTCTTTTCTCAAAAGAATTATAGAGGAATCTATTTCAGATAAATTATATTGAAAATAGTGAACACAACAAATATGTATGATGGTAATTTGAACAACAGAGAAAGACCTCATACATAAGGTCGTCTGCGTTGGTACCTCATTCTCACCTTTCATTTCTACTGCCAACCGTCGAATAGCACCGAGGCCAGTAAAATTTTCATTATCACTTTCTATTTAGTGTTAATGGAACATTTATCACCTACAGTTACTCTTGTAGGTTCTTTTCTGGTATTTCGTGTAATTTACCTGCATTCAAGTTAGATTTAAGATCTGTCTGGTGCCGGCAGACTAGTATACGGTAGGCCTAATTTATATGTTAGATGACTCGTATGATCCCGTGAAGTTATCAGGGTCATCAGTATTATGAATATTATGCAACATTTATTACTTCATATTTCCGAGTTAAAATTGTTTTATTTATTTTTGACATTCGATAGTGCTTGTAATGGGAGTACTTATATAAAGAATATTTTGATTAATAATTTCCAGTCCAGAATGGTTGAAACCTTTGAAAACGGAAATTCTAATAAATCCTACCTAAAACACACCAGAGACAAAAGCCACAAGCACCTACTAATTTACAATAAAAAAAAAACAACCAGGTGCCGTGGGTAAACCTCGTTTAAGAGATCAATTTGCATATATTAGATTTAATTATCTTCTAATATTTCGCTTGCGCATAGCAAACAGATGTCTAGGCGTGGTCAGAATTTGTATTACAGTTAATTAACATTATTTGCATTTATAATAATTTTTAGAGGAAGACGCCAAGGATGACAGACCTGAAATGTGTGTGGGGTAGGTTTGATCAACATCATCATATCAGCCATATTGGAAGTCCACTGTTGGACACAAGCCTCGGGTAATTTTGCCCATTATTTACAAATGCTAGAATTGTCACCGCCATCATCATCTTCATCATCATCATAGCAACCGTAAGACATCCACTGCTAGATATAGGCCTCCCCAAAAAAACTGCCGTGCTAGGCAAGCGTGTTGGCAAGCGGGATGCCGCTGCCCATCCCCTTTTTGCATTTGAGCTACACTGTTTCTGATGGATATAACGACATCGATTCTGGTACCTTAGTCGCCTCTTATGACGTCTGATACAGAGGGAGGTAATATTCTTCACTGCTGGTACCTCACAGCTTAGGTTTTGATAGGCCTTCGTAAATATGTATGCATGCCCGCTTGGCTTGAATTTTGTTTGGCACCTCCATTCTTATCTGATCTTAAAATCACGTAATATTATTCCGTCTTGTAACATTCTACATGTTGTAATGATGTATATTTTAAATAATGTTATTAGCCATTTAAATTCAAAACAAACATAAACATGATGTTACGAGTTGTCTCGGCTTGTTCGCTAAAAAACCATTGCCATACATCTTTATGTAAAACGAGTCTTAATTATATGTTTAATGATTCTAATACTATTTTTAAATAAATATATAAAATAAGATGTTCCCGCCGATATACAGACGCACGCGCATCCGTATCCGCTAATGAAAAAGATGTAAAAAAAAATTTTATTTCTTTTAAAATGCGGACGCACAAAATGAAGGGATTTAAAAAAAATAATGCAATGAAATAGGAGTTGCAAGTTTGTATGTAAAATTTTTTCAAATAGCAAAATTTAATTGAAAACTTGTTCAATTATTTATTGGAATCCACGTCCTAAGGGTGCACAATAACGGTTGAAAGTTCTGGAATGATAATGGGAAGTATTTCAAATCTGCTCTAATAGATCCTCCGATATTTAGAAACAAGCTTTGACCGCGTCTTGGACCGGATGGAATAGTGACTTTGGGCACCATATTGTTTTTCAAACGACAATGTGACCATAACTGCTGCGCTGTGCAAATGTGTTGGCAATCGCAGAGCGTAGATATCGCGACGGGGATGCTACTGCCCAATCCCGCCCAATGCATTTGTGCTTCTGGTGCCTTACTCGTCTTCTATTCTACTCTGCCGGTACCTCACAATTTTTACTAACATTTACGCGTTCACCACTCATAATAAAGTATCTTTAAACTACATTAATACGCGGGTTATTTAACGTTCTCTTCGACGTTTCAAATACAAGATTAATAAAATATATTAATTAAGCCGTCAAATGCCGTCCGAGAAGAATAGTGCCTCCCCCTGCACCAGGTGTCGTAAGAGGTGGCTAAGGTACCATAACCGACACATGGCGGTATATCCATCCAAGGCAATTCAACTCAAATGCGGAGATGGGCAGCAATATTCCCGTCGCTAAAACTGCGTTCTACTATTGTCAACGCGTTTGTCCAGCGCGGCAAATATGGGAAACACCCCCCTTGGGGAGGGCTACAGGGCAGCTCAATTTTAATAGCTAGTATGATGATGATATCATATGACGAAAAAAAGTTTTCTAAAACGCGTTTTAAAGCCGTTAAGAGTATTTTTACTATCAAAGTCACTCTTGATTGCGGTTGGCAGTTGTGTGTACGTATAATTGTATTGGATATTTTTAGTGGATTCGTGCCTGTCACCTTCAAAGCCTTAATCTGATATATAATTTGAAACTATTATTAAAAGAGTACATCTATTAAAAAAATGGTTCCATCCAGGATATCTTTTGATGGAAAAAACAGTAAGAAAATCGTTAGGTAGTTTGTGGTGCATGTAAAAATATATATAATAAAGCTAAAATAACAATATGTATATATTTTCATTAGTAACAATATATATTCATGTATATGTTCATAAATAACAATGTATATTCATATATATATATATATATATAAATATATGTGCATATATTCAAACAAATATGTTTTTATTCATTATTTTATCAGATACTCATACATTTATAATGTATCATATACTCTTTATACAAAAAAAATGTCGCCTTTCGCTGTCTGTCTGTCCATATGTATGGTCTGATCTTTAAAACTACGCAACAGTTTTTGATGCGTTTTTTAACAGATAGTGATTCAAGAGGAATGTTTATATATAAAATACACGCACAGTATAGTAGAGAAACATTGATAAATTTAGAGGTTTCCAAAGAAAATAAATTCTTTTTTGCGCTTACATTGTAAACGCAGGCGAACCAGACGAGATAGATCCAAATAAAGTTCTAGTATTTGTATACCTTAGAAAAGTCCTCGATGGTATATGTCTATCTCTTATAGATAAACCACAATTACCATTTTTATCCTCATTCCCGTATAGCCGTGAGGTACCGGCAGAGTAGAATAGTACCTCCCCCTGTACCAGGTGTCGTAAGCTTTCAGTTCTGTCTGTAAGTCAGCTCAAATGTACAAGACGGGAACAGGCAGAAGCTTGCCCAACGCGGCAATATGGGCAATATACCCCCATTCTTGGGGAGGCCTATGTCCAACGGTGGACTATTAATGGCTGGTATGATGATGATAATGATAATCCTCATTCCACATTTGTACCGGGACTGGTGGTATTATAGTACTATATAAATATGTAATAAATAATAATAATAGTTCAAATGATACCACACTCACACTAAGGAATAGGTATATATGTATGACCTGACTCCGTCGTAAGTCGCTTAAAGCACTTGTGTTACAGACATTATACAATTGAGTAATCACAAATATAATTATTAAATATATATTTTAACACCCAAACACAGAACAAACACAAATCATATAAATATTTGTCCTGGGTGGGGGTCGCACTCGACCCTTGGCACAGTACATAGGATCACTATCATTTGCGCCATCAGGCTGGTCATTAGTATAATCTCAATAGTGAAGTCATGAATCGGTAATTATTCAAAAATTAACGGAACGCATTCCATTAACAGTGACGTCACATCCTTTGCACGCATGTGATGGCGCGGGAATTGATTAAAAGGCGCGAACGCGTCCTACGAGAGTTTGATAACGAGCTCAATTAAACGGGGCACGTGTAAACATTTTGTAGATAAATTCACTAACCACATGAGATATGATGGGGTCTGCGGAGGCATCTGTTATTTGATTTGGTTGATTTGTTTTAATGGCACTCATTTACAATAAACAACATGTGATTTTGTAAAAGTTAATTGGTACAATCTGGTTTTACTTTGACGTTTTGTGATGTCATGTTGGCCGTTGATTTTTCTCATTATTAAGGACTAGTAGGTATTCATAATTGTTATCTTATACGAAGAATGAAACCTATTACAATATATGTTAATATTAAATAATTATTTTAATTGGCAAAACAGGGATCGCCATTTTTTATGGAATTCCGCTAGAAGTCGGTGACACGATGACGTCATGATCGAAATACGTTGCACTCACAGTTGCAAATTTTTCAAAATTTATTTGACTATTTAAAACAAGACAAAATATATATAGCCTTTTTTAATCACAAAATTTGTGAATTGTATTTTGTTTGTCTAAATAATATCAGTTGAAACGATTCAAAGCGGAAACCGTGTTTAGAGAAACACAATTCTTTTTTTCACTTCTAACGCCCACTCAAATCGTCTCTCGCTGTTCCATCCGAAATGAAGACATTTAACTGACTATTTTTAAAAAGCGTCATTTGAAAATAAGCGGCAGCTACTTTTAATGGGCATTTAAATCCCATTGTTTCGTTTGGTCGAAGACATAAACGTTGTTTGTAATTAGAGAAAGCAGTAAACTCGTTCTTTATTAAGAAATTAGGTGTCATCCAAGTTTCTATCGAAATGTTAATGACATAAAATATAAAATGCTTTGGCGCCAAAACACGCTATGTTTATTGTATTACTATCTTTCTGCCCGCGACTTTGTCCGGGAGGTATTTACCTTTTACCTCATCCCTGGGATTTCCTGTTTTTCCGGGATGCAGGCTATGTCACTCCCTCTCAACTGACCTGTGCAAAAAGTTGACCCTACTAAACATAGAAAAAAGTTAATCTATCCCACGGGAACATTTTTTTGGGGATAAAATTAGCCTTTATTTTACTCCAAACTATCAGTTTTTCTGGCGTAAAAGATTAACAAACATAAATTCACACAATCATACTCATAAACATGAATTTAATCCTAAAATATCATAATTAAAACCAGACTGACTATTCTATCCACAGATTGTCAAGCGAAGTCAATACTAGCCCTTGCGAGTCAGAGTCTACGTCCAACTCCCCGCCATCGCTACTGCAGGATGCGACATTGCCAGCTCTCCTAGTCTCCGGAGCGTCAACGCTGTTCCAGAACACGACCAGCTCGTCTAACGCAGCGCTGAGTCTATCAGCCGACAGTCTATGCTTGCCTGGTACATCTGAGGTGGACAGTTGTGTGGTGGCCAACGGATGTGCAGTGAACACGACGCTGGGTGGACTGACGCTTCCCTTGACGTCTGCCGGAGCACTGTGTTCCACCTCCTCGTCGTCTGCGGTTGCCTGGTTGATGAATGAGGATAGTGCAGGTAAATTTATATTTTGTTTTCGCTATTTTGTTTTCAATTTCTTATCATCCATCCATCAGAACCGAGAGATGGCAGTATATCCATCCTCAATAGCATGACCCAAATTCGCAGGGCGGGGATGGGCAGCAGCATCCCCGTCGCAAAAGCTGTGCTCGGCGTTCGCCAACACGCTTGCCCAGCGCGGTAATTATGGGCAAATTTCCTTTCTTGGGGAGGCCTATCTTGTCCACCATTGGATATCAAATGGCTAATATGATGATGATACCTTTTGGAACTAATTTTAGATGGTAAACAAAGGTACTTAAGGGTCCAAAGTGAAAGTTTACCTGACAGGCGTTAAACGAAACTAAACGTTTATCATGGAGATATTTCTCTCAAGTTGGATCAAACTGTACACAGTAAGCAAAAATTTATTAAAATCGGTTTAGTAATTTAGATCATCATCCCGGACCAACACCGTGATACGATATGCCTATATAAATTGAAATTAAAGTCTGATCCAACAACTCAATGACTCCACGAAAAACTGACTTGCTTCCTGAACTTTCAGTTTGATGGGATTCTCACAGGTTTTGGAACATACGCGGAAGTAGCCGCTGTCACCAACAAAAGAAATAAATATGAGTTCAAAAGAACTGGTAATGACAATTAATTATACCAATTCGTAAAGTCTTATAAAGCTGCTCTTTTAACGGTTTTAAAACGCGGTTTATTTCCCACTTTCCATTTTTTATTCGACGTCTCGGTTACATTGCGGCGACCGATCTCACGATTGTCAAAAGATATTTCAGGAATTAAAAGTTACTAATACTACCTAAAAAGCCGTTAATATAGTTGTTTTATTATTATTAATTCACCAGGTAAATGTTAGACAATATCACAACGTAAAGCAGTGAGAGTAGAATAATATCTCCCTTTTTACCGGGAATCTTAAAAGACTATTGCAGTACCGACAGATTGTATGACCATAAATTACAGCATAGGTCAAATGCAGCAGATTAGGGATGGCCCCACTGCGACCGCCACCACGTCTGCCCTCGTGGCAATTTTGGGAAGAACCTATCCCTGTATGGGAGGATGTTCTCGGCTGATGTAATGCTGATGACATAATTAGGAATTAAGTTTTAATATGTGTTAATTAATTAAAATTTATATCGAACCTTATTTTCACAATGTAAAGTTAAAAATATCGTTTTACATAGTGGCAGACTAATATATTTCGAGATTCCTATCTACGAATATTTAAATACTTGCGTCGCTTCGCGGTTTTACCCGCGTATTTCATTTTCCCGAGAAAATGTCGGTATATATATATATTAATTTTTGGTTATGTAACTTTTTATTAGTGAATTAGTTTCTGAAATCGCTTGAGTTTTTGACATGTTCCATTACATACGTACATACAACTTTCCTCTATATAATAATAGTGTGAATTACCTTGAACTATTCTGAGCTAGATTACATTTATATTTATCTATATCTTCCGAATACTATAGCATTTAAAATAGTATATAATATAGAATTAATTGTTGGCACTTTGGAAATTACAAAAATTCGCTTACAAAAAATTATGCCTATTAACATAGATTAAATTCTTATCTTTATTAACAAAAATTGTTAAATAACTAAAAGTGGTCTTATAAATGGCTTGTTTGACAACATAAACATATGCTGAATTGGTAATGTATGGTAATAAAAAGAATTATAGTGCCCGCCTTTTAATTTCGTACGTACTTAATTTGGGAGATACATAAATTTGACAAAACTGATAAGTATTCTCATTAAACAACTGTGGAGATTTTTTTTTTATTGAATGTTCATATCTGATTTTTTTAAATTTAATTAGACATATTTACGAGCGTATTATACAATATGTTATTTTGGATATCCGCACACAGTTTCACGGAATTGGGTAGTTATAGAGTATGTGCGAACTCTGCGGCTGAATGGAATAGTACCCCCTGTACCAGGTGTTGTAAGAGGCGACTAAGTTACCAGAACCGACAGATGGAGGTATATCCATCCGAGACAATTCCAGCAGCAGCAGTATCTCCGTCGCGAAAGCTGCGCTCTACGAATGCCAATACGCTTGCCCAGCGTGGCAATTATGAGCAAATCCCCCTTTTTTGGGGAGGCCTATATTCAGCAGTGGACTTTCATTGGCTGGTATGATGATGATGTGGATAGATGTGCTTAGAAGCGGATAACTTTTCTGATGAACACAATGCAATCCATATTTAATTTACTTGAGGTACAAGGTAAGGTCGTCCGCATTGGTACTCACTCACTTCCTCTGTTCCTCTCACTCAGCCGTTCCGGTTTGTAGGGTGAAAAAGGTAGTAAAATAACTGGGTAACTGAATAGTATCTTCAGGTTGGCGATACGCTAGTGATATCTTTGTGATGCCACTAACGTCTACAGTTACGTTTATCATCATGCGGGCCGTATACGTGCTTGCTGATTTTATAATATAAAAAAAATCAAACATCAGTTTCACTGCAAATCCTATGCGTGAGTTGTGTGTTACTTGCAGGGTAGATGACCTCCTCTGCACCAAGTAACCAGGTGTCGTAAGACGCGACTGAGGTACTGGAACCGACAGATGGCGGTGTATCTGAACTAGAAACATTGTAACTTTAATAAAACTGAGCGGGGTGGGTAGCAGCATTCCCGTCGTGAAGTTACGCAGTGAGGCAGCTATGGGCAAACTTCCCCCGAGAGTAAAGTACCATTGCAGAAAATCTTTGTCTGAGATCGGCCTCTATCTAAATCGTAGCAGACAAAAAAAAAACCTTTATTCTTTACTAGCTGTGCCCGAGAGCAGTAGTTTCTTTGGGTACCATACCTTTTTACTTTAACTTATATAACTTTGGATGTTATATTTATTTATATATACAAATTAATAGCTAACATAATAGGTTTTAAGTTTCTAGCTCTAACAATAGCGATACTTTCGTACAACTTTTCATCCCCCCTTTCGACCCCTTACAACTCTTATGTCGAATGAAAAAGCAGCCTATCCTTTCTAAGGCTGTAGACTGTATTAGTACCAAATTTTATTTAAATCAGTTCAGTAGTTTAAGCGTGATTGCGTAACAGACAGACAGACAGAGTGACTTTCGGATTTATAATATTAGTAAGGATAATATTAGTGAGGATATATTCGAAAATGTGTTTTGAAAGTTTTGTTCAACGCCATCTATAAATGTTAAAGGTAATCTTTTGCTTACAGGAGGAGTTAAGAGTGAGGTGCGCAGCCCAGGGCTGTGTGAAGGCGAAGTGGCGCTGTACGGGGAATCCTTGCCGTACGACCAGAGCACTCTGCCGTACCAATACTACAATAGGTACGTTTAATTATACAGACCTGATGGCGCAGATGGGGGGTTCGATACCAAAGACAAATATTTACATAATGACATTTATGTTTGTTTTGTGTCTGGGTTTTAAATATATGTAAGTAGTATATTTGTGATTCCTCTGTTGTGAGATGTCCGTAACACAAGTGCTTTAAGCGACTTATTTCGGAGTCAGTGTATTAGATGTTTTAAAAAATAATTTTAATGTGAATATTCATTCGTGTAGTACGAATAAGGATGAAATAATAGTAACAATTTAAAACATTTATTTATACAAAGAATTATATTTAAAACATTAATTTATACAAAGAATCTCGCGCTGAATTTCATATTAACAAAATTTTATTTTTACCTTTACACATACATACGTATTTAAATACAAATATACATACAATAACTTGCAATAAATTTGCGTAACACACGTCACAATGAGAGCGAGTGAGAGGGACGCGTGCCTCTCACTCGCTCTCTTGTGAGCGCATAACGTGAGCGGAGCGTAGCGCAGTTTCTTGAAGTGTCACCCGGCAAACCAATTTATAAGACGTTGTCACGTCAAAAACAACTACAAAAGTAGGTCAGAAACTGTTGTGTTCAAGCCAGGCTATATCGGGCCTACATAAAGTCCAAAAGGGTTCAGGATTAATCGGGTGTTGTTATCGCTATGACAATTGAATCATTTTAAGAATAGGGGAAAGAACAGTGGAGAAGTATATGAATTCGGTTCTGGGACCCGCGTTCTTCCTCTAAACACACACAAAAATAGTGATGTTATGTCCCCCCCTGATTTATGAGCGCAATAAAAATACAAGCCTATTCGTTTACATAATTTAAATTAAATGGGGAGTATGGCGGGTTTTATAATTGTTATTAGTTATGTATATATACGGTTTATATATTAAAATGACAATTATTACCTATTAAATCATTTAAATTATTCATTGTAGGCGGTTATTTTTTTCCTTAAGATTTATCATCCATATATTACATTCGATTTTATGACGATCAGTATTAGATTGATCTGTATTTTTATAAATATTCACAAATAATCATGTGATACGCGTCATTAGACTATAAACTCAAGAAAGGTATGACTGGTGAGTCGCCATCAGTGTGACTTAAAGATATTATGTCAAATTACCGGGTAATTAACGAGCAACGCACACAGACACCGCTCACGGACACGATACGAGTATCTCGGACCGGTTGGGACGAGAGTGGGCGCGAGTACGGTCCGCTGAGACACATCTTTGATAAAACAACAACGCTACGATTCAAATATTTTAGTCATTATCAGTTAAGATCGGTCGACCGATTTTAATAAAACTTCATACGCAGATACCTTGATCCTTAACGAAATAAATATGCATACTTTTAACCACACATGGAATAATGCGAAGTAATAAAACAAAAAGCGCAACGTTGAAGTTAGAAAAATTAAAGCCAATTTCTTTTTTTTTATTAGACCAGGTCGACAAACAAGCACACAGCCCGTGTGATAGTAAGCGTCACTACAGCCTATAGACGCTCGCACAAAGATATCACTAATGCGTTGCCATCTTGTGACTTGAAGATATTATAAGAGATAAATAAGATATAAATTTACCGCCTCTCTCACTCTTTAGACTGGAACACGGCATTGCGAACTGCTATTTGGCGGTAGAAATGGGTGAGAGTGATGCACCAATGATCTTTTGTTTTAAGTCTACCTTATGTAATTTCTTGAAAACAACTAATCCATACATAGTATTGTATCTTTTCTATCGTTCTTACACATTTTAGTATCTCAGGGTCAATGCTCGGGGATTTAAAGGAAGCCACACAAACACGGACACCAAAATATTGTAACGCAACACTTCCTACAGTTCAATTAAGGAACTACTTACGTTTGTACGAAGAAGCCATCGCACGCCTATCGTAATTGCAACATTAATGTGTAGGTAGTCAGTGTTTATTTAAATCAATGTGGTTTGAAATACTTATTTTTGCAAGTTACCCATATGGAACAATTTTAATTAATTAATACATACATACATGTGATGTATGCCTATGTCCCAGGTCAGAGACTACGGATCTCCACTTGTTACGACCATGGCATACCTACCTCTCTTGCTTCCCTTACTCGCGTTCATTCACGTACGTTTATTCTTAGTACTTCTGACCTGGCACTTCTGTACCTCGTGTACCCGGTTAAGATATGTTCGCCTCGGTCGTCCTATACCAACTCTTCCATTCACTTCCGCTCTATGCATTTGTGCAGTCATTCTACTTTCATCCATCCTTTCTATAAGTCCAAACTTTCTTAATCTCACAATTGACCTGACTCCGAGATAAGTCGCTTCAAGTTTTGTTACGGACGTCAGACAACAGGAACACAAATATACTCCTTACGTACATATTTAACATCCAGACACAGAACAAATACGAATATTCATCATATAAATATTTTTTCTGGGTGCGGATCGAACCCACGACCCCTGGCGAACAAGATAGGATCACTACCATCTGCGCTATTGTCAATATATATATAGGTACATATCAATTTTGTGTAATCGTAATGATCGGTTGTGTATGTCTAAATTATCCCTACCGTCTTTATTGTCTCTCCCCTTCCGTTATCCTCCCTCATTACATGGGAATTAGCTTTATAGGGCACCTAAAAAGAAATTAACCATTAGTCATGCAAAGTATTAACATTAAAGCAAATATAAAACACATGTTGTACTAAACAGTTAAAGAAAGATTCCTCTCCTAAATGATATATATCTTTTCAATGCGATCGCTCTGTAAATAAGCTATACAACAAAATAAATGTTCAAATACAATAAAAAATATACTGATGTCCAAAAGAAAATATACTGAGATTTACTCAAACATTCATTCGATATGACAAGATACTAAGATCTAAGAAGATGATATTAAGATCTATTCAATCATTCTTTTTACAGATAGAAATATAATTATTAGACTGCGCGCACATGTACTATTTTCTAGGTTTACTATCACCGGAGAAATATTCATCGAAGACATTTCATACGCATAGGTGAAAATAAAATCAATCTCCTGAGCGATTCACATAAAGCTGTGAAATTTACGAGCGTCTTGTCAACTTGGCCCCATCGTGGCAGTCATCGTCTCAATTTCAACGGTGCCCAAGGGGTTTATGGCCATCAGCGCAACTGATGGACCATTTGAATTTACAGACCGTAAACTGGATTTCATAGCTAATGAATTAACAAAGTTACTGATTCATAACGAGCAGCGCGCAGGACCAATCCTCCCGGAGTGATCTTAATCAATCTCAATCAGCCGGTCAATTATGACGAACGTATGCTTATTACGTGTACGTCAAATTTTTATTAGTCCAATTACTTTTTATAATCAATCAGATTACGGAGACCATTTTTGTATTGCCTATTGTGTTCATTGATCAAGACTCAAGATAAACACAATAATTATTTTTATTTGTGTCTGTCCCTGAATCACGCTAGAAGCGTTGCACGGATTCGAATAAAACTTCGGACAGATGACGGGCCCAATGAAGCAGATGGTAGTGATCATATCTTGGGCGCCAAAGCATTTCCATCCAGCGCAAATATTTATCTATTTTGTTCGAAATATAATACGTTAAATATATGTATTTAAGTAGTATATTTATGATTTCTTTGTTGTCTAGCGTCCGTAACATAAGTACTTTAAACGATGTACATATGTAATGTATGTATGTATGTTAGGAAGGCCTATGCCCAGAAGTGGGCGTTCTACATCTGGTTTAGTGATGATCGCATTAATTAATTAAAATCTATTTAATTCTAAGTAGGTACAAAAGGTTTTTATATTTCGTGTTTGACCAACGTTCTGTTATTATGTCGTTCTATTTTTATCGGACTCCCGAGCCTGGCATAAGGTTCGTCCAAAAAGAAGTCCATAGACTAAAGTAGAGTTTACCATCACGCGTGTTTGTAATGTGATGTTTGTATAAGGGTGTTGTTGTCGCAGTATGCAGCAGTATGGCGGCGGGAGCGCAGCGTCCTCGTACGTCGGATCGACGCTGTACAACCAGCCGTACGGGGCGTACCCCTCTCCGCACAACACTAATAATAGGTAACGTATGTCAAACATAGCATCATGGTACGCTAAACTCGAAGAAAGTTAAGTTCAATTAGGTCAAATTTTGACTTCGAGCCGAGTATGCGGGTCAATTATATCAACTCCATAAAAGTATTTAATTGCTGGTTCCTTTGACGTAAGAGTTACAAATATTTATCTTAGATGCGATAAATATTTGTTTAACTATAAATATATGTTTAACTATAAATATATATTATTAATTGTCACGTTCACAGTTTAAATTCATGTATTCACTATAGAAGGTGGCGACGCCACGGTAAATGTGGGGTTAAAATGAACTAAATTTTGTAGTGTACCTCCCCCTGTACGAGGTGTCGTTAGAAGGGTGTCAACTGAGGTACCAGAACCGACAGATGATGGTATATCCACCTGAAACAGTGTAGCCTAAATGCACGGGGCAGGGATAAGCAGTAGCATCCTCGTCGCGAAAGCTACGCTCTGTAAATGCGAACACGCTTCAGCTATGGACTTCTAATGGCTGATATAATGATGATAAAATTTTTAAAAACAACTTGGCATTTTTGAGCTAAACTGTAAAATAAATTGCAGTACTACTTATGTAATCATGTATGCATCGTGAATGCACAATGATTTAAATGCCTCGCCCTTTTAGGATTTAACGTGTGTCCTCCTTTGTCCAGGTCGTCGTGTAAAGCGACGCCGACATACCTAAGCGCGTACGGTGTAAGCGGAGTTGGTAGTGTCCCCAGCACTGGCTTTGGTGCGCAACCTTCGCCGTACGCCTACTCTTCATACAACGGTGGTCTGTCGCAGTCTTTCCCAACCGCACAGCAGGTTTGTTAATCATTATAATAGCGTATAAACCAATGTAAACCCATCCACCTCACTTGTTTTTATATAGCCATGCTTATGGTCATCAGTATTCCATTAGATAGATAGATCAGAAGATTACTACCGAAATGTGACATTACATTTCCTATATAATTTTATTTGAACAAATATGGCGTTTCCCTACATCTAGGAATATAGGAATAATAATATACGTGACTGACAGTGAAAGATTTTAACATATTTACTTTTTCATATTTTGAATCATTTAAGTATGTAAAGTATTATCAATTATTCAATTAACTTGGTATTTAATAAAGTTAATAAATAAATGATACCTACACACACACAGATATATAGAAAAAAAAAATCTTATAACATTTTTTGTGCAACCAGGACTATAGTAGTTACACGGCGGGTTATGCGGAGCACAATGTCGCACAGTACGGTGGGTACTACGCAACGCCCAGCTACTCACCGTACGTTAGCTCTCCGAGCAGCAGTGGTAGTGCCGGCCATACCTCGTACCATTTAGGGGGAGCACTTTCAGGTATAATTTATATCAAAATAGTTATTTTTCACGTCGTTTAATAAACTATTTAACAAAAAAACTTTGTTAACTTAACTTACTCGGTCAACTTTTGATAAAATAAAAATTAATAAACATTTTATTACATACACACACAACACACATATATATTTATAAGTTAAAAGTTAACTGAACGCGGCTATAGAAATTGACAAGCAGTGCTGCCAACTGAACCTAACAGCATCACCTTGACATTGACAGTTGTTTGTTTGTGATCCTTTATGATGTTGACAAGAAGAAAGGAGTCAAATCCTAGAAATCTATTTTTCTTTATTTTTATAACAGTGTATACATTTCATTCTTAGTTTAAAGAGAACTATTATTTTATGCTATATAACTTTGATCTGTGATAGTAATAAAATAGTATCGAAACAAAATGGATAACGAAAATGGTGCTAGCGAAAACAAACGCAGAAAATTAGATGATAATACTTCAGAGCGTGAACACAACAGTGATGCTGATAGTTCAGACTACTGGCCTGATTCAGAGCATGATAGCGGTGGGCTATGCGCAAATATATATATAAATATATTTACATATGGGTTATGTGTCAATATATATGCAAAATTACTATATATGTAGAGATAAATTTTGCTTGGGCAGGTTACCGCAACTCGACGTATTTTTGTGTTTTTCTAACTGGACTGAACCTGTTCTTGTCAGCCATGTTCCTCTAGTGAACGCAGCAAAATTTAATGGTGGCTGGATGCTGGCTGACTTTGCTCCAGAGATCTAATGTATCTTGTAAATCAATCGAACAAGTCTTATAATCAAAACAATATGATAAAAATTCGAGCTAAGACGAAACTTGTATTGATATTGAAATAATAAAAATAATTCTGAACATATCATAATTTTGCAGATTCTCCGTCCTCCATGCTGCCTTCACTAAACGACACAAGTCCTTTATCACCAATTAAAAGTGAAATCCATCCAGCAAGTCGAAGATGCAGAGAAAATTCTGGGTGAGTCTGTCTAATTGAGGTCTTATGATGTTGCTATTCTCTCACTATACATATTATTGATTGTTATACGGACAAATAATAAGTGAGTTAAATATAATAAAAACAAGTTTTGTTTAAGTTCAAATCATCAAGCAGTTTATAAAATTTCAAATTTTAGTAATCAATCATGTGATGACATAATAATCAAATATATTTTTGTAACATTTAATATAATATTTATTAAAATTTGGCTACTGACAAAAAATCTGCAAACATGTCTAATCAAGATATGAAATGCTTATAATACAAATAATAATTGTACTAATGAACTTTATGCTAAATAGAAATTGGAATAATAAGACTAATCTATGCATTAATACATGGTGTTGTTACTAAAAAAATATATCCTACAGGGAAAGCACAGTAAGCAGATCACGAGGGCGAGGCAGACGAAACACCTCCTCATCTCCTGCACAGCATGTTCCTGAACCCGCCACAGACCGGGTCTTCATCTGGGACCTTGACGAGACCATTATCATATTCCACTCATTGCTCACGGGCACTTATGCTACTAAGTACAATAAGGTAAGGTTTGAGTCAAATTATTATTTAGTGAAATAGAGATAATGCACTGTTAGAAATGGGGCAGGACATCCATCCACATGAAAAAGTTGCTGGTTCATTCTACATTCAGCTCTCATACAACCTGTTTTATTAAAAATATCTCATTGAAGCTTATATCTCTAGTTCTTTGTTTACCCATTTGAATAATGCTAGCTAGCAGTAAAAAAAGTTAGCTATGATATCTTGGACTATCCTGAGTCTCCTCCAGGGCGTTTGAGAAACTATATCTCATCAGTAACTATAATTGTTTGCTGTGCTTACTAAAGAAGCTGAATTGGCAAGAGTTGGTCCGACAGTCCAGAAAGACTCAACAAGAATCATCAAGTTGAGAAAAAAACTGCTCAAATTATATCTGTTTTTCTTAAACTTGGGTGCAGTGGAGTCATGTATGTTTAGTAAAATTGTTTATTTATATTTTTCCAGGACACACAACAAATAGTTCAATTAGGTTTCAGAATGGAAGAAATGATCTTCAGCTTGGCCGATACACATTTCTTCTTCAATGATGTAGAGGTAAAGGTTTGCATTTTTTAATTTACAACATCTATTATAGTTTAGTTGTTAATATTAGAGTATATAATATATACAGAATATATATAGTTCTTAAGATTGACCAACTCTAGTTGTCG
Source organism: Heortia vitessoides (assembly GCA_020976665.1). Classification (NCBI taxonomy): domain Eukaryota; kingdom Metazoa; phylum Arthropoda; class Insecta; order Lepidoptera; family Crambidae; genus Heortia; species Heortia vitessoides. The sequence continues at coordinate 8,871,303 of JACJUM010003223.1, read as the reverse complement.
CTTGTACATAGACAATAACAATCCGAAGTATATATAATTATATGGAAAAATGTTGATCTGCATGTAACACTTTAACGTCTCAACTGGGAAACCAATCATGATCAAATTGCACATGTTTCTAGCACTTTATACAAAAGATTACACTCTGCGATTGCTACCGCACTTGCCCAGCGCAACAATTATGGGCAATATTAAGGCTGCTATGATGGTCATGATGAAATATCTTTTTAAATATAATCCAACATTGTATATGCATCTCAGAGTAATTTAAAACCAACCAATCGAGGCGAATAAAAAATAAAACAAAAACACAGCTCGACAGCTGTGTTTCCAACCGGGCCATGTTTGAATGTGGCGTGCTAACGTTCCCGCGGCCCCGCAGGACTGCGACCAGGAGCACATAGACGCGGTGGCGGCGGACGACAACGGGCAGGACCTGACCGCGTACAACTTCGCGGCGGACGGGTTCCACGCGCAGCACGCGCCCGCCGCCGGCGTGTGCGCGCCCGGCGTGCGCGGCGGCGTCGACTGGATGAGGAAGCTGGCCTTCCGGTACAGGAAGATCAAGGACACCTACAACAACTATAGGAACAGGTAAGCTTGCAGCGCCCTGGTACTTCTTAAATAAATTCTTTTTTAAACGTAAAAATAAATTCTTACTTCTTACATGAATTGATTCTGAAATAAGTAGTTTTGCACTTGTGTTTCGGATATCAGACAACAGAGGTATTACAAAAAATTATTTCAGTACAGTAAGAATAAAAGATAATAAAAATATCCTAATAATCCTTTAATACCTCTTCTACTTGATTAAGACAGTTCGCCTCGGTCGTCCAATACCAACTCTTCCATTCACTTCCGCCTTTAACATTTGAGCAGTCATTCTACTTTCCTGAATGCCAATGAGTCTCGTTAAAATCGGTCAAGTTCTCTCAAAGATTAGCAGACAGACAAACAAATAGAAAAATAATGTTGTTTTATAGAACTATAAGGTACTCATATAAAAATTCATTATTTTTATACTTTTATAAGCATTATTTGATACGCTGTTAATGTTGAATTTCAAACAGACACTTAAATTTTATTTATTATGGTAGTGATCCCGTCTTGTGCGCCAAAGGCCGTGGATTCGATCCCCACAAAACTAAAATATTTATGTGATGATATTTCTGTTTGTTGTGTCTAGGTGTTAAATATATGTATTTAAGTAGTATATTTGTGATACCTCTGTTGTTTGATGCAACCGCAACACATGTGCTATAAACGACTTATCACATAATTAATTTAACACACTATAATAAAATTGGTGTGAGGTAAGCGAAGAGGAGGAGGGAGTCAAATGCTACCTCCTAGTAGTAGCGGAATACTTCTCTAGAGGTGTAATATGGCTTGGTAGCGATTGAGTATGAGAACTCCTGTTGCGGGCGGGGCTGACCAGCACTCCCGTTCCATAGCTACACTGCGATTGCCACCACGCCTGCCCAGCGCGGTAATTATAGGCTAAATTCCCCCTTTCTTGGAGAGACCTTTGTAAATCAGTGGACGTTCTGCGGCTGCTATGATGATGATGTTAAATAATGGATACATTGTGTAATTCCAGCGTCGGTGGCCTCCTAGGCCCGGCTAAGAGAGAACAGTGGCTGCAACTGAGGGCCGAGTTGGAACAGGCGACAGACAACTGGCTCACGCTCGCCTGCAAGTGCCTGAACATGATCAACTCAAGGTTAGTTTTACTTTCACTTTTACCATCATGGATCGCGGTAGACATTCCCTAGCACAACTATTAAGATGGGGCTTTTACATAAAACAAAAATCTGTCACTCCAACTTACGCGTAGCGTTTATCTAACGCATTAGACGCAAAATCAATTGGGGGAAATATTAGCAACGTTAATCCCTTAATTCGCTAAGAGGTACCGGCGGGGTAGAGTAGTACCCCCCCCCCCCCCCCCTGCACCAGGTGTCGTAAGAGGCGACTAAGGTAACAGAACCGACAGATGGCGGTATATGCATCCGAAATAGTGTAACTCAAATGCACAGGACGGGGATAGGCAGGAACATCCCCGTCGGGAAGGCTGCGCTTCTACAATTGCTAACAAGCCCCTTTCTCGGGGAGGCCTATGTCCAGCATTCGACTTCCGACGGCTGGTAACGTGTAAAGCTTGCACCCCTTGGTGAAGACTGTAGACTCGCAACTATCATTTTATAAAAACCTTTCAAAATGAATGAAAAATGAATTACATTTCTTTATATTAAACTCTATATATATTTGGATATTTAATATATTTTTCTTCCTACCTCTTAGTTTCATTCAGTCTTTTCATCCAAGGTTGCTTGGAAGTAATCGCTATTTGCAATTTCTTTTTCCACATATGTGCACATAAAGTATTTATTATAATTATTAAATGATCGCAATAGATTTTCTGAATATATGTTGTGTAAGTTGAAATCTTCCTGAGGGAACTCGCTATTTGCATTAGATTTGCGAATCAATCTAGCTCGCTATGTTTCTAGATTTGTTTTTATGTTATAAAGTCGGCAATCATACCGAGTCTTTCTCAGACCTCCACATAAAATATCATAATAGGCTAAATATCTGAAAAATAATTCATTATGTTGAACTTTTTTTGTATTCTTTATCATTATTTACGTCTTGGTTGATCAAAAAAATAACAAATTAAATAACATGTGCACACATCTCCCAGGTTACCTAGTTCATCATCATCATATCAGCCATTGGAAGTCCACTGCTGGACATATGCCTCCCCAAGAAAAGAGAAATTTGCCCATAATTGCCGCGCTGGGCAAGCGTGTTGGCAATCGCAAAGCTGCTCCCCAACCCCGCCTTGTGCATTTGAGCTACACTGTAGGTTATACCGCCATCTGTCGGTTCTGGTACTTCAGTCGTCTCTTACGACACATGGGACAGGGGGAGGTATTATTCTACTCTGCCGGTACCCTACGGCTAACCTATACCGCCTAGTTAATATATTTAATTATGAATAGTAGTATGTATGGCAGTAATCTATAAGTGTGCCTATAATAACGCTCGTGTACAAATTGTAACACTAGCGTGTCGCCAACCTTGACTTCAACATATTATGTCAGATTACCCAATAATTTCACCGCCTCTCTCACCCTTCAAACCGGAACACAGCGATGCGAACACTGCTGTGTGCCGGTAGAAATAGGTGATGTGAGGTGTAGAGAAAAATTGATGATGCAAAATACCTCATGATCCTCTCGGAGAGACTGCAACCTGCACTAACCCGCACTGCCCGCAGAGAGAACTGCGTGAACGTGCTGGTGACGACCACGCAGCTGGTGCCGGCGCTGGCCAAGGTGCTGCTGTTCGGGCTCGGGGGCGTGTTCCCCATTGACAACATCTACTCCGCCACCAAGACTGGTGAGACTATTTATTTGATCAGGTCGACACAATCAATATCTCAGGGATTTCACTAGCGCGTTGCCAACCTTGTGACTTGAAGATATTATCGAGGTCGTGGGTTCGACCCCACCCGTTGAAAATATTTATATGATGAAGATTTGTATTTGTTCTGTGTCTGGGTGTTATTTTTTATAAATGAGTGTTATATTTAAAATGTCTCTGTTTTCTGATATCAGTAGCACAAGTGCTTTAAGCTGCTTATCTTGCAGTCAGGTCAGCTCTTTATACATATTATATATACATATGTACTTTGAAGTACAAATCATACTTGAAGACCATGTCGGATTAGACATGGGCCGGGTTACCAGGGGTCAACTGTGCTAAAAAATAATTTTGTTCCAGGTAAAGAGACATGCTTCGAGAAAATAAAGCAACGGTTTGGCGAGAGGTGTACCTACGTGGTGATAGGGGATGGACAGGACGAGGAAGCGGCGGCTAAAGCGAAGAACCACCCCTTCTGGAGGGTTTCCAGCCACTCCGACATCGCGGCGCTGTACAACGCGCTCGACATGGGCTTCTTATGATTTGCTGGAGCCGAGCAAGGGAGGTTGAGTTTCCTGAACTTTTGTACGGTACGGTGGATCTCTGCGGGGTCATGCTTGCCTGGTACTTGCGAGTCGACTCGAATCGGAACAAGGCCTACGTTGAGTTTGTACTGAACTCACGGATATTTTAATAACTCAATATTGGATATCAATATATGATTGTTGAAGTCCTAGTGTTTTAGATGAGGCAGAGAATTATGAAATCATGGTTCCCTGGTACTTTAATCGACGATATATAAATATTACAGGCAATTTTACACTCTTGTATTTTGCCTAAGATTTTGCCTAGTACATGGCCTAAGATTTATTCGGAGTTTTGTTTCTATGTATGAGAAAAATGCGAATTTTTTGTAAAAGAAATTAGCTCATATCTAAAGACTTTGGATTACTCATTATTTCGTTATAGAGAAATATATAATGACTTATGTACAAAGATAACTTGTAAAGATTGTACTGAAGAGCGATTAGTGAAATTCCTTATTGTTTTTTTATCGAAAACTTGTGATAAATTTTCCTGATAATCATATCAAAAGGTTTAATGTGAGGTTCGCACTATCTTTGGGCCTTATTTAAGTTAAATATAAAGCTATCGTTTAGTTTACAAAGCTCAAACTAAGCTCAAAAACGTCGAAAAAAATATATAACGAAATAATCTTTGTAAATATTAAATTAACATTTACTATTGTAGAATTATGTCTACAAGAAAGTTTTAAGTCCATTCCTACTAAGTTTCTTTTTTTATTCTATGTACAGATTTATTAGTAAAAATTAGCAATATTTATAGATAATTTCAGAGTTCATATTTTTTTTATTATTATTATTATTATTTTTAGTCATATTTTATTATGTAACACGATCGAGGCTGATATTTCTTTCTGCGGATATCATTGTGAACCGACTTTAAAGCACGTAATTTTAAGAATGCAATCGCGAATATAATTAAATACACAATTCGGGTGATGTTAATAGGGTATTTTTTTCTATTTACATGTAAATAAGTAATTGAATCCCAAAAATTGTGAACCAATAATATTTTTATGCACAGAAGTCTCCTGTTGACCAACATTCACTAGGGAATATACATATATCCGGCGTTTATCGATTATCCAAATACCCTGTTAATACAAAATTTGAGCACAAGTTATTTTTTTTTCATTTTTATAAAGAAAAAAAAACAATTTTTAGTACAAAACTTAATTTTAAAGTTATCATATCTTGCTTCACAACGGACATGTTTTGATATGTGTGGACGTTATTTGAAATTTTCGTTTTGTTTCATTCAATGTAACAAATGTAACTATACATTTTTATTTCCTTCAACAATATTGATGCGATAATTCAATCGGGCTGTGTTGTCAAAAATTATATTTGATATAATTTAGTTCATTTCTTATTTTTCTATTTGATGTTTTTAATTCAATATAAATAGGGCTGCTTATTCTAATACGCAATCGCATATATATACTCAGTCCTAGGTTCGGTTCCTGCGTCCGGACTGCAAGAATAATTTGGGAAACTTTTTATTATTATTATTTTCACCTTTAATCCTATTTGAAGTAAAAAAATACTTGACTTGCAGCGTAAATTACAAAGTACGAGGAAAGTTTTTTGGTAGCTTAGTGGTCCAATCGTCGTAGGTTCGAATCCGTCGACAAGTTTTTTTTTAGTCGTTTCATTGAAGAAAAAAAAGAGTTTGATACAAACCGATTTAACTTATATTTGGAAATTATACTAAATTATTAATTTAGTTGCGTATTGTTGTAAAACAACCCCAACCGTACACTCACAGTAAAGGCTTGTGCAGTGCGACGAGCCGACAGTTTTATTTGTCTATACTCTAGAATATTTTGATAAAAAATTACCCGATACACTATTATATCTTTGAATTTCTTGTAGACGAGTTTGCTCTATAACTATTGCATGCGGTTTCCCTCGCACCGAATAAACTCGTGTATAGGCTATTAATAGTTACGATTACTGGTTTATAAGTAATAATAAATTAATTTAAACAACATCTCATACATTGACTTGTATTACGGCCGCCATATTTAACACCCAGACACAGAACATTAATACCCAGACACAGAACAAACACAAATATATAAATATTTGCCCTGGGTGAGAATCGAACCCATGGCCCATGGCGCGCATGATATGATCACTAACACCTGCGCCATGCGGCCAATCATACAAACATAAAACTGTCGGTATATGTGTACAAGCAGCCTTTACAGAAATCAGCAATATTATTTGTAGTGTTATATATATGTTGATGTATTCCTAAAATATACCACAGTAAAGCCAACCTATTAGTTTGTATTTTTGTCAAGGGATACGATATCGGTACGATTTCGTTGCGATATTGGTACAGTAGCGGCACGATATCGGTATTAAAATGTCGGTATGTGTTAGGAATGTATCATGTACTTTCTACTATGTATGAGAAGTGTAAATAACTAGCGTATGTAAGGCGGGCTTATTCTTGTTGTAATAAGGATACGAATTTTGATTCGAAAGCTATGATTATTATTGGAGTTGTAAATAAAATTATATTATTTGACAATTTATTTTTGTTGTTTCATTTCTTTTTTATTCAATTCTTAATTAGTCTCATGGATTTTAAACCGGTCTTTTTTATATCTGCTGATAGAATCACAAAAAAAAATATAGATAAAAAATATTCTGTTCACAAGTCATCCGTGACTTCTTTTGCGTGTTACCATGTGCAACTGCACTGAGACTTGGAATGTTATTGGTGACTCTGGAGAAGTTCCCGTGGGAATCTTTATAGATCGTAAGGTTAGAAATATCGAAATATGAGTGTTTGAAATTGGATAGGCCCTTTTTGTATCATTTACCTTATTTTAGGAATTAAAAAATAAAAATATATGCAAAAATAATTTTCATATAAGATTGAGTAATTTCAGAATTATCATATCAGACATTAAAAGACATAGGTAAGCTCGGAATACATAGCACAGCTATCGCGACGGTGATGTTGCTGCGCATCCCCGCCCTGAGCATTAAAGCTACATTGTTTCGGATAGATACACCGCCTCTTGTCGGTTCTGGTACTTCAGTCACCTCTTACGACACTTGATACAGGGGAGGTACTATTCGAGCCTGCTGGAAGCTTACAGCTTTATTTACAATACCTACTCAAAACACTATTTTATAGTTAAAACATAAAACCCGCTTAAGACGATTTTCCAGAGACCCTACCAAAAATGCGTCTTAAACGAGAAAGCGTATTATGCGGGATATGAAAAATAAAACGTACTACATTTTTATTATGTATTTTGCTGTAATTTTGTTACGTTGGATAGGTATTAAATTATACATTAATGAACTGTGTACATAAAATACGTAGTGTAATTATAATTATATTATTTAATATAATCACTTATTTTGGTTTGACTGAAAGAATTTTATGCATTAGCAATTAAAAGATTTTCCATATAATGTAACTTATACAGTGCGTCTTCGCTCTTATCCAAAGTAGGTACATAACGTCTCAAATCATTAACAACTGAAAATACCTGGGCGTTTGACAAAACCGGAGTTTACTCATCTTCGTCTTCAGTTTATCACTAGGTCTTGTTTGGTGTGATGTTCAAATTCTCAATAAGATCTTCGATTAATTGGATTTCGTAGGGTGCAACATTGTCGTCATTATTCTTTCGAACACGACGTCAATTACGGGGACTGTACAGTGACAGTAAAGTGGCGTATTATGCGAGCAATCGTATTAAGCGTGATCGTCTTAAACGGATTCTACTGTAATAAAATCTTTATTTGTCATGTGGTCTAATTCATGGTTAATTTTTCAAAGCAAAGTTTCCTGGACGTAATTTTAATTACAATATTAATAAATAGATGGCGCTCACCATTCTTTCTCTGGTTGCCAAGCAACCAAACAACAACAGATACATGTCGCAAAACGTGTCATTTTAATTTATAAGTGTCTATATTATTGAAATATAAAAATGAAGAGTATAGTGAACAATGTTCTATTCGACGTGTCCAAAAACGAGATGTTCAAAATCAACGAAAACTACAAAATGTTGCATAGGAAATTGAAGACCACCTGGAAAGTCATGATGTGAGTATCTATGTGCGAAAGTTTATCTATAAAATCGTCAGAATTCTATCGATTCTCCTCTGCTGTGGGGTGCCAGCAGAGTAGAAAAGTACTTCTCCTGTACCAGGTGACGTAAGAGGTGACTAAAGTATTAAAACCGACAGATGGCGTTATATCAATTCGAAGCAGAGTAGCTTAAATGCACTGGGTGGGTATGGGCAGCAGCATCCTCGCCACGAAAGCTGCGCTCTGCGATTGATAGGTATGCCAGTGTCCAGCAGTGACTTCTAACGGCTGATTTGATAATGATCTATCGATTAAATCAAATTCATCATCCTCATAGCAGCCGTAGGACGTCCATTGTTAAACGTAGACCTCCCGAAGGTAGGAAGGAAATATGCTCATATTTAGGTGCTGGGAATATGTCTTGGCAGTTACAGAACAATCAGTTATCTAAAGCTTGTTATGCTTGGCTGAGTTGGCTAAAAAGGTTAATAGTGACACCACGTTTCAGTGTCTGTAACCGCTGATAACACATAGGTCGAAGATATCCCTAATAACTACTTCATTGGCATATCTAGGTTTAATTTTTAAATGGCGCCCAGCTTCTGACATGCTATAACCGATGCGATGAAGTACTCACCCACGCCGTCGATCCTTAATGTAGGAAGAACAATTCGAGTCAGTACCCTAACATTCTAGGATGGGCACGTCCCAACTGGACCCCCCTCAACACGTCTATTGATTACTAGTTTTATTTACGCCGTGTGGTAACGGCCGAGTAAAATATTACATGTGCCTTGTGTTGTCAGAGGAGACTGATGTGCCAGAACCGACAGATGGCGATGTATCCATCCGGAAAGGGGAGCTCCAATGCAACAGGCTGGTGATGGGCAGCAGAATTTCCATCTGTGCTAATGGGCATTATTCACCCTTTCTTGGGGAGGCTTAGGTCCAGCAGTAAACGCTCTAGAATTACTCTGATGATGATGATAAGTGATTTATTTATGTTATAGTAACCGAGACGAGCTATCAGAGAATATTCTTCAAGACATAAAAATCCTAGTGGTACCAGGGCCGCAAAACCCATTCGCAGATGACGAGCTGGCGGCGCTCAAGAGTATGGTAGAGCGCGGGGACTCGGTCCTGGTCATGATGACTGATGGGGGCGAGGAAAGGATGAACACAAACATCAACTTCTTCTTGGAGGAATACGGAATCGTTGTCAATAATGGTATGTAGGATTAACAACATTGATTGGTAGAATTTATTATTATAAAATGGAATGTGACATTGATATTAATGATACTAGAAAAGCAGAATTATCATCATCATCATTACGGACATTGGAGGTCTACTGCTGGACATAGGCCTCCCAAGAAAGGGGGATTTCGGGGAAGCGTTTCAAACGCAGAGCGCAGCTTTCGCGATGGGGATGCTGCTGCCCATCCCCACCCTCTGCATTTGAGCTACACAGTTTCGGATGGATATACCGCCATCTGTCGGTTCTGGTACGGAGGTACTGTTTATACTACTCTGCCGGTACCTCTCGGCTTTCAAAAGCAGAATGTTCGCAGATTTAAACACATAAATCAATAACGTTTGTATAAGAATAGGATTCTAGGTTACCTCCATTGTACTCTTGTAAAAAATCTGTAACATGTTGTACAGGGCTATACTATATTAATTAATGCTATGTGTCCGCATTGTTGTTCCGATTTGAAGGATGTAAGAACTAGTGAAATTACTGGGCAATGTGACGTAATATCTTCAAGTCACAATGTTGGCAACACGCTAGTGATATCCTTGTGAAAACACAAGCGTTCATAGGTTGCGGTGACGCTTACTATCTCGCAGGCGAATGCCTGTTTGAGGACTTAGTCACAAAAAAAACGACCATTGAAAAATAAATTGATTAAAAAATTCATTTTGCTCAATTTGTAGAAAATATGCAGATATTAATTTTTCTTTGTAGTGCCTGCTAGAATTTTCAAGAAGACAATGACTAGATTTTTTTACAATAGCTAAAAATATCATACCCAGTGGAGACGCTCTTGAGTAAATTTTCTTGCAGACTGCGTGATCCGAGCCAAGTATCACAAGTTCTATCACCCTAAAGAATGCCACATATCCAATGGCATCTTGAACCGCGCAGTACAAAAGCACCTCATGAAGATGCCCAACTACTGCAGCGAGTCCGACGACTATCTGTACGTATAAATTGATGTAATAAGTGAATGAATGAACGATACATTTCTGAAAGTTGACGTTTTATATGTAAGTGAATGGTCGATGCATTCTCGAGTTCAGTATAGGATCTAACTACAGGATAAAAGTTTAAGAACATGGATGGAAAGCAAAAGTAACTCTATCTGTTTTTTGCGTTTTCACGCTAAAAGTACTCAACCAATATTTATAAAGTTTGGTACACAAATAGTCTAGAGCCTAAGAAAGGATATGGCTGCTTTTGTAATGTAAAAATGGATTGTAAGATATTAAGATGAGGATGGGAAGTTGAATAGAGGTTTCAACATTTTTAGAGCTAGAAGCTTATTTTGGAGGCTGTTGAGATCATAAGAACATGACATCCAAAGTTTATAAAGATTTATAGGAAATAGGCGAAGAAAATTTGTATGAAAATATGGCGGCAAGAGACAACATTTTTAAGCTAACACTTACGGGGTCATTATTAAATGTGGGAGTGAAATTACGCTCGGGGGGCATTATTCCACGCGAACAAAGATGCGGGCACATCTAGTATTCTATAAGACACCTACCGGGCACTATATCGTGTATTGACAGTAGTCAATAATCAACTCTGATAGATGAATATAAATCAAGAAGTTTGCTCAGACCAAAATTAAAATGTAGGGATATATATCAATTTTAAAACGCCAGGAATACTCATTTGAGATATATTTTTTAATAGTTTAATTATTATCAGTATAAGTTCTACAATTCATATACATATGTAATAATTTCTTTTATTTAAAGAAAATAACTTATAATTACATTTTTTTTAATTTTCAATATTACAAGTTTTTTTTATTATAGTACTGATGTCTTTTGTTTTTAACGGTAGTATTACCGTTGTTATTAAACGAAAATATATAGAAAAAATAAAATTTTATGAATTCCAGTGAGGATCCCGCGACGCCGAATTTTGTGTACCCGTCCGGGGCGACGCTGACGGTGAAAAAGCCGGCGGCGGCCATTTTGTCAAGCAGTGACGTGTGCTACCCGGTAAAGCGGCCGATCGCGGCCATGTACGTCTCAGAGAAAACTGGGGGTAAGCCATAGATCTTTCTATTATATTTACTAACATTTATGCGTTCATTCCTCATTTATAAATAATAAGTCATCATTACAGCCATTCGAAGTCCACTGCTGGACATAGGCCTCCCCAAGAAAGGGGGAATTTTGCCCATAATTACCGCGCTGGGCAAGCCTGTTGGCAATGGCTGACCGCAACTTTCATCCTGTGCATTTATGCTACGCTGTCTCGAATGGTTATACCGCCATCTGTTGGTTCTGGTACCTTAGTCACCTCTTACGACACTTGGTACAGAGGGAGGTACTATTCTACTCTGCCGGTAACTCGCGGCTAAAGATGTATTCAAAATTAATAATAATTGATTTTGAATACTTTTTGGTATAAATATACTGGTTTACAATAAATGTTGTAAACCAAACACAAAATGTGGGAAAAAAACAATACCTAACCACAAAGTACAATGGGCGACCTTATCGCAAATAGCGACTTCTTCCAGGCAACTTTTGGATGGAAAAGGTGAAAGAAACATAGAGGTTACTCTTTTCATGGCTGTAAAAGGCGGCTTTATATACTTATTACATTTTTTTGTTGGACCTTATGATCAATTCAATCTCAATAGGAAATATGGTTGGAAAATACCATCTGCCAGAGATCCTCTCATACGTTTGAACAAGAACCAAAACCAACAACGCAGTACTACCAGATTATAAGATATTGTTAGCACCACTGCGTGGATGAGAACGCGAACGTATAAAATAAAAACTAGAAATAAATAATGTGATTGCCGACACACCTGTCCAGTGCAGCCATTATGATGATTATTCCTATTGCTACCATCATAGTATACCTAAATAAATGTATGCTTTAGGTAAACTCTTCGTAATTGGCTCCGGCCACTTCTTCGCGGACCAGTACCTGGAGAGCGAGTGCAACGACCTGATCAGAGAGATGGTCTTCAACTACCTGGGCGGGCTGGCGGAGCTACACCTCAACCCGGTTGACGTTGAAGACCCGGATGTGAGCACGAGTCTTTATTTTTGACTGCTTTTTGGACTGAGGCAGCATTTGACAGAGTAGAAATAGTACCTCCCACTGCACCAGGTGTCTAATAAGGTACCAGAATCAATAGATGGCGGTATATCCATCCGAAACAGTGCAGCACAAATGCACAGGGCGGATATGGGCAGCAGCACCCCCGTCGCGAAAGCTGTGCTCCGCGATTGCCAACACGCTTGCCCAGCGCGGCATTTATGGGCAAAAATCCTCCTTTTTTAGAGAGGTCTATGTGAAGCAGTAGACTTTCAATGGCTATATCACTAGACGTATGATGAACTGAAATGTAAAACCACGCAACGCGATATAAATTCGGAGTTATCGTATTCATGATGATCTATTAATTCTGACACTCGACTGTTGCACTGAAGTATTACTTGACTCAGCGGATTTTCCTCCCTCTTCGTCAACACCGTTTCTTTGATGACACACAAAAGACTACAGTTTATTACTTCCATTGAACTATTTTTAAATTTTAAAATACATTTTTTTTTTAAACACTTGATAATAGAAAACTTTTCGCTTTGTCATTCAGTCGGCCATTACAAACTTTCGATTAAATATAGACTTCTAAATATAGACTTGTAATTAACGATAATATTTACTAGAAAAAAATATTTGGGCTCAGGTTTCGAGCGGGAGACTAGCATTTTAGCACTAGTTTTGTTGATTGTTTGAAGGATTTTAAATAATTAAATTACCTACGAACTGAGAAGATCGTGCTTAGCACTTAAACAACATTAGAAAACATTCGACGTGTCAACTAAGGTTTCGGAGGCAACACAGGCACATTTCCCCGTCTGAAGTCTGTTAGAAGTTGAACTTTTTGTAGTAAATATTATCTTCAATATAAACTGTTACTTACATTGTTAAAAACTATAAAATCAGGTAACATATTTTTTAAAGATATCTAAATAATTGTCATTGTCCTGAGTGTGGGGACTCTGTCATTCAAACTCCAAACTACTTTCTTCGTGGCATTATGATGGCATGTTCATATCATCAGATAAACGAGTACCGAACCCTGGGCGACACGATGTGGCTGAGCAGTGTGCCGCTCCCGGAGCCGGCCACCGCGCCCCCGCCTCGCCTGGCACCGCTCCACCCCCACGCACTCTTCACCTGGAGACTGTTCTCGCTCAATCTGGCTCAACGTAAGTATCTTCTCTGGCATTAAAGGTATATGACAGTGGTGGTCTTAATAAATTAAATGAAAAGTAATAATAATAAAGTTTGCAAGTCAAGTTTAATTCTTTTGTTTTTCATATCTCTAGCATCCCGCCCGCGACTTCATTCACCCATTAATTAAGTCCCGCGGGAACATTTCCAGTCTAAATAGACCCATATCTTTCCTTAGCGTTCAAGATGGTTAAACAGTGATAGTGTAACTAACAGACAGACAGAAGGGCAGGAGACACTTTCGTAGGATTCATTCAATGTTTATAATATGTTACAGTGCCAGAAGTACTAGGGTTGTATGACGCATTAGGAGTAAAGCATGAGTCGCTGCGACTTATCGCACCTCAGTTCGAGACGCCTTTCCCGCCGTTACAGCTTGCCGTAAGTACTAACGGACACTGCAATAGGTATTTTTATATCAAAGAAGAATCATTGACCCAAAAACCATGAATTCTGCAAAGTAACCATGATAGAATAGGCACTCAAAGTCGTGTGATCTTGCTAGTTACGAAGACCGATGAAAACTGTGCTTTATTCTAATAATATTAAAAACGCGAACGTCACGTCAGGGAGGTCAGGGAGGGTCACTATTCTACTCTGCCGTGGGGTACCAGCGGAGAAGAATAATACCTCTCTCTGTTCCAGGTGTAAGAGGCGACTAAAATACCGGAACCGACAGATGGCGGTATATCCATCCGAAACAGCACACTTAAATACTACAGGGTGGGGATTTTTTGCCCTTAATTGCCGCGCTGAGCACAATCGCAGAGCGCAGTTTTCGCGGCGGCAGCTCCTGCTAATCCCTGTCGTATACATTTGAGCTGCACTTTGGTACCTTAGTCGCCTCTTGCGACAGTGGTGCTATGGGAGGTACTATTCTACTCTGCCGGTACCTCACGTCAACTACATATTTACATTAAATTTGTGTAATAATCTCGGAGCGATATTCCTATATTTACTATTGTTCCATATTCTGGGCGCGCAAAATTATGAGAAATCGGTTTTGAAATTGTTTCATTTCATCCCTTAGCTGCAAATGTTCTGACGTTTGTGTTTCTATAATACTGTCATTGTCCGCTGTATGACATTTTAGTTCATTAGCCGCATCAATAATAAATTCAGCTCTAGTACACTCATCCTTAAGTTCTCTAACAAATTTATCCACTAACTTCCAAGATCATCAGCTCTTAGTTTTTATAAGAAATTCATATTAGTTATTGTGCTGGATTTGAAATTCATCACGCAAATCGTCGATTATTATCTAATAGATTACATTCACCAATTCGGGTTTTTAAATACATACCTTGTAATAGAAATTGATGTTTCTTTTACAGGTGTTCCCCCCAACGTTTCGAGAGCCTCCCCCACCACCGCTGGAGCTGTTTGACCTGGATGAAGCCTTCAGCTCTGAGCGTTCGCAGTTGGCCAGGCTAGCAAACAAATGCCTTCAGCCACAAGGGACTAAGCTTGCAGCAGGTTTGTGTAATTCATCATTATATCTACTTACCACTCTACTACCAGAAGAGTAGTATAGCACGTCTCAATTGACTAGATATCATAAGAGGGGACTCAGGGGAATGAATACGGAATCCGAAAAATGGTGGTAAATTCATGGCCGAAAATTTTCTCAAATGCAACTCAGCGGGGATGCTCAAATACAACAGTCAAGGTAGCAATTATAGAGATTGGCTTTGCTTGCGTCACGTATTTGAGGTACGCTAGTTCGGACGGATATATCGCCATCTGTCGGTTCCGGACTTGAGTGTTCAATTACGGCTGGTATTGAGGGAGGTACTAATCTAATTTTGGTTTTCATATTAACCTTAAAAGTATAATGGTGAAAATGCAGCTATGAAGGAAATAGTTTTGATTCTCCAGGTGATAGTCGTCAGATGGAAAACGAGCTGGAGTACTTCGTGAGGGAATGTGGCCGGATAGTCCGGCTGTCCAGGGCCCAAGCCGCCGAGGATGCGCCTTCTGGAAAGGTCATTCTACATCAGCTCGGTCTGCAGCTGACAGCGTACAAGAAGATAGCACCAAAAGACTAGCATAAGGGTAGCATAAGACGGTAGCAATAAAGTGATCTCAAATTGAGTTGTGTTTTGTTTCGCAAATCATTGGATTAAACAACTATAATAGTACGAGTAAAACATGAAAATTTTACAGTGGATTTGGTGTTTTAATCTTCGTAATTGTTTGAGTATCCATACTCCATAATTATATCATAAAGTCGAATTTGTCACTATATTTTTTATGACGGTTCTAAAACTGACTGATTTTGGCGGTCAGTTCCAGTGTTACCGGGAGAAAGAGACCTAGAGAGACAGAGAGAAAGATATGCCTACACGCTTCCCGAACCCCGCGCGAGGGTAACGTCCGGGCGTAAGTTTTCGGGACGGTGATCACACAAGGGCGCCTCTAAAGCAAATACCTCGACTTAAGTGGCAGTCGTTTGAAAGTACGGGACTCTGTTACCTCAAACGATTATTTCGCTACAGGTTTATTAGCAGTTGAAATTAACTCTGAAGGTATGTTTTATTTTCAATTCCTTATTGGAATGGGATTTTTTTCAGAAATTCATGAATTTTTGTCCAGATCTATAACATAATTATTAATAAATTAATTAATAAAATGTAAATCTACTTATTTTATTATCTGTCTACCACTGAAATGTCGTACAAATCTGTTTAACATTTATAGAGATTAATTGCTAAAAAGAGACTTTGACAACAGTTGTAAATTCGACAGGCCCGATAGCGCAGATGCTGGTGATCCTATCTTGTGCGCCATAGATCGTGGGTTCGATCCCCTGGAAAAGTATTTACATAATGATATTTTTGTTTGTTCTGTGTCTTTGTGTAAAATATATGTGTTTATGAAGTATATTTGTGATTCCTCTGTTGTATGATGTCCGTAACACAAGTGCTTAAAGCGATTTATTACGGAATGAGGTCAATGTATGAGATGTTGTAGGAAAAAAATCATGTGTATGTTTTTTTTACGCAAATTATATTTTGTACAAAGATTTTCATATGGTTTATGTGGTATAAAGTGTGCCTGCCGTGAGGTACCGGCAGAGTAGAATAGTATCTCCCTCTGTACCAGGTGCCGTAAGAGACGACAAAGTTACCAGAATAGCGGTATATCCATCCGAGACAGTGTAGCTCATACACAGGGTGGAGATGGGTAGCAGCATCCCCATCGTGAAAACTACGCTATGCGATTGTCAACACGCTTGCTCAGCGCGGCAATTATGGCTAAATTCCCACTTTTTTGGGGATGCCTATGTCTAGCAGTAGGCTTCCAATGGATGTAGAGATGAAATGTTTCAAAATCTACATTGGGAATTCATTCACTATTGTGCAAAAATACTTTAAATGTAGCTAGTCGTGTACTGTGTACTTTCTCGCAAAATAGTGTTGTTGTCATTAAATTGAATTCCGTGTGATCTTACTTAATCAATAAACAATCACAAGTCTGCGGGTCGGTTATCAAAATATTTGATGCGTTGAAAAATTCAATTATACATCGCTCATATTTTTAGCGATAAAACAAATTTTAATGTCCGCCTTCGCAGAAACAATAAAAACAAGTTTATAACTATACTCAATGTGAACATAGCGGCTGGACACGAGAAATGAAAATTTGGCCGTTTTTTATACTCGCAGTACATACCCACTATGTACTCAGCGTCTCGTGGGGACACCGGAAGTACCCAAAAAAAGTCATATCATCCGTAAGAGATCCGAAGATAGTCCTCTCAAGAAAGATCCTGGACGGGAAGACACTCAGAACAGCACCGTTAAAGCAATCAACACGAGACAAAGGGTACACTGTATTTCCACCCATTGGATCTGTCGATACGAAATTTCATCTCGGACCTGAAAGTCCGTATTTCGCGGTAGAGCTAATCGGAGATCAGGCTACTCGAGTCAAAAAAGTCCTCCCAGAATACTCTACCAGTCATGTAATACACAAACGTTCAGCTTCATCCGACAATCTACTTAAAGTAAAGAAGAATAACACTAGACGCTTGTCAAAGAAGGATAGAAAGAAAAAAGCAAAGCGTAGTCACGGCGACACTACACATCATCCAGGAAATAAAAAAAGTAAAAGACTTCACAAACCTAAGGTAGTAAGAACAATCAAAAAACAAAAGAATGCTAACAAAGGATCCAAGAAAAATAAGTCTAACTCCACCAAAGTGTCAGCAAAGAAAGTTGTAGGAAAAATTGGTAATTAAAGCTTTGTACGGAGGTTCAATAAATCGTTTGGAGAAGGTCGTGTTTTATTTATCCCTGTGCCCGTTTTTGTAGCTGATGACGCAAGGCGGTTGATAGGTGCAAGAGACGCAGCCATCGAGGACTATCCGTACGTGGTGTCAATACAAAAGGACGGTGATCATTGGTGTGCGGGAGCGTTGCTAAATCCTCGGTTGGTGATTACCACTGCGAATTGTATTTGGAAGTAAGTACTAGGTTTTATTAATTAGTTCACCTGCATTATCGTTGTTATCTTATCGCATTCACCTTGTAGAATTTCAAGGCCAAAAAAAGCAAATGTATCCACAAAGCATGATTATTCTGAGGTAGTGATGATAATTCAGCAGTCTAGAAAATTACATAAGCAGGACGTAATTGAATTAGAACCAGGAGTTCATGGTATATTAGGTGATTTACGCAAAAATAATTCTCGCTTCATACATTTCATACGTATACCCAGAATTAATTTTCCGACCTGGTAAGTCCCATTCCACTATAGAGATCAATCGCTGAACGAAACTCATTGGCGCAACGTTCGAAAAATTGCGCAATATCTCGTCCGACATCTGTGCTTATTGTCGGCATTGACTTATGGCCCTGAAACGTGATCCCTAACATTAGGCTTACAAGCTCAACCTATAAAAGTAGCAAAACAAGGTATGGAGAGGGCAATACTCGGTGTCTCTCTGCGTGAATGAATCTGGAGTAAGAAGATCCGGATTCGAACCTGACACCTTACGCAGAACCGTAGCCGATTGAGCTATACTTGGTAACCGTTACATTCTAGAAAATACACAAAAAACTTTAGTCTTTTAAAAACTACTTAACCTATATTAGTTTAGTACAATCTTTAAAAGAACTAGATAATTATTTTAAATTAAAATACAGGCATAAAATTACTTCTCATTTAATTCTGAAAATTAAGACCTCGTGATAATATATAGACCTATTTCCTGTTTCTGGACACAGATCAAAGCGCGCCAGCCGTATGCACGTCAGAGCTGGCTCCCGTCGCTTGGACGAAGGTGGACAGCTGGTCGGTATCCAGGAGGTGATGAAACACCCCAGCTGGAGCATCAGGGGCACCCCCGACAATGATATAGCGCTGCTGTTGCTGGACGAGAAAATCAAGTGATTGTTTTTTTATTTTAATTGTATCCAGGTTTGTAGACCAGGAATGTTCAAAGCTTAAAAGAAACCCAATCTGATTATTTCTGCTATATGCGTTAGGGCCTGGGCCTGTATTGAGAAGAGCAGCAGGATGTTGGATATCTATGTATAATAGACAGTAATATTATCCTCAAATAATATAAGCTGTATTTTACTCCTTAATTTCGATGGTAACGGGAACTCCATAGGAAAAACCATGGGACCCTGTTAGTTTCTCGTATTATAATAAAGAATGGGACATCAATTGCTCAATCAAATTAAAACTATACGAGAGTCAAATGATGCGTTCCAGCATAACTAAGCTAGGGATGCTACCATAATCACCATCATGGCAACCGTAAAGCGTCCACTGCTAGACATAGACCTTTCCAAGAAAGGGAGGACTTGCCCATAAATGACGCGCTGGGCACGCGTAGTGGCAATCGCAGAGCATTGATTCGCAACGGGAACGCTGCTGCCCATCCCCGCGCTGTTGCATTTGAACAACATAACTTTGGATATACTACCGTCGGTTCCGGTACCTCGGTTGCCGCCCTTTATTACACCTGGTACAGGGGGAGGTACTATTCTACTTTGCCGGTACTACACGGCTACTATCATAATGTACTATTGAATGTTATATCTCCTAAAATAAGTACTACTCTCGTTTGTGGTGGTATTAAGGACAATATGTGATTTTGATGTAATATTAATAGTAGAATGACTGCACAAATATATAGAGCGGAAATGCATGAAAGAAAGTATAGGATGACCTAGGCGAACATAATTCAACCTGGTAGAAGAGGTATTAAAGAAGTACCAGGTCAGAAGTACTAAGAATAAACGAGCGTGTATCAAAGGACTAATGCGAGTTAAAGAAGCAATTGAGGTACACTAAGATCGTAACAAGTGGAGATCCATAGTCTCTGCCTACCTCGATGGGACAGAGGCGTGATATATGTATGTATATATGTAATTATTATAATACTGTTCCCCAGGTTCTCTGACAAAGTGCATGGTGTAGATCTTCCGAACAGATTAATGTCGCCGGTCTTCCAAGACGCGTGGGTCACCGGGTGGGGAGCGGAGCGGGTAAGTTAGAGAAGTTTTTTTTATTAGACCAGGTCGGCAATCAAGGATACCGTCCGCGTGATAGCAAGCATCACTGCAGCCAGTAGACACTTTTAATATTACAAGGACTAACCCGTTGCCAACCTTATGTCACATTTACGCAGTACCTGTAGGTACTAAATAAATAAATCAATCAAGTATACAGTCCGCTTGATGGTAAATGTAACCGCAGCCTGCAGACGCTCGTGTCACCACAAATTTATCACGAGCGTTTCGCCAACTCAGGCTTTAAGATATTATGTCACATTACCAAGTAATTTCACTACCACTCTCACCCTTCAAACCGGAACACAGCAATACTGCTATTAGGCTAGATTTTATCGTAAGAGAACTTCAATATGTAAGATTGAGGTACCAATGCAGACGACCTTTTGTATGAATTCTGTCTCAATAGTCTGGAATGATCCCCGAGAGATTTTCAGTGGAATCATTCAAATTTATGAAGTTGCAACCATAATTCATAATTACAACGTGGTCGATAGACGATCTTAAGACTTAAGAAGCCTTGTGTTCTAGAGGGACGGCGTCTTCGACAAGCAGGCAATGACCCTGCAGGTTTACCACGCGCTCGTGGTCGACCGCAACAAGTGCAACCAGATTACTAAGCGGTACGGGATCAAAGTCGCGGACAACTTCATTTGCCTATCGCAGACTGGAAAACGTGCACCATGCACCGTGAGTATAGTACAACCTAATGCCTAAATTAAAAAAAAACACTGTATAAAGATAAATTAAAAAAAAAAAAGGTTTTCAAACGACGATTATTCAGTTACATGATTTCATCTGCGATTTCAGGGATTCCGTTATAACAAAAATATAAAAATATAAATTATATAATTTCCACAACTTAAAGCACTTGTGTTACGGACGCCAGACAACTGAGGAATCAAAAATATACTACTTACATGATTATATTTAACACCTAGACACACAACAAACATAAATATCATGATATAAATATTTGCTCTGTGTGTGGGAATAGAACACACGACTATCTGCGCTGTCGAGCCCGTCATTATAAATGTAGGAGATAAATTCCCAACTACTTACATAACCACATGCAATTTAATTGTTAAATATTTTTTGAGTGAAGTCATAGACCATTAATTTCAGTTCGCAATATAGACAACATTAAACACTTTTTATATTACTTTTGTCTAAACTTTATTAAATATAGCTTGATCAAAATGACAGATGTCAATGTAGTTATTTATATTGACAATATAGTACAAAATACAAAGGTTTCACAAATGCTGTATATGTGTTTCTGGTATCATTAAATAAATTATTATTATTATATAAAGTCAAAGATCCATTGAATTATTTAAGCACATGTTAGTTTGACAATTGTCATTACAATCAAGCTTTTAATCGATTAAACGTACGAGTATAAACCGTCCTCTTAAACTTCCGAGTTGGTAATGAGATTCTATGGACATTTTATCGAGAAACATGTGCTGTAAAATATCATTGAAAACAAGCCTAATAAGACGGCGCTGACATTTTAAGACGAGTGTACCTCGACATCAGCTCCTAGACTGAGTGTTTGCTCGATATGGCGCTAGTATGCAAACATCACATACGAGTATATTTCGACTGCTTACCGATAACCGAACCATTTTACTTTGCAGCGTGATACTGGAGCGCCAGCTGTGAGCGATGGAGTGCTTTGGGGCGTTGCTTCTTGGGGTATTCGCACTTTGTAAGTACTTTATCATCATGTCCTCTTACATGAGGACATACCTCATACAAAGGTCGACGGCAAATAGCTGCGTTCGCATTGTTTCGGTTAAAGGGTAAGTGAGGCAGTGAAATTACTGGATAACTTGATATAATTCTCAAGATTCAAGGTTAGCAAGCTGCTTGTGATATCCTGGTGATATTACAAGCATTAATAGGCTGCTATGACGCTTAGTATCTTGCGGACTGTATCTTTGCTTATCGATCAGATATTAAAAAAAAAGGATTAAAACCATATTTTTATCTGACTGACGATAGCGCAGATGTTAGTGATCTTGTGGGCCTATGGTCGTGGGTTCGATTCCCACCCAGAATACAAGACAAAAAGAATTGTAATTAAGAAAAATTAACTTTTAGTTTATTTTATTTAGCCGTAAAGTGTCGGTAGAGTAGATTGGTAATTCTCTCTGTACTAGGTGTCGTTACAAGCGACTGAGTTACTGAGAGATGGTAGTGTATACATCCGACACATAGCATTTCAAATACAACAGGACGAAGATGGGCAACGGCATCCTCGTCGCAAAGCTGCGCTCTGCGATAGCCACCAAACCTTGGGTAGGCTTATGTCCAACAGTGGACTATCAACTTTTTAGGTTTTTAACTGCTGAATAAAACTTTGCTTACTTATTTATAAATATGCATCC
Source organism: Heortia vitessoides (assembly GCA_020976665.1). NCBI lineage: Eukaryota > Metazoa > Arthropoda > Insecta > Lepidoptera > Crambidae > Heortia > Heortia vitessoides. Next base: position 8,848,798 of record JACJUM010003223.1, on the reverse strand, counting down.
CCTTTTTCAACATATCATTGAACAAATTCGCCGCGGCAGTATATCAAGACCGTCACGACATATGAACCTTCAAGAGAAAGGTTGGAAATGTCTCCTACTAACATAACAACTATCAATTTGATTCCCAGATGCGGCACCGAACGGTATCCGGCAATGTTCTCGTTCACCGCATCAAAATCCAACATAGACTTCCTCACGAACGCTACACGCTTCTTGATGGCTGACGAACGCTTCTATCCGTTTCCCGATAGGTTGCCGCATTAAACAATCAACGGTTTCCTTCTTATTCCTTTTAACTGAGAGAACTTTTTTATTATACCAGGTCGACAAACAAGCATACAGTCCGCGTCACTACAGTTGCTCGTTATATCAGGGATATCACTAGCGCGTTGCCAACCTAGTAACTTGAAGATAATACGTCACATTACCCAGTAATTTCTGACCATTCAAACCGGAACACAGCAATGCGAATACTGCATATGGTGGTATCTTTTGGGTTTTCTATTGTTTATCCGAAAAATATATGCAATGATACTCATATGCCAGAATTTTACTTGCCCGAATTTTTCTTATGCCATAAAAGTGTCACATACTCTTGTCTGTCCGTACATTAGAGTCCATAATGATATGTTATCAATTTTATTAATATCATTAATATTACTTAACAGAATATTTATCGCCATACTTGGCTTTCTGGCACTTTGCCGGCCGCTGCTGCGGCACTCTCGCTCGGCTCGTGCGTTTCTTTCAAGTTCCAACCTCACCTAACCAAACCTAAACCTATTAATCAATGATGTTATGTCTTATTATAATTACGGCTTGCAATGATGATAACAAATGGTGTTATTGAAATTGACTTTATGGGAAACAGAATTTCCATCACGTAACTAATATAGTAAACAATGACTATAATATAAAATTATGAGTAATAATAATATAGTGGCAAATGAATTTCGGGCAAGTGAGTGTAGATCAAGTCATTGTCTATACTCTCAGTACCAATAATGCGTGTACGAAGTTCAATGTAAATCGGTTGAATAGATGATATGTGAAAGCGTTACAAACAAAAATACTTTCGTATCAACAAGATTTATCAGGATATGATGATCGTGACGGGAAATAAAATAAACAAGACATTCAGTATATGAGCATATTTAATATTTTCTTTTTCAAAATTGTAAAACTCACATTTTGAAATTGCAAAATTATAACTAAATTCTCATATCGTTAATAGTAACAATCGCCTTTTGTAATTTTTACTCCATTTTTGTTATTCTCTCAAATTAATAATAATAATAATTGTAAACCATTTATACATCTCTAATAATAATATATTTTAATGTCTAACAAATTCTTTTTCTCAACGTATTCGTCCGCCATGTTCGTTTTTTTTTCGTTATCCCAACATCAACTTTCACATATTTCTAATCAACTTTTTATAATAATCTAAACGTACTTTTTACACAATTCTCCATTTACAAACACTACAGCATTTCCTAACGCACCGATGATGTTCTTTAGAAAAATATTGGAATGACTTTTTGAAAAACTAACCTTACATAACCTAACACAAGAAAACCGTACGAATACACAAAAATAAACGGCAATTCCACGTTCATACACAAATCAATTCGTTTCTTTGGCAATTTTAATATTCAAAAGTGAATTTACAATTTTATTTTAAACTGGCGAGAAGCATTATCCTATTGAGAAAAACTGGCAAACTTGGGAAACTATTATACACTCGATTGCAGGCTTCATCGTTTTGGACCAGGTGGACCCCCGCGCAGGCCTAAGGCCCTAGTAGAATCGATACGCGGGGGACCGTATGGTACAATAGTATGAAGCAATAAAATCATTAGCAACGTAATAAGCGTTTATGTCATTAATTATTCTATGTAAGTATACTGTTTTAAACTTATCCATCAAAAAACTATAGTAACACCATAGATCAGAAATCGACTAACACTGGCCGAGTAACAATTAATCTAAGTTAACTTTAACAAATAAACACAATTTCAGAGTTAACATTACGAGGTAAGGATTTGAAAATTTCGAAAACAACATTATAGGCCATAAAGAAATTTTACACAAAATTGAACCTTATTTTGTACACTGTAAAGCAGTAACACTAGTTATACCTAACTATAGTACTTGGCCATAACGTCTATGGTAACAAATAGATATTCAAGAACATGAAATCCGTCCACAGAACTGAGCAAAACAGAAAGTAGTCTAAAGAATATATACGACAAACGCAAGTTTGTAAATAACTCGACACAGAAACGAGAAAATACAGAGACTTTAAATTATAAGATTAATTAGAAATATATTAACCATATAAGTACAACTAATGCACTGTTAGTATAGTACAAAATAACAAATAAATAAATTCGTGCTCCTTACATCTAGAATGCCACCTTAGAACCTATCGTTAGATTCTTTATTAAAGTTTAAGTGAATTTCTTACACCAAAATGTTTAAAATGCGAAGATAGGTATACCTATATTCGGCCCCCCCAAAGCACGCTTCGATGAATTCTCGTAGTAAATACCACCTAGCTCAAACTGCGCCAGGCAAGAAATCGAACTTTTAACCTAAAACTAGAATCTCCCTGATTTTCTTCCTTAAATCTAAATATACACAAAAATAATTTTGTACTCTTCCAACGAGTTTCAAATGGCAACACGTAGACAATTTCATTTCTTTATAATTATTATGGCAGCTTTGTACGATCGCCGAAGTAGAATTCATGGACTTACGAGCGAGGAATATAACTCGGAACTATTTGCTAAAACTGGACAAAATCTATCTAAAACGGTTCCACTATTGCTGTCTGAACTGGCGACGCCCACCAGCAACGAATGCCATACACCCAGACACAGCCGGCGCTGCCAGTTCGAGACATTCATATAAGAAACGAGGCGTGTGTAAATACGGATGTGTCAATTGTTCTACTGCGATGCATCGAATACAACAAGCGAGGGAATACGTATGAAACTATTAAAAAACGTCTACCGCAACGGACCCGAGTTACGCGTCTGAACTTCTAAAAGAACGCGTCGTCCTCGTGCGACATCGAAAAAAGCCTTATCACTAAACAAGTTCGTCAACAACAACCGGCTAAACAAAAGCCCACCATCTGAACGAAAGTAATCCTCGGAAATACTAATTTCGCCGTCATGTGCGACCGACACGACGCCGTCCGAACGTCCAAAGAGTCCATCCTCATTAAATAAAACTATTTCACTTTTTGAAAGTTCCCAACGCAGGCGCGCGTCCGAGAGGAGTCCACAATTTAGAAATATCCGAATTTGAATCCAAACATGTTCGACGCGTTGGATCGGATCGGATCCTAGGGCTGGTTGAGCAGCAGCGCCTCCAGCTCGTCGGCGGAGCGCAGCAGGAAGGCGGCCGACTCGCGGTAGCCCGTGATGAGCTGCCGCACGGCGCCCACCTCCGCGCCCGACAGCTTGTGCGCCAGCAGCGGCGGCTTGGGCGCGGGCGCGGCCGGCGCGCCCGCCAGCGCCGGCGCGCCCGCCAGCAGCGGCGCCGCGCCCGCGCTCTTGATGGACAGGTCGGTGGGCGCTGCCGGGTGAACGACGGGTCACATTCTTCCGCGGTTATATACAATGGAGACACCGACAATCCCCATTTATAAAAGGAAGTGTCGGAAAATGAAGTTTGCGGGAGAGCAAAATAAAGTTTAATTTTGCGTTCAAAAACGTTTCATCTTTTTTATTATATATTTGTTTTTAAAGTCTCTTTAAACCTTTACTCTGCTCGTCTCTGAGCCTTCATCTATCTAATTAATGTATGATACTAAAATGTTCACTCAAACTATGGAACGCGGACGAGCGAACCTCGTTTGAGTTTAGAGGCTTGAATATGAGACAGCAAATTGTTGAATAGTTTAATTCATGTATAAAAAGTACATCGCATTTTAATTGAATTCATGGTTTCTCATAATAGGGGTGGACTTCTTATTTTTTAATTTTTAAAAGTTTTTTATCCTTTTCGGAAATGTCAGTTCAGTCTTATTATACGTTAATACTTTATTTAGCATTTAATATACAGCCATATTGCTGTCCAACAGATTTAGCTGCATCAAACAATAGTTCAGCTAAAACTGACAAAAATGCAATCATATGCTTTATATCTGTCTTAAATTATTCCATTCTATAAAATGAATATTAATAGCTAAAGTAAATAAATCATTACATAAGCTATACACAATAGATGCAGATAAATGTTTATATACCTGAGATACTGGTCGGAAAAGTGTGCGTGTGCGCCGCCATTGCAGAGAGCAGGGCGCTTTGGTACGCAGCCATAGCAGCGTTCACGCCCACGCCTGGAAATTTATAATCATTTACTATCTGTACATATCGTTGGTCCAATAGCAAATTGACCAATTTTCAAATATCAAACTTTTCAGTAGAGCGTAATGAAATCAAAAATAATATTGGTAGATAATTTTTAAACCAAGTCGACAAACAACATAGCAGCCTGCATGATCACGTCACTGCAGCTTATAGACGCTCGTAATATCGCTTCCGGTATCTTCAAAGATATAACGTCCTATTATTCAGTAATTTCACTGTCTGTCTCGGCTTTGAAACCGGAACTTAGCAATTCTATTTGGTACGGGTTACGGTAGAAATAAGTGAGAATGAGATACCAACGCAAACGACCTTTGTATGAAGCCTACCGCATGAAAAAGTTTTGTAGTTATAAGCGATTTATTGATATCAATATTAAACTAGCTAATCCGATAGATGTTGTCCTGTCTTGACTGTATATCTTTGAAATAGAAACTGTCCTATCTCTCAAGTTAGATCGAACTATACACAATGAGCAGAAATTATTAAAAAATAAGTGTAACAGATTAGAATTTCATACACAATCAGTTCACAAGCAATATGACACGACATTTGTATATACGAGTATAAAGACACATACATTATTTTGAAAGTATAACAAATAAAGACGTGAGGTACCGGCAAAATAGAATAGTACTTCCCACTGCACCAGGTGTCGTAAGAGGCGTCTAAGGTAACAGAAACGACAGTATCCATCCGAACCAATGCAGCTCACATGCGCAGGGCGGGGATGGGCAGCAGCATCCTCGCGGCGCTCTACGGCTGCCAGCACGCTAGCCCAGCGCGGCAATTATGGGCAAATTCCTTTGGCGAGGCTATGCCCAGCAGTGGACTTCTAATGGCTGGTATAATAATGATAACAAATAAATTACCAGTTGGTGGTAGAGATGTCAGAGTTGAAAGCAGCGCACTACTTGACAGGGCAGACGCTTGGTTCGTGCTGGTACTGAAAATGTACATTTGATAAAATCATTAAGGGCACAGAGAAATATAAATTTTATTTTATTCTCTGGATCAGACACTTACGCTTGCCTCCCGAATGATTGCGGAGTGCCGAATGTGTTCGGGAACGAGGGCCGGAACAGAGGCGCCGGCGACGATGCAGGGCTGAAATATCATTAACGATTTTAATATGCAGACATTGTAAATCTGTCAATTTCTAAACAATGAACATAAAGTACTGGGAGGTACCGAGATACACTCTGCCGAGAGTAAAATAGTACCTCCCCCTGTACCAAGAGTCGTAAGTGGCGACTAGCACAAACAGATGGCGGTATATCCATCCGAAATAGTGCATCTCAAATACAAAGGGCGGGGATGGGCAGCAGCATCCTCGTCGCATAAGCTGCGCTCTGAGATTGCCAACACGCTTGCCTAGCGCGGAAGTTATGGGTAGGTATAATTCCCCCTTTCTTTGGAAAGCCTATGTATGGAATGATTATAATAACGATGATGAACGTAAAGAAACATCGAGAAGTATAATTTACATGATCCCTCATTTCTTCCTTTATCATCTCATAAAAGTACCCAAACCATATTCCTCCATAGATCCTCAATTGCTATTTGTATCGATACAAGCCTAGAACTGTTCAAATCAATATCTTCACAACAGCTGCAAGACGTTTACAGCAGGAAATGCACTCTCAAAGAGATTTATAATTACCTCATGGTTCTGCCTGCAGAAAGGAGCCATTGCATGTGTACTATGACAATAAGAATGGATATACATACTCCCATCTGTCACTTCCAGTTTCATTGTTTTAAAAACATTCATGGCCCTTAATAATCAAGCGTATAATGGTACAATCCTTGATGTATCCTCATCTCACCTGGCAGTTTTACTTCCAGCACTTCCATTAGCATTATCCAGCTTCAGGCTGTTGTTATTCAACAGCGGGTTTTCCATGGTGGGGCTGGCCGAGGGTCGGGTGGTATCAGCGGCCGCCTTGCTGTGTCCGGCGGTGGGCAGGGACGCCGTTGTGGTTGTGGACGGGCTGCTGATGGCGCCGCTGTACAGGCTCAAGAAGGACGAGGCCACGGCCGATGTGGCGGTGGTGTCAATGGCCTGTGGGATATCAATCATTTCTTCGTAGTGGCACGATATAAAACTTATTTTAAATAAATACTAATAACCACTCAAAAGTGAGATTATGATTAAGTTATTCGAATGAAATCATTTCTCGCTGAGATTTTTTATATGTTCGTGCGCCGCTCAAAGGTCCCTCCCCCCACCCCCTCCAAAATAAAAGGGCGTATGGGTTGGCCAATTGTTACTGGGTTAAATCTCAAAAATAGAGCGCTCACCATTGGCGTGGGCACGGTGGGCATGGGCTGGCTGACGGGGTCCAGCCCAAGGCGCATGCGCTTGGCGTTGAGGCTCTCATTCTCGCAGGCCTGCGCCAGTATGTGTTCCGCCTGCACCGAAGTCAGATGCGCCGGAGTCGGCCGCACCTGTGCAATATGGCGGAGATCGTTATGTCACGTGGTCTTTAATTGTAAATACACATTCTCTTAGTAATGGCGGGCAGGCTCTTTTCCCTACGAGCAAATTTTAGATAATTGTAATTGACCAGATGTAGTAATAGTTCTCAGAGACGCTTTTAGGTTAGATTGTTTTTTGCATGAAGTATTTTAATATTAGCTTTATTTACTGCTAATCCTTTCTTTTATTATTTAATTGTAATGATTACCTCTTTATTCAGCAACTGATCAACCATTTCTGGGTCATCAGTTGCGAAAGCATTTACGTCAGTAAAAAGCAGAAAGCCGACACTAAAAGTTCGTCATCTACTGATGATGGGTAAAAGATACTAGAATATTAAAAGTTGCGCAGAGATCGGACCCTCACCGCTGAGTCCCACGCACTGCCAGCTCCAGAAGTGCTACTCCCGTTGCCCGTAGTGGGCCCTTCCCCTCGGACTTTCTTGTTCCGCCTGCAGCTCTTCAGATAAGTCCTTATACGCTTCCGGGCGCGCTCTGCGAACTCCGGAAATTGCCGAGTGCAAGAGTCGATGATAGCTTGGATCTTCTCTTTCGGCTGCTTCGAGATAGGGACTATCCTGTCTAGATTTTCGTCGACAAAGAGACGAACAAACATCTGCAAATAAATGATAACTTTAAAGAACTACCACATTAAAACCTTGACAATTATTTCAATTGTTCAAAGACTGTTCTTTAAGTTCTGTTGTCCTTTTTTATATGATTCTTACACCCAAGTCTTATTATGATTTACAGATGGTTCTCAAAAATCATCAGCATTATCATAACTTACGTTGAAAGCCTTCAGTCGCTCAGGATCATGGTGCTGGGGATCCACTCTGTCATCGCTATCATCATCAGAAGCCCCTGCGTCATCATCATCCTTCGTACGGTCCGAGGATGACGTCTCATCATGTGTCGACGCCGGTTCAACTCCCGGAGTTCCAGAACCCACGTGGATAGGGCTCTAGAATTCAATTTGGTTTAATGTATCTAATTTTTAACATTTTTCGAAGCCTTCGGATACAAAACTCCTTAAAAATTTAATTAAAAAGTAAATTTTAAAATTAACTTATCGCATAATTATTCTACTAATAAACAATAAGACAATAATATGAAACGCTGCTCAACCTTAAAACTCACCGAGTGTCCGGTCTGGTGGGGCGTGGGGGGTTTAGTCTTCGTCCCAAGCCCCAGCGCGCTGTGGTAGGAGGCCCAGAGGTCCGCCATGCTGTCAGTCCCGCTCTCTGGCATCTCGCCATTGCGGCCTGGAAGTACCAGGAGAGGATGTAAGAAGGTATTAGGAAACACTATTAGCAGTTAGAATTGGTGGATATTTCACGCGATTTCTTGGTAGACATCATACAAAGTTTATCTGCATTGATACCTTATTCTCGCCTATTTCAACCGCCAAACAGCAGTGTTCAAGTCAGTTCAAGTATTTGAAGTCACAAAGTTGGCAACGCGCTAGTCATAACGAAACGTATACGATGCTGCGTTGACGCTTTTTGACTACCACGCGAATCGTAATCCTGTATATCGGCTAGTTAAAAAAGTATGGATCCAATAACAGAAAAAGAGTTCTTCTCAAATGCTTTTCTGTTTATTATTACAATTAATTTGTTATGTAAATAATTAATAATGTCGCTCATGATGATTGGAATGGATTTATTTAAAATTTTTGTACTTCTTGGCACTTTATTATTCCCACTTAAATAAAATATAAATGTATACTATAATCGATACTCGAACAAAGGACACAGGTTTGAGGTCTTGATATTCCTTCAATTTATTAAGACTTCGTCAGAAGCGTACATATATATGAACCCTACGTGAAAGGGTTCATATGTATATGGTAACAATTAATAAAAAATATTGGCTTAACTGTTCAATTGGAAACATAATTAAAATGTACATATACAATTTTTTAAATATAAAACTTGGTATTCTAATTTGATTATAATATTAATTATGATGTAATTTAAAGAAACAATTCAAGGCTTTCTCTCGCAGCTGAGAAGCAATACAAAAGAATTTATACAAATCATCAGTTGGTAACTTTTTAATCATAAACAACCGTTCACCTTGCCAGTGAGAAAGATTAAGCTGCCCTTATTAAACATTTGACGTTATTCGTTCTACTTTTGAATAAGCCGCGTTTCTAAGCCGTTAAAAAGAGTAGTTTTATTATAAGTAGTAGACGGGTAAATGTTTAAAAATATATAGTAGTGTATAGTATGCTCAGGCGAAATAAAGAAAATATTATACGTCTATCCATTCATACAACGTTTCGCGTTTCTTGTAATAATTTTTATTAGTAGGACATTTGATGAACAATTTAAGATAGTCTACACAAATAATTACTTCTCCAACATACATAATACAAATAAAGTTAAATTAATTATGTTGCATTTTTCTGTATTCGTTGTAGGAATACTTTGGACGTTAATTCCAAAGCCACCGGAATCAGTCAAGCACATGGAAGTCGGCCATTTTAAAACGTTTATGCTTTATTTACATTTGTAATACACTATATCCTGTCTATTTATTTACCGTGTATTTTGATCTCGTAATTTGTTGGAATAAGGCTGTTTGAGTTTAGTATCGTTCATCTGCTGTAAAATTGTTATATTTGCATAATATTTATTAGTTCGTAAAAACACCGACTTGCGGTCGAGTTTATGAGTAGGTACATCTCAAGCTATCTTTATAATCACGATGATTATTTCAAGGTAAAATATCCTTTGCCAACTCGTTGAGGCTTTTCCTGCCATCTGCCCTTCGCTTCAAACAGGAAATCACTGAGACTGCAGCTACATCTTTGAGCAAATATATATTCTGAGATCCAGCTTATTCAATTGTAACGAGCGATTTGAAACGTCTTTTTTCTATTATGAAGTCAGCAAGCAATACGGTCCGCTTGTTGGTAAACGTGACCGCGGTCTATAGATGTCATCACAAAAACCCTGTGAACTGAAGATACTTTGTTACCAAGTAATTTGACTGCCTCTGTCACCCTTCAAATCTGAACACAGCAATGCGAACACTGCTATTTGGCGGTAGAAATAGTTGTAAGTGACGACTTTTGTAAAAGGTCTCCCTCATGTCTTAGTCTTATCTTTTTGTACGGGAACCTGTTATGTGTTCAATCATGATATGCGTATATATAATGACTATCGAAGTTTTACATTAACTCAACTATTTCTGGATTAGCATTAAATTGTTATGCAATTTCGCGTGAACTCAAAATAATGATCGTATTCATTCATCATCGTGCTTTCAATATCAATTTCTTTACCTTGTTTTTAAAATTTTCAATTAAAATTGAACGCTCCACGGGGCCCCCGTTATTCTCTATTTTTAAGTCTATAATTTCGAGTTTGCACTTAGTATGCATGCCAAGTTACCAAGGCAGCATAAATTAACAAGGGTGCCGAGAACGCACCCGCGAGCGACCGGTGCATCTGCTTCTAAATGTCAACCCGAACAAGCCGTCGCCTATAAATAATTTGAGGTGCCTGCACACGTCTGCTCCCCTGGTACTCGGACGCTCTCTCTATATGGCTTCGCGTATTAAAAATAGCAAACAGCCTTCTTGCTACCGTAGAAATTATGCAAAGCGACAATGCATATAACAGAACCTCTTGTAATGCACGTTAATTTTTTTTTACTAGATTGGAGGTAAAATACGTTGCCGTCGATAAATAAGGCTTGGGAACCAAAATCGATGGAAACGAACACCAGGCCAATTTTAATCAGACGTTGCGAATAAAGCAAACGTATATAAAAGTGAGTGTACCGTTAGTTGGACGGTTAATTTACGACTTGTATACGGAATCTATGTATGACGGCTCCTTGTACGATGACCCGTTTCAATTCGAGTTTTCATCCGGTTAAATAGTTCTCGGCATGTCTTGTACGAGTATACAGCGCCCGTGGTACTATGCTGTTGGTCCAACGAGGCAATTTTATCTTCATACCTCGTACTATCTCAGGATGACAAACATATAATCTTATGAAGGTATATAATTATAATAAATTCAAAAACAGTTACATGCGCATTACAAACGCAACTCTGAAGCCTGCGTCAGTTAAAAACTGTGCTACAAGCCTCAGAATGCTTAAACTATTGATTGATATAGTACAATTTTATAACCAGAAGGGATTGAAATGGCAAATATAAATGCACGAAGTCGTCTTTAATGGAAAAATATACTATGTAAATAATTAATATAGCAGTAGATTTATTTTCTCTACATGGGCCAAAATAAATATATATACGCAATTGCAAGCTTGTTAACATATATTTTTGAACGTTAAACACCAAATCCTTGGGGTAATTAATAGTACTATATATGTTAATGGAAGTAATGTAAATTATTACAAAATACACGCCAGTCACGACATGTTTTATGGTCAAATATAAAGGTGCATTAACAAGATATAGTTAGTACAGTATATCCTATGACTTAGGGTAACTTTGACTTAAATGGAAAATTGAAAAGATTCTGTACATTAATCTACTCGTATTCATGACAGAATTTGTGGCTCAAGGCTATATATATAGTACGTCTATGGTACATCAAATGAATAGAGAATTTATGTCTCGTTTTATTTTTTTGTATTATAATTATAGAAAGATATATTTACGCTATCACTACTATCGGTTTCGTTTTTAAAAACCCACCCTTTGATCTCTTCGCGTTGTATTTATTAACACTACTACTATAAAATTAATAGCTGTCTGTCCGTGTGTCTTTGCTTTATTTCGCCTCTTGTACGATATTTTGCAGTAATATAATTAGGTAATATCCTTTTGTAAGTAAATTAACCACTATGTCCTCGTTCGTTTCTTACCGTTTATGCTGCCCTGGTACCTTGACATGAATACTAAGTGTAAACACTAAATTACAATAACACTAGCTGTTGACCCGCTACATCATCTTACATCGCAACCCTCGGGATCTCTTGTGGGATCACACATTTTATTGGGATTATAGGCAGTTGTGTTATTCTAGGCTGATAACCTTTCTGTTTATCGTTCTAGCGTGCAAAAGTAACAACGGCATTTATATATCTTCAATATCTTCTATCATAGTAGAACGTCCGCTGCTGGAGCCAAGCTTCCCAAGATACAAGATGTTTTCATAATTACCGCACTGGGCGGGCATGGGCAATCGTATAGAATTATCCGCCGCTACATATCCTCGCCATATTTCTGCGGTAGAGATATACCATTATCTGTTGATTCCGATACTACAGTCGCCTCTAACATCACCTGGTACATGCGAAGGTGCTACTCTGCCGATACCCGACAGCAGCACGATCATCATCATGATCATACCAGCTATTAAAAGTCCACTGTTGGACATATTCCTCCAAAAGAAAGAGCAGCTTTCGCGACGGGGAAGCTGTCCATCCCCACCCTGTATCTGGTTCCATCTGTCGGTTCTGGTACCTTAGTCGGTTCTTACGACATCTGGTACAGGGGGAGGTACTACTCTACTTTGCCGGTACCGCAGCACGATCGCGTATATAATATTAGTTATAAGGTACATAAAGCATGTACACGGACCACTAACTGGTACATACTACGTCGTCATCGCTATTCACCATAAGTTATTGCGCATTCGAGCATATTCGGCCATAACATTAATTATGATTTCAGCACCCGCGTGTGAGAAAATTCATCGAAGCGTGATGATTGCTCCAACTCACTTATCTCAGTTCTCCAACGCTGCACAAATGTCAGCTGATACGACTTTAGAACAGCATACTGCAGGTTACTGACAGGGTAGAATAGTACCTCTGTACCAGGTGTCGTATGATCCCTGTCGCGAAGTTACCACGATTAGCCAGCAATTATGGAGAAAAATCTCCCTTTCCTTTGGGACTCTTACATCCAGCAGTAAACATCCAACGGGTATTTATGATTATGTGTTATATCCCGAATCTCTTTTTCAACTCCTGCGTAGCCCGAATATACCGGCATACCGAGAAATAATGGCAACAAACCCTGATCAAAGAACTTCAAGTTTGGCTTCTAGCGTTCACTTTTCAGGAACGGTTATAGAGAACCTACAGCCTTCAAATGTCTTGCGACATTTTTGAAGACTATTGCGAGTTGAATCGTCTTATATGCCAAGTTTGGCCGATGAACCAAGGCTTATTACTAAATCTAGTACCGTGTCTTATGGCTGACACCGCATAATTTGAAGTCCACCCCCTCTTGTCCAAAGAAGTACCGGAGCTCTCTCCACTGTAAGCTTGCTCGAATACCCGCAGTTTTAATCAACTACTCTCGATGTGAAACTTTGTTTGAGAGTTGAGACAAGCCAATTATTTCCCTAATATTAATAATAGACAATGAAGTTAAGGTAAAAGAGTAAAGTCAATGAAGGTAACATTGTATTTTGGCTTCTATATGGTAAAATCCAGGAAGAAGATTGATATAATCCAAATAGTTCTGGGAAAATGTTCTCCTATATTAATATAAATACGTAAATCTTATATAATTACGCTAATTTCTATCATGAACACAGTTATTTAAACCTTACAAATAAGGTTCTCATTTGACTGAAAAAGACAGCATTAAGCTATACTTCAATTATGTCTAAGTTGACTTAAAATAAATTAAAGACACAAATATAAGAAGAGAATTACGATGATATGATGACGATATGATAGGACAGATCGGTTTAAACTCTTTCGATAACCAAGTCAGTTTATTTATTCTGTTTCATAATGCTAAATGCGCAGTAAGTTCCGTGTCTCAGATTTAAAACTCCCTATTTGAGTATATACTCAGAAACATTCCCTGGCCAGGTATCGAACCCGGGCCCTCCGCGTCATAGGAAATTTGCTTGGTAACCGTATGGAGAAAATAGTACCATTAAAAAAAATTAAACACAGAATAAGAGAAGACTCGATTCTATTTATGAACTCTTTATTAATTTAGTATAACGTTTAAGTCCCACGTAAAGTCGAATATACACTCGACTATGCGTCATTGTTCTCTTAAAATAAACAATTACGAGTTTATAATTATTATAATTTTACAATTTAATAATATTATTTACCTTGCGTTTGGCTGTGGTAATTCCATGCAAGCAACATCATTTTCAACTTCTCGGCGTCTTTCGCGAGGGCCTGACCTGCACCAGATCACATTCGTCAATCAATTTCAAATTTGGAATTAACCATTATCTTTTTAATTTTAGTTTTTAAATTGCCAATCTGTGGGTATTTTATGCCAGTTACAAGTAGTAACTTTGGATTGACAAAAATAATTCTCGTCAGCCCGATAAAATACCAATGAAGTAATTGATTTGATGCAAGTGGCTATGCTGTGAGTTATTAAAGTCGTTAAGTTGGCGGACTTACTTGAAAAGTTGTCATCATCAGTCATGTCCGCTGGCTCCGGAGTCAAATTATCCTGTAACAATAAAAAACGTCCATTAAAAAGTGGCTATAAACGTATGTAGTTTGAAAATAGTTTTATAACCAAACGGTTATGGTCTGAAGAATTATCCGTCTAAAAAGGCGGTATAACATGCTGTGTGCAGGCAAATAAAATGGTACTACAGGCAGTTGTTAGTATAATACCATTATGTTTTTAAAACAAGAAACGAGTTTAAAACCACATCAAAAACTCTTTTTACATTCGAATTTTGCGGTTCGTTTCTTAAAGCTGTATGGCTTCGCAGATAAAAAAAAATCTCGGCCAGTGATCGGTGGCAGAATGTGTGATCGCTAGTTTTAAATAATTAATAAATTAGCGAATCGGTCGGCTGCCCTGTCCGGGTCAACGCTCCGCTCCGCGCCAATCGATAATGCTTCAAATGGACAACCCACTAAATATAGGTACCAACACTGCGTGTGTGCTGGCCTCCTAGTACCAACACTTATATGTACCTCCAATTATTATAAAATAAGCGAGGCAAAGTAGGCGAGCAGAATAGAAGCCCACTTGTAACACAATTCAATGACATGACATGCAAAATAAATTAGTTTCATAAAAGTTACCTAGATGTAGTCTAACTATGGTGTTATTACGCCAACATAACCTTAAAATAGCCTTCGTAAAAGTTTTTAAATATGATTTCCATATTAACATTGTATTCAAAGAATTGTCGGAAAAGTCCCTGAGGTGAAAAATATACTTTAACGTTTTTCCTTACATAAAATTTCAGCCTGTAAATTTTAGCCTTCCTTAATTTGTCTTCCACAAGTTGAGGATAGAATTAAAATAATATTATTGAAAAACATAAAATGTTATGTATTTGCGAAATTATAGCATAAGGGTCTGAATTCAAATTCTGCTTTTGGCAATTGATGCCAAACACTTAATTTCCACTCGATATTGCTCTCTCATTCCCTCATTTCACAATGACAGTGACAACAAATCAAACAATCTCTATATAGTCAATGGCAGTGCAAAACCGCGTAAATAGCAGTTACAGTTGAAAATTCAATTAGAAAATATGGAACATGGAACTTATGTACTAAAACTACATACGCGGTATTGAAGTATCACTGACGATATGATAACTAAGTATTTGTTAATACAATGTTAGTTCCCAATTTAATCGTAATTTTAAGTGATCTATTTCTAATTAAACAGGAAATTTAGTACATATGTCTAAGGTTTTTTATTATGAAAATAGCATTATTTGTTAGTAAGCAGCCAACATACCGTGAAGTACCGGCAGAGTAGAGTAGAACCTCCCCTTTTACCGGGTGTACCGAGCGACTAATGCACCAGAACTGACAGATGTTACCCAAATACACAGGGCGGGGATGGGCAGGAGAATACCCGTCGGGAAAGCTGCGCTCTGCGATTGCAACGTGGCAATTATGGGCGAAATTTCCTTTTTATTGGGGAGACATATGTCCAGCAGTGGACTTTTAATGGCGAATATAATGATAATGAAACAGCCGACATATTATAAAACACATATATTTATAAAACAATAAAAATCCCACGCAAATATAATTTGATTTGGCCTCACCCATTTTATTATATAATAGAATTCAAACATCCATTAGAAAGTAATATCGATATATCGAAGAGTAAATTAAAGGAATATCTGATCAAAAAATTGTACTTAGCGAATGCCTGTTGTTCGCACGATATAATAAAAAAAACTATTTTTTACATTCACGCGTTCTCTACTCATAATATAAACAACTCTATAAACGGCTTTAAAACGCGGTTTATTCAACTTAACTGTACTGCAGCATCTCTTTGTCAGTCTTTTCCGAAACTTCGAACGAAAAAAAAGTAAAAATTTAGTATTATCAAAAATAACATATCTCACGTACAACTCATAGATCAAATGCATGTGTAATTAATAATTACTTAGTATTAATAGTATTTGCAATACCTTGATAAGGCCATGGACCATACTATTAACACCTTTGAATGTACAAGTGTAATATCGAAATAAATAAAAATATAATATATGCATACGACGGGCAGTAGACCGATCTACCCAAATCTGTAAATTTTTTACAATCAATTTTGAACTCAATGGCTTGCATTTATAGATCAAAACCAACATGATCCTTGCATAATTAAATGAAAATTTCTCACTAATTAATTACCCTCCCGAAGCAGCAGCCTAAGGGATAATTTTTCTTTCTATAATTACACAATTAATACTCGTGAAGTACCAGGAGAGCATAAGATTGCTGTGGTAGCACAAAACCTCTGTTCGGATCAAGCGACCATGCGACGGCGGCATGAATGAGACGGATCCCCGCCTAACCTTTGTATCGTACGAACAACAGGCACACATGCAAATTGATGTCTGAGCCGCTAAAATGTCGCTCATTTTATTGCCTCCCTTTTTTCGAGAGCGTCGAAAAGATAAAGAAAATAAAATATTAAGCTTATATGGAGTTGCCGGTTCGGCAATCGATATATCTTATTTTGTAGGATAATTATAATATAGGTTAAAAAACATACGATTATTTTTATGAATATTTATTAGTCCGCACTAGCCTTATATATAAAACTCTCGTATCACAGTGTTAGTTACCCTACTCCTTCCTCATGCTTGACGGATTCTTATGAAATTTCAAATATATATTTTGTAGGTCTGTGAATCGGCTACTATCTATTTTTCATACCCTTAAGTGATAAAGGTTGACCAACCCTAAAATTTTTTTTTAATAATTATTTTTTGTAATTATGCATCACAAAATACATACAACCTTAAATGTTCACCCTTATATCACCAACCCATATTTTTAATAGTCATTGTAATGATTTATTATTTTTTATAATTTGTACAATGTCATTTGTACAGTGTCAATCCCTCTCCTTCACTAATTATTTATTATAATTATTTTAATACGCTAATTATATATATAAATTAGTGTTTTCAATGGCGTTCATTAGAACGCCATTCAAGCCGAGACCTGGCCTCAGAGGCACTCTTGAGTGATCGCCGTCAGTCTGCAGATCGCCTGTTCCGATCTCGCGGGACTCGCGAAAACGTTCAAGTACTGGTTTGATCATTATTGATCGACCTTGCCCATCATGCGGCGCTGTATATCTGAGTATTCTAGCATTATATTCGTTTGAAATAAAACAAAGGAGGAACTAATATTATAAATGCGAAATAAGAGTGTTTATCTGTGTGTTTGTTAAGTTTTCATACCTAGTAAAGTGAACCTACGCTAAGGAAATCGCAGGCATAAAATTAGTACTTCATAAAATAAAATTAATTATTGACCTTATTTTCTATCATATTTAGTTATTAACCAACTTATGTTTTTACTGGTATCGAGATTTTACGAGAAATCAGCCCCGTTCACCTGCCGTCCCTAACTAAAAATGATAATGAACAGTGTTATAATTTACTTAAAGTCTGCTTAAAGCTGAGTGCAAACCTTTAATTAACTTACGCCGAACCAAGATACGGTCGTTTTAATTGCAACCGCGACAGAGTGACTTTGTTTAGCGTTGATATCTCAGATCAAATGCATTTTTTGTAATTAAAAATACTAGTTATACCTCTCGGCTGCTAACAGCCACGTTTGACATTAGAACCAAGAGAAGGGCAAGTGTTGCTAGGTTTATTTGCGAAATAATCAATTCACACAACACATTCATATACATTGACACTGAAATAAGTAGATACTTAATTTGCTTGTGATATCTATAAGGATATCAGACAATGGAGGAACTACTAACATATTACTTATATTTATCACTGTATGTCGATAAAAATATAAATAAATGAAAATACTGGCATTTATCCTAGTGGGATAACTTCATAATATTCCGTCAATAAATAATGAAATGTATTTTTTCGATGTTTACTTCAATAGAAACAAATCAGTTAACTAATTAGAACTGTATTAACGATTCCCAAAATAACAACAAAAATACAAAGAAATTTTAATTAAGGTAATTGTTTCTTTTCTACGTTTTCATTACTAAATAAACAACATAAATTGTTTTTTATCGATGTGCTAATTAGGCTCTGTAGAGAAATATTTTCACACTTATAGCCTCCAGTAATTTTAAATGGGGTCATTTATCTTCGATAAGGCAGGTGCGTCTTGTGGCGGCCAACGATAAGATGTACGGTGACTTTATAAAATAGTAAATTCAATTTTGTTTATTGTTTTGAACCGCACAGAACTATGCTAATAGTTGTAAACTTATACAAATCACTTATATTGAATTTGTACCTCATTCTCACTAATTTTTTTCATTGCCGTGTTCCGGTTTGAAATGTGATAGAGGCAGTACAATTACTCTGTAAATTACATATCTTCATCGAGGCACAAGGTTGGCAACGCGCAAGTGATATCCTTATACACGAGCGTCTATAGGCTGCAGTGACGCTTACAATCACTTAGACTGTTGTTAGTGGTGCGATCAGCATTGTGTTAGAGGACTAAAACTTAAACAAACACAGATCATGAGTAGAGGCCGTTTTCAAAGGAAAAAAAGTCAAACAAACAATCGTATGAAGAAAATATGTTCAGATTGTATCGTGAACATGTGCATATGTTTTACGCGAATACGTCTCATAGTAAAATTATTGTTGTTGTAATTGTCTTATGAGCTAAAGCCTTTTGATCAATATATGTAACCGCGGATTTTTTATTGACTCTCATTATAGAAGATGATTTTTAGATAACGTACGCAGCAGCATTTTAGCGCTCCGACAGAGCGTAGACTTACGAAAACATACGAAGATTTTCCATTCAACAAGTGGTCGATGTAAAACGTCATCAGTTCAACAACGGACGGAAACGAACGACTTTCCGGAGTTCGCCGGCGAAACAATCTTTCCGAACGTTTGTCGGAGTTGTGTTTTGAATTATCAATGACTGGCGAGTTCGAATTTTAAAGTCGCTCAATTGTATTTCAAATTGTTTTCGCTTTTATTTCCAATTACGGGTATAGACAAAAAGGTTATAGTTTAAAAAATAGTTGACATTAATTGATTATTTAAAAAGGACATATTTATGCAGTTCCTAATTGAGAACATTTAAAAATAACGGATAATCAAATGTAATAGTGAGTTAACAAGATAAATACTTATAGAAAGCATACATATAAACCAGCTTTTCTTGCATATATTAATTATAGTCCGTTTAGAAAAAGAATAACTTCAATGAAAACTACCTAATAATTATATGTCTAACAGTACGATCTTACAAATTGAATCTACCTAAAAAGGTAGTGCAGTTTTTATTAAATACTGTAATTTCAGCCATAGACCAGGCATGCATCACCGAGAATCGGCTAACTAGATGAAATACCGTATTATGGCTGCATGGTACATTGCACTTTATCTGTCATTGACCACTAATTAATTACAAGCTAAATTGCGATCCCAACACACGCATAGGTACCAAGCCTACATAGCCGTATAAGTGGTATAGGTAGGTAAGGTCAACGGATATTTAGTGTCCGCATAGCAGATGCGGTCCTTGGCCACCGCCCTCAAGACGGTCGATATCTTGCTTGTCACCCCACCTAACTCCTAGCTGGCTATGTGCACCTGGTACTTAGATGCCTAACACGTAGTGACTATAGCTGCGTATTAAATGTGTTATTTGGAATGTCGGAAATGGTTTTCCAGTAGTTTTCTTAATAGTCTTACCATTACAGAAATTTATGTTGATGGCACTTTAATAAGCTTGTTGTACAAACAAAAAATGTTTATAACTTTTATCATGGGGCCATGTTGAACCAGAATTATATCAATTTTTGTGCGATTGCTTCTATTAAAGAAAAAGGTTACTGAAAGAGCAAAGAAGGTGTCCCGCTGCTTATTTTACATGAACACGTTTTTACATCTTGCAATAATTTTATCTAGAAATTTTCGTATCAATGATTCCACTGTGAGAACACTTTGGAAATAAAACAATGCCAGGAGACATGGTGATATAGTTAGGCACTTCTGGATGATGATAATGAGAGATGATAATAGTCCTATGGTCATGTATTTTTGTAATAGTATTTTGAGTAACATACCACCCGCTCACCGCGCGACAACTATTACAAAAAACGAATTAATTTATGATTTGTATATTTATTCTTGTCTATGGAGGAGTAGAGACAAGCATATTTGCCTCATGCAACATTGACCTGTTTGAATAATTATAAATAAAAACGTCTGACAGTTATGGAAGTTGATTTAAAATGTTGATTGCGATGAGGCGTAACTCGTTCGCTCAATTTCAAATGAAGACTTGGTAATGATTTGTCTACAAATGAATTTGCACCTAACAAACAAATGATACACCAGAGCCCGATAAATACCGGACGATAGCCGAATAATCGTTGAATAACCTAGTTTTCCATACAAAATAACTGCAAAATTTCGGGAATCCACCACCGGCTATGTGCTGAGGGCCTGGTATGTGCTGATACATGGGCTATGTACTGCGGCTGCCCCCCCCCCCTCGCACCCCCCCTGCTGGCCCCCTGTACCCGTGTAGTGCTTGCCACCCCGCGAGTGCTCGCGGGACGATAGGCTGTAGCGGCTATCGATTATCGATGTTTTTCAATATTTTTATCAAAGGTGCACAACTGATGCTACTATACATACGTATAATAGAGGCAGACTTCTAATAAAGGTCGTCACAACTGGTACTTCAATCTCACCTATTTCTACCGCCAAACAGCAGTGTTCGCATTGCTGTGTTCCGGTTTGAAGGTTGAGAGGGGCAGTGAAATTACTAGATACTATGATATAATACCTTCAAGACAAAGTTGGATATCCTTGTGATAATTTAAGAGTATGTAGACAGGGATGACGCTTACTATCACGAAAACTGTATGCTTGTTTGTCGGCCCAATAATGTTTATATATAAAACTAGGTGTCCCGGAAAACGTTGTTCTGCCATATAAATTATAAACAATTGTTACATTTCTAATATCGCTATTAAAAATTAGGGGTTGGTGATATAAGAGTGAAAATAAAGGGTATTATGCATTTTTAATGCCTCAATATAAACAAAATATTTCAAACTAATGTTAGGGTTGGATAACCCTTATCACTTAGACTCATGAAAAATAGATAGAAGCCGTTTCTTAGACTTACAGAATATGCATATAAATTTCATAAGATTCGGATAAGCCGTTTCGGAGGAGTATGGTAATTAACACAGTGGCACGAGAATTTTATATATTAAATATGCTGCAGTGTACGTCATCTTTATGTTTGTTTATGTCCTTTTCACAACAAATCAGCTGAACAAATCTAAATTAAATGGCATTAGGGTAGCACAAGTCCTAGGAAAGCACATTTTTGAACCCGGCTATGTTCCCGCGGTATGCAATATAAAGCAAAGTCCACGGGGACTCAGACCGGACGAAAAGATGTAACAGAGAACGTAACCTAATTAATACAGAATGTAATATTTGCTTCAGGCCAACTAGCCATTGAGGCTGTAGTGCGATCGACACAACTGTAATGTCTAAATTGTGAAGTTGAAATAGTTTAATATATTTTTGCACACAGTATCCTGTTTGATCCAATTCAAGAGATAAGATCACATGTATCTCAATTTATCGTCACAATATTTCTGGGTCTGGGCTTTTGTTTATAAAAAATCCGTGCATATAATGTTACCCTTTAATTGTCTCTATTATAATAATAATTGTTAATTAATCTCTCTGATGTTTACTTTCCGCTTATCCTTGAATTAATACATCATTATCATCATCGTCATCGTACCAACCATTGGAAGTCCACTGGACATAGACCTCTCCAAGAAAGGAGGTTTTTTGCGCAAGGCAAGCGGCTATCGAAGAGCGCAGCTTTCGCGACGAGGATTCTGCTGTCCATACTCGTCCTATAGTATTTAAGCTGTGCTGTTCCGGATGGATATAGCGCCATCAGTCGGTCCGGTACCTCAGTCGCCTCTTACGACACCTGGTACAGAGAGAGGTACTATTCTACTCCATCGGTAACCTACAGCACATAATTATGTTAGAACACAGTTCAGAATCAAATCAACTCAGAGGTCCTTATATATCCAATTAAATTTTGATCCATTAAGACAATTCCTGGACTGGTATCGTAGTACATTATTTATCTAAATATTACCAGTTCTGAAGAAGGGACAACGATATCAATACTGAGAAATTATCTTGTTATTTTATTTATCAAACCAAATCAACAGTACAAAAAATAAGACAAAATATATATATATGTATATATATATATATATATATATATATCGGGTTTACTGTTTATCGATAGAAAAGCAATCATCGACAGCGCGACATAGCGCAGCAATCAGGTGGCAGTCAGCGTATAATCATTAAATACCCACGCGAGGGGCGCGATGACGCTCGCGGCGCCACCCGCCACCCCCGCCCGGGCCCAATTATGAAAATACGAACAAAATAAATTTTGGAATGCCCGACTGTCAATGTAACGTCCACATTATCGATAATGATGTCACATCGGCGGTGTCACATCCTTACTGTGGCTTTCTTACATATTTATGCGAAGATGACGCGCGTTGATTGAGTTACAGATCTGGTCGCGTTGACCGCTTCAGGGAATCATTGTAATTAATATTCTAAGAAACTGTCGCCTCAGGGGTTTAGGGAGACTAGAGTTTCTGTGACCATTATACCAAGCTTTGTTTACTCTACTCTCAAATGTTCTATAAGCATTTTGTAAGACGTTTCGTTCTTATCAAAAAAAATAAAGCAGTCACACATAAACAGATCCTTCGAACTGCACAACTTCTAAAACAAAATAACTATACTTCAACAAAAAAAACACAACTAACGAACTCCGCTCCGAACTGAGTCGAAAACCTCCTTTCTCTCAGCTAATACTGTTTTTTTTTCGTTCGCCATTTTGCAAGTTTTCGCCCGTCGTTACCAGGAGCACAGAAGCGGGTGGGAAGTCTTCGCGGTCTTTCAAATGAACGGCTTCCTAGCGTAGTTGCGCCCCAGTATTTTTAAAGCGGACAGCGCCACCCTGCGGCGTTCGCGGGCCTGCGCCCCCTTGCCCCCCAGCGCCCCTTTTCGCCCACACACAGTAATACCATAACGGGTGCCAGTATGACGAGATTATCTACGTACACGCGTACCCACTATACCCATACAAACGCTGCCTATGTACCAGGAGTACATAAACACATAGGCGATGACTTGTATACGTAGTACATAGCAGCATTGATTTACCGGGCCGGCCGCTGTCATCGCACAATGACGATTACCGGGCATTAAACAAAAATATATCAGCAGATCGCAGGGCGGCACTGTTAATATAGAGGGATGAGAATCTCACAATGAGATCGCCTTTGACATCTTTTGTGCGGCTCGTAAGTGCAAAGCGCACAGATTTGAACCTTATTTTTACCAGCATAAAGTTTAGCTAAGAAAATGATACGTACCGAATTTCGAGTGACAGGGCAGTAATTATTTGCTAGTGGCGGCGGAGTATTGAAACATTTCTAATCTGAACATTTCTGTACTCATTTCATCGCTTCTATTTCATGAATCCTTAGTGGTATCGATATTTATTGATTTCCATACACAAAAATAAATACATCTTAGACAGATTAGCTATTGTTTGCTGCACTTATTTAATTAAATTTATTGAAAATCATTTATAAATAAAAAATATTGTCGAAGTAAAGTTTTACTTGCTAAAACTTTCCTGACTATGGCCTTTGTTTGAGTTATATTTCGCACAATATAGGTAAGTACCAAATTTAGTGATTTGTTACATTAACTGCAGTCACAGACTACGATTTTTTTTCAACTAATGCAAGGGTCCAACAATGTTGCACCGAATGCACGTCCTATATGATCTTGCAAATAATTGCAAATAGGAACTTAGGTAACTGTGAAACGCATAGCAACGCGTCAGTCGCCTAGTTCCATAAAAAAGCGAGTTTTCTGTATTTAACTTTTAAGTATACTGTGTTGATTCCAAATTGGAAAAAAAATGACTTCTTAAAATGTCTGGCTAACTGTGAAGTAGTAAAACTTTACATTCTTAAAATAAGGTGGTAGAGTTCTTTTTCCTCTAGCAATTCGCGTTTCTCTGATGCCCGACATAGCAAGGTTGCCAACTGAGGGGTTTTCTTTCTCTACAATGGAATTATAATAATGGAATGAGGGTCGAATATATTAGAAAAAGAATTTATTCTAGTTTGAGATCGACTTATTGACCTAGATAAAACATTATAAAAAAAATGCATAAGAAATTCTGTACAAAAATTATAACAAAAATGTTTTTAAATGTCACTTATTTGTTCTAACCGATTTTCGAAACGACTGGACACATTTTGATGTTGATGTTTCGGTTACGTTTCGGCTCGTTTATACTACACAGATTAACTCGCGTAATATTTTTATTTGTTACTTCATCATATCAGCCGTTGAGCATCTATTGCTGGACATAGGCCTGGTAAAGAAAGAATGTTACCCATAATTGCCGCGCTGGGCAAGGGTGGTGGCAATCCTAGAGCTTCGGAACGGTGAAGTTGCTGCATATTCCCGCCCCATGCATTTATTCCGCCATCTTTTATTTCTCTGTATAAAGGGAGGTACTATTATTCTACACTGCCGGTACCCCACAGTATATGTTAAAAACACGTACGTGTAACGCAAACCTAGAGCTGCAGACAGAAAGTCATGCGAAGTACCAGGTGTGCAGAAAGTTTGTGTAGTATTCATGAGCAGGCATCCCTGCCGTTGATACAATGTAAATGTGACCTATCATTTCACTCCGCGCTATCATTTCGCCTTCCCTCGGGACGCATTATTCCTTACATCCTGTAATTTGAAGTCGACAGCCATATTTAAGAACTAGCTTTTCGCTCGACTCCGTCCGTGTGTATCATAAAAACCTGTCTTTTCCGGTGGCTCAAGTTATCTATATACCGAGTTTCATTCAAATCTGCTCATCGGTTAAGCCTATGTTACAAACATACTATGTTATAATCCAATAGAAAAGGTTTTATGCCCATAATTGTCGCCGTGGACAAGCGCGTTGGCATAGCGCATAGCGCAACCTTCTCGGTGGGAATGCTGCTGCCCATCCCCGTCCTGTGATGTAGATCTCACACAACGGTCGTTTCCGTTGATACCTCACACTCACCTATTTCTACCGCTAAATAGCATAGTTGTGTTACGGTTTAAAGGGCGAGAGAAGCAGCCAAATTACTAGGTAATGAGACATAGTATATGTCAAGTCACAAGATTGGCAAAGCGCTAGTGATATCCTTGTGACATTACGAGCGTCTATAGGCTGCGGTGACGCTTACTATCATGCGGAATGCATGCATTTGTTGACTTGGTTTTTAAAATAATATATATTTATTTTTGATATTTTTAAATATATTTAATAAACGCGAAAGATTGGATCGCCGCAATGGCCGAAAAATATAGATTAAATTTGGCACATAGATAAATTAATAGTCTAGAATAACACATAAGCTACTTTTATCCCGAAAATATTTCCTGCAAGATAGATCCGGTTCTTTAGTTTTCTTTAAGGAATCAGAATTTATATTATGCATGTTTTAAGTGTCAGAGCGACTTCTTTCCGAAGTTCATCTCAGAGGAACTCCTGTTGTTCCTTAGAGATGAACCATAAAGTATAAAGCTGGCAGAGAAAGCCGCGAGTGGAAAACTAGTATTAGGCAAAGGTTTTTGTCTATTCTTGCGCATGTAACTGGGTGTAGTTTTAGCGGGCTAAACACTACCACTGGGCTACGTTTTCGCCATGGTAAACAAGATAGTAACAAGAAACATAAGAAAGAAGAGAAGAACAAGAAATATTATGAATATTAATACATATTAAGCACCCAGAAACAGAACAAACAAGTATCCATTAAATAAATGTTTGTCCTGAGTGGGGATCGAACCCGCGACTCTTGACGCACAAAATAGGATCACTATCATTTGCGTCATATGCTTATATTTGCATCCTTTTCTTGTCATTATCTATCTCTTTCACTAGATAGCTGAAAAACAGTTGTTCATGTTGCTGTTTTTAAATGTTTTTGAATGAATTCTGAAAACCCATTTCATTTTAGACTTAAAACAAATTACAATTTTAAATAACTTTATAAAATGAATCTAATTAAGCTGCGTATTGAGAGTTGTGTGAAAAGAAAAATTCAATTTCCAAATTCTCCAACTGATTGTTCAATTGTAAAAATACACGTGGAGGAAAAAAAGATTGTTTACAAGTTCCCATATAAATTTGCAAAGTTACATAACACTCAGAAATAAAATTAGAAGTTATTTTCCGTTACGTCCGGTACCCTCTTATACCAGGTGTAGTTAGGAGACTTGAGGTACCGGAACCGAGCTCAACTGTAGCAAGATAAAGATGCGAAGGTAAACTTTGTGATTGCAACTACACCTGCTAAAGGCGACAATTTTTTTTATGAGAATGACGGGCCCGATGACGCAGATGTGATCTTGTCTTGTGTGCCAAAGGTTGTGGGTTCGATCGCCACCCAGAAAAAATATTTCTGATGATATTTATGTTTCTTTTGTATATAAGTGTTAACTATATGTATTTAAGTGGTATATTTGTGATTCATCTGTCGTCTGATATCCGTGACATCAGTGCTTAAAGCGACTTATCATGTAATCAAGTCAATATATAGGATGTAGTAGGAATTTATTTATTCATTTATAATTCTAGCCATATTACCCCCAAATGTCTTTGGGAGGCTTGTGTCGAAAATGGTATAATACTGAGAGTTATCCGTAAGTTTATATATTAAAAATTAATTACGTACATATTCATATAAGATTTGTGCTGCAAATAAATATGTAAGTACATACTTTTCAATAAAAAAAATCTTGAATGTCTATTGATCACTCTTGACTATCTAATTATGTCGACTAAGTCTATTAAATTTTTAGTAAGTCTTTCTCACCTATTCCAATAACAGGTTATCATTTCTCTATCCTGAAGAATAAGAAAGGCTGTAAAATTGCTAAGTAATCTGAAATTATCTTCAGGTCACAAGGTTGGCGACACGCTACCGATATCTTTGTGATGGCATGAGTGTTTAATGATATGCTGATGATCACGCTGTTCGTATGCTTCCTAACTTACGATAAAAAACTTCGTCGCCAGAACACTTCTCATCATATCAGCCACAAAAGTCGACTATTAGACATAGGGGATCAAGATAGGGGGATTTTTGCCCATAAATGCGTGGTGGCAATCGCAATCAAAGCGCAACTTCGCGAGGATGCTTCTGTATTACATTATCACCCTGTAGTATTTAAGTTTGCTGCTATTTCGGATGGATATACCGCCATATGTCGGTGCCGGTACTTCAGTCGCCTCTTACGATATCTTAAACCCCTGTAAAAGGTAAGGGGGAGGTACTATTTTCCTCTGCCGGTACCCCACGGCTAATATCTAAATGGATGTAAATGTAATTCATGACCTATAGTGTATAAAAATATGTCCGCAGACGAAGTCACGAGTGACCTCTAGTATATATTAAACACACTAACTCAATATGGCCCGGCTTCGTAAACAACTTATCCTTCCAAAGACATAAATTGAGTTGTCTATAGAATACGCGATGGTGTGTGACCTCTCCTAAGGCATAGTGCTAACGGACCAATTAAGGTCGTGAGGTACCGTTAGAATAGTACCTCTGTACCAGGCGTTGTAAACGGCAGAGCTACCGTAATGGATAGATGGCGGTATGTAGCTTAAGTGGCGCGGATTAAAACCCCGGTAGCATTTCGGTAAAAATACCAAAATAATCGTGGAACCCGATTACACATGGTGGACATCCTGACTGATATAATAAATAAATTCATACATCATCACATACATTACCAGATAAGTCGCTGCATCTAAGATACGCATCTCAAAGCACTTGTATTACGGATATCAAATAACAGAGGAATCACAAATATAATTCTTAAATACATACTTAATACCCAGACACAGAACAAACACAAATATTCTTTATATAAATATTTGTCCTGGGTGGAATTTGAACCTTTGGTGCACAAGATAGTGTCAGTGCCACTACCTTATATACCATCCGTGATATGATGATGATAAACACCTACCCTACCTACCTTTTATAATAGATTAAAGGATATTCGGTACTACGAGGTACATTATTTTTAAGTATCATTAAATTCCGGCATTCAACCTCCAACTAATTCGTGTTTGCATGAATGTCTAACAAAAAATCATACAAATGTTTACAACATTAACGACTACATGATGTTGTATAGAAACATTTCAACCCTACATTCCTCATTTTTCTTTATGATTGCTCACAAGAAAGTACCACTGCAATATTTTATGTGCCTTTCATATCTATTGACTTCCAGCGACCTTAACCAGATCGCTCCACCTTGTGGAAGGCTTCCCACGCTACGTGGTCTCAGTACACGTCTCGTTCAGTCAATAACGTTGATTTTCCCTTGACAAGCTTTTTTTATAATTAAGTTTGGCAGTAATGTGCCAATATGGATCGCTTCGACATAAAAGTGCATCTTCACTTAAGACTGTCGACAGAGAACATCTAAAATTACGATTCTCATTACCGTAGTTGGTTAAAAGCTTTCAATAAACACCCACACTCGCGGTTTATACAAAACTAGGTGCAGAAACCGCGTCAGAGTACCAGGCGCACATAATCGTGGAGGAGCGTTGTTACTCGAATTACTAAGGGGGGTACGACCTCGAGCCGAACGGGGGTCGTCTAGAAACTCGAAAAGCATCGCAAATTCAAGCATCCTTCCACAGGGTATGCGAATAATTGTATTCGTTACGAACTAACAGGCTTTTAGTGTTGGAAACCAAATTTCGGAATGCATGTATGTCGAAAAAAGCATGCATAAACTCAGAGAAAATGGAATTTGTACAGACTTCCATTGGCTCCGATCCCGACATCCTTTGCTAATTCGACATTATACTATTCATACATGTGAAACGCCGATCTTCTATTGATCTCTAATTTGGTTAGCTATCTTTCACAGCCTGGATACAAATAAAACAACAAATACACAATTCGTGCTACCGTTCCAGCTATCCCGGCTTGGTTCTCTTTGATATTGTTACTGATTTTGTGCCCCTGTACGAGATAGTTCTGTTCGCTTATCCTATTATAACTTGTATATTTTTAAGATAATAAAATATTTGAAAAGCAGCCGCAATCAACAATCAGTTTGTTATTCCTTCAACTTCATTCTCAATTATCAACATGGAGTTCACTTGTGTAATAAAGAGTGACAACCAATAATTTAATATTTTAAATATTTTTACAAATAAAGGTATTCAACTTTGGGCATTTAGGGTATTACTCTGGTTTGAAGTAACTTATTATATTTTATTTAAATTATACCAGGGAAGTCGTCATAAAAAAGCTTGTAGAACGTATGTAATCAGCATAATATCAATCTGTAGATGGTCTATTGATGGATATGACTAACAAGATATTTTTAAAAGCACCTCTATATAACGGTTCTGTTATACTTATCCTAGGCGCGGTATACAATTTTGCGGCTCTGGTCTATAGCCTGATAGCCTGACTACCGTTGGTGAAGGTATACTACTCTGTAGGTATCCATGTCTGTGATATAGCTTATACTTAAGCATTTATAATTAATAAAATAATTTGCCACTAGCGACTCCACCGCTGTAGTCTTTAATGGAGTCATAAGTAATCTATAGTCTATAAATTCTATCCTAGAGGACCAGCCTTACATGCTAAAGTAAGCCGGCTGGCGAAAAGTCATGAAACAGACAGTCAGACCTTCGTAATTATAACATTAGTGTTGACATTAATTGCCACTTCACTATCAAGAGACTAAATAAATGAAGCCACAGTTGGTCATTAAATCGACCATTCACACCCTCGGAAACCCTTCACCCTTCAGTTCGGAAATACTTACACTTCAGTAGTCTGAGCTCCCCGTCACAAGGTATCAAGGGAAGCGACTACTCGCGCCTACTGGCGTTCTTTGAAGTGTGATAAACGGAAGATACCTCCTAAATATGTATATGTAGGTAGTGCGTTGGGGAGTCTAGCGGTGAGATTTATAAGCATGGTTAAATTTTACCGGTTGCTAGGGATGTGCTCGAATATCGCTTAAGTTAATACAAGTGAAATTACAAAAGAAAGTCTCTCGAATTATTTTCTTTTTGAATGCATTGCTTTTCAAATACAAATTTCGAATGGTGTCTTACTTTTTCTTATTACTATATTGTTTTCCGTGTAATATACTGGCAGATAGATGTCGATGTAAAAAGCGAGTGAATGTACAAATGAAAGGTACCTGAATGTTGGAAATATTATTTTTAACATTCATTTTCATTTTTCACCCAAAAATAAATTATATACCTAATACCTAATCTTCTCTATGGAATGTATATTGATGAAAAACTGTAGTGGAATTTGTTTGAACTTGGCTTTGGTTAGAAGCGTCTATTAGAAAAAAACATATTTCAGATGGTTCCGTCTAGTTGACGAATCAGGGTAAGAAGTGACTGAGTTACCGGAGCCGACAGATGGCGTTGTACCTATCCAAAGCAGTCACCACGACTCCTCAGTGTGCCAGATTTCGGAAAATATTGCTCAAAATGATAATCTCTTCGGGAAGCCTATACCGAGCAAAGGACAGCTGATGTGATAAAGTTGGTGGGTGGAAAAATACAATACCCACTATTATATACAGGTTAAAATAAAATGTTACTTTAGAAATGGATGCTTCAAAGATATCTGAAAGTTGGCAGGCGTCGGGCCACCTAAGATATTCGCCAAGATTTATAGCACTGCATTGTAACACTATCACACGTTATATTTGGCTGTAGCTAATTTTTCCATTTTACCAATAATCCGCTAGCGTAGATTTGCGATTTACGCATTCATCGAGCGCTCGTTTTCAATTTTAATAATAAAGAGTCCTTCAAACGTGGTAATGAAATGCACCATATTAAAATTAGCACAACCAAACTCGATATGAGAATAAATTACATGCCAAATTAAATATCAATGCCAAAGTATATTGAACACAAATAAACTCAAAGCAAACCTAACAAAATAACTTTATAAGAATAACGGAGTACACTCGAGAGCAGCGCCATCTACATTTAGCTTTACGCGATTCTCCCACCGGTATAGCAAAGCTATCCGTAATCTTCGTAGAGGCATATTTTGGTCGCATTGACACAGTATGTGGGGGTCATACCTCCTCCCCCTAACCTTCTGCTCACGCCGCGTGTCGCCCCATAAAAGTGATTCCTTGTTTATGACCAAACTTGTGCGGTAGCGGGATTTCCGAAGGTATCACGATTGGGTCGATTTTATTTTGTTGAATCTTTAGCTCGCATTGTTCCCATTTGTTGTGGTAGAATGCCTTTTACTTAAAAAAACTATCCAAAATAAAAATGCCATAAGCCTCAAGTAGTCGTTAAGACGACTGCTAATAATTTTGTCTATGGAGGTTTGATGTAGATACTTGATTGTTTATCTTTTGAATATAGAATTAGTCTTCTTGGTGGTCATTTGTTTTACCTTTAGCTGCAATGACAAGATCATTATCCGGATCCAGTAAAAGTAAAAAAGATATCTTAGCACAATACTGGGTGGGTCCACAGATTATACAAATATTGTTTGTAGGGATACTTGTCTAGATAATGTAGACAACATAAAGATCTTTAGAGGTCGTTAGAAAAACTGGACTAACCATTATGAGTCCGAAAAAAACTTAGCCCTCATAGGCCTAAATTATATCCAGACCAAACATGGTCACAAAAACATTCTCTCGGCAGAGATTAAGAAAAATTCCCTTACGTCACCAACAAAAACCGGGGCTTGCCTCCGTTATAATTCCAACCTCGAGCCGTCTGGATGCTCAAGTAATTACGCCCCTTAGGGGGGCAGCTCGCACCCCACCGCCCTCGGGGATAAGTAAAAACAATATTTTTACGCGCACCGACCACGGTGGCAAAAGTGACAGATATAAATTGGGGGCGAAAATGGAATTAGTGCGTGCTTCCCTAGTGCCTGTGTGTAAGCTGACTTTTATAGTGCAGCTGCCTTTATGCGACCTCTGCGCAGTCGTATACAGGCGCGTAAAAGTGTTTGTTGACTACGCGGAGTTGCCGATAGATGGCGCTAGGACAGATAGTTCGCTCGACTTACGCTGACCGTAAGAAGTTTGGTAATCTGAAACTTCTGTGTATAGCAAGTAATGAGGAAAAACAAATCCTTCTGTATTATATATGACTGACTAACAAATATTTTGCTTTTATCGGTTTCGATTAAAAGACAATTATTCTCATAAAGAACACTTGAAATATATAATACATTCGTTGCCATAATTAAATGCATAAAATATTAACAAGCAGTTCTAATAATATGTACACTAGTACATATACTGTAATACATATTGATTTTTTCTTAGAATTGTTTATACAAAAAGAATTGTCGGATATAAGCCTCCCCAACAAAGTAGATTTTTTTATTCCTCAGCATAGCGTGACGTTGTTACAACCTCCTCCTGCTGCATTGTAGTTAAATCGTTACATGAATATATCCAGCACCTCAATCTCCTCTAACACGTATTACAGAGGGAGGGACTATTCTTACCCGGTACCTCGCGGTTAATTCGGCAAATTTAGGCAAAATTATTTAATGTTTATCATACATTGGCTGTGAGATTAGACGATACTTTGATATTCGTAACGTACGTACTTTGATATACGAGAGGCTTGCACAAAAAATAATATCACCATTTTTATTAAAATCATTACTAATACTCCACCAGTCGGATATCACAAATTAACTTTGCTTTTAATAGACAAATCTATACGAAATCATCATATTGGCTATTAGAAGTCCACTGCTGGACATAGGCCAAGAATGGGGAATTTTGCCCATAATTGCCGCGCTGGGCAAGCGTGTTGGCAATCGCAGAGCGCGGCTTTTGCAACAGAGATGTTGCTGCCTATCCCGGCCCTGTGAATTTGAGCTACACTGCTTCGGATGGGTATACCGCCATTTGTCGGTTCTGGTACCTCAGTCGCCTCTTACGACACCTGATACAGGGGGAGGTATTATTCTACTCTGTACGGCTACTAAAAATTTATTAAAGGATAATTACCATTGCTTACAACTTTTACAAACTCCAAAGAGACAGTTCGAGCGCTATCCAAATTCAGCTACTGGTGAAACCACATGGCCAAGCTAGTCAACAAATTTAAGTTTGAAATAATTTATACGCCATATTTAATATTATATTCCACTCTATTCAACTTGGACTCGTATACTACGACGCAATCAAGCAAATGCCGCTTTACGCTTTACTAGCAATCAAAACAGGACGTTTACAAATGGTTTATCGACGCAAAGCGGTTGATTCGCTGCAAGCCGCCGGGGCTCTTGGAATGCAAAGTTAGTGCAAGAGACCGTAGTCTAATTTGCTTTAATATTAGGATTAAAAAAAAATATATAGATGTACTTTACTCCGATTTTCTATAACAACCCGAATTGAGTACAAGTATACTTAAAAATAATAATAACTATAT
The DNA here is from genome assembly GCA_020976665.1 of Heortia vitessoides. NCBI lineage: Eukaryota > Metazoa > Arthropoda > Insecta > Lepidoptera > Crambidae > Heortia > Heortia vitessoides. Next base: position 8,814,890 of record JACJUM010003223.1, on the reverse strand, counting down.
GGAAAAGTGCTGTGAGGTACCGCCGGAGTAGAATAGTAGCTCCACCTGCATCAGGTGTCGTAAGAGGCGAGGAAGGTACCAGAACCGACAGATGGCGGTATATCCATTCGAAACAGTGCAGCTCAAATGCACAAGGCAGGGATGGGCAGCAGGATGCACGTCGCGAAAGCTGCGCTCTGCGATTTCCAACACGCTTGCCCAGCGCGGCAATTACGGTCAAAAATCCTCCTTTCTTGGAGTAGCATATGTCCAGCACTGGATTTACAATAGCTAGCATGATGATAATATGGGAAAATGTATTTATTACTCAATCAAGCACAAAAGGGCTGGATTTGTATGTATCTGACCTAGATTGTGGTCTTCAATAGAAAATAAGTACTTCTCAATTTCTTAAAAATTATTGGTTCCGATATACTAGCTTCTGTTTTTAAATGTATGTACCCTTAATTTTTTACATCTAAAATGTCCCCAAAGTTACGTCGCAAACGAAACCGTGAGTAAAAGCTAGTATTTTTTTAAAGGTAATCAATAATGATTCGTTAAGTAACTATCCTTGGCTAATAGCGGACACGTTCTGAATACTTATTTCATATTGAATGTTTATTTATTTATAAATATTATGTGTTTGCGTTTAATTTAACGATATTCAATTAAATATTATCAATACTTAGTACATTATTTGATATATCTCGTCGGATTTAGCCTGCGTTTGCAATGTTAGCGGAAAACATGTAATCGACATCACATTAGAAACTTCAAATAGTTATAACCGTATTTCTCCACTATTTAATGTTTGTTTTTATACATATGAACCTTCCCCTTCAATCACTCTATCTATAAAAAAACCGCATCTAAATCTGTTGCGTAGTTTCAAATATTTAAGCATACATAAGGATATTGGGACTGAGAAAATGACTTTGTTTTACAATATTTAGTAAAGATATTATGAATAGAATTTAATTTTTATTTTTATAATCAATTTCCACAACATCTCATACATTGACCTGACTCCGTAAGTAAGTCGCTTAAAGCACTACTGTTACGGACGCCAGACAATAGACAAATCACAAATATACTACTTAAATACATATTTAACACCCAGACACAAAACAAACACAAATATCATCATATAAATATTTGCTCCGAGTGGGAATCGAACTGTAGATTTTAACTTAAAATCGTAATACCTACATTCCCACCGATACACTTCGGTGTAGCCCCCAACAAACCTGACGTTTAATTAACGTATCTTATCCAAAGGATATCCGTCGGCCGGCTCTCGCACTAAGTGCTGAATTATGCAGCGCAGACCTTGCGACTTATGGCGCCCTGGTAACCGATCCTGTTGGCACAGCGTTTTCCTTCTGCATACTGCGTACCTACAATCGTTTATGTTCCCCTGGTAGAATTTCATAAATGCTGTGCAAGACTTTGTTGAAGTTTCTTTAAATATTTTTCTAAATATTAAGAAAAATATTTTTGTTTAGATGTATGTTACTGGAAAATACTTCTAGTTTCATTGTTTGTGATTATTAGATAAACCTGAAACCCTCCACTTTAGTTCGTAATGTTGTACAGATTGTTGCTTCAAATATTTGATTTATTGTAATGCAATTTCAGCCAATTTGCATAGAATATTAAGAGATTTTTAAAAAATCCTTCAGGAAACCTAAGTAAAAATAAGTATAACTTTAGTGATAGTTTTAGTTAGCTTTTTCGGGTTCAAAGCAACAAAAAAAAAGCTACAACCGAGTTTTTATTTTGAATAAGTATTAATTAACTACATTACATTACATTCCCTTGATTAATTAAAATAAAAAAAGTTATAGAATAGCTACCACTAGCCGCGCCTGACATGTTCCCATATTTTTTCACAATATCACAGGGTTTTTCGTTGTTCCATATAATATTAATTCTATATCTGAAATATAATGTATATCTTCAATCAATACATATAACTGAAACTCGATTCAAATATTAATGTTTGTAATATTAAAATAAAATCTTTTTATTACATGCATATATATATGGATGCAAACACGGTACATATAATTTTTTTTTATCAGTATATATGTTAAGTTTGAGGTAAAATAATCTCTGGATCAGCTAGATCGATTTTGATGGGACTTTCACTGGCAATTAGCTGATATAAGGAGTAACTACGGTTATATATCATTATGCGGACATCACAATTATAAGAGCAGAGCATCAATCAAAAATGTGTCAAAAACAGGCCAAAATTAAAGAAAATAGACATGCTCTTCAAAGTGACTATTCCATGCCAGTCTACTAGTCAAACGGTGTTTTAGTTTAATTCAAAATAAACAAATCATTATTTAATAATTTAGTAAATTAAGTAATTAAATATTCAGTCAAGTTTTCAGGTTAAGATATGAAATCAAAATGAAAAGACACAACTATTTTTGTGCCTTTAGATTTGTGATAATGCAATCATTACTAAAACTCACTAACACAAATACGTCTACCTGTGCCTTTGCATTTGCTTTGTAAATATAATCAACCTTATGTATACATAATACACACAGCCACCTGCCTGCCTATTTACGGCGGATCCGAACCTCTCTCATGCCGACGCTCGAGCGGTTTGTAGGCGTTTATAGCATGCCTGAGAACTTGGTAAAAGACGGTGAGTTTGTAATAATAAGATATAGTACACTCCTTTAAGTTCAACAGTATTTTTTATATTTTTTTTAGTTTTATGCTTAGTTATTTGCCCTTTTGATGTAATTAGTTATTGTATTATTATTATTTTATTGATTGGCTCTTTATTGGTTGGTTGGCTTATTTTTTTTGTTTTCTTTTCTCTAATTAATTGTATAATAGTAGTTTATTTCTTCTCTTTAGTTTGGTTAAGTTATTTTTTTGTTTTCTTTTCTCTCCCATTAACATCTCTATATACACTGATATCTTCAATACTATTTTATAAATAAGAGAGTCATATTATTGGCTGTATTATATACTTATTTTATATAAATCGAATCAAAATTAGTATTAAACGCTATTAGTTTTCTTAATAAATAAACAACTTGATTAAAATGATTAGGTGTCAAATTATATAGTTAAATTATATATAACTATAGATGTCGAATGTGGTAGCATCGAGAGTTATTTATAGTTGGCATTATATTTGTCGTCATAGTTTTGTTGAAAAAACATATTATATAAAAAAACTTACAAATTAAGACAAAAAACTAATTAAAATACATATAAAACACTTTAGTTAGTGAGCTGTCACTGACTGATTGACTGACTGACATATCAACGCAACCAACTCCTACCTAAACTTAGAAAACTTAAGTTTTTCACGGTCCTTTTATAACGTATTGGAGTACTAATATAAGATTTAAAAAAACCCTGTTGAGGTTAAACGGATATGTAGGTTAGTATGAAACTTTTAAGTCATGAGACACGTGTAAAATATTAGGTGTGTATTAGGTTAGAATGAATGTTCTAAAACTTAATGCGAGTAAACCGCGGGGCACTGCTAGTCAAACCGTGTTTAAAGGAGTATAATGTAAATACAACAGATTAAATTGTTATTGGTCGACGTTTTTTGTCCACGTTTTTTGTCCACGTTTTCAGTTTCCTCGCGGTAGAAGAAAATATTTGCTTTGTTTTTTTCGTTAGATTAATTTTGTTACTAAACAGAGATATGTAAGAAGTGGTCAAGTTCTGTGTAATGGAGAAGGAGATTCTTTCATTCCATGATGTCCTGGTAGTAATAAAGTTCTTGCATTACGGTTCCTTTATTTAGCAAATTTTTTCATGGTCTATTTTATAAGATCCCAAGTATATACCATTGGGTACCGGAAGAGTAGTACCTCCCACTGTAACAGGTGTCGTAAAACGCGACTGAGCATTAGGTAACTAAGGTACCAACCGAAACAGTGCAGCTTTAATGGAACCAGGCATGATGATGGTCAAACACAGGCGTCCGGTATCTCTCACAATATAATAACTTCTTTAGTTATTTTTTTTACCGCAGATTATATTTGAAGCAGTACATACATCTTAACACAAGTAATTCTTATTATATACCACATACTTAGTAGGATCAAGTGACTCTTGATTATCTATAATTGTATTATATTCGAGTACATAGGCGAATTTGAGCCCAGTTATTCATTAGTAATTCGAGTGTGAAGCTAATTAGATCGACTCTACCATATTGTGTTTGGTTTAATCGTTTGTCACATGTTAACAGCTGGCTACATGCCAATAACCGCTATGCAGATTAATTGTTAGGACCTGCGGTTCAGGTATTGAAAGCAGAAGTATCTAACTAATATTGATTATTATAGCAGTCGTAAATGTCCACCGCTGGACACAGGCCTCCCCAAAAAGAAGGAATTCGTCCATAATTGCCGCGCTGGGCAAGGGCATCCAATCTCAGAGCGTACCTTCTCGGCAATGCTGCTGTCCTTTTGCGTGTTGTCTTTGAGCTACACTGCTTTCGATGGATATACCGCCATCTATCAGTTCCTGCACATCAATCGCCTGTTACGACACCTGGTACAGGGGGAGGTGCTACTCGTATTTTACTCTGCCGGTACTACACGGTCAAAAAATTATATCGTTAATGCGAACATTTTTATGGAAGTGGAGGTTCTTTAACTAAATAAATTTCCACGCACCTTATTACCTGTTATCGCGCTTAAAGCAAATGAAATGAAATTAGGCCTCCTAAAAAAGGAACTTCCAATGGCTGTAATGATGGTGATGCTGATGAAGTAGCTTTGGCTGACTGATCTGTATGAAATTTTTCATAGAGATAATTAATAGTCTGGAATAATACAAAGGGTACTTTTTATCCCGAAAACATGTTCCCGTAAGATAGATTTTTATTTTTTGCAGATGCATCAGCAGGATTTTTTACACAATTTATCTGTCAGAAATTGGATTTGATTATCTATGGAAAAACACGCTGTTTCTTGAATTGTTATAAACGTGATGTTTAACGACTTTTTGGTCGGGTCAATGTGCAGGTTTGGTCCATGCCATACCATTTCAATTTGGCTCAGTAAAATAAAGGACCTTATTAGTTCTTATACATACCCTTTTTGGTTTTTATACATACATACATGCATACATCACGCCTGTGTCCCATCGGGGTAGGCAGAGACTATCTCTATTTGTAACGATCTTGGCATCGTTCTCTTGCTTACCTTACTGGTGTTGGTACTTGCATACACGTTCGTTTATTGGTACTTATGACCTGGCCCTTCTTTAATACCTCTTATACCTGGTTGAGATATGTTTGCCTTGGTCGTCTTATATCATCTCTTCCATTCACTTCCACTCTATATATTTGTGCAGACACTCTACTTTCATCCATCTTTTCTACATGTCCAAACCATCTTAACATTCCTTTATTTATTATAATCAGTATTTATTCGATTAAAATGTTTATATTTACAAATTTATTCGTTTATTTCAATTAAAATGACCCACAAGACGCCGTGAACAATTCTAACCAACCACAAAAATATTTATTTCACCTATATTAAACTACAACAAGATATTTCAAGAAGCAAGGTCTCTCTAGAATTCTAGGCGTAACTTAAAGACCTAAGCGCTGTATATCTAGACTTAGATATAGGTTAGGTACTGCAAGGTCGCCCGGCGCCTCAGTGGTCAAGCGCGTTATATTAAAGTGGATATTACTTTTTTATATAGTAATAATAGTTACTATTTGCCGATAATATTACCGGCAGCGTAGAATAATCCCTTCTCTGTACCAGGTGTAGTAAGAAGTGACTAAGGTGCCAGAACCGACAGAAGGCGGTATATCCATCTGAAACAGTCTCGCTCAAATGCTTAGGGCGGGAATTGACAGCAGGATTCCCATCGCGAAACCAGCGCGGCAATTATGGGCAAAATTTAACCTTTCTTAGGGAGGCATGTCTAGCAGTGGACTTTCAATGGCTGGTATGTTGATGATGATTACTTAATCATTTGAAAAATGCGTCGGCCTACCCAGGATCTTTGTGCTTCTAAAAGTAATCTATGGGCTTCTCTAGAATAGACAGCCCTTTACCTGTCATCAAAAAAGGTTCAATGACCTAAGCCGTCAAATCGTTAAAAAAAAGACACACTATCGCATTTAAAATATTAATATAAGTTTCATAAAAAAAACCGTCAGTATACTATAGATCCGTATCACTATGACTTCTTTCTTTAACGTACTCTTCTAATCATGTTGATCCTACCGACATTTGTGTTTGCCTTGTGTCTGGTTGTTAAAAATATGTATATAAGTAAATAAGTGCTTTCAGGCGACTTACCACGGACCCAGGTCAATGTAATAAACTTCTAATATATCCACCAAATATTTATATCACAGTAAAACTACCGTACCCACAGAAGTACCGTTCTCTGAAAGGGACTGATTAGAAAACCACAACCGCAATATACACATAAAAACGCGTATTAAATCGAAATAGGTAATTTCCAATTAACCCAGCATTAATTAATGCAAGCCAATACATCTGCTATTACAAAACGGCCCGGTTAATTCAATGCTGTGGTTCTGTACGTACCGGAGTGGAAAATGTTGTGACCATTCATAACCTAGAATAATGTTCAGTTTTGCATTTTCTAATTACTAACTCAAATGTATGTCATAAATGTTATTTACGTTATATTTACTGTTTTCTGTTTTGAATATTTAATTGTCAATTTTCTTTGTGTTCATAGTCTAGAAAAGAAAACAATAAATTGAAAATATACAAAAAAAATCGCGGTGAAAAATTATTTTTTTTAATTTAAATAGGAAAGGGAAAGATACCTTGCTAGTGTATCTTATTTTTAATCTGGATTGATTAAAAATAAGATACACTAGTCTAGTTAGGTTGCCTTCAGGATCCCATTCTTAAAAGTCAATTCTATACTTTTTAATTACATAATTATTATTCTTTATAAACATGACTATAAGACTTTTCGTTTATAATATATATAAAACCATGTTTGTGGTCATATATTCATAAAACTGCGCGTAAACTCATCCGAGTACACGCTAGAACGAATTTTATAAACCGCAAACCACAACAGCGTAGCAAAAATCTCTGAAACTTCTAGTATCCCGTTCTACCTCTATAAAGAAGACATTATGCCCCGTTAGCCGCGGCATAATTTTATTGCAGCTAATTTGGTAAAATTTCGTCTTTACAGGCTTTAGCCATATTTTTGTTAAAATTCTAACATTTCAACTAACTAACATCTATTAAAAAAAAATGTAATATTGGTCCCTACTAAATATTTAAAGTTGTAACTTGATTTTATCAAACACTGAACTTTAAGTAGCTACTAAAGGAACGTCCATTCTAATCTCAACGCGCCGCGTCGCAGCGTGTCACTCGAGTCGCCATTTGCAAGGCGAGCTTGAAAACTGACTTTGGCGCCAATTTCGACCGCTAACCGACCGCGTTGCGTCGGCCACCAACCCCGCACTCTGCCGTCGAAACGGTGACCACACGAAACGGCAGCATTACATTATAAATTCCTTTAATTATACCATTTTTACTGCACTTTATACTGCGACTGCTATGGGGGAACCGGCCGCAAGTACCATCGCGTTCTCAGCCTTGGCATGTTTATCACGGCCATTTTAACTTGATCTGTCGTCATCACAGTGTGCTAAACAAACAAGAGCTCTTTCGCACCGGTTGAGCACTCATACGGGATACGGCGATATAATCTAGCAGATAAGTAAAATAAAATTAAATGTTACCTTTGGCAGGACGTGTTGGAGAAGAGCGCCTGCTTTCCTTTTGGCGGCCATCTTGGAAATTATTTTTGGTCGTTCACACACAGCACTGTTGTCTTTGGTTTTGTTGAGTTTTCAATTGTTTTGGATTTTCAGTTCGTTGAACCCATCTCGTTCCGACGGTGGAATATTAGTTGTCTATGGGACGCAGGCAGTATGCTTTTAATGTGCTTCGATCGGAGGTTAAAGTTTTCCGGTAAAATATAAAAAGAATTCTAGCAATAACATAAAATAGATTCTTACGTAAGTTGGTTGCACAATGTTGTATTAAATTGTAATAAATGGCAATAACTTGTGACATTCTTTTACTATATTTATCAACAATAGGATTTAATTAAATAATTAGTTACGAACTTTATAAAGCTATAGTTATTTTTGTCATCTCAAAAGAAATCTGATGATTATTAAATTACCACAGACATGGTAGAAAATGTTGCGAAGGCATTTGAGGCACCATAATATATTACATCACTACTATTGTCATTTTAATACAAATAACTTATAATGTATCAATAAATATTAAAATGGGGACATGGTAAAGAACTGTTGAGGCAAAGGAATATATTTTTTCATATCACTTTTATTACATAGATATATTTAAAAACTAATATTTAATATAAGTAAAATAGTTACTATTATATTGTAACTATTTTACTTATATTATACTATTTCAAAATAAAAACCTCTTATCGTATAAGTTGGTATAAAACTTTGCCTAATTATAACAAAACTATCTTTACAATTAATTAGGCGTATTTATGGCACATTGGAATTTAAATAAAATAATATTCGTGAGGTAAATGAATAATTCAAGCGGAGATAAAGTTTCTATTCCAAGCAATAAAGAACATTATAATACCTCAACATTAAAAAGTATACATTTTTTTTTCAGGTATTACCAAAGAAGTAATGGTCAAGCTTTTATTTTACTACAAACGAAAATTGATCACAGGCTAGCTTTTCAACTAATAATTTTTTTTAAAGGAACTTTGCAATACAATAAGAAACAAATAAAAAAGACAATTTAACATTCTTAATCAAATGTCAAAATGCACACCGATAAAATCCTCGGAAACGTGACGTTATTACTCGAAATCAGAAAAAGAAAGGCAACGGCATCGACGTCATTCAGTCATAAACATAAATAAAAAGAGGGGAAGGGGACTCAGGGTTCAGTTGTGTCAGGTCAGTGTCAGTGATGGCCTGCATAGGGATGCAACTACATACGCCGATATCGATTTTGTTAACACTATAAATCAAATGCAAATACTTATTCTGACTTGTCATTGAAAATATTATATATGATTATGTTTAACAAACAGACTAGAATAAAAAAAGGTTTAATACAGCATATCAATTTGGTAAAAGCTGCCTGAAATCAAATATTAACTGGATTGTAGTTTGTTCATTTAATTTAAAATGACAAAGAAGAAAAGGAGAACTGTTATAATATATATAACATTTACGATATCATATGTATTTATCTAAGAAAAACCGGCAATACAATATCAAATATGTTAAACAGTGTTCCGAAATGGTTTAGCTACATTTCAAGTTGCAGTCTCCAATATATATTTTATTTTCTGACCAGCACAGACAAATGATAATTAAAAATTCTATTAAATCTTACCAATTCTCGTACAAACATATTGTTGGTTTTTATTGATAACAAAATTTAAATGTATTTATTAATAGAAAAAAAAAACAACTTTAAAACAAGTCTGAGAAATAATTTAATTAGGATCATCCGGGAAATATCTCATCGATATCGACATTCGACGCCCAGCTCTGCGCATTTGAAACGAGTATTTCATTTTCGAAAAGAGGCTACTTTTTGTCGAGAGCTCCCCTATTTGCTCGATTTCAATGGACACACACCGTTTCTTATTTGCGATAGGAGTGGGGTGATCCCTGTCATTCATTGTTGACCTAAAATTTGTTTTTAATGGGAACGAATGAATGGACTGTGATTACTGATTGAGTGCAATTTGTATACAGCGTGTATACACAGATACGAGCTTGTTACTAGATTCCGAACGCATTTGATACAGTGGATAAATATTACAGGGTATTCGACAAAGATGGTCTGACAGAAACACTCAGGGTCAATGGACTTTGAGGACTTTGTCAAAATTTATTAATATTCAAATATATGCCATATTAAATTCAGATTTCTTCAAGTGAAATTCATAGCTTAGGTCTTTCTTATTTTATTTTTTGTAATAAATACTATACTTTCATTTGCATTCAAAAGACCCCGGACTAAAGTTTTTGTGTATCATTTCCACACTTCCCACTCAAAATAAAGCCACAATTGAACGGTTTTAAGACGCGGTTTTCAAGATTGAAGACGGTTGGCTCAAGATAACCGTAACATAGAACAAAAATATACTGCATTTTAATGGCAATAAAATGTCGGCATGAAGTTGTTGTATACTTATAATTTGAACATATTTATAAACTTATTTTCTATATCCAAATAGTTCCCGCTTGATCCGGGATCAATAGTAATTTACATCCTTCCTGAACATTTTAACTTTACACATGCAGACAGACATTTATAAATAATTAATAATGTTCAATTAAGCTAAAAACCACCAGCAAAGGGGATTGAATAAAAACGTCGGTTGAACATATATTCACACAAAGAAAAATAATTTTCCTAACACAAGAGTTATCAGCACAAAATAAACATAACAAACATCTCAATTAATTTAATTTATTTCCTTTCTCTATTCGTAACGTAAATAATTTGTTTCCTCGAAGCAAACAACGAATTTCGTGGAAAACTACTAGGATCCCAGAACCGTCGAGAGCATCGCTAGATTAGATCGCCAAAGGGCCCTCGCTCTGGTGCCGGGCGGCAAGTGCATCGGCCATTTTCCACTTTGAATGAATCCATCTCTACAGTTTATGCTATCCTTGTGAACTTTATTTCATGTATAATTAATTTTTGCTTATTACATTTATAGTGTTAATTTTATTGTCTTTAGATATCACTATACCAGCCATTAAAAGTCCACTGTTGAACATAGGCCTCCACAAGAAAGGGGGTATGTTGCCCGTTATTTCCGCGCTGGGCAAGCGTGTAGGCAATCGCAGAGCACAGCTTTCGCGACGGGGAAGCTGCTGCCCATCCCCGCCCGCCATTTGAGCTGTCTTTTTAGAATGGATATACGACACCTGGTACATGGGGAGGTACTATTCTACTCTGCCGGTATCTCACGGCTCAAATACATTTCTGAACTATAAGAAGTATTATCAGAATCTTTTAATGATTCCACGAAGTAAATATTATAAGATCTTAATACATTGATCTATTAAACCACAAAACTCTTTCAAGTCATTTTATCAAGATTATCTAGACACAATCCTCTCCAAGCAAGGAGCAGGTGAAGTGAACATTTTTGTAACAAAAAAATGTAGTTCATGAAATGTAATAAACTATTTTAGATGTAATGTATTATTAATTTAAGATGCCGTGGGGTATCGGCAGTGTAGAATAGTACCTCCCCTTGTACCAGTTGTCGTAAAAGGCGACTAAGATACTAGAACCGACAGATGGCGATATATCCATCCGAAAAGGTGAAGCTATAATGCATAAGACGAGGATGGGCAGCAGTATCTTCGTTGCGAACGGTGCAATTTGCGATTGCCATCACGCTTGCCCAGCGCGGCAATAATGGGCAAAAATCTCCCTTTCTTGGGGAGGCCTATGTTTAGCAATGGACTTCGAACAGCTGATATGATGATTTAAGATTTCATTAAATTTCAAATTCATAGAAAATTTTGTTGTAATATTACGATGTGTTACAAAGTCAACTGAAACATTTGAAACTTAAATCACATCTTTAATACTTTATTACGTTCCATAAGCTTAAGTTTCGTTAATGTGGACGCGTCAATTAAAATAGAACCCTTGGGGGCGCTTTAGGAAACAAAGCACTACACTAAGTAGAGTCAGATCTACAACATGCTTTACAAAAATAGGTACGACTTTTTCGCAAGTAGATTCAGATCTACAACATGCTTTACAAAAATAGGTACGACTTTTTCGCATATATACCCATCATATAAGTAATTTTAACTCAAGCACTTATTTTTATAACAAAATCCCCTTTCGCTTTTCAAGCAAGACCAAGTGATTCATAACAAAGGTTTGCCAAAAATTAATTTCTATTATATGAAAATTGACTGAAAAATAAATATATCCGAAAATTATACGTATTGGAAGCTACAAAATAAATGTACACATATTTAATAATAATAATAAATTAACCTGACTCGCTTAAACCACTCGTGATACGGACGCCAGACAACACAAATAGGAAGGAATCATAGATATACCACTTAAATACATTTAACACTCAGACACAGAACAAACACAAATATCCTCATATAAATATTTGCTCTGGGTGGGAATCGAACCCACGACTCCTAGCGCGCAAGATAGGATCACTACCATCTGCGCCATCGGGCCCGGCAAAATATTTGCCTTTGACTTTCAACGTACTGGCAACGTATTTACAATTGTGAAATCTAGTCAATTCCTCCATTTTGTTTACCGTTTAACTCTTTGTATGCAAGTGCGTGGTCTCCTTTTGAAAAATCTATAAAATTATTTAGTCTAGCCCAATTGCACTTTGTTATTACAATTTGCTAAACCGCTGGGTTATGTTCGTAACTTTAGTTCTCCTAAAGGACTCCTCATTCCTGATTTGATCACGCGAAGAGACGCCAAGCATTACCTGATGTCTTATTATTAGCTACTAGGCTACCCACAATGTACCTAGAATCCTATCCCATATGCGATTAAATCTATAACAGAGCTTGACTTTTTCTAATATCCTCAAGATCATCGTGATATTTCAGCACCCCCTGCTACAGACGTCTTACCGAGCGACTGACGAACCGACATATGATAATACATTCACGTACAGCGAAGTTTATATAGAAGATAGCAGGGTTATACGTCCCAAAAGTTCGAAATGCTATTGCCACTACAGCTAATCGTAGCGTATATCTATAGACAGATGCTGAAGATGAATTCTACAGATCATGGAATATAAAAATTAACAATAAAAAAGGGCGGAAGGAATCTTTCATCATCAACGTTATCAAAGCAGCAATAGAACGTCCATTGCTGGACAGAGACCTTCGCAGGAAAAGCGGAATTTTGCCTATAAATACCGCGATATGGATTATACCCATCTAGCAGTTTTAGTACCGCCTATTATCACAACGGTACAGGTGGAGGTACTATTATACTCTGCATATGTTTACCGAAACAGGCTACAGGTTGTTCAAAACCGTGTGTGAACAAAGTGTGAGTCAGCGATACACAGGCCACATTTGTACAAGATCTTTTCCCAGCTGATGATCGAACCTGAAACCTTTTGCGGCTAAGGCCAGCCAGCTAGCCAGTAGGTAACAAGGCAACACAAACGTCACGAAGACAAAGGTGTCTATTACTGCCGTCTACATTTACAAATTTATTTACACAAAAATAGCTGATTCCAAGTATACGGTTTATATTTCACAAACACTACGTTTTGTTATTTTCTTATGACCTAGTTGATATTGTTATATGATTACGGTTTATATATATATATATTTACGTACATAGTTTATCAAATAGGTGTATATTTTCTACAAATGCATTATGAAGTATATTATAGGACTCATAATAAAACTTGAATTTAATAAACCTATTTGGTTATGGAAAACTGTAGCCAAAACGTCGAACCACGTTTTAAAGAGCTTATAAATTATTTTTTATTATAAATTTCATACGCTTAATGCTTGAATTAAAATTAGCTTTAGCTGCTAAATCGAAAATGGACGATTTGTAATTTTATTTCTAGCCAGTCACATCTGCATCAGATTACATCTTTATAAATAAAAATAATCGTCAAAATGTTTGTATACTCATAACTATAGAATGACAACATTAAACTGGATTATTAAGTTTTGTCTAATTGCCAGGGCCAAACCATGAAAGAGTATAAAATTATACTGTTTTGCAACTGCCGTGTGGTACCGGCAGAATAGAATAGTACTTCGCCCTGTACCAGGTATCCTAAAAAATCTCATCAAGAATAATACTACAACCCTAATGGAATATAAGATCCTCTCGATGCAAAATATAAAATTAATAAAAGTAATATAAACATCCCTTTATACCAGGTATCATAAGAGGGGACTAAGGTACCAGAACCGTCAGATGGCGGTTTTCGTAACAGTGTAGTTCAAATGCACAGGGTGGGGATGAGCAGCAACATTCCCAACGCTTTGCGTTAGCCAGCATGCATGCCCAGCGCGGTTATTATGGCTAAATCTCCCCTTTTTTGGGAGGTCTATGTCCATCCAGCATAGGACGTTTAACGGCTGCTATAATAATGATAATGATGTACCCGGAAGAACTTGGGGCTAAGCATTTATGCCATCGAAAAGTTTAATAGTTCATTCAAGTAGTTATCGCGCTAAAACCTAACATACAAACTAAAAAACATTTTTGTTTGTAATATCAGTGAGATTTAATAATATTCAGTTATGACACATACGCAATTTAGTACGACAAAGAGCACGCGCAAACGCATCAAGAATGCGTGCTATGTACACTTAATACATTTAACGCTTTATACAACTATGTGTGTCGACATTCTACCATCTTATGCATCCCTAGTACTTCCTACGTAAAAACAAATAAAAAATATAAAACAAACACAAAGTAATCCTGTGAAACTAAACATAATTGAATTTTTAACTTTAACAGTTTATTAATTTAAACATTGTTTGTTACACTAATACATGGAATATATATTTTTGTAAGCATGTTTGTTATTTTTTCACTTCGGAACGGCTAAACTTTAAAACGAAATTTTACACTGGGATTATGGATAGTCTGAGTAACAGACAGGGCTATTTTTATTTTTCTCTATGGAATCGTCAGGATCTTTTGAACAGTTTAACTGTTAGAGCGCGACATAGGCTTCTTCCCGGAATAACGAAAGTCCTTCACCGATGAGATTTATAATAAAGATCTTGAGGACAAAGCTAGTGTGAAAATAATTTCACTGACAGAAACTTTGGAATGCACTTCTTTTTAATAATCATCCATTAAATTAGCATTCACGAAAACCTTATTTTTTCTCATGAATTCTAATGCCCCAACTTATATTTTCCATAGTTTCTCGCTCATCGCCATCAGGTATAATACGTTATATGTGAGTAGGTTCATCATATCATGATGATATCAGCCATTAGAAGTATCTAACAAGGGGAAATTTTGCCAATAATTGCCGCGCTGGGCAAGCGTGCTGGCAATCTCAGAGCGCAGCTTCGCGACGGGGATGCTGCTGCTGCCGCCTATCTTTGCGCTATGCATTTAAGCAACACTGTTACGGATGCATATACCGCCATATGTCGGCTCTGGTACCTTAGACGCTTCTTAACACCTGGTACAGGGGAAGGTACTATTCTACTCCAGCGGTACCACGTGTGTTACCACGGTTTTTTTTAATACATGTAGGTACTTTTGTGGTTTGGAACGCTTTATTTCTTTTATGCTTTGATCGATGGTTGAAAATACTATTTGCCACCAAGTCCGCTATATTTACATTGTTGTTAACAAAAAGTTAAATAAGTATTGACAAAATCTAGGCTAGTTTGGATCCTGGAATAAATAGGACTCCTGGAAGGCATAATATAAAGTGATAATAGCATGCAATATATAAAAAGCATTTTTGTTTCTTGTTCTTTAACAAAAATTACCGGACGAATATAAACAAATCTTTAATTGCTACATTGCAAATATAATAAAGATAATAAAACATAAACAAAATTTTGTTTTTAAAATTGAAAATTCCGGAGTAATTAATAAGCTGACTCGAATACTCACAATTTGACGTTAAATTGTATACAAAGACTCATATAATAGTTATAATATAGACAATATTATCACGCAACATTATGTTATTGTAATATATTGTAATATATTCTATATTAAGCTTTTTGTTAGGTGTGGATGCAATCGAAACGGCTATGTACCAAAATTTAAATTCACTCCGAGACCAAGAAACACACGGTTCATTTTAAAACGTAATCGCAGTTTACAAAGCACAACTCGATAGGATCAAATGGAAAACGGCACGGTCACTGCACCGGTAGCTATTTTCTTTCCGATAACGACAAGGCTACGTAATAGCTTTGGGCATGGTACCCCGTAACGTTTTTATAACTAGCCTGCGAATTAGGATCGGCCTACAAGGAGTTTTATAGCGGGCTGAATACGGCCGATGCCGTTGCGTTTTAAAAATTGAAATGTCATTTTAAATTGGCGCGCAAATTGCATGCGCACTCTTTTGAACGTTTATTATAAAATAAGCAATGTGGCAAATGACGCGCGGTGTTTGCAGTATAATGCTTTAAGACCTTTTTGTCATTTCACAAGTGTGTAGACATGAAATCTAGACCGCTGGACTTAAACCAAGATTTAAAACTCTTAAAATAATAATTATTAAATATAATAGGACGCATAGCGAACATCTAGCAAACTTGACAAAAAGATTACACGTGCGTGTGACACCGAGACAAGTCTACCGTTAAAGTTGAAGCCAAGTAAGGTGGCCTACATGCTCTTTTGTGCAGTCCCCACGATGTAATGGTCAATTGAATTCCAACTTAATATTTATGTAAGTTAAAGTGCATATTTATTTTAGTTATTCAACGCTTTAAGCTGTTTCTTCTTCTAGGTTGGTTTGGCGTCATCAAAACGTATCTACCGGTCAAACATTGCAGCTAGTTCTGAAACATCTTGATTAGCTCCCTGACTAATTGATAATAACCAAGTCAGCCTTGATGATACAATAAAGATGGACAATCGGCGCACGAGGGTTAATAAATACTGTGCAAAATGATCTAATAACAAAATAATAATAATACGATAACACATTACCAGCGCAACATAGCACCATTGCAAGTGTTATCAACGAAGTAAGGACCGTGAACGATTTGATTGGTTCAACGCGCGCTTGCACTTCAAAATTACTTTCAAACTTCTCGGCCTCTATGCGAGCGAGCATGTAATCCTGGTACCTCGCCTTAATTATACCAGGATAGTCTACTAAAATGGATCGGTTACGGTGTACTTTTTATTAAACAATAATTGACCAATAACAATGGTCGAATGTTTAACGCGTGATACCTACGTTGTTTAGCCAAGAAAAAATCCTAGATTCATAAGATAAGTGCTACTTTGAGTGAAGCTCGTAAATTCACTAAAACAATGCCTTGTTACTTAAACTAGCGTGACAAAGGAAACTTGAAGTCACGGCAACCTCATCGATGGACTAATTACTTTTTTTACTGTCACCACGTACTAATGCCAAGGCCTACTTACTCATCGCAAGTTCCTATGTCCATTCCTGACAGTTTATGCAAACCTGCACTGAGCAAAAACTAGAATGTCAAGATTATAAACTTCCCGCGTCAACTGCCTAATTGCAACTTTTTTCTTAAACACGTTACAGAACTGTGATCGAAGCACGAGGAAAAGCAAACCTTTTCAGTTCACAAAAGCGGCTGTGTAGTCGAAATTATTTGGGTTTGTCGCAGTCAGCAAATCGAGTTTCGCGTGCAAGTTAGCGGAACGCGCGACGTGCGTCCTCCTCGCACAGTTACCGAACGCACACTGACCGAGGTGCGTTCGGCTCGAGTCGGGCACGGTGTCCAGCCGCCCGCCCCCATCGCCCCCCCGACCCCATACCGAAATGCATCAATGACACTCGAAACACACGCACATTCAGCGCTCAATGTGGGGACAATCGATATGAAAAAAAATGTATCGCTTGCAAATCATCGTTTGTTTATGGTGCCGTGGTACGTGTTGTTGGGGAAATATCGTCGCTCGCTTTAAATATAAGGAAAAATAATTATATAAATTCCGTCAACTGAAAGAATTTAATCAATATTTTCATGAAAAAGGTTTCTTTCATAATACAAATGATGTTGTATATGTAATATAGTTATATAGTATCTCATTTCGGTAATTAGGAAAATCAATCCAGCGTTACGTACATATTATTAATCCCGATAATGACGCGTGTATATAA
Source organism: Heortia vitessoides (assembly GCA_020976665.1). NCBI lineage: Eukaryota > Metazoa > Arthropoda > Insecta > Lepidoptera > Crambidae > Heortia > Heortia vitessoides. The sequence goes on along the minus strand of JACJUM010003223.1, from coordinate 8,796,992 downwards.
TCACAGTGGCACACAAAGGCCTTATGTACGGTGGGATGGGAGTACATGGGTGCATCGGTGAAGAGATACATAAATTATAAATTAACATGTATGTCTGTATATGTATGTACGTGGAAGGTGCAATAAACCGAAATTATGTCGGGTGTGTCCAATCGTGCGTTAAATTATGATCACTGATCAGCATTTTGTGACAAAAATGTCGCTGTTAAACTACCGCTTGTTGTTTTCCGACAAATTACTTTGGTTTTATTAAGGAATCTGAAGTCTTTGATTTATATATGCTTAAGCAAAGTATTAGAAAAGAAAATTACTAATCAAAAAGAAAGTTAGATAATTCAATTTTACAACAATAACAAGAAGTTGCCTGATTTAAAGACTTATTAAAATATGACGTATATAAATATGATATTTCATTTTTTTATTAACCCACAATTAAAATACTTTTAAAAGATCGTCTCGTCTCTCTTGATAACAGTGATGCAAGGTAACCTAAATAAAATGCCCTGAAATAAACCAAGTTCTAAAGCCGTCAAATAGTAGTTTTATTATATCTTAGAGTTACTCTACCTATCGGAAAAAGTGTAGAGTCTACAGTAGAGTAGGTAAAGGTTAATAGAGTCGGTAATACTACAGTGAAAGGGTATTTCTACAAATTGTGCTATGAAATGATTTGCAAGTAAATTGTCTTAATGTGTATTAAATATTAAATGAACAGATTGTCGCAATCATAATATTTTCCCAAGGGAACTTATCGATGTTAGTGTTTGAATTGTAACTAACAAGGATGCGTCTTCATGCAGTTTTGTATTTTATTGCAATCAGTTAGAGTATAATCTACTCTATTTACAATTATATGTACAAAAAAGCATTTAAAATGTATTATTATATGTAATGTCCAAATATCATTTATAAATGCGTAAGTGTAAAAGAAGTAATTAAAACAAAAATATGGTGTGTACCTATGTTTTTACCCGTTAATATACAAATCTGCTAGGCCGATATAAGCCGAGCTAGCAACTGAAACTTGGTACTTTTATTGTAGCAAAATGCATTAGGCAGAGTAATTGAGACTCTTAACAGTCACGCAGTAACACAAAATAACATCATATTAAAAAGGACATAAATATTATACCTAACCTAGAAAATACATACACACATCACGCCTGTGTCCTATCGGGGTAGGCAGGACATGGTTCTCCACTTGTTACGATCTTGGCATACCTCTCTCGCTTCTTTTACTCGCATTAGTCTTTTCATACACGATCGTTTATCCTTGGTACTTCTGACCTGGCCCTTCTCTAATACCTGTTCTGTCTGGTTAAATTATGTTCGCCTCGGTCGTCCTATACCAACTCTTCCATTTACTTCCGCTCTATATATTTGTTCAGTCATTCTACTTTCTTCCATTCTTCCTACATATCCAAACTATCTAAACGTTCCTTTCTCTTTTATTGTCACAACATCATCTTTTACACCACAACGATCTCTTATCACACTATCTCACCATATATACTTCAAAGTGCTCTCATTTCAACAGCATTTATTCTAAATACTTGCGTGCTTCTTCTACCATCTCCCGACATTCTGTACTATAAGTCAGTATTATGTACATTATATAATATGGTTTATAATCTAGAAAATAACACAATATATAGAAATAAAATAGTCAATTATTAAAAAAGGGTCTTTTTCGTTTCAAGTGTTCGTCTATTAAGTTGGGTATTAAAATGAGTTGTCCTGTCTTTATATAGACTGACTTTACATAATATTTTCGATTTGTGTTTAATAAATGTATGGGTTTAAATAGAATAGGTCCAATTACCGGGTCCAAACGCTCTGTGGTGGTTTGCAATCTGTTTTAATAAGCTCCAATGAACATTGGACATAAATTCAAATATAAATAATATTTTTAGAATTGTATACGTAAATTTAAATATGTATATAAAAATTTCGTTTCACGGTGTTGGTTCGGAACGATTTTCTAAACTACTGAACCGATTTAATCAATTTTTGCTGGCTGTGTAAAGATTGATTCAACTTGAGAAATAGTACCATTGATATCTCAATTTATATTCGTTATATTTTTTTTTCATGATGATCTTATAAGTATAGTTGATATAAGACAACGTCTGCCAGATTAGCTAGTGGGTATGGTGTCGATGGTAGTGATACTATATTACGCCGAAAGTGGTGGGTTCTATACCCACATAGGACTAACATTTATAACATTGTATTGTTGTTTGTTCTGTGCCTTAGTGTGGAACATATGTGTTTGAGTATTATATTTGTAAATGCTCTGTAATTGCTTGTGTGATGTCCGTAAAACGAGTGCTTAAGCGACCTATCACCGAGTCAGGTAAATTTAGTTATGTAAATGTATATAAATATGAAAGTATACATATTTTGATGATCTTTTTCACAATACCATTACTTAAGAATGTCTGTCATTTAGTTGAAGTGAATAATCGTGTCTTGCGTTGTAACAGTCATGGCTCAACCGGCGAACTGATTTTAATGAAATTTGAAAAGTTGATAGCATGAATTCTGGAGAATGAAGGGTCGGGGATTCTGCTGACCATCCTTGCTCTGAACATTTGAGATGCATTGTTTCGGATGGATATCTCGCTATCTGTCGATTCTGGTAACTTAGCCGCCTCTTACGACACCTGCTGCATTGGGAGGTGCTATTTTACTCAGGTACATCACGGCAAGACCAGTAATAACTCGTTTAAAAACATGTTCATGAATTTATTTCATAATTTTTAGGACCTAACTAAATTTGTCTTAGGTAATTCCACGCGAACAAGATCGCTTTAAACCACCGCGACAGACCTATCGTTAGTGACACTTCAATACCGCGTATGTATCATTTGTGAATATGGTCCAAATTTTACTGTAGGTTATTGAATCTCGAACTTTATTTACAACTGCTACATTCGCTGTATTGAACTACCGACGCCATGTTTGATATTTAAAACTGCACCCTAGAAACAAAGGGCCCGGTAAAAATATACGAGTATTTAATATCTTCGGGCAAGAGTGAATCTACCCGAAAAATAGTATACTGGGATAGGGAGGTTTTTAAATGAGACTAGCTGTGCCCGCGACTTCGTCCGCGTGGAGTAGTGCGCATTTTTGGTACCATACCTCTTTACCTTAACTTATATAAACTTTGAATGTCATGTTTATTTATATCGAATCAATGGCCTGAAAAAAAAGTTTCAAGTTTCTAGTTTTAAAAATAGCGATACTTACATACAACTTTTCATCCCCCCTTTCGACTCTTTACAACCCTTATTTCGAATAAAAAAAATAGCCTTTGTCCTTTCTCAGGGTCTAAAGATTGTCTGTGCCAAATTAAATCAAAATCGGTTGAGAGTTTTAAGCGGGAAAGCGTAACAGACAGACAGATTGAGTTACTTTCGCATTTATAATATTAGTAGGGATAACGTACAGTATGTTTGCCGAGATTCGGTGGGATCGTAACGCGTGTCAGGCAAAACATCTCGACATATTATATGTACACATGTGTATACGTATACGTGCTTGGTACATGTATGCCGCAAACATTTGTATATGTTGCAGGCAATAATAAATATACGGGCATATTTAAATATGGCTAAATCATTATCATCATGCCAGTCATTAAAAGTCCACTGTTGGACATAGGCCTCCTCAAGAAAGGGGATATGTTGCCCATAATTGCCGTGCTGGGCAAGCGTGTTGGCAATCGCAGAACGTATTCGCGACGAGGACGCTGCTGTTAAGGTATTTTGGATGGATATACCGCCATCTGTCAGTTCCGAGTGAATGGTGCTCTTTATTATCAATACAGATAAAAATTCTTCTATATTCGGACCGATTCCCTAATCATCAATATTGTCAGCCTCAAAATGCCGGTACTCCCTAGCTTAACTTTATTCACATACTTATTTAAAACTATTCTTATAAAGAGGCAAGATTTGTATTTTTGTACGTTTGTAACAAATAAACTCGAAAACTAATGGTCTGATTAAAATAATTATTTCACCATTAGAATGCTCTTTTATCACTAATTAACATAAACTATATTTTTTATACAAACTTAAAGCCCAATTTTAGGTTTCTTTTAGTTCAGGTTCATTATATTCAGCATAATAGTCTTAACACATTTCTGTATATAATAAAGAACATTTTCTTTTATAAGATAAAAAGTCTCCTGGAAGACATAAACAATAAGAAAATAGTTAGATAGTTATAAGTGTACCTATATGAAATATAATAATATAACCATATAATGTTAATCACATAAGGTAGACCTTTAACAAATGTCGTCTGCATGGGTAAAGGTCGCTCCAATCTATTTCTACCGCATTACTTTGTTCTAGTTTAAAGGGTGAGAGAGACAGGTGAAATTACTGGGTATAGTGACATAATATCCTCAAGTCACAAGGTTGTCAGTGCGTTAGTGATATCTTTGTGATATTACGAGCGTCTACAGGCTGCGGTGACGCTTACTATCACGCCAACTCTATGCTTTCTTAGTCGACCAGATCTAATATAAAAAATATAAATATATGTTTAATTTGTATCTATAGTATAAGTGTTTCAATATAAAACAAATTGTCAAGTGTTAGCCAGTGGACCAGCAAGTTAAAGAAAGGCACATTAAGGAAAAGGACGGGAGGCTTGTCCAAACTAGAACAATAAGGATATAGAATGTTGAAAGCAATCAAAATGCAAATGTTGTCTTGTAAAGCATTTTTGATCCTATTACTAATTCTTTAATTTGACAAACGCAAAAGCTTTTGAGGGAACTTCTGTATAGATCTGGAAGAAATTGGCCAAAAGTTTATCAATAGTCTAGAATAATACACAGGTTACTTTTCATCTTTAAACATGTTCTCGTGGGTTACCTAACTTTCTATTTTGCTCGACAATTTAATGCACAGTTTAGCTGGCAGACAGCAACATAAACTTCTCAGCCCCGGAAAAAGTCAAGACTTATTCACGGGTGAGACATATAAAGACCTCGATAACATAGTTGCGATCGGAAAGCTAGTTCCAAAAGAAAATAGTGTAATTCGAAACTCATCATATCACAAGCATCGCATTAGGCAACCTTTTGCTATCTATCCGATATCAGGAAGATAGCAATATAGTATCATTCAATATTGGCGAGGAACAGACGATTTTTAATATTTTTTAACATTAAACGTGTTCGCTGCTTGCAATATTATTATAGCTCATATCAGCTACATTATCATCATATCAGCCGTTGGGAGCCCACTCCTGGACATCCTCCCCAAGAATTGGAACATTTTACTCATAATTGCCGCGCTGGGCAAGCTTGCTGGCAATAGCAGAGTGTAGCTATTGCAACGAAAATACTGCTGCCCATAAAAGCCCTGAGTATTTGAGCTACTCTGTTACGGATGGACATACCGCCAACTACCGGTTCTGGTACCTAAATTGCCTATGACGACACCTAGTAAACAGAAGGTACTACTCTACAATGACGGTATCCTAAGGCGCATAGTACCTACCGTCGACGTCCATTCAGACGTTTCCGTTATTAGTAATGAACAGACGATATTTTCTTATTCTCTAACATTTACATATCGCTGCTTACCATATTTATAAATGTTTTAAGAACATTTTTAATACCGTTCTTGGGGTACCGGCCAAGTAGATAATAATACCGCCCTTTGAATAAAGGATCATAGGAGGCAACGGGCCCGATGGCGCAGATGGTAGTGATCCCGTCTTGTGCACCAGGGGTCGTGGGTTCGATTCCCACCCAGAGCAAATATTTATATGATGATATTTGTGTTTGCTCTGTGTATGGGTGTAAAATATATGTATTTAAGTAGTATATTTGTGATTCCTCTGTTGTCTGGCGTTCGTAACACAAGTGCTTTAAGCGACTTACCACGGAGTCAGGTCAGTGTATGAGATGTTGTGGGAATATATTATTATTATTATTATAAAAAAAACTGATGTATAGGAAACGACAGACGACAATACATGTATCGGAAATAGCGCGGCTTAAATGCACAAGGGAGGAGATGGACAGTAGCATTCTAGTCCCGAAGCTACGCTCTGCGTTTGCCACTACGTCTTCCCAGCGCGGCAATTATGAACAACATTGGGAAGGCAGTGGATGCTCTACGGCTACTATGACGATAATGAATTTATTGATCTGGCCCATTTTGATAATTTTTCGATTCAATAGTCACAAAAAACTAAAGCTTTTCATCAGTCTTTAGAATTACTGTATTATTGTTATTTCCTTGAAAATAAACTATTAGACATTTTACATAACATCTGATTATTTCATTCTAACCGCCACATACATAAGTAACAGATCATAATAATTACTACCACTAAACAGGTAGCTAGTTTCAGACAATTACACCTATCATGAACCTTATCAATACGACTTACGGCACATATTCGTATAGCACCAGCAAAATCTATATCTTGTAAGGAATTATAGATACACGCATGGAATTGGCACAAACATATACTGACAGATGACAGTTAATGGACTTTAATGTAAGCGCAATAGAGACTAAGGTCGTATGAATTATGTTTGCATACGTAGTAGTTAGTTGAATTGGATGCAGGTTTAATGTAAGGTCGGAGGTTTTATTCCCGGGAAACTTGAGACATGAATTTGTTATTCATTCTAATATTAGAAATGCAAAAGTATGTCTGTTACGCTTTCATGGTTGAAACGATGCACCGATTTTAATATTGTTGCGGTAGGACAAGAAGTGTTTTCGAGGTTATAAGAGACACGATATAAGTTTAGCCGTTGGGTAGAAGAGGCGACTCAAGTACCTGAACTAACAGATGGCGGTATACTCGATATAGAATAGATTAAATGCAGCAGGGCGGGGATGGGCACCAACATTTTCGTCGCGCTTTTTCTTGGAGAAGCCTGTGAAAAGCAGTGAACGTTTTGCGGCTGCTCTGATCATGATAAAATTATACGCGAAAGAAGTTGCGGGCAATAAGTTTGTACTCAAATAAATAACAACAAATTTTGCTAACATATTTGAGTTTTTAAAAGTATTTCTTTGACTTTGTATTTATTTTATGCATTTTGCTATAAGGACAGTAATTCTGTATTTTTAAAAAATATTACCGGTTTCCGAATTAAACCAACATTAACGAATTACACCCTTTAATATTAACCTTTATCATATCAGCCATTGGAAATTCACTATTGGAAATAGGCTTCCCAAAAAAAAAGAGGAATTTTGCCCGTAATTGCAGCCCTGGGCAAGCGCAAAATGTTGGCAATTGCAGAAACGCTTTCGTGACGAAGATGTTGCTGCCCATCTCCACCCTGTTCATTTGAGCTACGATATTTCGAATGGATATACCGCCACCTGGTATAGGGAGAGGTACTATTCTACTCTGTCGGTACCTCACGGCTGAGTAATATGTATATTAACTTTGAAAAAATACAATTTAGAAAATTTTGTCTATTATAGTCTTTCTCTCGCACTTATTTTTACAAACTTTTGGCATAAACAAGTTAGTAAAATTTGTTCAAATTGAACATAGCCAATGGCGTAACACCAACTTTGGGACTCACTTTTTATCTGTATACAAAAATAGCAATTATTATATCAGATAGTGTCTTTGAGCAGGAAAACGTGATTTTCCAGCAGACAATCACCATCCAATAACGCACCCTCAACATTTAATTACAGTTGCCTAATTGCACGCGGTTTAGAAAACTAAGCGGTCGACTTTTCAGGCAGCCTTCAGAAAAATAACAACGCCCTACAAACAAGGGTACCAGGGTGACATAACTGTTGTGCCAGTTAATTAGTAGCTAGGGCGCGCCGCGACAGGCGCGGGCGCGGGCGCGGCGTTTAGAGGAAATTGTCGTTTTTATACGGCTTCCCCCCTCCACCCGCACCGCTAGGGAGCCACCCGGGCCCTCGAACATTCGAATAATGAAACAACATAGTCACCTTCATCTTATAAGCACATGTCGCCCTAGTAATAAAGACGAGAAATTAATAATCTCGTTACTATGCCCCTTAATAAATATGCCCATCAAAGAAAGGGCCGCATATATGTGAACTAACTTCCTTCAGTGATTTATTATCTTTATCATCATCATGCCAGCCATTGAAAGTCCACTGCTGGACACTAGAAACGCCATTAATTACCGCGCTGAGTAGACGTGCAGCTTTCATGACGATGATGCTGCTTCCCATCCCTGCGCTGAGTAATTGAGCTGCACTGTTTCAGATGAGCATACCACCATCTATCTATTCTGGTGCAGTGGGAGGTACTATTCTACTCTGCCGGCAAATCTATCTATCCATCTTTATACGCTGACCAAATCTTTTTCAAAATACCACTCAGAAATCAGTGTCCATTTCGAAGAAATAACGCGAACATAAAGGGCCGAATTATCTGTTTGCCATTAGATCGTATACACATTTTATTAGCCCTTCAGAGCGGTCGTCATCTGGGCTAGAGACTAATAAATGAGCGACGCCGGCTTCGAAACATTGTATCTAAGTACCAGGGCCGCATAACATCAGATATAGTCTCGTTCCGCTGGCATAATGCGACCACACCGCCGGCGGCCCCGCTCGTAACCGTCTAGCACAGCTAAAACCGGGCGATTCGGTTTTATACACACCCCCTATAAAAGCAAAAGGACCGGGTATGGTCCGGGATAAGTGGGGGCCTGTATCTTTATATCTGCCCCCCTCGGCCCCCACTAGGGCATTATGACCGGGGGGTTCTTTGGACAGCTAAAAGAAATATCCGGTTGCCTTACCCGGGCACCAGAGCGCGCAGGCGGTAATTCCTCTTCCAGTATTACTTTGCTTATTTACGAAGAAGTTTATCGCACCTCCTGCCGACCCGCGCCTGCTACTTTCGGATACGTTATACGGAGAGGTTTTAATTAATCCAGAGTTAACCCGTGAGCGTGTTTTGTTCGCTTTTCTGCACACGGCTCATTGCATGCTACAGTCTTTTATAGAGGCAATTTTAAATTCTTGTTGTCATTATGTCATGTTTGTTTAGGATTAACAGCGTATACGTACTCTTTGTGCTGTTGTATAAATTGAAAACACTTTAACTTTTCCATAAATGTTGAAATAAATTTTTCAACGTATAAGATTACCATCGGCACTCATTTTTAATGGCACTATTTTATAAAGATATTAAATTTTTAAATATGTCTCACCGTGTTTATGGCGTCCATTAAATTCTTGTTATATAAATTACATTGCACGTAACTGTCCGGGATCATTTTTCAAAAATAGACCTTTAATTAAAAATCATAATTCGCCTGGGAAGAGTGAACATTATACACTATGGTCCCAAATTACATTCATACTTAAAACCGTTCTGCAAAACTTTAAACTATCAGCGGAACATCTCTAGCGGACTATGCCACCCTGGTACGCATTCGGTAATATACGAGGCACGTCTGCCTTTCGCCTTGGTTGTTTAATCAACCTCCTGCGAGGAATGATCTTCTAGTGCCCTATCTGGCATTTCTAGTATAACTGTTAGTTAGAAACTTTATGTTATATATAAAATTTTAGTTCGAATTAATTCTCGTTGTTCACTCGTTAAAGTTAATTAATCGCATTGTAAAATGAGATGAACTTGTACGTTTTTTTACTTGAATCATTTAGTATTGGGAATGCGAAAGCAACGTTTAGTGCCACCTATCTTTTGCTTTATGAAGCTTTGTACAAACGTCATCTTTGTAGATTCTTAGTTCGAAAATATTATTAACATTTAATTAATTATTCAGTTTCCTTTGTTAAAGATAAAGTAAAATAAGGAGTATGAATGTTTTAAAATACTTTTTAAAAATTTTCTAACATTTTCGCGTTCACTACTCGTGATAAAAAGAAATGTGGTGTTACAATATCTTTTGTAAATCTTGAGAACAGTTGCCGCAAGGTAACCGAAACGTGGATCAAAAAATGTAAAAAGTTAAATAAACCGCGTTTTAAAGCTGTTTTTCCATATTTTTTCATGTATTATTGAGTTAGCAAGCGTGTAGTCCACGTGGCTTATAGCATCACGGTAGTTTATAATCACGCTCGTATCATCATAAAGATATCACTAACACGTGGCCAGCCTGGTGGACATAAAGGTATTATGTTACATCACCCAGTAACTTCAACGCATCTGTCATTCTTCATAATTCAATGCTGTGATTGCCAATTTAGAATATTGTAATATAACAACTTTTAGTGTTTTTAAAATACATAATTAAAGTCGAATTGTGAACATCCTCCTTTTTTGAAGTCTGATATAAAGTTTATATCTATCTTTAAAAATAAGAGGAACCCTTTGTTCTTCTTTCCAATCTTACACAGCACTGACTTTAAGTTCTAATAATAAAGAACACAAGATCGTAGATTTCAAAAGCATTATAAAACACTAGCTGTGCCCGCGACTTCGTCCACGTGGAATATTTTTTTTGGGTACCATACCTCCCTTAACTTATATAAACTTTGAATGTCATGTTTATTTATATTGAATGAATGGCCTGAAAAATAAGTTTCAAGTTTCTAGCTCTAAATATAGCGATACTTCCATACAACTTTTCATCCCCTTTTCGACCCCTTACAATCCTTATTTCGAATTAAAAAATAGGCTATGTCCTTTCTCAGGGTCTAAAGATTGCCTGTGCTAAATTTCATCAAAATCGGTAGAGAGGTTTAAGCGGGAAAGCGTAACAGACAGATAGACAGACAGAGTTACTTTAACATTTATAATATTATGTATAGTAAGGATTAAACATTTACTCGCACAGCGAAATTTTTTAAATTGACTAGAAACTTCAATTTTTTGTTTGAAATTTCGGTAAACTGACTGCACCCGCGGTTTCTCCCTTATTAATTCGAAGAATAAACCTAGTCTCGTTTATGCTACCCTCCTCTCGTCTATGGTCCTAGATAAGTGGGATATCTAACAGTAGATGAATTCTTCAAATCGGGTGATTAAGTGGTTACTGAGGTTAGTTCGTTCAACCAATTAAATTGTTATTAATGATATACTTAACGATATTGTTTGCTATAAAAATAAATCAATATAATAAGGGAATAAATGTTTTATGTTTATTTTATAGATTTTATGCATTGGTGCTGAAATACAGCATTTTTATTAAAGATGATATTAATAATAATAATTCCTTCAACATCTCACACATTGACCTGACTCCATGGTAAGTCGCTTAAAGCACTTGTGTTACGAATGCCAGACAACAGAAGAATCACAAATATACTACTTATTTACATATATTTCACACCATATACGCAATACCCAATTATTTCACTGCCTCTCTCCTCCTTTAAACAACACAGCATAAGAGTTAGGTTTTAATGCAGACAATTTTTTTATGAGGTCAACCTCGTGTAAATGTTGCTCTCTTTTTGCGATAAGTAACCTAAATAAGGCCATACTTCTATCCTAAGTCTTCTCCATATTATACGTATTCATATTAATGATATCACTAAAACTATTAAGACACTAGTTCTAGATTTAGATGGTCAGTCCTGAATATCAAATCAAAATATTCTTCTTTCAAGTCGGCTTCTTCCAACACGCAATTTCGAATTTTCAAAAATTATAAAAAAAAATTATTTAATCAATACTGATGACCCTGATGACCCCCACGGGATTATAAGAGTCATCAGTACAAATACTTTGTTATAAACAACATCATAACATTCCACAATATCTCATATATTAGCTTGACTCCGAAATAAGTCGCATTAAACAGTTGTGTTACGGTCATCAAACGAAATAGGCATGATAAATATAATATATTAATACATATTTAACACCCAGACAAAGAACAAAAACAAATAGTCATCAAAATAATGTCTGTTCAGGGTGGGAATCGAATCCACGAGCCTTGGCGCACAAGATAATATCAGCATATGCGCCAACCCGGATCCGCCAAGTCCATTATATATTTAATTGCTTTTTACCCAATTCCGCCAAATTGTATCTACTCAGCATGTTGTTTGGCACAAAGAAAATTTGATAATTTACTAGCAACGCTCGGCAATTTTATGTTACTCTCTAAATCATAAACTATCTGTGAGTGGAAATCCCGTCTAAATAGTTTCAGAGATTAGCTGGAATAACCGAACAAACAAACATTATGAAAGAAAAGATTTTTTGGACATTTCAATGGAGGTACCGTTTTCTTCATATTCATTCAGTAAAAAGTTATTTTTAATTGCAAATAGACAATTCAATTTACCTTGGTTTATTTGTAGGTCTTATAAATGCGAAAGCATGAATGTTTGTATTAATAAATTCACACAACATCTCATACATTGACCTGACTTCGAGGCATGTCACTTAAAGCACTTGTATTGCGGACATCAGACAACAATCACAAATATAATACTGAAATACATATTTTTAACACCCAGACACAGTACAAATAAAAATATTTATCCTTGGTAGAGTCACGATTGTTATATATAAATAGACCGGTAAATAGACTTAGTTTAAATTTGGCATATTTGGACCATAGAAAAGAACATAGCTTTTTGATCCCGAAAAACATCCCACAGGACTCGATATAAATAGAAGTCTAGGTGACTGACGTTTTATGTGCTTTGGCATAAAACTCGTTAGAACATTGGTATACAAACGAACTCAATTACAACTATTTAGCCATATTTATACGCCCACACTATTTTTCTGCATACTCCAAAAAGCGAGTGCATCGCGCCACTGAATTTAAAGCCGTAACTCACTAAAATTAGGGCACACTTAGCCGTGGCCGACTTATTGAGGATTACACTGCTGTACCCGCGGCCTCGCGCGCCTCCCTGAAGTGGCTGTCACGGCAAAAGGCACACAAAGTAGCACCCCCACACTGCGATGGCCCGCCCGGGGGCAAACTTTCGTGCGGGGGGGCGCCGGCCCCCACCCGGGCTCTGAGGACGTCTTTGAGTCGAACTTTGGCGGGAAACCCCAAAATTCAAGTTGCGCCCCGATTAGGAGTTCGCAATATCTTTGAAATTTTCTGCTCTCCTGGTGGCTTGGGAATTTCTGTAGGGTTTAGTTTGCGAGATTGTTAGGGTTTTTGCTTGATTAGCACTGAAATATACACCTGGAATTTGTAGCTGAAGAAAGTTATTATGAAGACATGTTAATAAACGAGCGAGTATGAAAAGACCGATGCGAGTGGAGGAAGCGCGGAAGGTATTCCAAGACTGCCTACCCGGATGCCGCTTTTCTCACAAGAGTGATCTATATATGTAAACAAATGTAAATAATTATAAACTAATGGAAGTTACGGTAAGTTTAGTAATAATAAAAATAATCCAATTCAAAAATAAATTTGTTTTAACATAGATAAACTTGTACGTTGCGTATTTGTTGAGATATGGTAAAACCCATAATCACTATTTTTAAGTTCTCACATAACAAAATTGATAACAATTTGTGTATTTGTTTTGTTGTTTAGCCGAGAATAGTAGAGACGGACAAACATATTTACATTAACAAACAGCGGTATGGGTTTGTAAATAATTGCTAATAAGAGGATTTAAGACCACTAAAAAAATGCATTTTTCAACTTGATTTAAGGGGTTGGTTAAATTCCCGCACCAACTCTAAACATCACCAGTGTTGGAGAGGGATGTTGTCACTTTTGTTGACTCTATGTTCATTACACAAATTATAACCATAAATTTGTTAAACCATTGATCTCAGACCCATATTTGATTACACAAAACATATTTTCAAATAAATGATAATATTGCTTCGAACAACCGTGCATTGATAGTAAATTACAAAGCTAGTAAAAATATTCTAGATTGTTCTCAACGGAATTATTAAGATTTATTTATTTTATAATGATAACATTTAACTTTTAACATTAATTTATCATTTCATTAAATTCCCAAATCGTACATTGTGATTGAAGCCCAAATATGAATTATTTAAATACATAATTTTAATTTAACCGTTGATCGTATTTAATTATAGTACAGTCATGTACACTCAGTCAAGGTATATGACTGTACTATAATTAAATATGGTCAAGGTTATCAGGTATCGTAAAACGCCATGCGATTGCCAACACAACAGCGCGGTAATTATGGGCAAAATTCCCCCTTTCTTGGGGAGACCTGTGTCCAGCAGTGGACTGCTAATGGCTGTTATGATAATGCACTAAGTACTTCTTTTTGTCTTTAAGTGTTGTCATGCAGTTGTACATACAATAAATCTTTAGCTATGCTGTCAATAGATCAAAAATAGATTTATTGACCTCAAAGGCACATTGTTGCAATATTAGTATATAAACAAACAGAAAAATAAATATTAGAGACTATTAAGACGTGAGGTACCGGCGGACTCGTATAGTAAACTGAAGTTTCACTGTCTTTCTCAGTCTTTAAACTGAAACACGTCAATGCGAACACTGTTACTTGGGGGTAGGAACAGATGAGAATGAGGTACCAATTTAAATTTGTGTGAGGTCTGCCTGATGTAAATGACACCTTTCTATGGCTGATATAATGAAACAGAATATCGATCAAAAAATATTTTAAATGTTCCATAAATCACGTTTTGTTTCCATTAAAAGGAAAATATGTTACAAAATCTACTGTAACAAGTGTCATAAGTGGGGACTGAGGTATCATAACTGACAAATGGCGGTATATCCATCCAAAACAGTGTTACTCAAATGCAACAACCGCGAAACTACACTCTCCGATTGCCACACCTGCCCAGCGCGACAATTATTAGTATAATTTTCCCTTTCTTCAGGCTTATGTCCAGCAGTGGACATTCTACGGCTATTAAACGATGATTTTATGAAAGTATAATTAAGTGTTTATTAATTCGTGTCATGATCAATCAGGGCTCAGCCAATATCCGATTAGACATTGACTATCTCAATTAACACCGCCGTGAAAATTTTATTATATAAAATTAAAAATATTTTATTAAATATACTTAGAGAGATATCCATTCTAATATTTAAAAAAAAATGTGTTTGTATGTCTATCTATTTCTTTGGTTTAAACACCCTAACTTGGAAGTCGATTTTGGTAAAATTTCGCATGAGAATAGCTAGAAGATAGAAGAAAATTCTGAAAAACGGATAAAGCATGAAATATGTATACGAAGGAATTCTATTAAAAAAACTATAGTATTGTAGTATTTGTTTATTACGCTTTCATGAGTTAACAAGTGCAATAATGTTGACGATGTTTGTCGTGCTAGTTATGATTGGGAACAATCCCGTAGGAAGGGGTGTGCTGGGAAGTCGCGCGTAGAAAGTTGTTACAATGTAAAAATAATAAATGGTGGAGGTACTATTCTAATCTACCGGTACCTAATACCGATTCCGAAATAGAAAAAAATATTGAATTTGTATTGATTTAGATCTCTTACAAAGGTTATCTAGCATTAGTAACTATCGTACTGGCAAATAGCAGTGTTTGCATTGCTGTGTTCCGTATACTTTATTTAATACTAGCAGCGCCCCGCGGTTTTATAACTGCATAGTTCAGAAAAAATAATAATTAGTTGGATTCGTTCCAGTGAGAAAAAAATAAAATAAAATTATCCTAAGTTATTTTTGTTAATATCAGCTAACAGCCAGTGGAACTCCTGTTTAAATCGGTCCAGCTGTCCCAGAAATTAGCAGACAGACAGACAAATAAAAAAAATATTTTTAGTGCCTTATATACTTTTATAAGCATTTATTGAAACGCTGTTAATATTAAATTTCAAACAGACACTTTAATTTTATTTATTATGGTAATGATCCATTCTTATGCGCCAAGGATTGTGGGTTCGATCCCTACCCAGAACAAACATTTATATGAATTGTATTTGTTTTGTGTCTGGGTATTATAAAATATGTAGTTCAGTACCATATTTGTGATTCCTCTGCTGTCTGATGTCCGTAACACAAGTGCTTTAAGCGTATATTATATTAAACACCAAAAAAAATCATCATATCAGCAATAAGACGTCCACTGCTGGACATAGGCCTCCCCAAGTGGTCTCCAATAGGACCGGTTGTACGCGGCCTGTTTCCAGCGTGATCCTGCGGTTTTAGCCAGATCGTCTGTCCATCTTGGACGGACCAAACTAATTAGGTAATTTAAAATAAAATTAATTATTAGCTTATCGCATAAAGTGATTAGTTCCAGTTAACCTTTGAATGGAAAAAATATATAATCACACAAAAAGATATACAATAATTAAAAATTATTTCAACACCATATTTCTGGTTATTTCTATCCCATTGTCCGCGCGGTGAGGACATTACCGCCTATTACCACAAAATAAGCCTATTTACATCAGAAAATAACTATATGGTCCCAACTTTTATATGTAGCCGAAACAAAACACCTAACCCTTATAAAGGTCAAAACGGGCCTGAAAAGGGGATATGTAGGTCCCTAACTCGAGGGAAAGCCTCAAAGGGTCCCCGCGACCCTAAAAAAGTATATAACCCAAGCGGTAGGTACCAGGGTCCCATATAAGCGAGGCGTCTTCCTTCTGTGCCGCAGAGCTAGGGAAATGTTAAGAAGGGTCCGGGGGTGGTTTCCTGCCCCCATCCCGGGAGGGGGGTAGGGGAAAAAATTCTGTCGAGGACTGTACCCTTGGAGCGACCCGGCGCCGTCTGTGCCTGTAATTAGTGATGCGGCGAGGTACGGGGCCGAGTCGATACACTACAATCGATAGTCGGACTTTTATGTTTTTACTATTGTACTGTTGAAAATAACTTGACATTTGCACTTAACGGTATTCAAGATTTATCAAACTAGATAATTTTTCCTTATATTTGAATAGTTTGGTTAATTACCTAATTTGTTTGTTAAATAAAATTTTAACTGAGATTGTCACATGAACCATGCACTTAATACGTTCATCTAAAACATAATTACTATTGAAGTGGAAAATTAGAAATAGATCTACTATAACTTCAGGTTAGATGTATGAGAGTGCGTGAATATACCAACAGTATAAATATATAAAAACTTAAAGTTAAACTCAAACTCAACTTGCATTCATCATTATCACATTCCACTACTGGATAGTAATTACAGGACTTAATATAGATTTATCGGTAAACAAGTAATTGTATAGTTTTATTAAGTTGAGTTTCGTACAATAGTATGAGTATAATAACAGAAGATAGAATTTAAAGCTAACTGTATAATTGAGGTTGACACAACATGCGTAGTGCTATCAGACGCCATTAAAATGACTTTTCTTCTAATTAAAAACTAATTTTATCTAAATCTAATTGATAGATTTGGCGCATAATTTTATAGTTAGAAAAAGAAATCAATCTGTATTAATCATACCTATTCTGAAGTCTTCATAGTCTAGGAATCGGGGAACTAGAACTAGAAGTCTTTGGTAAGGGTGATTTACATTCCGCTTTGATTATTTTAAACATAATTTCAAAGGTCCTACGTAGGGTACCATATAACTAACGGTGACTAGACTAAATTACAATCTTAGTATATGACAAAACTTGTAAATAACACACCAAACGTCTTTGTAAAACAATGATCTATCGATATAAACCTATAGACACAACCAACAGCATCCCTAAAGATTATGACAAGATACAGAGAGCAGGGCTGGTAACGACGCCGGGTGACCTGTCAAAAGGGCTACATTAACGTTATTATAACTTTTTCTAGACACCCCTGAGCATGTGTGCTCGTTTAATGAAAAGAGTTTTGTAATGCAGTTTTTTGATGTTGCTCAAAGGAGACTTCTTATTTGATGTCCTGCTGTGTATGTTTCCCTGGTGTTTCCAGTGACTTTTATTTGAACTCTAATTTCATTTGAGAGTCGATAGCGAAGGTAATCGATTTTTATATCGAGTAGCGCAACACTATTTTAGTTTGTCGCCGTTTTAATGTGACGTATAAACCATTAGAAATATTTTCAATACTTTCTATGATAACGTAAACTCCTGGCTTGTTCCTATTATTAGTATTATTAAAAAGAAACTATATTCTTTGAAACGCATCGTGTGAGCAGCATTAACATTTCTTTCTCACCGATTATTAATTATTGATAAAAAAACGTGAGGTATTTTCTTTCATACATGATGATTTATTTTAATTTTTGAGCATAATTCATTTTTCTTAAAACAAAGCGTATGAAAATGTATGTCTCATGAAAATAATTTATATAAATTGGTGAGCATAATAAATATGTTTAAATGGTGAAAAAAATATTTTATTTCAAGACAATATCAACAAGACATTCACTTTATTCTTATACTAAGAATTCTGAAGTATTTATTTAAAAGCCTTAATTATATTTATGCCTTAACATGCTGTACGTAAAATAAATTACAAAATAGGCAAAAATAAAATAAAAATAGTAGGAGTATTGAATTAATTGACATTAATAAATATTATAAAAGCACTAATCTAATTTTTTAAATTTTTATCATATACTTACACGCAGACATCTTCAAAACCGAAAGAACATTCGTCAACAACTTACCTGAAATAAAAATAAAGCTTTATTTGAGTGTACATTTTTAAAAGGTACCCTGTTTCTTAACCGGGTACCATAATCACAAATCGTAAACTCCATCCACCAGAACCACATGGAGCGACAGAAGTTAAATTAATACGCAAAAACGGAGAAAATACGGGAGAACCTAGCTTAAACTGCTAGGCCTCTTCATCCAACGTTTATCGGCACCAGGATCGCACGAATAGCTCGCACAAACTTGGCTGTTTACTGACAACCTCCGAGTCGCTATAAAGATGCGACAGGTCGCAGGAATTCCATCTGCGACAACTTCACGTGACTACATATTGCGACTGCATTATCATTTTAGCTCTAGAATTGTAGACATATATTTTTAATCTATCTCGTTGTTATTTAAGAGTCGCATCTCTGTGGCGTTTAGGTCCCTGGTTAGATATGTTCGGAGCCCGGGGCAGCCATATTGGACATTTTGTATAAGTGTAGGGCCGAATGCCCGGCAAATCCCTTTCGGCGGACCCTTTTCGGGAAAGGTCCGACCGTGCCTGGGTCCCGAATTTGCGGATTTTTAAGGTAAAATTTATAAGGGACCGGGGTGGCACCATGTAGGTTGATGTATGAAACAGTATGAATTGCGGTGGATGCCTTTATTATAGACCTTTTATAGGCAAATGTCTGAGCAGTGATTTTCATTTGGAATACGCCCAGCTACGGAGGTATTTGTAACTCAATCCCTTGGGAAAGAATAATTCCCGTTCTTGCTTGAATATCGTTTTATTTTTAAACCACAGTAATTATATATATTAATATATTGATAAACAGACATATCTGCATTAATAATATTATAATGCTGTCTTTAAATAACTGATTCTCACCAGAACCGTGTTCTTAATTAAACTACATGTGATAATTAAAATAAAAATAAACACATTTAAATGAGCGAGTAAACAAGAAATTATACATTATAAATAATAATAATATTTTATTACATTTTGACGGGCCCAATAGCGCGGATGGTGGCGAACCTGCCATGTGCAACAAAAGATTACTTGGGTTACTTTGACTCAAAGGGGTAAAATTGGCTATGTAGTTTAAAACTACAACAAACAGTACTGTCATTGCACATATATTTTGACGTGCCCGATGGCGCAGATGAAGTGATCCTGCCTTGTGCAACAAGGGTCGTGGGTTCGATCCCCACCCAGTACAAATATTTATATGATGAATACTTGAGTTTATTCTGTGGCTGTGTGTTAAATATTTATTTAAGTATTATGTATATGATTTCTCTGTAGTCCGATGTCTATAGCACGTATGAGTAATATTATAAAGTAGTATAACAGTAAATTTGGTAGTGATCCTATCTTGTAAGTCAAAGATCGTGAGTTTGATTCCCACCCAGAGGAAATATTTATATGATAGTATTTGTGTTTGTTCTGTGTCTGGGTGTTAAATATATGTATTTAAATAGTATATTTGTGATTCCTCTGCTGTCTGGCGTCCGTAACACAAGTGCTTCAAGCGACTTAACACGGAGTCAGGTCAATGTATGAGATGTTGTGCTAATTTATTTATGGGCAAAAATTACCTCTTTCTTGGGGGAGTGCTATGTGTGTATACAAGATGACGAATATAATAGAAAATAGAATGGAAAAATAGAATAGAATATAATATCAAATCTTGCTAACATTATTCCATATTAGTAAACAATATTTTATATAATTGATAAAAAACTAGCTGACCCGACAGACGTCCTGTCTGAAATTGCGATACAAACTATCCTTACTCTAGTTGGATCAAACTGTACCTACAAAATGAGCAAATAATTTATTAAAAACGGTTCAGTAATTTAGGAGTTCATCCCGGACAAACACTGAGACACGTAATTTGTATATATGTTTAATAATGTGTCTCATTTAAATGTGTTTGAAATCGGTGTAACAGATTATGTTTTGAATATGGCTAAGTCAACAAACAAGCATTCGATCCTCGTGATAGTAAGCGTCACCGCAGTCAGTAGCTGATCGCATCATCAGTAGGCCAACACTATTGCTTTGAAGATATTATATCATTATTACCTTACATTACCCAATAATTTTACTGGCTCTTTCACCCTTCAAACTGGAACACAACAATGCAATCACCGCTGCTTGGCGGCAGACAGGTGAGAGTTAGACACCAATGCCAGCTATCTCTGCATGAGGTCTACCTAGTAAACTAGGCACTAATGCTGATATTATTAAAGAAGATGTTTATGATATTTTTATGTATATACTTATATATATATTTAATGGGCCTGATGGCGCAGATAGTAATCATCCTGTCTTATGTTCCAAAGGTCGTAAGTTCGATCGCCACCGAGAGCAAATATTAAAAAAATAATATTTGTATTTATTCTGTGTCTGGGTGTTATTTATATGTGTTTAAGTAATATATTTGTAATTCCTATATATTTATATGTCCTAAGTACTTTAATTATTTACATGGATTAGCATAGGACCTGCATATCAGGTCTCGTTTGAGATTACTGAATCGTAACAAATGATCAGATCTTTTCTTCTTGAAAGTATTAATTTACATGTAGATTTGCTTATATAGTCATTATCATCATACTAGCCATTGAAAGTCGACTGCTAAACACAGGCCTCCCAAAAAAGGAGGTTGTTTGCCCATAATTGCCGCTCTGGGCAAGCCTGTTGGGAACCGCAGAGCGCAGCTTTCACGACGGGGATGCTGCTGCCCATCCCTACCCTGTGCATTTGAGCTGCACTTAGTCACCTCTTACGACACCTGGTACGGTGGAAGGCATTATTTTACTTTGTCGGTGCCTCGTGGCTTATATAGTAGCTGAAGCTAATAACTGAAGATTGTATCCCAAACTTAACCGGATACTGCAAATTTGAAATAATAATGACCCCAGTTCCCGGACATCCCTGAAGGTACGGTAAAATAGGAGCAAACATTACAGCCACAGCGGACACGGAATTGTACGTTAGGAATTTAAAAGCATTATATAATCACTAAGGAATCATTACCTTGATGTACCGGTAGAGTACCTCCCACTACACTAGGTGTCGTAAGAGGCGGCTAAGGTACTAGAATCGAAGACGGTGGCAGTATATCTATACGAAACAGTGTATCTCAAACGCACAGGTTGGTGATGGACAGCAGCATTCCCGTCGCGAAAGCTGCGCTATGCGATTAACAACACACTTGCTCAGCGTTGCAATTATGGGCAAATTTTCCTTTCTTGAAGAGGTCTATGTCCAGCAGTGGACTTCCAAAAGGTTATAATGACGAATGAATTACTTTATTGAACCATAATAAAAATTTCTATCAACGTATACCATTTCAGAACCCTTACTTATCTTTGTACGACTTAAAAGATCCTTATTGAGTCAAATAATATATATATATATAAAATTAGATCCCTCAAAATGATATATTTGCACGAAGATGCAGATCTTTATATGATGATTGTTTTGTATTTGTTCCGTGTCTGGGTCTTATTCATGTACATCTAAGAGTTAATTCATCTATTCTCTGATACCTGTAACACAAGTGCTTTAAGCTAGTTATTTGGAGTCAGATCAATATATAAGATGTTATGTGAATTTATTAATTTAATACATATACAAAAAAATACCATTTAAGAAAATATTCCAAGTTACTAAGAAACCTATTGAACCAATGCACCATCTGAGCCATTACAAGGAGCAGTACTGCAGAACCCTATTATAACTCCAACCAAACCCTTTTACCCTGGGGGAGGGTGGGAGGCACACAAGCGAAGAACAGAAAATCACAATTGTTACTAAGCTTTTGTATTCAATCTATTGGTAATAATTTTTAAGATTTTTCCTGATCTGAAATTATATTTACTAGAAAAAATTAACTTGTTTCAGTTGAACATCACAATAAGAACACTAGGAAAAATCCGACATGTCCGCTAAGATCTCGGTAACATAAGGGTGGTGCAGTACCCCGGTATGGATATGATGCAGGTTCGAGTCCCGCCTGAGACAAGTTGTTTTTTCTAGTGATTAATTTAAAGTAATTTTTTTGTAATGTTTGATTAACCTTGCTTTGTTATTTCAGTTGTTATATAATTGACGGTCCTGTTGGCGCAGATGGTGGTGATATTATCTTTTGCGCCAAAGGTCGAGGGATCGAACCCCACCCAGGACAAATATGTTTATGATGATATTTGTTTTTTTTTGTGTATGGATGTTAAATATATTTAAGTATAACTTTTGTAATTCTTCTGTTGTCTGATGTCCGTATTACAAGTGCTGTAAGCGCTATTATTATAATCAACTGTACATGTGGATTACTTTGGCCCATATGCGTAACATTGCCTACAACAAACACAAACCCTAAACGACGATGATAAACGTACTTATTTTGCAACAATACACATCAGCTGTTTTCTACGGATGTAGACCTCTACAAAGGTCGGGTATCTCAACCATCCGATCCTACCTCCGAACAACGATGCTCGCATTGCTGAATTCTAGTTTAAACGGTTAGAGAGGCAGTGAAATTACCGGATGATATGACATAAGAATGTCATAGGGTGGAGTACCTTCCTGTGCATTTAAGGTACACATTTACAGATACCAAATATCTGTCGGTTCTGGTACTTTAGTCCCCTTACGGCACAGGAGGAGGTACTACTCTACCCACCTACCACACGGCACGTAATAACAATCCAATGTAATATTACCTTTCCAACAGTATACAGCTGATATAATATTAAATAATATATTCCGAGGAAAATACACACACAAAGTGAGTACACATTTTCATAAAAAAAATATTATCAGGACCGCATGGGTCCTAATTGGTATCAGCGTGCGAGGACGCAATCCCTCACAGGCATTACTTTGCGAACGTTTATAAATAGCGGTGTGGGGCATCACGCGAGCCACCTACCTACGTATGCGGCCCTGGGACTTCTACCCTTACCGACCCTCGTCCCGGACTAACTAGATAACGACAATATCGGGTGAAACGAAACTAAAGGAAAAGTATTTGTAGTTGCCAACGAGGAAACTAGCGAGAATTAGGGGGGTAGGGTCGCATTATACTGTGCCGAATTAACATGTTTGCCGCTGACTCCGCACGGATCCTATAGTCAAAAGTTTATGGTTAATACTGGATATACGATTCGTTTGCTCACATGATTACAAATAGGCGGTTTTCGCACTTTTTGTTGAAACTTTTCAACATTGTCAAACAGACCGACAATTGAGACTGTAATTAGGGAGTGCGTTAATGAATAGTTTTTACTGATGCCGTGTGATTAATTGCGTTAATTAATCGTGCGGAAAAAGTGGTTATCTAGTTTTTTATAGTCCAAATGTTACGCATGGGTTAACGACTATAAATAATAATTAAGTGTTGAATAAGGCGAAACTAGATTATTTGTAAAAAAAATTTTCATTTAACAAATCACACATATTGGATTATATTTGTTATTTAGTAAAAAGGTCTTTCCTCAACTTGTGGATTGTAAACTGCATCATTAATTAAGAATGATAATTTATAACCTCACTCATAATAGCACTGAGCACAATACAAATGAAATAAACAAGCAACTTTGACCTGCTAAACGTCGACAAAGCTTTTTTCTTAATTAATTAAGTCTCAAATTGATTACTTTCGACCGGCAGGAAGGAATAAAAACCGGGTAGGTACTAGGAGCGCAGAGGGCGGCAGGGGGTGTACCGTACCCCGCCTTACGTTGCGAGTGGGAAATGTGAAAGCAGACACACGAACCCCGCTGCTGCCCTAGTAACGACTGCAGAAAAACTAATAATGATAAGAGAAAAATTCTTTACGATATTAATTAACTTAATAGGAGACTTAAGTGTCATTGAAATTATTCGATTCGAATATTAAAAAATGTCTTTCGCTCTTTACTAAGAAGTGTGACGTTAAAATACATCTTTTAACTTAGCAAGTATTATGAAATTAAGCTTACTTAAAATTCATAAAGACTTCTATCGATGGTGCTTTTTTCTTTTTGTAAACAAATTGGAATGAAATAATGATACGTTTTCTTGCATTTCTTGATAAGTCGCATAATTGTGTGCGCAATGCAATGTGCACGTGTGATTACAAAATAGAGAATAATACATGAGTTCAACTAGCTGGTAATAACATCAGTAATTGTAACGGATGAATAATTGTATATTTTTTAAGGGATTTTAAAACGAACTTTAGTTATAATTAAGATTTAGAGATCTCCTTGTGCCTGCAGACTGGTTTAAATTAGGCAATTCGATGAACTATTTGTTTAAATGATTCTTGATTCGTATTACGACATCAGGATCATCAGTAATTTTATTTGTCCGCGTGAAATAGAGACTTTGGGCAGCACAGCTTTTAAAGGACAAGAATTCTTTCTTTCCCTCCATTATTATTGCGTAATTTCAACCGTTTACGCAGCGCACGCTACGAAAGCTCTCAAACGTGTCTGCCGCATTTTAGATTGATGCGCCGCACCTATAAGTCGTAGCGGGATAGCCGAAGTTACTTCTTATTATACCTGCTATCTGATAGTTAAATTCTCATGAAAATAGGTCCAGTCGTTTCAGAGATTACCTTAAATGAACAGACGGACAGACGGAAGAGGAAGAAAACAAAAATGTAGCGAGTATATATCCATATTACAAACAGTATTTATTTGTATTAATATCATCTATATTAAAAAAAAACAGACATTATTTTGTGTACATTTATTGCAATTAAAAAGTGTGGTATTTAAATAAAGAAAATGTTGTGATTAAAACTAAATAAATATTTTTTCAGAAAACCTCTTACAGTAATTTTACAGAAATGTAACTATGGAGTTATGTTAAATTACATTTATCATCATCATTATCATTACAGCGATTGGAAGTTCACTGCTGGATATTTATATATACAGGCCTCCCTAATAGAGGGGAATTTTGGCCGTAATTACCGCGATAGCTAAGCGTGTTGTTTTGCGACAGGGATGCTGCTGCTCATCCCCACCATTTGCACTACACTACCGCCGCCCGTCGGTTCCGGTACCTTAGTCGCCTCTTACAGCACCTGGTACAGGGGGAGGTACAATTCTAATCTGCCGGTACTCAACGACTTCAGTTACATTTAAGTTTAATTGATATATAAATAAAGATTTCGGGTCTTTTTTGCAGGCGGTACGTTAGACGGCCGGCATGCCCGGCGTACTAGCAGTTATTATTTACCAGCTTTATCATTTCGAAAATTTCATATTCCCCGCACTTGGACGCTTGAGGTTTTAAAGCGTAAGCGAAGGGGGGGGGGTACACTTTTTGCCTACAAACAGTCCCGCTTAGTAGTTAGCAGAGAGTATACTTACCAGGGGGACATAGGGTGTTGGTAGTTCGCTGCTAAGAAATAATAACTGCGGCGCATGCAAGAGGGAACGCTTACTGGACACGAGTGTTTTTTTTTATCCGCATTGCTTATGCTGCCCTGGTAATTTATTTTCTATGGAATTGCGGAAATCGCAAAAAGTACACGCCAGCTACTTTATTTAGGCTTCGTTTGCTTCGATCCGATATGAGCGCGGTTTTACGACAAATTTATCGGATAAGTACCTCCAGGCGGCAGTCGTTTTGTCGAGCACTTTTGTTTTTTTTTTTTAGATAAGTTTTAAGCAACTTGCCACTAAAAAGTTATTCACTAATTGACGCTAATTACCAGTTACAAATAAAAGGTGCATGGACAAAGAGTTGCCATAAGCATACACATCGTAGACTGGTGCGTATGTATAGAAAAAAGGCCATTCTTAATACGGGACGACGCCAGCCAACCCATCAGGGTCCCCAGTATTTTTAATGAAAGCTGTGGCGTCGGGCGGGCGAACTGTTCAGTATTAATCTTAGCAGAGCGGACGTCCTAACCTCCGACGCACCCCTGCGCGCCTGGTAGGTGGTGCCCAAGGATCCCCGCAGAGGGGGCGAGATTTTCCCCGATTTTTCTCTATTTTCCCTACTTTTTCGCTGCATGCATTATGCAGGGTGGTACGGGTTCGAAATTTATCGATGGTGAAATAAAACTAATGTACTGTCTGCGTCCGCACACAAGCCCGTACCTTACATTACGTGCGGACCTAGTACACTCAGCCCGATTGCCTTTTGTTTCGACGCCATAGACAATTGTCTATGCTTCTTAACAAGTGACAGTCTTTTTTCAAGGCAATGGCAATCTCCGGCGCCACCCAAGGAGTCCGGTCAACGGAGTCACGTGTCAATAAAGGAATCGTCGTTTATTTTTCATTTCGACGGGAAACGAGGAAATTACGAGCGGGTAAAAAATACGTCTCGATCTTCGGCGGCAAAAAAAAAATCCTCCGAAAAGGAAGCGAGCGACCATTAGGGTATTATCGGGGAAAAAAGGGCGGGAGGGAAAAATCAGAAAAAAATTGCTCGTAGCCACCCTTTCCTTTTCGTGAGCGTCGCCTCTATGCCCCCCCCGGCCTTACATTAGACTCCCGGGTGGCCAGGGGGCGCCACATGTACGAGGGGGGGAGGTGAATTACATAAACGGCAGGTGAATTTGGAAAATTAAAGTTGCTACACTATCACGAAGTGGCCAACGGATTATTAGACGATTATTACCTTTGTTGTCGTAAAGGGTGGGCCTAATTGACGCGGACGTGAACAAGTTTCGTCCAGGCACACAGAATACCGGCGCGCACAACTTTTTTTATTGGCACTTTATTTTTAACGTTCCATCTACAATGGCGAAGGAAGCTGCGGAAGCACAGACAACTAGAATAATAACGTTCCTCCTTTTAGAAATAAATGCGTTTATTTTTACGGTCTCACTTTCTTTTGACGTCTCAATTTTCTTTTTATTTCTTTTTTAATTACAAAAAAAAATTGTGTCCCAAAAAAATTTACAACAAAAAAAAAGCAGCTGCTATGTATATATTACCAATAATATAAAGTGAAAAACTTAAATACCCTTTGTATGTGGGCCCGAAAGATTTAGCGTTTTATGATGCCATAAAAAAAGACTTACTATATTTACGACCTTTACCACATGTATGTTCTAGCGAAATCTACAATAGCTTTTATATATCTATACCTCTTTATGTTATTTTCTGACAATAAAAATTTCGATAATTTATATATATAATTTTATTTATTTCAACAAAATTTCATACATTGAGCTAATTCCGTTATAAGTCGCTTAAAGCTTACGGACATCAGACAACAGAGGAATCACAAATATACTACTTAAATACATATATTTAATACCCAAACACAAAACAAACATAAATATCATCATATAAATGTTTGTCCTCAGTGGAAACCGAACCCACGACCTATGGCGCACAAGACACGATAACTACCATCTGCGCTAATGGGCCCAGATATAGGCACGTCTGACGCAGTTGGTAAGATCGTTAAATAACAGATTTGATACGCACACAAATAAAAATACGTTTAAATTATTTGGCTACACTTGCACCAAACGCCCTTAACATAAAGGGTAATACATTCCCGAGTAATACATGCTTAATTATAATCGTGTCTGGTTATTACTAACGTTGTTACTAACTAAAACTACCCAAATTTACACATGATGAGGTTTAAGTAATCTCAATCTGAGACCGAACTATATATATAATGTTGATAGAGAGAAGTACCAGCATATCATAAAGTCATAAGACGTCACAAACAACCGTCTCACTAACGAGGGAAGAGATGCGTCAATATGAAAATAATTCATATGTGACAATAATTAAGAGGCCTCACCCTTCCCCCTAAAACCCGGCCCCAAGGGCTAAGGGGGGACGCATGCCAACCGATAGGTTCCTAGCAACCCATGTGGAAATGATCAGATTCTGTGTTAGGGTTATTTTGGTTAATATTTTCTACTAAATTTCGTTTTATCGTTACTTCTTATTGTTCGGTTATGTGCACAATGTCACCACGTCTTTCTTTACGACACATTTCAACTGATGCAGATGTAACTTTAGTAATCAACAATAATATTTATATTAAATTATATTCCATAAGCATTTCAAAAACAGTACAAAGATGCTAAGTAACGTTTATCAATTAATAGTGAACTTTATACGTTCGGTATTGAGTTAAAGATCGCTTGAGTAGTTATGATAGATTAGTTTCAGGTGAATTTGTATTCAAAAAGTTGCATGGAATAACATGTCTTATTATTATTGTGTTACTAACTAATATTCAACTGACCGTACCAATTTATTGTATTTGTGTATAACAAAAACGAGTTTTCCATACAAGTATAGCTAAAGTTAGACTTCATACAAAGATCGGTACCTATTTCTACCGCCAAGTAGTAGTGTTTACATTGCTGTGATCCGGTTTGAAGGGTGAGAAAGGCAGTAAAATTACTGAGTAATATCATTGTTATAATACGAGCGTCTATAGGTTGTGTTGCAAGTCCTATTGCAACTATGATTGTTATGTATCTCGAAAAAAAATTAAAAAAGACAAATAACACAAGAATACATCTTTATCTAACTTACCTCTGATTTAAGCAGGCTACATGATGTTTTTTGATGTAAATAAATATTTTCGAGTCGTCAACACTTTTATTCATGCGTTAATTGCATGTAATGAAAAATGTAATGTGCATATATACAATTCGAAAAAGTTAAATTCTTTGATTAACTAATATCTTAACCAGGCAGACGAGGTATTAAAGAAGGGCCAGGTCAGAAGTACCAAAAATAATCGAGCGTGAATGAATAGACTGATGCGAGTAAGGGAAGCGAGATAGGTTTGCCAAGTTCGTTGAAAGTGGAGATCCAGAGTCTCTGTCTACCCCAATTGCATACAGGCGTGCGTATTTAAATTCTAAAAGTGAGTAAACAAGGAAATCTAAAATCCAGTGTACCTAGAACTATTAAGCGTGGCGACCTTGATAAAAAAAAATATCATAATAAAACTTCAGTAACAATTCGTGTAAAAAGAGGGAAGGCGTCATATAAACTCTGTGTATAATTTTTTCAGGAAAACACAATGTTAAGTGTTATAGAAAAATCTAAACTTTTACTAACGAAAATATAAACAAAATAATATATAAAGAAGAACTAAATTCAATAAAAAAAATACCATTACAAGTCAACAAGGGTACCAGGGACGCATAAAGCCGACGGAGCACTAATTTGTAAGAGTTAATAACGGACGCACCTACGCGACGGGTCCGAAATGATTATTTAATAGAAAACCCTCCCCCCTCGGGGCGGGCGAGGGGGGGAGTCCCTAGAAAAAGTTACAGAGGCACGTCTATCAAACTAAGGGACTGGACAGCGGGAGCTGTGGACCTGATAGATGAAGACAAATGCTTTTTTTATTTTTCTCTTTTTCGAACGTTGACAATAGCAGCCTTTCATTGTTATAATTGGGCTAATTGCGTATTAGTTCGCTCTCAAATGTAAGTTACGTAATATCGAGCAGTTTTTTTGCAGGGGGGGGGGATTTGCCCATAATTGCCTAACGCGAATACTGCCGCTTTCAACCCTGTTGCATGATGGATATAGCGCCGTCTGTCGGCCCCGGTACCTTAACCACATCTTACGACACCTGGTACAGGGAGGTACTATTCTACTCTACAAGTACCACACGACTGAAAGCTTTTTTTATTTTACTACATTGGTAAATACGTATCTCTAAGTAAGAAAACTTATAAACGCTCTTGGATTCGTATTGACACCGCACTAGAGTTCAGACAATCTTGTGACATAGGACTATAATGTTTGGCCCAAGTCATAATAATAACTGGGAAATTAAATGCATATCGCTTGAGACTTGCTTCCCCGCTATAACTCGCTATTAATATCTCGAGATTGTCAAGCAGTTTGACAACCTGTGTAGGTTAAGAATATAAAAACGACATATTTAATAAAGAGAACTAATTATAAATCGATTAATTTCATACCTTGCGATATATTGATTTAGATTATTTTAATTGGAAACTAAACACTTTGAACACTGTAGAGTGAAGATGTTAATAACATTAAAATTAAATATGAATGCTGTCTAACTGGTTGACTGACATATCAACGACGAGCCTAAACTAAAAAAGGCATGAAATTAAAAACATGAAATGTTGCACAGACAATTAATAACGTAGAGGAGAATTAAGAAAGGATTTTTGTAAAATTCACTCACTAAGAGTAAAACGGGGGTGCCAAGTTAACATATAACATTGTCCTTTTTGAAGTTATTCGAATGAAATGCCTTAATTAAAAGTCATGAAACACATGTAAAAAATGTTTTCAAAAATTATCACTTAAGGGCGTGCCAAGGTGGTAGATATGAACGTTCTAAAACTTAACGCGAGTGGCACCTCGTGGTGTTGCCTGTTTATTCATTTATATCTATCTATAAAGTGACATGAGTCTGTCTGTATTTAAAAAAAAATAATAATACACTTTACTTTACACTAGTGAAATAAATTTAAATATAGAGATAAACCTGGACAGAGTCAGAACGGTCAACCTGAATCTTTCTATATAAAAGTTACGTGTCACTGTGTTTGTCCGGGATGAACTAAGCCGATTTTAATAACTTGTTGCTCACTGTGTACAGTTTGATCCAGCTTGAGAAAAAGGATATTTTATATCTCAATTTAAAACAGGACAACATCTGTGTGATGTGAGTTAATAGATTAAAGAATTGTGTGATAAGAGATTGATGTGGTGTAAAAGATGATGTTGTGACAACAATAGAGTCATGAATGTTAAGATGGTTGGGACATGTAGAATGGATGAATGAAAGTTAAATAACTGCACAAATATAAAGAGCAGAAGTGATTAGAAGTGTTGGTATAGGCCGACCGAGGCGAACATATTTTAACCGGGGAAGAGATATTAAAGAAGGGCCAGGTCAGAAGTACCAAGAATAAACGAACATGTATGAAAGGGATAATGCGAGTAAAGGAAGCATGAGAGGTATGCCAAGATACAAACATCTGTCTGGTATGTTAGTATGATTATATATTTAGACACGATTATTGGATAGGAATACTTGTATTTAAACTTACCCTAGTTACCAGTATTTGTACTTAAAATAAAACAATTGAACGTCGCGCCCGTCCCAGGCCGCTCCTGTTCTCAAATAGTCGGCAGCCGACTAATACCTACGATGCGGTTTATTATGATGAGTTAGAACAAACGATTATATAAATTTGTGAAACTATTATACGTATATGATGTAAGATAGGGTTGCCCCCGGGAGCGAAGGGATGCGGGTTAGTCCGGGCTCCTGCGGGAGATGCCGAAGATGAGCAATTTTGGTACTATACTTTATTAGATACGCTAAGTTGTAACATGGCTTGCCGGAACATATAACGAAATCTTATGACAGGAATCGATCTATATCTTTATATATCACTTCTTATATTATACTGAGCCGATTTAAATCAATGTTAGCAGTCTGTGTTCACTTTAATCCAAATTGAGAGATAGGATAGTTTATATCTCAATTTATAGTCACAATATTTTGTTTTTATTTCAAACTAGCTGTTCCCGCGACTTCGTCCGCGTGCAATTGTTTTTTTTTTCCTTCCCTTTTTACCTTAACTTATATAAACTTTGAATGTCATGTTTATTTATATCGAATCAATGGCCTGAAAAATAAGTTTCAAGTTTCTAGCTCTAAAAATAGCGATACTTTCATACAACCTTTCATCCCCCTTTCAGATCCTTTACAACAATTATTTCGAATAAAAAAATAGCCTATGTCCTTTTTCAGGGTCTAAAGATTGTCTGTGCCAAATTTCATCAAAATCGGTTGAGTGGTTTAAGTGGGAAAGCGTAACAGACAGACAGACAGAGTTCCTTTCGCATTTATAATATTAGCAGAGTTGATTTGTTTATTATATGACAAAGAGTTATAATTGTGTATGTGCCATAAGTTTCAAACAGATGGCGTTGTATGGTATTTTAATAAGTATCAAATACTATAAATATAATAAACTCACAGTAACCGGAATAGGAATAGGAATACAATAATACTATGTAACCGGACGAGGTCGGGGCAGGAGGCTAGTATATAAATAAAAATTAATCGACTAAATGTATGTACGCGGATAACTCTAAAACGAGTACATCAAATTGAATAATTCTTATTTGATTATCTTGGTATTTTATTGGTTTTGTCTGGAATCAACTTCATACCGATCCCTTCTTCTGTCCGGGATCGGAAAATTAGGGAATGAAAAAAATATGAATATTAACTCAGGTTTGTATGCAAGTAGATAGTTTATAAGTTAAATATCCGGAGTGTTTTTTTAAATATATATCAAGACGAAGTCAGCACGTGCCGTTTATATGGAATAATAATATTATAAAATGTAAACGTATTTTTTACGTTACCTATTTATAATATTATATAATTTATTTGGCACGAATAAACTCAAAAGCTACTGGACGAATTCCGATAATTTCTTCACCGTTATAATGCTTCATTATTCCTGAGTAACATAGGCTGTATTTATTACTAGAAAACATAGAGAGCTTTACAAAAATATCAATAATGTATTCCAATTCTCCTGGTAGTTTTTGTTTCATATTATTTACCTTCCTTCTTCTAGAAGACATGAGTCGTGTAATGAGAACGGCAGTGTACGTTAATGATTTTTATTACCTTAGTTGGGCAAAAGTAATTCAATATTTTTGTAAACTTTTATAGGCACATATAGTTTGCCACACATCCATCATCGTGAGTTCGATACGAAATTACTGCTCCATATTCATTCGCCGACAACCGCTCATTGTAGCAAAATCATTGCCGACAAAGCCTTTAAGTGATCAAACCTACAACAATTCTTGTTTGATTAGGTATATTTATAAGTAAAGGAAAAAAAATGAATTAAGAACTATCTTTCAAATGAGAGACGAGTAACCGATGAGATCATCAGAATCATGTGGCTAGAATATGAGTTACACCTGAACTCATGTGTCGTAAATAAGTTTTTAGTGGTTTCTTCTTTGCTTTATTTACCTGTTAATTAAAGTTGTGGTTAATTACTAAGGGGATGTTGTTTAAATATTTATTTAAGAACTTAAACAAATGCTAATTGGGTTACGAAAACTACCAAAATTTGGATAGTCACTGAAAGGTGCTACGGCGCTACACGCGCTATGAGCCCGTAGTGAATGTGCTACGGCGTAACGGTTTTGATATCTCTTTAATTTTAAGTTTTAATCATTGGTTTTTAATGAATTAAAGTAGTTTAAACAGGTACTATTATACAAGTGGATCACTAGACTGAAAATTATGACCTTTGCCATCAATCAGCCCTTTAAAGCCGGATATTATTTATCATAATAATAAGCATTAATTAAATAACAAAGTACCGGGGGGCATCGCCGCCGCGGAGGTATCAGGGAGGCAGATTATATGAGACCGAGCGTGCCTTCGCGAGACGTGGAATGGAATAGGGTGTACATCGTAATTTTGGATACGGCGATTTTATTACTTAAAAAATTTATATAAATAAAATCGCTATAAATATTACGCTATTTTTATTTTGTAAGGTTCCTAAACTTTTTTTTGTAACAACAATTTTGAGTGTAAAAATAAATGAAGAATATATATTCATACGTTTTTCGCTCATGAGCAAAGAGTTCAAATATGAAGGTTTACCTGCATCAATAATTAATATTATGTATTCATTTAGATTGTTAAATGAAGTGACCGTTCGGATTACTAATTCCCAATAATTTACTTATGTTCGTAGTATGTATGGAGTGACTTCGAGAGATTGGTTAAAAACAGAGTCATAAGAAAACGATGTGACAACAGTAGAGAAACGAATGTTGAGACGGTTTGGACATGTAGACAGGATGGATGAAAGGTGCCGGCACCGACTGATAGCCGTATATTCAGCCGCAATAGTTTATCTTAAATGCTACAGGTCGGAGATGGGTATCACCATTTACTGGCAGAGTAGAATATTTATTTATTTATTAAGTCTCACTAACAATACACATATTAAAACTGATCCTAGGTACATAGTAATTTTTTATATATGCTGATATGTATGTCACTTATAAGTGAGTACAACATTCTTGATATATATATATAATTTAATTTAAAATCGATTATAATTTATAGTATCTACTAAAATATATAACAGTTGCATTTATGAATTTTTGCAATTTGTAGTAGTTTAAACAAAATAATAAAATTTAACAGAAAAATGGTCTATTGACGACAAAATAGTACCTATCCCTGTACCAGGTGTCGTAAGAGGCGACTGAGGTACCAAAACCGACAGGTGGCAGTATATCTGCTCCAAGCAATGTAGCTCAAATGCAACAGGGCGGGGTTGGGCAGTAGTATCCCAATCACTACATTATATTATATTTATAAACAATCATCGATATTATATTAACACACACCAAATCCTACACTGACCTGACTCCCGAGTTCAGTCGCCTAAATCTCTTGTGTTACTGACATTAGACAACAGAAGATTTTTTTATTCCTTTAATACTTAAACATATATTCAACACCCACACGAATATCATCATATAAATGTTGTCTTCGTGAGAGACTTGCACCATTGGGCCCGATAATGATGCATGCAACATGCAAATTCTTCTATCAAAAGCCACATCCTTAGACTTAACTTCTTGCATCGTAGTAAATAGATCTTTGAAAGCCAGTGGGGCCGGGCGCGTCGGTAATGATTTACCTACCTTAAAACATTTATTGGGACGGGGTACTGCGTGTTATCGCTTATTAAAATATACAAAGCTGGTTATGGTAAGCTGCTTGCGTTCAAGTTTATCGGAAACTGTTAATGTACTGTTTCGTCAAAATGCAATAACTATACGTAGAGACTATCACATTTTATTCGTGATATAGGATACTCGTGTGGTTTTCTTTTTAATTACTTATTATTTTTTTAATTAGTTGTACATGTTACTAAAAAAACATACGTTTCTTAAACAAAGTTAATAACATGTGAACGAACTACGTAATTAATTATTTAAAAATAATTTTAGAAACTATTTTTTCATTGATGGCTCATTTCGCGTCTTTAATGCACATTTAGCCGCAAAAGAACTCTATGTTCTTTTGTATGGTTCAAGCTATCGACATGCATAATTTGTATCAAAATCTG
Organism: Heortia vitessoides; assembly: GCA_020976665.1. Taxonomy (NCBI): domain Eukaryota; kingdom Metazoa; phylum Arthropoda; class Insecta; order Lepidoptera; family Crambidae; genus Heortia; species Heortia vitessoides. Next base: position 8,761,337 of record JACJUM010003223.1, on the reverse strand, counting down.
CTGTCAGTGTGACATACAGACAATAACACACTTTATATACACCTCGTCATCTAAAATACCACAATCCGCCGAGGACATATACCCTCAACAAACATCAGCATATTTCACTAATTTTGTACAAATTTTTAAATAATTATACACATAAACCTTTTACATTAATTAGTCCGTGCATTCGAGAAGACTGCAAGTAAATCTGTTAAAGTATTTTTGACTTTATCGTGTACATTACACGCATTAGAACACTTCGCTAATAGGAACTGATCAACAATCCTATTGCAACTATTTTAAATACTTTACCCTCCACATTTTTTTTAAATCATCTCCAAATCCTGCACGAACCAATATTCAAACACACAGACACAAAGACAAACTTACATTTAAAACGAGATACATTCGAACTAAATTCCTAGAGCGTGCTATGCCAAGGGGGCGCTCACAAATAAACCCTTGGCGATGAGGGTGGGCCACCCCCGTTGTCATTTACCCTACTTACTGCTACCAGGCGCGCATAGAGCCAACGGAGAATTTTAAGGGAATTAGTCGCCTGCTTGCCGCCTGCAGGGCGCCACAGTAAATCCACACATGTACCAGGAGACGGAGTAGTGTGACCAGTCTGCGAAACTTTTTGGCTGCTGTTTTGGTTTGCAGTCCTCTTCAGATTATGGTGACCGGATTTTAATGCGCAGTTGCGGTTTCGGAGTTCGATTGACGAGTTTGTTTTTGCGGTGAGGATGTGATAAAGAATGTAAGGTGGTATAAATACCTAGTGATAACCAGAAATGAAATTATTCGTTTCTCTATCTATATTAATACGTTTGTGTTTTGTTTTTTCAGTTTTTTAGTAGTGGAATTGATAACACTTGATTTACGAAAAGCGGCCAGCGTATATTGGAAAAGAGTACTTACCTGACTCTGAGTGTTACTGATAGATACAGTAATTAATTAAAATAATGTTTAGGTAACGTTTAAATCAATTAATTGGTTTATTGAAATACCAGGATAACATAATGTCATAGGTCAATGCCATGACAGACATTGGAAGTCCACAGCTGGACATAGGCCTCTCCAAGAATGAGGGAATAATGCTCATAATTGCCGCGCTTGGCAAGCGTTTGGCAGCCGCAGAGCGCTTCTTTCGCGACACTGCTGCCCATTCCCGCCCAGTGTATTTGAGGTGCACTGTCTCGAATGGATATATCGCCACCTGTCAGATTTTTTTTTCACTAATAAACAGTTAGATTGTCATCAAGTAATATAAGCTATATTTTATATCTATATTCTGACAGGAAAGAGAATGCAGGTAAAACCGCCGAATGCTGCTAGTAGCTCATAAAATTATTGTATTATAAACATCTGACGTAACTCTTTCAATTTATTTTAACTCCGAATTTTCTGTAAATAAAAAAAAAACTAATCTTTAATTCTATCACATCGCCAAATAATACTTTCTCTTGGCACATCCAAAGACCAGTAAACAATGGATTTTTATCCTCGACTCTAGCCCTAAGTAGTCACCTTGTGGCACGCCTCCGTCCACCCACCTCCTCGTATTTATTAGCTCCTAGTAAGTTGCGAGCATGAGGTGTCTACACGCAACGCAAAAAACGCCATTACAACCCAACATATATGTGTATATGAGGTTGTATATGTGTTTTATATGTACTTTTTCTATTGACCTACATTTGACATTTGCATTCGCCCTTTGTAGGTTGGGTGTATACCGATAGGGGTTGTGATATGCACTCTGGAAATAGTTGGCAAATTCATTTAACATCATCAGGCCAATATCAAAATTTAAGGAAAAATATATGCAATAAAAAACATCTCAATAAGAATAAAACAACCCAAATGACCGATGACCCTGATGCCTTGATGTATAAAAGCCAATTTAACAAATAGATAATTGAGTGGCATAGTTTTAACTAGTTAGCGCGGCAATTATGGGCGAGTTTCTCCCTATTTTGGAGAGGCCTATGTCCAGCAATGGACTTCCAAAGGCTGTAATGATGATATAAAAGTAATGATAAAAACAGAACAAAGACAATATGTAGATGTAAAAGTTACGTTTTTTTATAATCTCTATTAATATCTCTATTAGTAATAATATAATAAAAATTGGTCTTATCATTAGTTCTAAACAATATAAACTTAGTTGTAAGACTTGTCGGTCCACTGGTGGTAGTTCGGTCTAGCAGCTAAGCTTGCTGCACAATAACAGAGGTATTGTTCCTCTGCCCTTCGTAGTATCGTAGGGTATTTTTAATTTGACAATTCAAAATTGCCTGTAGTTAAAAAGTACCTAAGAAGTAACCTTCATATTAGATTCACTAAGAAAACTAAGTACGGCTTTAAAATTGACTTTACTCAGCGCCCGATGGAAATTGATATTAGCTGATGTTCACAGCAGATGTTCTCCAAAAGAATTTCTTTAGGACCGATGTAGTAATCGTCTGTAACTTAGGAATGTCGCCACGTGGCACGAGCTAAAGCTAAAAAGTGTTTCAAAATCATCATCATATCAGCCATTGGAAGTTCACAGCTGGACATAGGCCTCCCCAAGAAAGGGGGGATCCCTCCCATAATTGCCACGCTGGGCAAGGGTGTTGGCAATCACAGATCGCAGCTTTTGCGACGGAAATGCTGCTGCCCATATCCGCCCTGTGCATTCGAACTTACTCTGACGGTACCTCACGGTTACCTTTTCAAAACACAATAGAAATTTATAAGAAAGCGAAAACATGATAATTCATCAATCAATCGATGGATCGAACCAATGCATTTTCCAACCGTAACACATTCGGTTAGAGACTAAAATTGCACAAATCCTCGCCGCCACAAATTCATTTCTAAATCAACCCCGCGACGGCTACATGGGGTCTGACAGACCCCCGCGTTATTAAAATCGATGAGCGAGGGGGCCGAACTTAATTATGACGCAGTTCAAGGTCACGTGGTGCATACGTGCCAATCGTTTGATTTGTTTTTGAGTGACTCTGTAAACGTAATTTTGGCTAGTGGTTTGTTTTCTTTTTAAAGCATGAGTCATTTGTTTCGGCAACGAATTTATGTTGTACAGCCTCGTTGGTGTGCTTATATAAAACTTTTTAAAACTGCCTGAAAGTCGGTGTTTTTGGTTGGAGAACACTTTATTTTATTTCATCATAAAAACAGGCAGGGTTGAATGACTGTACTATCAGTACATTTATGACCTGGTAATGCTGCGGTGTTGGCCTTGGTTCTTGATCAATGCATGACAGGATCATAGGTGGTATTTACCAGTCATCTTGATTAAAAATTGATTTCTATCAAGAATGGTACCGATAATATAATAATATTAAATAAATTCACACCACATCTCATATATGACCTGACTCTGAAATAAGTAAGCGACTTGGCATTTGTGTTATGGACAACAGATAACAGAGGAATCACAAATATAATACTTAGATACATAACACCCAGACAATAAGAACTAAAACAAATATTCAATATTTTGATATTTGTCCTGGGTGGGGGTCGAACCTTGGCGTACAAGATAAGATCACTATATCACTAACAACTGCGCCATCGGGCCAGGCATGGCCATGATCATGTCAATTCAAAACGACTCTATTTTTACAAAACAAAGGGAGCACAAGTCGATTACGCACATGTTTTCTCTATGAACATTAAGGAAAAAAACAAAAACACGTCGGCATCAGATATTCGTATTGCCCACACTAACATACTGGGCCAGAACTAAACAAACTTCTAATCTCTGACATCAAAGCCGTCGCACGCCGCAAGTGGTGGCCGAATAAAATAGCCTGTTGTGTTATTAACAGCCCTGCCGGGGAAAAAAGGGGCGGCGGACGGGGGTTAGAAATGGCTGGATACGGCTTGATTCATTAGCTGTTCCGATAAATAGTATATTTCAGAATAATTATAACTCTTAATAAAACTATTTGCTTAACGTTTTTGAAATGCGGTATATATAACTTTTTACATTTGATTTTCGTCGTTTCTGTTACCGCATGGTTTTCTATATAGAAACATGTAAAAAATTAAATAAACCGAGTTTTGAAGCCGTTAAAAGAGTAGTTGTAATATGTAGTGAACGCGTTAATGTTAAATACTACAACTACTAACTACTTCTTCAAATTAAATCAAAATATTTTTATTCTATTATACTCTTTACAAGCACTTTCGAATAATATAAATAATATATAGATTACAACAACCAGTTAGTACATACAACAACCTCATAATAATGAATTAAGTTGACTTGAAAAACAAAGTATACCTCCCATTTAATTTATTCCAAAAAATCTCTAACCTGTAAAACAAATTTTCTTACAGTTTTCACTAATAGTATCTTAAGCACCAAGGGTCGTGGCTTTTCGATCCCCATCCAGGAGAAACACTGGTTCTGTGTCTAGGGTTAAAATAATATGAATTCAGGTGAAGATACTATCTACTTTGCTGGTACCCGCAGTCTCATTAAGACAGACAGACACACGATTTTTATAATATACGTAATTAAAACAGTATGATTTGTTAATAACGCTTCCATTATTTCCAAAGCACATCCAGTCTGCCCTACCTCCCAACACTCGTGCCCGAGAAAAAAGGGGGGGAGGGTCGAATATCCCGCAAGGGGGGTCGGCAATGGACTGAAGGAGCCCCAATCAATCTTACAAGTCGCGATGCGGGGTCTAGGGAGGCAAGGCACTTTTGGGGGTCGTAGGGACGATACCCTCTTACGGACGGCGCCGTTGACCCACGGGAGGGGCGACGGGAAAAAGGTCGGACGTAAACTTTTTGCTAGTTGGACTCTGGATATTTCGACGCTATTTAGTTTGGGATTGTTTGCTGTGTCAATTAAGATCGAACCGTGATATAAAAGGTTTTATTCTTAACTGGTAACATTTAATTTTAGAAACAGCTGGGGATTTATTTAATTGTACTCAATAAAAACATAATACCTTTCAACATCTACATCATAGCAGCCATCGGAAGTCCACTTTTGGACAAAGACTGTCACAATATTTGCCGTCTATAGCCTAGTAAATCTCCCAGGAATGATTTTATTAAGAAAATAATACATTAATAAAGTACACCTAGAATTGTGTTTTAATATTACTTACTACACTAATAAAAACTCTATGAACATTTATAACAAAAAGTACGTGAGAATCTATTTATTTATTTTCGAGTTTAATGCCGACTAGCGAACGGACTAATAAGACTTTATACAATGAGCGGAAGTTAAAATAACTTACTCATAAGTTCAAACTCTTCTGAAATAGTTACAAATGAAAATGCATTTTATGCGTCTTACAATACACTAGCAGTGCCTGCGACTTCGTTCGCGTGAAATTGTGACTTTCGGGATATATTAACTTTCCTCAATAAATTGACTATTTAACACTGAAATAATTTTTCAAATCGGATCAGCGGTTCCCTAAATTAGCGCGTTCAAACAAACAAACTCTTCAGCTTTATATTATTCGTATGGATTATTTTAAGTATCTAAACACCCTTGGTCGTGCTGAAGTATCAAAAAGCCAGGGCTATAGTATACCTTTAAAAAAAAACAAATCCTATAAATTCCAACTCGAATTCGAAAGCTCAGCACCGCTGCTATATCGCATAATCGATGACATTACCAAAAACATAGGACGATCGCACAAAAAAGCCGTCATCAGAAAATATACTTGCCCACTTCTCTGGCGGGCGTTTTTGCCTTGTCTTATTGAGGGGCCTGAACGAGGCCCCCTACCCCCGAGCGAGAAAAATGAGTTAGAAAAGATGCGCCGTCCGATTATAGCGTGACGCGGAGTCTTTTGTGTGGGACATCCGTCTGAATCAATCGGGGCCGTGTGGGACGCCTCGAGCGTTACAGGGTTACGTCAGGTAGCCTCCAGCTCCTATAAATTTCTGCCCGCCTGGTACTTTGGCATTTGATAGTCGGGCCTTTGTTTGGAGTTAACGTAGTGGTTTTTTCTTTTATTTCTCGTATATGTACTGAAAATTATATTTTATCGTTAAATCGCTCCATTCTTTATTGTTTTCAGTAGTAGTCCGATATTTTCTTTGTAAAAAAAAAAACTTTTTCGTTTATTGCCAAATAAGTTGAAGCATAGAATTCGCAGGTTTGATATCCACACCATAGAAGAATATTATTCGTGTAAGAACTGGGTGTTAACATACAAAGCAACAAATCGCCTTGCCATATCTGTCCGAATATCACAAGCAATTCCGAACTCAATGACTTGTTATTCGAGTTCAATTTAGTGTGGTCATACACGCGGAGTATTTGCAGGATAGGTTTGGCTTTTGTTTTCAATGTAGCCAGCGAAAAATATACTTCAGCATGTTCAAACATGAAGCCCGCCCCAACATACCGACTACACCCACAACACAGGGCACACAAGAATCTGAACATTAAATATTTCAGATCGAACTGGTAATCATAAAGGTCCAGTCTCGACCACGATTGTTCGCGCAACTCGGCCAGAGAACCCACAATATCATTTGTTTATTTTTGCCCAAAGTTTTCAAACATTATGTTGTTTTATGTAGGAATGCTTTGCTTTAGTGGTTGAAGGATTTTATGTTTAAAACAATTAGGAGGCTGATGTTTGGGTATAGATACGGGTTGCGCTTTCTATTTCAACATATCTGTGAGACACACATACGTAAGAATGAAATAACATGAAGTCGTTTGCATCAGTACCTCATACAAATGTCAGTCAAGCAGTGTTCGCATTGCTGTGACATAATATCTTGCAGTGTCTCTTACTATCACGCGGACTGCATGCTTGTTTGTGAACCTGGCCTAATAAAAAAAGAGAATCAAACTTCCGATTACATAATTCTGACACAGAATTCGTTTTAGCTATGCAAAGCCTTAAAACTGAATTAAAGAAGCTTAGTTTATAAATCTATTCAGTTACTGAGAGTTAATACAGTATTCCTACTCCATTACCATGTATCGTAAGGCGAGTGAGGTACCGAAACCGACAGATGGCGGTATATCCAACAGAAACATAGCTAAATACTAGGTCGGGGTTGGTCTGAAGCATTCCTGAAGCATTCGAAGTTATAGCGTCGAAATTACGGGTAAAATATCCCCTTTATTAGAAATACCTATGTCCAGTAGTGGGTACACTGCGACAGCTATGATGATCTGGGGTATTCAGAAATAGTTGATAATGTTGATGGATCCTTTTGGATTTTGTTTTCTGTTTCTTAATGGAATGACAATGGATTTATCAACATATCAGTATAACTAATATACACTTGTCAGTCTATTTAAGTCAGACAACTTTCCCCCTTCCTTTTGAGATTGACAACATCTCATGATCAAATTGACTCTTGAAAACGGGTGCCTGAAGCCGTTAAAAAGTAGTGTTTATTGAGAAAGCGTAAACTTTAGAGAATATTTACTTACCGCTTACTTTGTCCCTAAAGGGTAATTTTGTCTACTAATTAAAAAACCATAAATAGCTAAATCTTCTATCATCTACTCAGCATTGAATGTATTTACTCTGAAAATATCAGAATCAAGTATTCCATTATTAGTAGTACTGTAATTAAAATTTCATTCGTTTAGATAGTTCCAAATGACTTATGATCATGACATTTTCTAACCAACCTTAATAATTAGTCTTACCTTTTTCTCCATATCCATTCGTTCCTGGTAGGCCACGGTCCTCATGTGCTTCAAGTATGCGGTGGTGATCGGCACTCTGTAGTCCAGGTCTTCACTAGAGTAGTAGAACGTCTCATCAGGCCTCCACGGCTTGGAGAATCCTCCGAAACCATCAGAGTAATCCGACATCGACCCTAACAGCTTCTTGCCAGAAGGCGACCTCGACTTGGGCGGATCTTTCGACGTCAAATTAGCAACGTCCAGCGGATTGTATTTCTTCTCTTTCTTGGACCCTATCTGTTTCTCTTTGTCTCCCCCGCTCTCTGTCGCCTTGGTACTTTCCCCGGACTCGTCTTTGGCTTTGTCATTCTCGTCTATCATCAGAGGTGCTGGACTGTCAGTTTTGACATCTTCAACATCTATCAGACTGTTTTCATCCTTGTCTATCTCAGGATCAGTCCTGATGGGCTCTTCTTCTCGGAACGCGGGATCCTCTGGCGAGCTTCTATTGAAAAGCGAGTTCGAATCGAACCCGTTGACCTTTTTGGAAGTGAGTTCAATGTATGTGGGTTCCTGTTCTTCAGAGTCCGTGGGTTTGGGACTTTCTATCTTCTTCAGTGGCTGGAGATCGTTATATTCAAACTTTGGCTCGTAGAAGTTTTGAGCGTCGATCTCCGATTCCCAGTTGCGGGTGTAATCGGGTGCGCATTGAGGTAGGAAGGGGAGGAAGGGTGGGTGTCTGGTGGGCGAGGGGGACGGCGTGGGGAGCGGAGGTGGGGACGTGCTGCGTGGGCGCCGTGCACACTCCGCGCATCCCGTCAGGAAGCGAGTGACCGCTTCACGAGGCAGGAATGCGTACGTCTCAGTGATCTGAAATTAAAATGTATAGGCTTTAAAAAAGAAAAGTATGAGAAAGATAGAATGACTCAATTGCAACAAGAATGACCGTATGATTATTTCTAAAATTAAACCAGAACCGATAGATTGCGGTGTTGCTCAAATGCACATGGTAGGTTTGGGCAGCAACGTTCCCGTCGCGAATCAACGCTTTACGATTGCCACCACGCTTGCCCAGCGTGACAATTATGGGTAAATCCCCTTTCTTGGGGAGGCCTATGCCCAGTACTTATACATGATACTTCAGAGAAACATGTTATAAATAAAAAAATCACTCTACTTATACATTAAGTATATAATACTTAAAATAATATTTTACACACTAGTTAAAGTTGCCTGATGCTTTTATATCATGCTAATGGGAAAAAATAAAAACAGGACGCCATAAGTCTAGATTAATATTCAAAGTGATATGTATTTTCAATAAGATGTTCTATGATTGGAAATAATTTTAATACTCAAAACAATCATGGATTTTTATTGACAAATCACGATAACAGATAATCATTATGCATGAAGTAACCTAACAGCGTATTAGGTTATTAAAATCCTCAATATGTATAGGGAACGTAATCTTATTTTAAACTTAATAAAAATAAAAAAAACTTTGCCTAACGCCATCATCCTTAAACGCCGAATGCCTTTAAAATTAAAAAAAGGTCGTTTTAGTTTTAATTTTATAAGTATCTCTTATAAGTAAGGCAGGAACGACTGTATAGCAGGATATAGCAGGACTATGAACCCAAAGTCAAATATATTTAAATATTTACCCAAGGCATTTGCAAAACGTTCATATAAAAACAAAATCTACGAGTATTGATTTGCTAATTACAAGTTTACACAAATTACCGATGAATCTGACAACCAATGTAGTAAGTGTGGCATAAACAAATAGGTCATTGAATGTTCTATTTTAATACTAGTTTACCAGCACCAGACGGGTTTTATAACTAAGTAATAGTAGGTTCATTACGCGAGCCACCAGAAAAGAATCTGCAAGATAAACTGATGGTGATATGGGTTCCAATAACACCTAGCGGTTGGTATTATTGGAACCCACACCGGCGTCGGCGCTGACAAACCGTTATCTTAATAGAAGATGTTAGAGCAATTCAATTCAATTTAATATAATCTTTCAAGCAGTAACAAGCCCTAGCAATAAGTTAATTTTTTATACAATTCTTGAATTTATTTATATTTATCTTTTCATTTCAGTACATACAGAGTTTGAATAACATAAATTTTCCTTTCATTTCCATACTTCTTCTATCACTTATTTTTTTACATTTGACACCCTATCAAATATATCTCACGACATCTATGATGGATGAGCAGAAGCTAAAGTTCGCGTTCGAAAGATGAGTTTCTACATAGCTTTGGTAGATGGCGCTACTATAATTATTATTCTTTAACCTGATTTACTTTTGATGAATACGTTTTAATTTGTAAGGCAATACATATCGTTACTATTACAAATAAGGATTTTATTTAAAATTGCAAAGGTATGCGTAAAGATTTGCTTCAACTTACAGTTCTATATGTACGCTTTTGGCCAGCATGCTTCCCCGGCCGACCCTCGAGCTCGACGTGGACAGTGTAGATAATATCGAAGAAATTCTCTACAATGGCCACTTTCCTGTAAACTGGCTCTTGACTCGGTGCATTCTGTAAAAATGGAAAACAAACATTATTTTTTTATTTTATACAACGCCATCTATTATCTTGGCGCCAAGTTAGTAGTGTGCGCAAACTCAGTTCTACATCTGACCGTCAGAGAGAGTTATGAAAAATACACATGTATTTCTGAACTGTTGCATAGATGGCGCTAGTATTCACCGTCGTGCAAAATTAAGAATCAAAATAAAGAAAAACTGAAACATGCTTTTTTCTAATCTATTAACTATAAATATATGAACAAAAATGATACAATCGAATTTTAGGAGGCTTTTACAAGAAAAAAAACATTCCTGTTAGCCTTAGGAAATTCTGTTAAATGCACTGTTATTATTGGATATTTACTGTTATTGTTGTTATTGGATAATTCAGCAGAGCAGTGTGTAATAAAGAGCGAACTGTGCACTTAAAATGATTAATATAATACGTGTATATATTTAAGCAAACGTTTTAACGACATTCTACAGAGCAGGTTTACTTTTTAACCCTAGAAAGATAAACTTATTTTTTTGTACAGAAAAGATAAACAGGCGCCTCAGAGGCGCAAAATTTTAAGTACCGATTTATTTACATATTTAAATACAAATACTTTTTTTTATGTATGAAGTAAATGTTACATTATTATTAATTAAAAAAAACACAAATAGGTATTATTAATTGTTTATTTTAAGGAATAATGTTAAATTTTCAAAAAAGTAACAAAAGTAGATTTTTTTTACAGTACTAACAATTTTTAAGTTTTTTTTATGAATAGCTAACTTTTTATAACATATTATCTTACTAACTAATAAGTTACAATATAATCAGCCTCAAATCACAAAAAATACTGAAAAAATCACAATTTATAAACATTTGTTGCAAATATCTTTTTTATGTTGTCCACACACGGTATTTTTACATTTCGTACAAGTCATCTTAGACATTCTCTTTTTTTTTGTTGTACAAATGCTACAATAACGCCGCTCTTTAGTCGGAGGTTCTTCATCACCTTCTTGAGGAAGTTCTAGATTAGCCTCTGGTACTTGTGGTAGGATCTTCTCTATATTTTCTCTCAAACTTCTTTGCAAAGTAGGAATGCGCAGTCTAGATCTCATCCACGGTGCACACAGTTCAATCGACAATTGTTTCATGTACTCCCTACGGTTTATTGGTTTTCCTTGTTTTGACAAAATATTGTGAGTGTAAATTATATAAGAGTTGATAAAAGCTATGTTCAACATGCCATAAAACATTGCCATCGGCCATCTGTTAGTTTTCCTAGAACAAGACATCGAAGAACACATCTGATCAAAAGTATCGACGCCACCTTTAGTCTGGTTGTAGAACATAACGATCTCAGGTTTACCAGTTGTTGGATTTATTACAGCATGTTCATCACACGATGACAACATATACACCATCTTTGAAGGCTTCGGTTTGTATGATGCCAGGGTCAAAGGTCCATCAAAACAGAACATAGATGTACCAACAGGTCGAGAACGACTGTTTTTCAATTCTTCAGGAATTTCCCGTTTGTTTGACCGAACAGTACCCACAACTGTCAACTTATACGGTTCCAGAAGCAATGACTTTGAAGCAGGGATAGATGTGAACCAATTGTCACATGTTATATTGCGGTTGGAACCATGAACTGGCTGAGATAACTCCTTCAAGTAATATTCTCCTTGCGGCAAACCATTTGTATTTGTAGCTTTTCCAATGTATGGCAAAGCATTTATCATATAATAGGTCCCACTATCGCACATCATAGGAATCTTTATACCATACTTATTTGGTTTATTTGGTATGTACATCCGAAATGGACATCTACCACGAAAACCAACTAATTGTTCATCAATAGTGACATTACTTCCTGGGGAATAATTCATTTTGCATTGAGCTATAAACATATCCCAAATCTTTCTAATTGGAATAAATGGATCTTGCTGGCGACGATCAGGACGTAAAGTTTTGTCGTCCATTCTGAGACACCTGACAAGAAAGTCAAACCTATCTCTACTCATTACTGCCACATATCTTGAACCAGTAAATGAACTGTCAAACAGCTCAACTGTTGATAAATGATTATCTTTCATCGCAGCGCTCAGAGTAAGTAGTCCTATGAAAGATTCGATTTCAGTGGCATTTGTGTCTGCAAATGTCAAACTAGTCATAGTATCAGAACGTTTATTCGATATCTCTACATTGGTCCACTGAACAATTTCTTGAATGATTTCTTCCGTAATAAATAATTGGAAGCATCCAAGTGGTTCAAAAATATTTCTGCACATACGACTAGGACCTCTATTTGAGCGAACTATATTGATTGCAGATGTTCTGCCACTACTTTGCCCTTTAGAAGTAGCCCAAACATGCCTGTTCTTACCTCTGATCACTCTTTGCGGCGGGATTACTATGCGGTGATCATGTCTTTGATTTTCAGAAGTTGTTGAGGTATCATTCGGACTTTCTTCGATAACTTCGTCTATATATTCGTCTTCAAAATCACTCTGAACGTTATCTTCATCAACGTTATCGTTCTCCGTCTCGCTGTTACTGCCATCCTCGGTCTCTTCCTCTTCCTCCATCAAAAAAGAAGCAATTTCGCTTTCTTCCAACCGTTTTCTGCGCGCCATGATGTTAAAACGTTCCTAAGAACCATTTAAATTAATTTAGTAATAATAAAATATCTTTATATTTACCATAAATGCGTAATAATAGGTAAAAAGTAAAAAAAACTAAATCACTAATATATGTGCGAAAGTTACACAGAAGATAAACTTGCGCCTCTGGAGCGCAACGCAATGGCATAGCGGCGAAACTAAAGTACTTACCGGACAGCAGCGGTCGTCCCTCGGGCGTGTTGACCGACGACTGAGTTAGCTCGAAAACAAAAGTGTGAACTCGCGCAGGTTAAAAAGATACAGCGATATATCAGTTTCGCGGGCGCCTCTGAGGCGCAGTTTATCTTTCTAGGGTTAAAAAACTCATGTCATCAAATTTTAGGACAAATGTTACGTCTGTAGATGCCTCTCACCATCAAATAAAAACATTACCTACTACTAATTTTAAGATGTTTGGGTATCTATCACAGAAATTGGCGATAGTCTGGAATAGCATATAAATTACTAAAAAGTAATCTAATAAATATAAATCCCGAAAGTATTTCAGTGTACTCATGGCTTTATATTTTTCTTTAAGGAATCGGTACGATTTGTGCATAGTTTCAAGTGTTTGTCGCTGCCCAGCGACATAGACTTCATCCCGGAATAACAAGAGTTCAAGTATGAGAAATATAGTAAAGATCACGCGGAAAATCCGCGGGCGGAGAGCTAGTGTTACGAGTATAGAGAAACTACAATAAACGTCATGACAGCATTGCTAATGACGTTCAAAAACCATCGCTCGGGCCGGGCGCGCGTCTGGTGGCGCGGGCCGCGGTAATTACGAGCCGGCGCGGGCAGGCGCATGCCGGCGCGGGCAGACGCGGGTAGGCGCGGGCGCGGGCGCGGGCGCGTAATCACCGCCTCGCTCGGCCCGCGCTGAGAATCGTGAACGAGACGCGAGCAGGGTTGCCACTCATATCATTATTTTTTTATCAATGTTTGCGATTATATACTAAATTATGGTTAATTAAAATTAAATTGTAGCCTTTAAACAATAAGTCTTTATAAATTCATGTACCACTATGGTAACAATATATTTTTCTTTCATGTATGTCTGTCTATTGCAATTAAAAAAAGGGTAAATAGCTTATAAGACCTCGCATTACTAAATTCTGTGTAGATCCTAACACTTTTTTGCATAAAAATCTGATGATGATTGCATTTGTCGTATTTTTCTATATATTTAACACCCAGGCACAGAACAAACACCAATATTAATCACATAAATATTTTTTTTGGATGGGGATCGACCCACGACCTTTGGCACACAAGATAGGATCTCCGTCTGCGCCATTGGGTCTGTAAAAATGTGCAATGACCCTATCGGTCTTTTGATTGACCTCTGTAGTCACCAAAATGGGTACCACATTACCATAAGACGAAAATAAAAAAAGAAAGGTTATAAAGAAATTTTAAATATTTATAGTTGGAGCGGTAGGCAGCCCTGCCGGTAATGGTCTACCGCGTCCATCGCGCCGCAGTAATTAGCCTGCCCCAGCCGCCGCCTCGCGAATGTCATATGATTTATCATTATCATTTAGAGCTGTTTTTGCCAGCCCTGAAAGCCCTGAAAATAACTCTTACCGCAACATGCTATAGCAGTAGGCGTATAGTATTGCGTATATAGTACAAGATTTGAAATGCCAATTTAAAAGTCCTGATAACCTTTTATAATTTTACGTACAAATAAAAAAAATAAAGTATCTGTTTGTAATATCAAAATAATAGATTATTTTTAAATAGGCATATGAAAAAATGTACAATACTTACACCAAAAACTTTTAAAGTGTTAGTCAGTTCAAGTTACCCGATTTTAACAAGACTTCCACTGGCAGATAGCCGGTGTTATAGGGATTTACTTGGCAACTTTTATTATTTATTCTTCTTAAGGGAACAGGAACTAAGCTGGTAAAACCTCAGCGCGTTAAAGTTTTTGGTACAACCCTGATTTAATGGCTGTCTACGACCAGGGACGAACTGCGCTAAGTAATTAACCGGCCTGCAATTTTATGCGGTAATGCTTTACGATTCATATACAGCAATGGTTCCCAACCGATGGTCCTCGAAGACTCGAAATAGTTGTCCGCGTAGAAATTAAGGATGGCAGTTTAAGATTTATCCTAAAATAAAGTCTCGAGGTTGCTGACATTGTCTTAAATCACATAGATTCAAAATCTACCTGAAAGGTTATGTTTTCTATTATTGTTAATGCATGATGATGCAGCAGCATCTTCGTCGCGACATCTGCATCTGCGATTGCCAACACGCTTGCTCAGCGCGGCAATTATGGGCAACATTCCCCCTTTCTTGGGGGCACCAAGTCCAGCAGTGGATTTTCAATTGCTGGTATGATGATGATGATGTTTGTATGACAAAAAAAGAAGTCGACGTGGTTCTTGATCAGTGGATGGTTGGGAATCAGTGATATATAGCTACTGACACATTAAATATTTCCGTAGAGAAGTTCCGCGTTCGCCGGAACGTCAGCTCCTCGAACGATAACCGTCATTATATACGATCGCTCAATAATGAGCGGCTTCACCTATCTCTTTGGTGGCGCTGAAATTTACGTCTGCTTAGCATTGGGTTCTCCGAAAATTAAATTATTTTTATGACTTCTTTTCGCCCGGGGCGACATAGAATTGCGCCTAAGGTGACATTGCGCCTATGACACATGATGATTACATTTGTAATTATCATCATTCTATCAGCCGCAGGACATCCGCTGCTGGAAATAGACTTCTTCAAGATTTCCAATAGAACCGGTTGTATGCGGCCTGTGCCAGCTCAATCCTGCGGTTTCAGTCAGATCGTCGGTCCATGTTGTGGGTGGACGCCCTACGCTGCACTTGTCGATACGTGGTCTCCATTTCAGAAGGTAGGTCATTAACTTTGGTAATACAAAATTTACATTTGTTAATTTGAATAGAAATCAGAAAACACTAATACATATTTTGACGGACCCGATGGAGCAGATGTTAGTGATCCTTTCTCGTACATCAAGGTACGTGGGTTCTAAATATTTGTGTTTATTCTGTGTTAAGTATGTATTTAGGTATTATATTTAGTATCCGTAACACTTAGAGCTATAAACGACCTATCTCGCAGTCATGTCAATGCGTGAGATGTTGCGTGAATAAGCGAATAAGAACAAACTAGCAAGATATAATCTAGAAATAACACCAAAAGCAAACGAATCATTCATCGTCAGAATCTGATACATTAAATATTATATGATTCTCTGACAGCATAACATAACTTCAGCACAGATAAAGAAGCAAACTTGCAGGGTTAAATCTTACAAACTATTCGGCTCCGCATTTGATAAACTTGCGAAGTTTGAAACACGATGATCTGTGTTAATACTGTATAGAACAGTCAGACAACTCAACTATTCACCAGACTTAGCGTTGCTTAGCGTCCGGATAATGCCGGACATAGTTCGGCCTTTTTGTTTGAGTGTCCGGTCAAAATAAACTGTGTCCGGGCTTATCCGGCTCTTGTTAGGCTATTTACGTGTATTTAATACTGAGACATAAATGCAGTCTTTGCGTCCTGCGTCCAGCGCGATCCTATAGTTTAGTTAAAGAATCTGTCCACCTAGTGGTTGAGCGAGCTACGCTGCGCTTGCCGATACTTGGTCTCCATTCCAGAACTTTACGGTTTATCTTTTAAAGTATATTGGCAAACTTGATAACTTTATCTAATATTGGTTTAAACAAGAAAAAGGTTTCTCATTCAAACAAACCCAATACGTCAGACGTCAATTCATGCGTCACCGGTGAATTAGTCGTGGTCGCTCACTAATGAGAACTTGTGACTTGCTCTACAAGATCCGTGATCACTCAAGAGCGTCTGGACCTCGACTTAAGCGGCTTTGGATTGCAAAAAAGAGAACTGAAAGAGCCCGGCCGCGCTGTTGCAGTTGGTAGTCGCTCGACAAGGACTGTACTTTAAAATAAAAAAAAATCAATTAGTGTTTTGTTGAGTGCCAGTGAGAGGGCACTCATGGAGCATTTATAGAAGTGATGATCTAATGAATGTTATTGAAATTCTTTAAACTTATTACGATAGTGAAGCCCAATTGCCAACTTGAGTATTGAACTCATTATTTTTAAACAATGAAATAACAAAACCACTAGTTAACGGCTTTAAAACGCAGTTTATTGTACATTTTTTTTATATTCGTCGTTTCGGTTACCTTCCGTTATTCATTCTCAAAATCGACAACCATCAACAAAAAGTTTACATCGCTGTTAATTTGGAATGTATCAAAAACAGACGTAACACCTTCTATATCCCGTTATTGATTCAGCTATAGGTATCGACTGTTTGCTCGCTCCCAATAAACACTCAAGGAAACGAACACCGTTCCAATAAATTCGCACCACTATCCCGCCCAGTCGGCACCGGGCCGCGCGTCAGCAATCTCGCCGGCGAGATAAAAGAGATGCCGATACCGCGCGTGAAATGAAGAGATAGCGATATCTCGTCCAGCGCGAGCGTGCGATGCGTATCGTTAATTAGGATTACTGCGAGAAAACAACTATTTTATGCCTGTTGGATGAACTTATATTTCAGTTGATTATTTATATCAATGATTTCTGTTGTCTTTTTTTTCTCCTATGCCAGCCTAGCATTGCTAAGCGTCCGGACATAGTTGGACTTTGAGATGATGTGTCCGGCCTTAATTATCGATAATTATCGGTGTCTGGATGTCTGATTTTTGTTAGGTTTCATACATTTCGCAAACGAGCGAGAGCAGAGATTCCGATAACAACGACGTGACGATCCTTTAACATACATTAATTTAAACAAGTTTTTACAAACAAGCATACGGACTGCGAGTTGCTTACTTTACATCGGAACACAGCAGTTCGAACACTGCTATTTGGCGGAAGAAATAGGTGAGAATGAGGTACCAAAGCAGAGGGCCTTTGTGTGAAATCCTCTTGAGAATGTTTTGACGAACTACTCATACCTGATAATACCGAGACATTTAATCCTCAATTTTGTAGTGTCCGGATTTTCAAGCCAAATGTCCGGCCCAACTGGCTGGTATGCATACCCCTATTGAGATCGGAGCTCTTCTCAATAGCACTGTGAGACTTCCGAGTGTACCGACATCGGTGCAGAGATTTGGATAAATAGAGCGAAGAAACAAAAAACGCTTTGGTTTAATTCGTAGCTGTTGGAATGTCTTCTAATCTTGTCTAATTTCATTTAAAATTTTATTTAATCGACAAAACAATTTATTTCACGCATTTCTATATACCTTTAAATACGGCTTCATTAGAATGACAGATGTTAATTCAGCTGTACGCTTTATTTGTATGGACATTATGGTATTTTGTTACACTTATGAAGCATTTATTTATATAAAAGGCTGTGTTGGCTGACGTATCAACGCAGGGCCCAAACAATAAGGGTTAGAAACTACAAGGGTTGAAATTAGGCACAGGGGTAACTTTATAACGTTGGGTGGTTCCCAAAGATGGACCGGATTTTTGAAACTTTGCTCTTTTTTGAAGTTATTTGAATGCAATTCTGTATAAAGTGTCTTCTTTAAAAGTCATGTAAAACGTTGGAAATAATGTTTTTTTAAAAATTCCTTAGGGTGTAAAGTTGCTATGAAAGTTATACCACTTAATGCGAAGAAAACCGCGTCTCAATGTTAGTATTATATAAAATCGATTATAATTCATTAAAAACACGGTAGTTTAACAGCTGTCATTAAAGTCAAGTTTATTTCAAAGACTAATAGACCTTTCACACGGCACAAATCACGCTGACTCGCATACAATGCGTCCATAGACAAATAAACTCCTTGCCCGACATGGAAGAGCCTCATTCTTACATTCAAATTAAATTACATACATCAGAGGGTGGAGAAAGGTCCCCGCATGGCGGCGGCCCGCGTATAAATAATACAGCGGCCCGATAAATTATTCCCAGCGTCGGCCGGCTCCGCTGTCGACTGTCGGCTCTGTCGGCGATATAGCGGCCACCTGTTGCGGCGATCCGGCGCCGGATCGTATCGCCGGCCGGTGCTATTTCGTGATTCCGTGTTACGTCTTCGTTGCTTCGCGCGGTCGATTGTGTTCGGCGATCGTGTTTTGTTCTCGTGATTTTTGCGTGTCTGGAGTTCGTGGCGCAGATGGTAGCGATCCTATCTTGTGCACTAGGGTTCGTGGGTTCGATCTCCACCCGATATAAACATTTATATAATGAATATTTGTGTTTGTTCTATGTGTATGTCTTTTTTCAGCTTCCATCTCATCGTGCAGACAAAATTAAACAACTTTTGCAATGAATTAGAATCACCATCTTCATTGGAACTGTGGCACGATCACTGCTGGGCATAGGCTTCCCTAAGAAAAGGGGAAAATTGTCTATAATTGCCGGGCTTAGTAGGCGTAGTGACAATTGCAAATCCGTACTGTTGGAGTTGAACAACTCTAATAATGGTACCTTAGTAACCTCTTACAAACCCTGGAAAAGGGAGACATACTGTTCGAATCTGCTGGTAACTCATAGCACAATTTCTGTTGTTGTGGTCCGATTTGAAGAGAGAGAGAGACTGGGAAATGCCTAGGTAATGTGACATAATATTTACAGGTCACAAGGTTAGGCGAGCGTCTATAGGCTGCACTGACGCTTAACATCACGTAGACTGTGCGCTTATTTGCTGACTGCAACGAAATGTAAGTAGAAGGTCTGTTGTAACTATTCCTAAACAATATTGTTCTCTATAGTTTCTTTGAACCACTTCTCCGTCTCAAACTTGGCGAGCACAACAATAAAGGCAATACGTTAGCGCGTGTCAACTGCCTTGTAGAGGGGCGACGAGGCGGAGGGCGACGGGTGAGGGGTGAAGGGCGAGGGCGCGTGCTGGTCGCGCCCTCGTGTCGCCTCGCCCGTCGCCCTGTCGAATAGAATCACTCATTTTAACCCCGCACGCGCCGGGCCGTGAAGGGAAATTATCGATAACAATATATAAAGATGAACTGTTTTGTTAGTCAATTTAAAAATGTTTCTTTTCCATTGATGGCTTTTTATTTCTGTCTCTCCTTCCATCGCTCTCTTTTTTCCAACCAGCTTCAAAATGCAATGTTTTAGCCTGCTGTCATATGGTTACCAAATTATGACAAGAATGTTAAAGTTGAATAAATAAGGTAGATTAAATACGATCGAGAAATTCTCAATATATATTATATACGTCAAACAGTTTTGTTCAAATACGAAACTAAAGTGTACATAAATAGAAAGATAGGTATGTACGATTGTTTGTTACTCTTGCGCAGGAACGGCAAGAACAGATCTGGCCGTTATTTGGCAGAGAAATTATTGATAGTCTTTATTATAAACAGTGCAGCTTAAATGTAACATGGCTGGGATAGGCAGCACTCTCTCATTCTCACTACGCTTACCCAGCGCGGAAATTATGGCAAGCTCCCCCGTTTTTGGCGAGGTCTATCTGTGGAACTTTTACGGCTGCTGCTGATGATGAACCAATACGGAAATACTACATTCACCACCATATTACCAAATAACGTTTAAGTTACACCAATCATTCAGTCACTTCTATGTACAAAAGATGTTATTTTTTATTATAAGCGTTATAATAAACTCGCTATGAAATTATACTTATCGATAACCAAGCCCCATCCCTCGTGATTAATCAAGCCCGTTAACTCACAGACTGGGCTGGGCCGCGTTTGAGCCAGCTGACGGGGATCGGCAATGTCTGTCTGTGTAACTCAGGATTATATATACATGTTTTAGTTCCATCCAAGCATATATTATAAATGATAATAATAACACCTCATACATTGACTTGATTCCATGATAAGTCGTTGTGTAACGGACATCAAACAACAGAGGAATCCCAAAAATACTACATAATATTTAACACCCAGACACAGAACAAACACAAATACTATAATATAAGTATTTGTCCTGCGTTGGGATTGAACCCACGACCTTTAGCACAGAAGACAGGATCACTACCATATCGCCAGCGGCGGGCTTGTCAAAAGTCGTCCGTCGAGAATGTTATTTTATCGGTTAAGATTTCACGACACACGCGAAAGCTGCGCGCTGCGATTGCCAACACGCTTGCCCGGCGCGCCAATTATGGGCAAAAACCCCCTATTTTGGGGAGGCCTATGTCCAGCAGCAAAATATTTTTTAAACGCTCGAAATATCATAATTACTACTATAGCGTTTTCAAATTGTGAATTGAAGATATCATGTCATATACCCAGTAGCTTTACTGCATTTTGTATATACCAATGCAGACTATGAAATGGTACCAATGAAGACGATCTTTGAATGAGTAGTCCTCATTCAAAGGTCGTCTGCTTAAGCAAACTTAAATGCAACCGGGCGGGGATGAGCAGCAGTCTACCCGTCGTGTATCTCCGATCTGCGATGGCCACCACGCATATTCAGTGCGACATTTATGGGCAAAGTTTCCCAATAGAGTTATTCAATAGTGTTCTAAAGTATATAAGCTACTAAAAATGACCACATAACCAATATAAATTTTTCTTACACGTAACAGAGAATCCGAGAACAAAAGATAAAAAAAGGAGAAAAAATAAAATCGGTACGAAACGTTTCGAGCGCAGTCAAACTTCGATATTCAAATCCGTTCCACCGCGACATCCGAGACCGGTTCCGGACACAGCTCGACACCGCCGGACATCGCCGCACGCCCGTGTCCGGCGCGTCTTGTTTGTTCGATAGGGCTGCCTACAACGATTACCTTAAATGGCCTCATTCCGATTTCACACATATTTCAAGATATAATATGATCAATTGTATGTTGTCTGCATGTAATGTTTAAACCAAATTATCTTACACGTGTTTAGTTCAAATTGGTTTGTTATCGACTATTGCATTATGTTACCACCAACAAATAACTTCATGTATATTAATTACAGTCAAGCCGGGTAACATTGAATTATCCGGGTAACTTTGACCTGTCCTTTTCAGGGAATATTAGGGTTCAGATCTACCATGGAGACAGTTCTTGCAATCGATGAAAACTTTAATCTTGGCTGAATTCGTTTTATAGTCTACGGAAAAGGATAATTCGAAGTATTCCCCAATACATGTTACCCGAATTTACTGTATCACGAAAGGTTATTATTAATTAATAATAATTAAATAATAATTCACATTATATCTCTTTATTTCTCCTGATTCTTTATGACTCATGATAAATAAATAAAAACTACTAAAGCTAAAGAATACCGGCATACCGTGAGGTACTGGCAGAGTAGAATATTACTTCCCCTGTACCAGGTGTCGTAAGAGCCTAAGGTAAGGTAGAACCGACAGATGGTGGTATATCCATCCGAAACAGTATAGCTCAAACGCACAGGGCTGGGATAGGAAACAGCATCAGAAAGCTGCGCTCTGCAATTGTTTACACGCTTGCCTAACGCGGCAATTATGGGCCCTAAACCACCTTTCTTGTAGGGATCTATTGTCCAGCAGTGGACTTTCAATGACTGGTATGATGATGATGATAAATCTAAAACGAGGGCAACGCTCTGAGTCATCTTTCGTGATGAAATCACCTAAGCCCAGCCGACATAGTACGGGAATAGCGGATTAGCAGAAATAGGCAGAGCACATAGCAGGAAACACCAACGGCTAATGGCGTGGAAGGTTTTAAAATGGAAACCACGCACCGGCAATCGCAGCGCTGAAAAGCCCTATCTCCTGCAGTAAACATTCAACGGCTGAAATGATAATTAAAGAATTCCCTGGAATCCTTTAAAGAAAAGGTCTTTTGATCGACCAACACTGGACAAAGGAGTTGACTGTCATAAAAATATATATTAAGAAACATACAACAGAACGTGCTCCTTTGAAGTGGGTTAAAAACTGCACGGAGGCAACCGAGAAATAAAGTTAATATCCTGAGCTATCCAGACAGACTTCAAAGTGTCCGATTTGCCGCAATATCCACGTTATATCTGTATAAATAAGAATCAAAGTCAAGCGGTCCACCGGCCGGATACTGGACCGGAGTGCTCGAGCAATTGTAGGCTTTATGACTGAGGTGAAAGGTTCAAGGGTTTTTCTAAAGATGACACTGAGGTGAGACTGGGTGACTATTTTTCCTACTCCTATTGACATATGCTATCCTGAAACCAATAGGTGCAGTAACATATTTTAGATGTAAAAGATATATATTTGTATCCTCTTTATTGCAGCTGTAGAACGTCCAACGTGTAGGCCTCCTCAAGAAAGGAGGTAATTTTGCCCATAATTGCCGCGCTGGGCAAGCGTGTTGACAATCGCAGATCGCAGCTTTCGCGACGGGAATGCTGCTGCAAATCCCGCCCTGTGCACTGTTCTGGATTGATATACCGCCATCTGTCGGTTCTGACACCTCAGTCGCCTGGTACAGGGGGAGGTACTATTTTACCCTACCGGTACCTCACGGCGTGAAGTCCTATAAATTCAGTCAAATCGTTTGTCCTTCTTGGTGGATGTTCTTTCCAGGCTATCGTTCCTCCGTACTGTGTACCCTGCCCATTGCGACTTAACCAGCTAATCCACTGAGTTATCGGTCGGTAAGTTTGGTTTTACGGATCTCCTCATCCCTTATGTGAATATCCTAAGTAACTTCGAGCATTGCCCGCTTCATAACTCGATGAAACGCTATAAGTACGTTATAAGACCTAGTTTTAATGTCAGAAGACATCAATGGTTAGTTCATACATTCTTCACTACTTAGTTAATATGCTTCTTAGATATGACGGGACCAATAACGCAAATGATAGTAATCCCATCTTGTGAGCCAAGGGTCGTGGATTATATTCCCACACAGAGCAAATATTTATATGATGATATTTGTGTTTGTTCTGTGTCTGGGTGTTAAGACATGTATTTAAGTATTATATCTGTAATTCCTCTGTTGTCTGACGTCCGTAACACAAGTGCTTTCAGCAACTTACTTAGCTCAGAGTCAGATCACTGTATGAAATGTTATGTATATTATTATTATATAAATATTTAGTTTGAAGACATTATATTTGATATCTGCGAATTAGTATATCGTAGCCGGTGGGACATTTTCCTGGATTATAATTAGTCTGCACCCTTTGTAATTGTTCAAGGCATCTAAATTGCCAAATTTGATTAATATCAGTTCAGCCGTATAATCGTGAGAAGTCAACAAACAGACAGATAGTTAAACTTACACACTTACGTATTCATAGTATTACTTAAAAAAAGGAGATGTTAATGAAAATGTAATATTATTACTTACAAAATCTTCATGAAACTTAAAAATATATAACAAGGATATAGAATGACTTTTTGTTCGTTTTTTAAGTTTTTGACTAAAGTGTAATTGATCCAATTGTAATATTTCACAACCAGATTATTATATGACCTGCAAAATTAGAGGTTCCTACCTAAAATGCATCAGCGTTGGATTCGTATTTTGTGAAACAAACGTGTTACGAATAAATTCAAAAACAGCTTAAATAATAACAATATTTTAATAATGAATGAATATAGGCTATATTTTATCGCCGCATTCTCACGGAAATGTGGACGACGCGACGAGTAAAACCGCAGGACACTGCTATAATACCGTATATCCGTAAGCACATTAGAGTCGTGCAAGAACTGCGGCAACAGATTTAGCGCTCGCGCCGCGGCGCCGACTGTGACGGCGGGTGCCGAGTGTGTGAACCGGCCTTTACAAAATAAATAAAAGCGAAGCGAGAAACCGTCCGATGCTTCCCCCGCGGGATACTCTCCTTGCGGTAATCTGTAGGGTTGTCAAACAGGTGTACACAATTTGATTTATTCAGGACTTTTTATATTTTCCTGGAGGTACTTGTCTTTTTTTACAGTTTAAGCTATAGTATAACGTCCAGAGACCTCACCAATTATTTCCAATAGGACCGGTTGTATGCGTCAGTTCTATTCAGTATGACTATCCCATTTGTGGGTATATCTCATACGTATCTAGTGCGTGGTTTTTACACAAAAACTTACGGTTTATAAAAGAAAACGTAAAAAACGATTATCGCAACTTCAATATGTCATAATTAGTCAACGAATATAAAAGTTTAAAACACATAAACAACATGCAACATCATGAACACAATAGCACATCCCAACACGAAAGATGAAACAATAATCGAAATGTAGCGTACACAGCATTCACATTAATTCAACGACCAAGCACATCGAACCAACAGTCGCAATAATAAAAAAAAACTATTATTAAAACACCTAACTCCTAATGAATACGATTTAGCTTTTCATTATTATACCAGCCATTAAGAGTTCAGTGCTGGTCACATCCCCCCCCCTCCCCCCAAAGAAAGGAGGATCTTTGTCTATAACTGTCGTACCCGCGTATCGTATACAGTAAATGTAAAATTTATACTTAAGCTTATTCTTACCATTCTTTTTAGTTATTGAATACATAATTGTTCATGAGCTGCACTATTTCTGATTGATACACCGCTATTAGTCGGTTTTGGTATCATATCATAGTCGCCTCTTATGGTAGCCGGTACAGGGAGGTACTAGTCTACTTTGCCGGTACCTCAAGGCTGTTTCATTATAGGCATCATCATTATTATTATTATAACGTAATTTAAACCATTAACCGCTCCGACACCTTGATAAGAGGTGATATAAGATCCTACATCTTCCTAACAACTTTAGGTTATACAAGAGGATCTAACTGCACTTCCACAAAATGCCAAACGCAAGCGGGAAACCGTCTGTGTCGTGGAATTTTCTCCAAAATGGTTGAGCAGGGTTGCCAGCAGTTGGAAAGAAATAGTAATTCTGTTCTAACTGTCATTTTGAACTTTACATGAGGTAAAATTACAAATTTACAAACCATAGATACCGTGGGATACCAGAAGAATAGTACCTCCCCTGTACCAGGTGTCGTAAGAAAGTTTAAAATCCGCTTAGAAGTAATTTATATATCATGACTCTAACTAAGTAAAATAATTTATAAATGTCAATCTATACGTACGTATCGCTCATTTTAAACAGGTCACGATATCTGAAACGTACACAGACAGAGACCAGAGATACCAGAGAGCTTAATATTTCAAGTTGCCAACCCTACCACCGGCTGTTAACCCGGGCTCGCCGGGCCGGGCCATCTATCGCGCCGGGACAAATGGGCCCGCGCATTACGCCCGCGCCGGCGGCCGACAGCGGCGGGTTATTAGTTCATCTGTATGCTGCTATTATTATTAATGGTTGCGCTAAAGGGCTATCTTTGTTACGTTTGGCGATTTAACGCTCGTCAGACCTTAGTTTAGAGTTGACACAAGACGAGGTCAATGACCTAGGTCTTGAATTGTACTCTTAGAATTGTTTGAATCTTATAAAGTGAGTTATTGTTTTACATTAATTTTGTTTTATTCTGCAAGCATTCTGCTTTCGAAAAGGTACCGACTGAGTAGAATAGTACCTCCCCAAGTACCAGGTGTCGTAAAATGCGACTGAGGTACCAAAACCGATAGATGACGCTATATCTAACCAAAAAAGTAGCACAAATGCATCAGGACGGGGATGGGCAGCAGCATCCCTGGAGGGAAGCAATGCTTTGCGACCAGCGCGGCAATTATGGGCAAATTCACATTAGGGAATTGTGTGACCGTGAAATTTGACTCAGTGAAATTTTATGTGAGAAAGAATTGCATAAAGCTATTTTTATATACAAATTCACTAAAAATACACATAAATTAGTTAAATATTACTAACACGCCTCGTAATGAGACGAATTTTAGATACTTATTATCTTCTTTACATTTCGATATACCAATTGACGTATCGCATCGTATGCCGTAACAAAACGAGAATAGATCCCGAGGGAAAAGTGGGATAATTCGTAAGTCACCGATAAAAGGGTCCGAAATCCTCAAATGAGAAACACCCTTGAATTGAAACGTCCTTTCCCAACCCTACTAATCCCGCTGAAGCCACTTGACAGGTAAAAATCACCCCGCGAGGGAGGGATGGCTTTGTAGGGGAATCGACCGATCTAGTTTCAGACCTCAGAAATGGAAGCAAGGCATTCAACTAGAGTTAGAAATTAAAAATAATTGTACAAAGTAAATTTATACATACTTATAATGATTCGTGCAGAGAATGCAAGCTGGTTTGCATGCATGCCTACATGCATGCATGCTTGCTTACATGCTGCTATTTCTTAATACCTCTTCTACTAACTTCTTATAAATTATGCTAAAAACGTGATTATGCATATTATTCTATAATATGCATTTTGTTATGATACTTAAAATATATGCGAAACAAAAATGATGCGACATTAATATTATGGTAATTAATATCATAATTGGAAATGTCATTGGAATGCAAAAAGCACCCTTCTAACACAATTCTATATGTAATATCTTTTTTTTGTCAATACGTTTTTATATAAGTTTTTTGTGATTGTTACACTGTCATAATTATTTATAAACAGCGTTAGTTACGTAATTGTGCCTGTATACATAGAGAATATTAATAAAATGACGTATTAATAAATAAATAAAGTTTTGTTACATAACTAATCGTGAGGTACCGGCAGAATAGAATAGTACCTCCCACTGCACCAGATGTCGTAAAGGCGACTAAGGTACCAGAACCAACAGATGGCGGTATCTCCAAAATGTGCAGCTCGAAGGCACAGGACGGGTATGGGAAGCAGAATCCCCGTCGCGATAGTGGCGCTCTGCGGTGATGGTGAAATAACTAACTTGATAAATAACTTGAAAACGATTTTTTAAAGATAATATTTTGTAGCGATGCCTACAACCACAATGATGACGATCTAGACGGGGACCACACGCCCACACAACATGTTCAACGGGTCAGTGCCAACTACTAAACCGTTTTCATTGCGACTTTCACTAATAGATAGTGTTGCATAATAAACGTTTTGGTTTACAATTTGTCGGTGTGTTCTGTAGATTCATTAAAATATAACGATAATTGTTAGAAGTGACGGAAAAAGTCTAGCGTGACGGGAAGTGTGAGAGGAAAGTTAGATAGATATCAAACCGACAGATGGCAGTATATCCATTTAAACTAGTGTAGCTCTGCGATTGCCTAGCGCAGCAATTATGGCCAAATCCCCCCTTTCTTCAGAAGGCCTATGTACAGCAGTGGGCGTTTTCTATGATGATGATGAACGTGATAGTCTTCTTTTATAGATCTACAAAGAAGTTTGCATTAAAGTCGGTCGATGGGGCAGAGATTGCATGCATTCGCTCTCTTAGTCCTTCTCTAATGTAAATAACAATTAATAGTACCCGACGACGACCAATCGATTCAAGGTCCGGCTTTAGAGGCGCCCTCAAGTGATAGCCGTCGCTCTATCTAAAGCGATCAGTCGGGTATAGAGTCATTCATTAACAGGCGGCCTTACCTATTCCTCCGGTGGCACTAAAATTGGCAAAGAGCATAGACAAGGTACCGGCAGACTAGAATAGTGCCTCCCCCTGTAGTAGGTGTCGCAGGAGTCGAGTAAGGCACTAGAACCAACAGATAGTGGTATATCCATCCGAAAAAATCAGCTCAAATGTACAGGGCGGGGATAGGCAGCAGCTTCCCCGTCGAGACAGCCGCGCTCTGCGATTGCCAACACGCTTGCCCAGTCCAGGGAGGCCTATGTCCAACAGTTTTAATGGCTGGTATGATGATGATGATCGACGAGCAGTCAATATAGATTTTCCGAAAAAAATATAAGCATAACAGGCTTTATCCTACATTTTTGTTCCTCGAAAACTTTAGTTCACCTTGGGAGCCCCAGTTTTGGGGAGAGATCAAAAGTAGTAGTTAAGAAGTTCAAAATTTTATCAAATAAATAGTAAAGGCATAACAAACAGACAGAAAAGCAGACATATGACACTAACTGCCCTCGTTTTTAACCCATACATTTTCAAGAATCATTGATATTTCAGTCAATTAACAAAAATATGAATTAATTTCACGTCTGAAATATCATCCTTTAGGTATACCGCAAATTTATAGACGCGGTAGTTATATGACAAAATATACTGACGGAAATTCAAACAGTAACAAAACAAACAAATCCATAAAATTTCACAAAAAAAACCTTAAAGGCATTAAAGCTTATTTTTTACTTTTTAATTCTACACCCACATCATGCAAGTACCAGGGCAACATAAAAAGCTAGGTGTAACACGGTATGCATTAGGTATGGAACGGTCAACGCGACCGGTAAACAGACACAGCCAATTTTCGACTTTATGCCGGTACCGTTAAAGTTGAAACGTAATCCGGTAGGGATTTGGTATGTACACCGCAAGCCTTGGCCGTAAAAATGTGAAAACGTGGGAGCGGTAAAATTTATGCGGTGTGGTCTGCGGTAGTTGTTTTTTTACTGAGTGGTCTTGTGGGTTAGTGCTAAAATGTTGTGACTAATATTTTGTGATGATTCATAAAGGGAGACGACAGAGTTTTAGCCGCGGCTAAGCCTCTATAGAGCCGTAAAATGTTTTATTGTCCAGCAATAGTTCGTGGGTACAAGTTGTAAGCGGTAGACCAAATCCGCGACGTACGTCATGAAGAAAACGTCCATGTCCGTCATCGACCGCGCCATGTCTTAGAAGACCCGCTCGACATAATTACAGCCCTCAACGCTCTCTTTCCACACCCTATCGCTAGCACTATACGATAATTCCTTCGTCTTTCATAGAGTTAGTACACCGGCGAACGCGTGCAGTCCCTGTCCCAACGAGCGATAAGAGGGAGCCCTAGCGCGGCCAGGCTCACTCTGTCCTCTATTGCAAGAAATAACTTTATTCCCCAACGACGGCCACTCGAGCCGAGGTCGAGCCTTAAGAGGCGCCTTCGGGTGATCGCCGTCGATATCACTCACCGTCGCTAAACGTGCGGTCGTAGTCGCGAGGCACGCGGGTGAACACGGGCACAGAGGCTCAAGAGCGGCCTCGCCCTCTCGCTCGGTGGAACTGACGTCTGAATAGTTCGTTCGTCCGGCAAAAAAATAAACAGAGATAAGTAGACAGTCAGCCATAGCAACCGGCAGAGTAGAATAGTACTTCCCGCTAAACCAGGTCTAAACGACCAAAGCACAGGGAAAACTCGACTTCTCTCGAGCTCTATTTCAGCAGTGGATGTTGGTTGTACGGCAGTGTAAAGTGATATTTACTAGAAAGAGATGAACTTGCCTCAAGTTTCAGGCGGGACTCGAACCTGCAACTATCCCACTACTACGTTGTGCTACCGACAACTTATCAGATAGGTCCAAGTTTTTTGTTGTTCTTTTTTGTGCTGTGAAATCAGTGCCATTTCTTTAGTATTGTATGTAATTACAACCACTAATGTCAAGTTTGTACAAATTTGAAGCAATATAATTAGAAGAAGTCAGATAACTTAAAGTAGTTTTATGCATAGAAACTGCCGATTTTTTACACAGGCTGGTAATCGCAGATCGCATCAACTTAGCAATTATACCAGGCCAACGAAAAGCCCTATTAAAAATCCCTCGGGAAGGACAACGAATGATATGATGCTGGTGATGGAAGTACCTAATATGATCTAGCTAGGATGAGGTAAAGATTTTATAAAGGTCAATCGAATTTCATTTTGAATAAATATTCGAATTCCGTTAACACCATCTTTTAGCGGTCACTAAAACTCACTGCGTCAGAGGGCGTAAGGTTCGTCCCAACCTCGAGGTAATCTAACAGCATTAAGGCTTTGTTCTCCGTTTATTGTTTATTGGCACAAACAGTGTCCCGGTTCCCGCAGGACCGTTTAATTCCGCGCCCAACATACATCAAATTTTTAATTACAAAAATTTTAAGTATTTCACACTCGTTCCTTGAATTTGTTTTCGAAACGGAGTTTTATTTGACCCGATAGCGCAGATCATGGTGATCCTATTTTGTGTGCCTAAGGTCCGACTGTGCTGTGAGGTGCCAGCAGAGTAGAATAGTACCTCCCCCTTTACCAGGAAACCGGCGGATGACAGAATATCCATCCAAAAAAACAGTGTAGCTCAAATGCGTTAGCCATAATACAAGAATTTTGAGCGACTTATCTTGTGAATTTATAAGTACTATTTGTAAATGCAATCAAATAAATTGTATAGAGAAGGTAGAATGCCGCTATTTTTGAGGAACGAGAGAATCTTCCACGAAGTCAGGTAATCGATTCCAGGGCCTATGGTACAAACTGTCCTGCTTGGAAGCTCACCGCAAACATGTAGACAGGATACAGCATCAGAACTAAACTGCCGGTGATCAGTTGATCGGTCAACAACACTTCTGAGGCCATGGCTTAAGTGACCCCAGAGAAGGAGGGCAGATTTGAAACTACGATATATAGGCAAATGTATGAAACAGGCATGCGTTGCAAAATGTAACCTTATTGTAGGCTGTACTAAAAAGTATTAAAGTACTTTAGGACATTTTCTAAATAATTAAGAGGAAATTGACCAAATCCTTACTAATATTATGAATCCGAACTCTCTCCGTCTGTCTGTTACGCAATCATGACTAAACTACTAAACTGATTTAAATTAAATTTGGTACACAGATCGTCTAAAGCCTTATCAGGGACAAAGGCTACTTTTTATTTGACATAATAGTTGTAAGGGGTCGAAAGAGGTAATGAAAAGTTGTATGGAAGTATCGCTATTGTTAGAGCTAGAAGCTTAAAAATTAATTCAAAATTTATAAGTTAGAATAAAAAGGTAAGGTGCTCCAAGAAACTATTGCACGCGGACGAAGTCGCGGGCACGGCTAGTATTATGTAAATATAAATAAATTCCCACAATATCTCATACATTGACCTGACTCCGGTAATAAGTCACTTAAAGCACTTGTGTTACGGATTTCAGTCAACAGAGAGTTCACAAATAAGTATTGACTTGATGGAACACTGTCCCGAACGAACCAATGCGAGTGAAGCCGGCCACATTCGTCCTAGATCGCACAAAGCCCGCGTCGGCACCGGGATCGGAACACATGCGTCCCGCGTCCCGACGGGAGGGACGTCGCAGTCCTATCACGCAAAAGGGCTGCTCGTCGCATGTTGTAACGTGCTTAGGGTTCTGATTATTTAAATTTAAATGAGTTTCATCATCTTCACTATATCAAAATTTGAAAGTTCACTGCTGGCTGTATATCTAAATGAGCGCAACTTAAATACTACAAGGGTGGGAGTGGGCAGCAGCTTTCTCGTCGCGAAGTTGCGACTTGCTATTGCTACCTGCTGTGACGTACCGGCATAGTACAATAGTACCTTCCCTGTACCAGGTGTCGTAAGAAGCCACTAAGGTACCAGAACCGAGAGATGACGGTATATGCAGCCCAAATGCAAAAAGCGGGGTTGGGCAGCACAACCTCGTCGCGAAAGCTGCGCTCTGCGATTTCCAACACGCTTGCTCAGCGCGGCAATTATGGAAAAAATTCCCCCTTCCTTAGGGAAGCCTATGTCCAGCAGTGTACTTCAAATGGCTGTTATAATGATTGCTGCCACGCCTACCCAACGTGGCAATTATGGACAAAAATCTCTCTGTCTAGATCTATGTCCACTTTTAATAGCTGTGATGGTGTATAAATAATTGATTCCCATTTATTTCGAGATAGAATCCATTATTATTTTTATCGAGTACCCATTTTAGTTTAGGCCCCCAAAAGTTCTTAGCCTATATCTTTAAAGAAGAGGTCTAGCAAGAATTGTAATCACTGAGAACGAAGTCACCGTCTGCAAAAAAAGACAAATCCAACTTGACAATAAACATCTATTTGTTGATTCCTACCAAACATACGTTCGTATAGTCTAGACGGTTGAAGCTAGCGTAGATCTATCTATCCTAGATAGAACGACACAATATCCGTGTCACCGCCGGAACACTCCGGGCTCGGGACAGATGTGTCCCGTATCTCTGCCCGCGGGACGCATCCGTCATGGCCTTATCAACTTGCAATAGGGTTGTCTCTCGTACTATTTTCTTTTAATTCAAAATTAAATGTACTTATTCAAATAAATCCATGATAATTAAATATTACATAACAAAATACATACTTATCTTTAATTTCTTTTATTTTATATTGATGGGCCCGATGGCGCAGATGGTAGTGATCCTATCTTGTGCGACAAAGGACGTAGGTTCGATACCCACCTAGAGCAAATATTTATATGGTTCTGTGACTGGGTGTTAAATATATAAATTGATCTAGTATATTTGTGAT
Organism: Heortia vitessoides; assembly: GCA_020976665.1. Classification (NCBI taxonomy): domain Eukaryota; kingdom Metazoa; phylum Arthropoda; class Insecta; order Lepidoptera; family Crambidae; genus Heortia; species Heortia vitessoides. The sequence goes on along the minus strand of JACJUM010003223.1, from coordinate 8,728,221 downwards.
TTCTCTGTAGTCTAGCTTCCACAACACAAATGCTTTAAGCGACTTTCCACGGAGTCAGGTCAATATATGAGATGTTGTGGGAATTTATCTAAATATTTGTATATCAAAATTGCGTGTCACGTCGTTTGTCCGTGATGAACTTCTTAATTACCGAATTGATTTTAATAATTTTTTTTTACTGTGTACAGTTTAATTCAAATTAAGAGATAAAATAGTTCCACACCTTTCTCAAGTATGCATTTTGATTTCTTAATAATATTATATGTAGTTTAATAGAGAACAACGTTGGTCGGGTTTGCTAGTATTATACATGCTACAGTGTTTGCTGTCTGTCTGTTTCAATGTTACGAGTTTACTGAGTATTAGATGCTTAATATATCTCAAAATAAATTTAAAAAATAATAATAAAATTAACGAAATCATTGCATTTAATTACCTTACAAAATATTATTATTAAATCAAGTATTATTTCATATTATCAATTCTTACTTACTTAAAAGTATTTTTTAACTTTAAAACGTGGGTTATTTAACTTTTTACATCGGCTTGAAAACTTGTCCGCAAGTCAACCCAAAAAATCTAAAAATTACTAGTGTTTTGTAACCGCCAAAAATAGTTTTATAATTATTTATATTAAATTCAAACTTGTAGCTTAATTTATTGTCTTCATATAGGAGCAAAAAACCAAGCTATTTTACTCCTATACGAGTCAGTTGCAAATTCACTACTGTCTCATTTCCACTCCATTATACGGTTCAATAAACTTCCTGTCGTCTGGGTAACTTGAAATGACCCGATTAAGCTTAAAAAGTAATCGAAGTTTTGAATTTTGGAACTTAAATAATCAATTAATGATTGAGAAAATTGTAGTGAAGTCGTATTCCAATTAAATTCATCAGTAGAATATCACCGTTATTGTGTAAACAATTCTTACCAGCCATCAAGGCAATCCAAAATGTTCGTCAACTCATTTCGTGCCTGCCCACTGCCACTTAAACTTGCTAATCCGCAGGGCTATGCCGATAAATTTGGTTCTTTTGGGACTCCAAACATTGCCCTGGTATATAGCACTATACATCGCTTGTTGGAACCTTTTAAGTTGGAGTCGAAAGGTTCTAGAATGGAGGCCACGTACTGGCAAGCGCAGCGTAGATCGTCCACCCACAAAGTGGACAATCGATCTGACTAAAACCGCCGCATGCAAGCGGTCAAATTTAAATCACTTAGAGATGCCTACGTCCAGCAGTGGACTTCCTGCGGCGTATACGATGATGATGACGATTTCGAGCATTAACTTTAATGCTTTAGAAACAGCAGCCGAGAGATACCACCCCCTGTACAGGAGTCGCAAGAGGCAGCTAAGGTACCGTAACCAATTGATGGCGATATATCCATCTGATATAGCGTACCTCAAATGCAACAGGTAGAGCTGACCTGCAGTATTCCTGTCGCGCTCTACGTTTGCCAACCCGTTCGCTTCTCTTGTGCAGACATATGTCAGACAAAAGACGTTCCACGACTGGTACAATGATGACGACGACGCCTATGTTTGCCTAGAGACCTTCAAGAAAGAGCATTCACTGTATGTCTGTGTGTCCTCTAGAGTTGAAGGTGGTAATCAAACTACCAGATAAACGCTCACTAATTATCCCCACTGTTTCTAATAAAAAAAAAAACATTTAGAGGTAGACCTCATACAAGGGTAATTTTCATTGGTACCTCTTTCTCACTTATACCGTCAAACAGCAGATCGTATGGCTGTGTTCCGGTTTTAAAGGGGATAGAGGCAGTGAAATTACTTCACAGTGTGACATCTTACTAATGCCCCAATCACGTGGTTGGCAATACCTTAGTGATATCCATGTGATATTACGAGCGTTGACGCTTACTATCAAGCCGGTCGAATGCTTGTACGTTGACTTAGTCGTATTAAAATAAATATTATCACTAGCTGCCATAGCCTTCAACAAGGAAATAGGCCATATTTGTATAGAAGAAACTATAAGATAATTACTATCAACCGATATTATATCGATATATTATGTCGAATAAACGATAATTTCTATCGTCCTATAGAATGATGTTTCTAAGAAGAGGCAATTACAAATCTCTGTAACCCTGAATTGTTCTCAGACTATTTACACTAAGGTCGTCGTCAGGTTGCTTATTAATGAGCGGCTTGACGCCGTCGTTTCTTTGGTCAATTCCAGCGAGTAGGCGACCAAGAAGACAAAATATTACAAATATTCGTCTTACAAATATTAATTAATAAAATTCAATCTACATATCACTCTTTGAAGGCTACCTCCTTGATAAGTAAATTAAAGCAATTGTGTTACGGATATCAGAAAACAGATAGATGAATTACGAATTTAATACTTACATACATATTTTTAACAAAAACCCAGGACAAATATTTATATGATGATATTTGTGTTTGTTCTGTGTCTGGGTGATGAATCGTCATATCAGCCATTTGAAGACCACTGTTGGACATGGTCCTTCCCAAGAAAGAGCTAATTTTGTCCATAATTACCCCGCTGGGCTAGCGTGTTCGCAATCGCAGAGCGCAGCCTTCGCGATGGGGATGCTGCTGCCCACCCCCGCCCTGTGCATTCGTTACACTGTTTCGGACGGATATCGCCTCTTAAGACACCCGATACAGAAGGAGGTACTATTCTAATCTGCCGGTATCTCACAGCTAGGGTGTTGGATATATGTATTCATAAAAGTATTATATTTGTGATTCCTCTGCTGTATGAAGTACATAGCGCAAGAGACTTATCATGACCTGACGTCAATGTATGAGATGTTGTGAGAACTTATTTATTTACACGAATGTTTGTCCTGGGTGGGGATCGATTAGGGACGCTACAGATTGTGCCTTCGGTCCAGTCATTCATACCTTAGCACTATTTATATAGCAAGAGAAAGAATAAAGTGTACATTTCTACGAGTCAAATTAAAAATTTTCCTATCCAAAAAGCCGTCACCCGACCGATATCAACAACCTCAAAAACTTAATCTCCACCGACGTAGAACCTTTATATCCACGCTCCTATTATACGGGCCGGCTCAAACGCCGAGTGGGGATCAGGCGGGGCGGAGGCGAGGCGGGGGCCGGTGGGCGCGGGGTCTGCGGCGATGGGGGGGCCGGGGGCGGAAGTGTCGTGCGTGCGATTTAATTCCATCGCCTCGCCCGGGACCGAGTCGAGTGTGCTTCTGAGTTAGATATGAGGGTCGGCTGTCCCTAACTGTATCGACTATCGATACTCGATAAGTAGTATATGTGAGGTATCGATATTCAGTTTTACCGTGAGGATAAAGAACAGAGTAGAATAGTACCTACCTCAATACCAGGTGTCGTAAAAGGCGACTAAGGTACCTGGACCTACAGATGGCGGTAAATCCATCCGATAAAGCGCAACTTGAATACTACATTGACACTTACGTTGCCGTGAGGTACCGGCGGAGTAGAATAGTACCTCCCACTGCACTAGGAGTCGTAAGAGGTGGGTAAGGTTGGTTGGTACCTTACTGACAGATGGCAGTATATTCTTCCGAAACGGTGAAGTTCAACTGCACAGGGCGGGAATAGGCAGCAGCATCCCCATAGCGTTTTGCGATTGCCAACACGCTTGCCCAGCGCGACAATTATGGGCATAAAACCTCCTTTCCTGGAGAGGCATATGTCCAGTAATGAACTTTCAAAAGCTGGTATGATGATACTTATTGCTTAGTAATGTAATATTAGGAGCAAAACTGTTGGAAAGCTAGATTAAGCTTTAAGGTTATCTATGTACAATTCATAGCGCGGTAGTTTAAGGGTAACCTGGTTCGTTTTCACAACTTTTGTGTTGAGTTTAATGCTTGCGTTACGCTCAGTAATTCTAGAATCACAATAAAAATACTTGGGATCCTAAGAATATGTTGCGTAATGTTTATAAATTATATTTTTTATCGACATTTATCGATACCGCGTCCCATCACTAGTCGTGAAAGGCAGCCGAAGCGGCGGCCGGCGCGCGGCGCTCGTAAAATTGCGAGCCCAGGTGATTCCGCCGGCGCCCGCCCCGATATGGCGCCGGCTTTGCGGAAGGGTTGCCACTCGCAGACCGCGAACAATTTTAATGAGGTATGTCAGTTCTTGGCACAATTAATTTGATTATCTCGCACCCTACACGCTGAAACATATTTTAAAGGATGTCGTAGATGTCTATAGAATATCTTAATTTTTATTTAGTTTTGTAACCGACTGCATGTCGCCTGAAGGTTTCATTAACACTAATTACTGGGTGATAATGGAAAACATATCGACACCAGTTTATCTTAAGGATTCCTTTCTGGTAGCTCGTGTAATGACAATTGAGGTGGCTTTTATGATTTCGTAGACTCATCAGCGCCTATCAATGTCTATTATGAGTATAAAATACTTTCTATTTTTCAGTGTCATTGATTTTATTTATTTATTTATTAAAGACTCTAGGCTATTTGAATATAATATATTATGTGTTTGATTTTATAAAGATTCTAAATTAATGTTTGTTAGTTCTAATTTAGGTATTTTTAGAAGCATTTGTTGCATTTCTGGTTATAGAAGCAAAACGCTCTTGGGATAGAACGTGCAAATGTAGGCTTCTGCAATCTAGGTTTAAATATCAGACGCAGAAATTATTAGTTATACATTATAGGCTATTAAATACCAATGAGTATGAGGCTGCTGGGCTGGTGTTCGGAAAACTGTGAAACTTCTTCTCGTCTGACATACCTCAGTATCGAAAGTTTACGACCAATGTGTGTTACCAGCGATGACCTATGGCAGCGAAACGTGGTCTATAAACATTGACCTCATAAACCAACTCAGAATAACTCAACAACTTATGTATGACTATGAGAGGGTAATGCTCGAATTTTTTTGGCGTGATCGTATCAGGAATGAGAAGATTCGTAACAGGACCAAAGTTACCGACATTGCCAGGCGGATTAGTAAGTTGAAGCGGCAGTAGACAGGGTATTTGATACGCAGAACCGATGACCGATGAAGTCATAAGGTTCTGGAATGGAGACCGCGCACCGGCAAGCGCAGCGTAGGGCGTCCACCCGCAAGATGGACGGACGATCTGACTAAAACCGCAGGATCGCGCTGGACACAGGCCGCATACAACCGGTCCTAATGGAGATTACTTGGGGTGACCTATGTCCAGCAGTGGACGTCTTATGGCTGATATGATGATGATAAGGCTGCTGAATAATATTATATTAGTCCACTAGCCGTGAAGTACTGGCAGAGTAATGTAGATGGGCAGCAGAATCCCTGTCGCGAAAGCTGCTCTCTGCGACTGCTAATACGCTTGCCCAGCGCGTCAATTATGGGCAAAATTCTCCCTTTCTTTGGTAAGCTTAGGTCCAGCAGTGGACTTACAATGACCGATATGATAAATACACTAGGAGACCAATCTACACAGCAACGTTATCAAAATAAATAAGTTCAGCCTTCAAAATCATCCCCTGCCAGCGTGAAATTTCATCCGGCACAATTAAAATTCCCATCAGACTTGAACTTCAACAGCGTCAATTATTCAAATTCCGCGATGACTTTATTAATTATTTTTAATGACAATTATAATCGACTGGCAACCCTAACAGAACAAGGCACGGTGAGTGCCTGCGACGAACACCGCTGAACTTCTGCGCTCCTAGTACTGCTCGCTACATTACCTAACATGCTGTATGTACACAGATGAGTTAACTCACTACACGTACATACTTATACTGGTCTGGTACTTTCACTGGTGTTATGACAAGCTGTAACTTTGCCGGCTTTCTTGTAAATAAATCCTGGCTCCAAGATGGAGACGAATCACAAATATAAGACTACAATACATATATAACACCCTAACACAATAAATACTTTATATGATGTTATTTGTATTTATATATCCTGTGTTTCTGATGCCCGTAACACAAGTGCTTTCAGTCGCTTACCATGGTGTCATGTCAATGTTTGAGATGTTGAGTGAATATATATTAAGGTCGTGGGTTCGATTTCCACTCAGAGCAAATATTTATATGATGATATTTGTGATCGTTCTATGTCTGGGTGTAATATATATATATATATATATATATATATATATATAT
>JACJUM010003223.1:8654766-8719743 GCA_020976665.1 Heortia vitessoides | reverse complement strand
ATATATATGTGTGTGTGTGTGTGTGTGTGTATTTCAGTAGTATATTTGTGATTCCTCTGTTGTCTGGCGTCCGTGACACAAGTGCTTTAAGTGACTTACCACGGATGTTGTCAATGTCAATGTACGAGATGTTGTGAGAATTTATTATTATTATTATTTGTCCTGGATGGGTATCGAGTCCACGACCCTTATTGCACAAGATAGGATCACTAGCATCTGCGCCATCGAGCCCGCATCCGGTGGTTACTCTGGTATAGGTCTCCAAGAACGTTGCGAAGATCGGCTGCTCCTTTGTACAGCCTTTAAAAAAATACGTCATGCACTTCTCAGAAGAAATGGATAAGATATTTGTCGTATATTATGGAATGTATATGAAAATTTTCAATATATGTTGACCATTAAATAATCTTAATAAACAAAAATTTCGTGTCACTTTGTTTGTTCAGAATGATCTTAGACATACGATAGTTTAAATATCCTATTTAGTAAATAGGAGATCCTTTAATTTCGGACGGGCCTCGATGTAATGATCCTGTCTTGTGCGCCAAGGTCGAGAGTTCGATCCCCACCCAGGACAAATATTTAGACGAACATATTTATGTATATCTATGTCTGGGTGTCAAATATATGTATTTAGGTAGTACATTTGTGATTTCTCTATAGTTCGATATCCGAAACAAAAGTGATTTTAGCTTCGTAAAACAAAATATGAGATGTTGTGGGAAAAAGATAAAAAATATGTTTTCAAGTACTATATTTGCAATACCCTGTTATCTGACGTCCTTAACACAAGTGCTTGAAGCGACTTATTAAGAAATACATGAGGTAGACATGTTACAAAATGTCGTGTGCATCGGTACCTAACTCTCTCCTATTTCTACCGCCAAATAGCAGTGTTTGCAATGCTGTGATCCGGTGTAAGAGTGAATTTACTGGGTAATGTGGCACAATATCCTCAAGTCACAAGGTTGGCAATCATGTCATCAAATCATGCGGACTGTATGCTTGTTTGCCAACCTGATTTATAAAAAAAAAAACAAGGCTAGAACTTTGCTTGACTATAAGGTAATTAATACCACTTTTCTAATTTGTTTTAGACCAAAACATTAACGAAATAAACTTTTTTTGTATTCTCAATATAACATCGCAGATTAAACATTTCGATACCGACAGATTAGAATGACCCCCTCTGTATCGATGGCGGTAAATCCATCGCAAACAGAGCAACTGAAACGGAACAGGGGTGGGGTTGAGCAATACCATTCTACTCGGGAACCACCATTGTCACTACGTCCAGCGTGACAAATAAATGGATGTCCATAGGTTGATGTGATAGTCAATTATACTTGGTACGTTCACCGTTAGAATGAATCTTTATTGAAATATTATTACTAGAATATACATACATATATCACGCCTGTGTCCCATCGGGGTGGATAGATCTTCACTTGTTACGTTTTTGGCAAACCTCTCTCGCTTCCCTTACTCACATTAGTCCTTTCATACACGCTCGTTTATTCTTGGTACTTCAAACCTGGCCCTTTTTTTAACCTTTTCTACCTGGCCTCGGTTGTCCTATACCAATTCTTCCATTCACTTCCGCTCTATATATTTGTGCAGTCATTCTACTTTCATCCATCCTTTGACATGTCCTTTTACATGTTCAAAGCATCTCAACCATTCCTTTCTCTATTTGTCACAACATCGTCTTTCACACCACATTGATCTCTTATAACTTCTACTATTCTATACTTAATACTATTCTCTAACCTACCTATCAAACATATATGTATATACATATCTTTAATAGCAGCAGCAGCATAACAGCTGTAATGTAATCGTCACCAGGCATTGCAAGTCTACTACAGCTTGACATAGGCCTCGCCAAGAAAGTGGGAATTCTGCCCATAATTGCCGCGCTGGGCAAGCGTGTTGGCAATCGCAGAGTGCGACGGGGATGCTGTTGCTAATCCCCGCCCTGCGCATTTAAACTACACTATTGCGGATGGATATATTGTCATCTATCAGTTCTGGTACCTTGGTCGCTTCTTACGACACCTGATACAGGGGGGGTACTATTCTTCCCTGACGACACCCCACGACTAGTAGTTTTAATTTATAGCCAAGAACTGTGTCATTTACATGACTACAGACGGTATTTCTGACACACCCTCGGTATAGTCATGACAAAAATGGCGGATTATAATCGGCTGCGGGGGGCGGGGGCGGGGGGCGGGAGGCAGTTCTAGGGTTGCGATATCAAACACTGAGGCTTTTCACGTCTGACGCGTCAAATATTTGCTCATCCGCTCTGTCTGACTTTCGTCAAGTATTTCGCCTGTAGCATCCATTTGTATGTTAACGTCTACCTACTAAAGTTGGGCGCATACGTTTCACCCCTTTTTGACGTCATTATATTTGTTCCATATTGAGAGTCATAAATAAATAATAAATGAATTCACACGAATTATTAACCTGACTCCGAGACAAGTCGCTTTAAGCACTTGTGGTACAGATATCAGACAACAGAGGAATCACATATGAATTACTTAAATACATTTATTTAACAAACACAAACATCATCATATAAATATTTGGCGCATCCTCTATATCCCATCCTTCTCCCTATACCAGGTATCGTAAGAGGCGACTAAGGTTTCAGAATCGTCATAAAATGCAGATAACTGGGATGGGCCGCAGCATCCCTATCGTGAAAGCATCGGTATTAGTTTATTATATAAGATTTCTATTTTTTTATATTATGATAACATCCCTTCTGACTACTCGCGGGTAGACGAATAATTTGGTCAGTAATAACAGTCTTATTCAGTAATATACCTTAACCGGGTAGAAGAGGTATTAAAAAAGGGCCAATATGAGGGTTAATATGAGTCAGGGAAGCAAGAGAGGTATGCCAAGATCGTAACAAGTAAAGATTCATAATCTCTGCCTACCCCGATGCGACACAGACGTGTTGTATTTATGTATTAGTCTATGAAATCACGACGACTTAGAAGACGAATGCAAGTGAATAAATAAAAATTTATATATATTCATTAAGCGAATATACTCACAACCCTTTCTCATTCACCCCATCAGTTACAGAAACCTTTATAAGAATACCTTCGAATCCAAGTGCACTAACCAGAATATATAAGACATCGTATATTTTTATTTTGTTTATTTTGTTGAACTTTATTGCACAAAATATTACATAATGCACAAATGGCGGACTTAATGCCAGTTGGCATCCTTTCCCAGTCAACCATTATACGAAACAGAAAAAACTACATATAGTGGTGATGACAATATATACACAAAAAAGACAAACGTTACATACACATTTGTATAAATAAACGCAATAAATACATATGATATAAATAAAAATATATATAAAATAACGTACATCAGAAATAAGGTATATCGTAGGTGCGCCAACCCTATATCAATGATGCCAGCCCTATTAGCGAGCGGGCATGGGCCAGCGAGCGGAACAAGCACGTCATTAGCGTGAGCGGGACGGTTGTAACGCGACGCCGCTAGGTGGCGGGCTTGCGAGCTGTTACGTAACACCAGTTTGCGCTGTTGGCTTGAATATGTATGTCCATTGTCTATATATTTAAAAATAAATTCCTTTTTCCCTTGGTCACCGCATCGCCCGTTAACGACTAGAAAGATTTCACCAATTCTTTTTTGTTGACTTTTTTTTATTAAAAGGTGAATCTTATGAAAGAGAAACATGTAGAAAATTGCGTGGAAACTTAACTTAAACTTCAATTTTCAACTATAAACATTTTGAGTTCCAATTTCAAAATCTAAAGTTCTAATTTCAATTTTTTTGTACTGATTGAAATTTCAAATTTTATAATTTAAAGTTGGAATATAAACATATTATGTTTGAAATTAAAAATTTATAATTTAATAAATGGATTAAATGCGAATTAATAAATTTAAGGATCTAATTAAAAAATATATTGATCTACTGAAATGGTTGTATCGGTTAAAATTGTTTTTATTATGCCGATTGAAATTTGAATCTTTAATATTTAATTAGAATTAGATTTTAAATATAATAATTATAAGCAGGACGACATCTGTCAGGTTAGCTTTAAATAGTTATCCTTTTTGTGATCCGTCATAATTGCAAAGAGTACATCCAAATATTTAGCTGAGAGTCGACTTTTTAAAACTGTACAATCAACCATGGTTCCTGCGAACGATATCCGGCATATTCTGTATGTGTGCATATCGTCAGGGATAGTTAAAAGCAGTTGTAAATAAAGTTCGAAGTTCAATTGCAAAAGGTGAAAATTGAACTTTTTTCACTAATGCTACATAAGCTATAAACCTTACTACCAAATTAAAACATAAATCAATCGCATTAATTAGACCTTGACTTGAATGGCGCATACGGTAGTGTCCCTATCTTGTATGTATGTCCCATACATACATACAAGATATAAGATATAAGATTCGATCGCCGATCAGGTGAAACATTTATGTTTGCTATGTGACTGGGTTTTAAAAATAATTAACTTAAAAGAATTTAGTAACTTTATTTTTATATTTATGTATGTGGCTCGTGGAACCGGTAACCTATTTTTATATCGGTAATGATTTATTAAACCATCCTTAAAAAAACATATAAATGAACACCATCAACCTACGTTAGACTTTTACCTAGATATCTTTATTTAAATGAACCTAACGTAGGCAATTTAAAATCATGATAACAAACATTATTTTTTTCTAAAAATACATTTACTGAATACAAGATAACTCAAATGACCGATCACCCTGGTGACCTTATAAATTCAGAAGATTTATTTGAAATGAAATAATTTACTAATACAAATGATAAATAATGGTTTGTGACTAAAAACCGGGGCAACCCTATTATCGGGTGGGATGGCCCAGCGGGCGGAACAAGCACGTCATTAGAGCGGCGGGACGGTTGTTACCAGGCCGTCAGCCGGCAGCCGGGACACGGCGCCGGGCGGCCGGTCCGCCGGCGCCGCGTTGCATCTGCTTTTCGTTACTCACTGCTATAATACAGAGGGTATTTTAACTCGATTATAAAGCACCTCTTTGATTTAGAGGTATATTAACTGACACAAGATTTATTTGCCGTGCTGTGAGGTACCGGCAGTGCCGTGAGGTACCGGCAGAATGGAATAGTATCTCCCACTGCACCAGGTGAGGTCGTAAGAGACGATTATAGTACCAGAACCGACAGATGGCGGTATATCCATCCAAAACAGTGCAGCTTAAATGCACTGGGCGGGGATGGGTAGCAGCATCCCCATCGCAATAGCTGCGCACAAGATCAGCTGCTTATTATGTAAATAGTATCCTAAGAAAATAATAAATAATAATCCGCGTAATTGTTAGAAAATTTAAATCTTCATCATACCAGATCATGGAATGGATGGAAATGGATCATTGGAAGCCCACTGCTGGACATAAGCCTCTCCAATAAAGGAGTTTTTTTGCTCATAATTGCCGCGCTGGGCAAGCGTGTTGGTAATCGCAGAGCGCAGCTTCCGTGACGGGAATGCTGTTGCCCATCCCAGCCATGTGCATTTAAGCTACATTGTATCGGGTGGATATACCGCCATCTGTCGGTGCCACCTTAGTCGCCTCTTACGACAGAGGTACACAGGGAGGTACTATTCTACGACGGTACCTCACAGCTGTATATATTGCTGCAATGCAAAACAAATACCTACGAGAAATACTTTAATTATTCCAAGTTGGTTACTCGACAAAATATAAATAGGCGATACAGTGCCGCGGTCAACAAAAAAGCCTCCATGACGACATTACGCGGTCGCTACCAGGTACACGGTACCTGGAGGCCATAAATTACTACAGCTAACGGGCGCGGTAATCGCCACGCGGGCCGGCGCATGCGGACGCGGAGATTTTAGTGATAGGGCGACACGTATTACACTGGTGACTTTCGAAAGGATCTCTATAGTTACATACCGCTTTTAGTACTCACTTACATTTATTTTATATATGTATGTATGGCTTTATCTGCGTTAGCTGATAAAACTTAATACTAACATTGCACCCCTCTTTTACCGCCTTAAGGAACGACTTTCGAAAAAATACTTTACATGTATTTTTTATACTGAATTTCATTCAAATAATTTCAAACACAACTAAATTTCATACTAGCTGTTGGCTACCCCCTTTAGGGGGTGAATTTTCAAAAATCCCTATGTGGTCCCGTTCGTTATAAAAAGAACCCCTGTGCAGAATTTCAAGTTTCTAACCCTTATCTTCTCTAAATTTGAGTTCTGGCGTTGATTTGTCAGTTAGCTTCTTCAAAGATTAAGACACCAAATTACTCAGTCAGAATAACTAATTCCTTGACTTAAAACCTAATTGGACAAGTAATTATTTTAATGTAGACAACTTTCGTATGTTTTCCACACATTTCCATGCGAAGGTTGCCTGGAAGAAATCGCTCTATGTGATAATGCCGCCAATTGTACAGTTTACTATATATTACTGTTAATATTGTTATGCCTGTCAATTTAAGGTGTACAATATAGTGAATTATTATAATTATTTCGTGGATACAATATTGATCCAAAAATATCTTTAGTTATTTCATAAAGTACCCCCGAAAAACCATGTATTTAAATAGTGATCCGCGATTTTCAACGATGACACTGACAGCCACTCGTCAACATAGCCGGCAAAATGCTGTCAAGATGGCCGCCGAATCACGGACAAGATGGCGGCCAAATTGCGCGCCCAATCTGCGTCCAATTACCGGCCCGTCACGCAAGCCCGCTTTATTTATCTCGTGCAAATAATTATGGGTGAACCCTGAAGTAATTGCGGTGACGTCACGGGAAATATTAATGCGACAAACGTTCCCATTTTCTATATACGGGATGAGTACATGAATACAACGTATTTAAGGACAATGGAGCTTGAAGTAATCGTTAAATCAATTACAAATTTGATAGCTTCCACAAGTTTCCTAGAGTGCACTAATCCGTACTAATGTATGATCTATCTGTCTGTTTATAACAATCTTAATAAGTCTTTTGGGTAGGCCTCTATAACAGATAAAACATGAAAATTCCTTTCCAATCGACATAATGCTATCAAATGTGAAAATTCATACAAAGACTTCTTACAAGCGTCTGTCAAACAAAATAACAGCTATTTGAATTGGAAATCTAAATTAGGCTTCGCGCAATCTCTACGCATACTTCAACATGTTTATATCCAAAATATGAGATTTCATTAGTGTAATAAATATAATGCTCTTTTACCGGCTTTAAAGATTTATAATGTAAAAAATAAAGCTAAATAAAGCCGTAAGGTAACCAACCAAAACGTCAAACAAAAAATGTAAAACGTTAAATTAACTGCGTTTTAAGGTATAATTAAAATAATAGCCTTTTTTTGAATGGTGAACAAGTGTTAGAAAATATTTCATTAGTGTGATTTTTAAACTAACGCGATGGCAGCGAGCAGGTGTGACTTATGAAAATGCATTTTCCTGTGATTTTTCACCTACACTCCGAGAATTGGGCACTCACTTGCAGCGGGAAAAGCGCTTGATGTCCGCTGCTTTATTTGAAATAAGATATCGTAGAGAGAGACACACAGAAAGAGACAGAGTATTTTTATACAATCTCTATGTTAACTATAAACTTTACTATAAACCATTTTTAGTGACGTCATCCTGAATTTCATCATTATATTTTTTCATTTCATACACGTATTTCGCATTTAACATTCCACTGTCCATGTGGATTTCACTTTAAATCCGATACCGCGGGAATAGATTCAGGATCAATACTAACTTATATTCTTTTCTATGATCCAATCTACATGCTACAAACCAACACAAGCATTTCAGGTTATATCGTAAAAGCTATAACAAACAAACACACTTTCACCACTTTTTCGCAGAATGGTACCCAAAGTGCAGAAGCATACGAAAGCATCTGTACTGGTCACTTGCGTGGTCCGCGTTTACAGTGATATATTCTTAAACAACCAGTTAGAACCAGTTTACGGCAGAATCGGCGGTGCCGCGTTTCATTGGTAATAAACAACGCAGCTTTTATACCAGTCCCTGAACTAGAGGTTATTTGGCTATCTGTACCCTTAAATTAGTTAAGAGGTCTTCGGGAAGGACCCAAGGGAGGAGGGAAAAGAGATAAAATTAGATACTTTTGGCGGTTGTAATGTGAGCATTTATAGCTAGTTTAACATAGGCTACCTGACCCGATAGAGTTTGATCTGTCTTAACTACTAATATTGATTTTTTGCAAAAGGCTATGGAAAAGGTTCGTACATCAATTAATTACTCTTTAGCAACATTTTGAGTTTTAATAAGATCAAAGAATCCCTACTATATATTTATATATAATACTATAAATGCGAAAGTAACTCTGTCTGTATGTCTGTCTGTTACCGTACCGCTGTACCGCTTAAACCTCTAAACCGAGTTTGATGAAATCGAACGATTTTGATTTTAATTCGAAATAAGGGTTGTAATGGATCGAAAAGGGGGATGAAAAGTTGTATAGAAGTATCGCTATTATTAGAGCTAGAAACTTTAAACTTTCTTTTCCGGCCATTGATTCGATATAAATAAACAAACATTTAAAGTTTATATAAGTTAAGGTAAAGACGTATGGTACCCAAAAACGTTGCGGGCACAGCTAGTAAACAATATGAAAGGAGAAGCTGACTGACTGAATAACATATCAACGAAGAGCCTAAACTATAGGGGCTAGAAACTTGATATTAAGAAAGGATTTTTGAAAATTGACCCGCTAAGAGGGTAAAATTGGGGTGCTAAGTTAGTATGAAACTATTGTGTTGTTTAACTGTTTTTGAAGATATTCATATGAAATTCAGTGCAAAGGTTATTCATTTGAGGTCATAAAACACGTTTAATGTATTTTTCTGAAAATCGTACACTGAAGGGGTGGGTACGCCCCTTTTGTTTGTATGTTTGTATGAAACACAAGTTTGTATGAAAGCTCTACAACGCGGGTAAAACCACGAGGTACTGCTAATCCCAAATGAAGTAATATTTGTTGTAAATAATGTTTATTAAAATAAAGTCTATTTTGTGTCAACAGGAGTATAAATAATATATACATATAAATACTAGTTAACATTCGTGCAAGTTCCTTAGTAAAGAGTACAACGTTTTCACTTCAATTAGTTTACGATATATTCCAAAAAATGGCTAAGATTACACAAAAAAAGGTGGGAATTTTTTTTTTTGAATTTTCTAATATCCTCGCAACTTTCTTAAATAAAAATATATAAATATCTTCTTATTTTTTAATTCTAGTCGATAACAAATGTTTCATAATCTATAGCCGTCGCTTACCCAAGTAAATGTACTCGTACACATCTACATATTCTCACATTCACACCACATTGTATTACCTGTAAACAAAAGAAAACATGAATAAAATGTACGTAAACAAAAAAAAAAAATGTCAAAACATAAACTCTGATCAATAGAAATCTCTTGGGGAGACCTAGATATGTGATGATAATGAAAAATCTGTACTAAACTAGGAAAACTGTCTCAGTAAAACACTAAATATGATGAATATTCGTGTTTGTTTTGTGTCTGGATATTAAAAATATGTATAAAAGTATTTTATCTGTGATTCCTCTATTATCTTATCACGGAGTCAGGTATAAACCTGAATAAAATATTATGTGTAAATATTTATTAAAATATAACACAAATAAAGCACAAGTGCAAATGACCTTAACGCTATCCTTGACCTCAATTTTAGCCCACAAAACCAAAAAATATATCGCCAAAAAGATCAACAGAGAAGCAATCACAATCGCTATCGGTTATCAGAATAATCAATAAATGACCCTAAAATCATGACGACTAAATCCTTCCAAAGTACCATCCCCCCTTAATGAGCCTGCCACCCCCCTCATTACCCGCTTGATTGATTGATTCGCGCCCTAACGATAAGTGCTCAGTTCGGCTTGTTATCACTCGGCCCAGGGCGTCTTAGACTAACGATCAGACCGGTTCAAGTTCGAAATCGCGATAGTTGGCCACTTAAGTCAAGTCAGACACAGCGACGGGCAGCGTTCACGAAAAATAATTTCACTAAAGCCTGCCATACACGTTACGGTCTACCGGAAAGGTCTACCTGCATGGATCTGTGCAGTTTTTTGGGCGTGCATAGGCACCGGCACCAGATCGAAAACCAATTGTTTCGAGGATGACCTGCACAAATGACCGTTCCGATAGACCGTACCGTCTTTGGCTTATTTAGCCTAGGTTGATCGCCATCGGGCGATCGCCGTCGATCCCCCTCAGATCCCGCGAGCCTTGCGGGCGCGATTGTAGCTCAACGCGCGCTCGCGGCCGCGGGGTACGCAGGATAATTACTGCCATCAGACCTCTCATCTATGAGAGGCGCCGCCCTCTTTTTTCGGTGACTCTGGAATTGACGTCTGAGTAATACAGCAATAGGTTCGTCCGGAAAAAAAGAACCTATCAGCGGTGGGCTAAAGAGAGAAGCTAGGAAGGTTGAAAATGGAAGATGCGAAGTGTTAATAAAACTACGGATGGGTAAATAAGAAGATTTTATCACCCATAATGCTGAGGCTTATAGCTTTCAGTCGTGATCGCGACCAGGAAGCCCCGCTGATGTCATCACGGCTTATACAAGTGTCTCTCAAGCGCCCTAACTACAGTCCGCACACACACTAACTACCCTTAGCGCACACGGCACTGGCTGAAGAGTGCATGTGACGTCAGTATCGGGTATATCGTTTCATATATATATATAAATAAATATATGTGTGTGTGTGTGCTTGTGTAATTAAAGACTTTAATTTTTAAAATTTATTTTTTTAATAACCTTTCAAGTAGGCAGTTGGCGTCAAAGAATAATACAAAATAACTTTCTATTAATTCATGGAACATTAAACTCCGCCCAAGTAATATCCCCAACAAGCACAAAAAGACATAAAGATTACAGACGGTAAGCGTTGACAGACGCAACGTAAATAACCATAATCTAGAAAATTCTACAAGACCTAGTCGGCGACACTAGGCCTGCTATTAAGGCTTGAGAGCGGGCTGAAATGGTGATGCTGCGTTATCTTAATTGTGATCTATCCACAGATACAAGCAAGGCACTGTTTGCTATTTTTTTTTGTAATGGCCAGCTTCCCGCCCGCGACTTTCCCGCGAAGTTTTTAATACTTTAGGAACTCTTGTTATCTCGGGATCAAACGCTCTCTAACTACTTAACTACAAATATCCTGAAAATAATGTTGATTCTTTTGTAAAAAAATAACTATATCCTACAGGGACTATATATATTATTTATTTATTTATTGTACATGGACATTTTAAGGTGTTACAATATATAACAGTAGAGTGGTACATGACCCTGTCAGGGGTCGCAAAACATACTTAAAACTAATAGAATTGAACTTAAAACTAGCAATTTCACATTAATTCGACCTTTATGAGGTTTTTTGTGAGTCATTTTATTTTTCCTCTAAAAAATTCATTTACAGTATAGTACGATTTCTTGATTTTTAAGGTGGGGCTAAATCAATATATATATATATATGGCGTCGGAGATTTTTATTATTTCCAAAATATGTTGGCTGCTTACTGACAAATAATGCTACATACATACATCACGCCTGTGTCCCATCGGGGTAAGCAGAGACTATGGTTCCCCACTTGTTACGATCTTGGCATACCTCTCTTGCTTCCCTTATTCGCATTAATCCTTAATGCTACTTCTATTATATAAATGGATTTAATTTTTTCCTGAATGAAGTAGTCTATGTATTATTCCATACTCTAATATACATCATTCACCAGATCGGTGTTACCGCTCTGATGGAAGTGGAAGAAGTATAAACATTTATGACTATAAAAGAATCAAAGCATTACTTGGTCAGCTTGAACTATTTAATGCTTCAGCAATAAATCCCAAGAAGCTCTGGTTGACTTGTTAATTTTTTATTATTTCTGTGCTCAATCATTGGGTAATATACTACCCAATGATTAATATACATAATATACCCAATAATATAGAATCATTGGGTAATATACTACCAAATACCCTTTCTTGGGTAGGCCTATGAGTGGTTGGTCTGCCGCTATGATGATAATATAAGTGAAATCGGAATGTCTGTCTGTAATATTTAAACAATAGCTTCTTAATTAAAAGCATACGCAGGATTTTAACAACAAAAAATATTTATCATTTGACACTACCACTCGCAGACAGAGGTTGACATAAGGCTTAAACTAAGGGCTCCGACATGTCGGTGATGGTGCGGGAACCGAACCCGCGACTATCACTACTCAACCGTCGGTCTAACAAGTCACACAGATCGCGATTGATAAATAAATAATAAGTTACTCAACATCTTATACATTGATCTGTCTCTGAAATAAGTCGTTTAAATCACTTGTGTTTCATCAAACAACAGAAGAAATACAAATAAAATAATAATAATAACTTTATTCAACAACAAAAGGAAACTTAAACTAAAATACATTTTGATACTTAAACACATATTTAACACTCATATTATATATATAATATTATGTTTGTAATGAAAGGGTATCGAACCCACGACCCTTGGCACACAAGATAGTATCACAACCATCCGCCTAAATCGTTACTAGTTTCACTTGAGTATTTACTAGAACAAGATGCGGGTCTTGTTTAGCTGTCGACAGATCACAATTACGATAGGGAGCTTAACTACGGACGACCTGACGCGCGGTAGCCTCGTAATACCTATTTTTATCGTACCCACCATTTTTACTACCTACCACTTGCAATTTCGTCGTTCTAGCAGATAACTGATATCATAATAATCTCTTACAACAACACATACGTTTACTTGACTTCGTGATAAAATTAACTTCTTGTGTTACGGACATCAGAGAATAGAGAAATCACAAATATATTACAAAAATACATATACAAATTTGTACAAATATTTATTATTTAAATATTTTTCCTGAATTGATACCGAACACACGACCCTTGGCGCTCAAGAGAGGATAACTACGCAAGTCACCGATAGGCAAGCTAGTTACAAATGTCCAATAGCGCTAGTGTTTTCCAAACAAACCCTACTCAAAGCCACAAAGACGATCCCATCTGGGATGTTGCGAATATTCGCATCCGCACCCGCATTGATTCACACATCCGCATCAGCTTTCGCATCCGTATAAACGTCCCAGACATACCAGATATGAACCCATGCGAAACAGATTGGAGTCCGAAAAGGTTGCCATTCTACTCTCCTATATACAGAATTAATTACTAAACTAATTAAATGGTAATTAAAAGTAATTGATTCACACGAAATTCTTATTTCATTAATTCACAATTGAATAAAATAAAAAAAGGAAAAATTTTACTCTGTTTCTTTTCCCTACCAAACTAACTTAAGTTGTTTGTCCAGATCTGCATCCGCATGTTGACGCATCCCCAACACTTCTGACTGGTGTAGCCTGGAAACTAGCGCTACAGGTTTTAGTTGGTTTATATATATATAATATAAAATGATAAAATTACTAAAACAACTATTGAAAAATAAAGGTTGGTATTAGAGGGGTGAAAATGTAGGGTATTTAGCAACATTATAAAAAAAAATTTGTCTAATAAACTGTCACTAGATACAATAGATAGTAGCCGTTTCTCAGACCCACAGAATATGCATATAAAATTTCATAAGAATTGGTCAAGCCGTTTCGGATGAGAGAATTTTATATATTACACTAATTAATAAATATAAATGGGAGAGGCAAAGCGGAAGATAAAGAATCTGACACGTGGCCAGCTTGAGAAGACGCGTAGAAAACGAGTATATCGTGTCGTTGAGGTCAGAAAGGACGGATAAATATTAAAAGCCTTCTGGCGGCAAATGTGTACGGCATTGAATCCCACATAGCCTGGACTATAACGCTTTGAGCCAAGCTTCAAGCTAACCTCAATTCACCCCGCATTTGATAGGGTTGGCAACCCCGGGAACAGAAAACGGACCGTCCTGCAATTTAGTAGACTTTAAAATACAGGGTGGAAATCTTAAGTTTGCTTCGAACGAACGTCTCTCCCTCCTGCAGCGTGTACCTCGAGACGCTTCCTTCCTTTTCATAGATATGGGTGTATTTTTTTCGATACGTATATGTTATAACGTATGTATGTGTAGCGCCCCGAGGTTTCACCCGCGTGGTTTCCGTTTACGTGCCAATATTACAGATATGTACATACAATTTAATTAAATATTAGCCCTAAGGTACCGGCAGAGTAGAATGGTACCTCCCCCTATACCAGGTGTCGTAAGAGACAACTAATATATCTATCCGAAATAGTACAGCTCTAATGCACTAGGAGGGGATGGGCAGCAGCATCCCCGTTGCGTAAGCTGCGCTCTGCGATTGCCAACACGCTTGCACAGCGCAGCAATTATAGGCAAAATTCCCCCTTTCTTTGAGAATGGCTAGAATGATGATGATGAAATAAAATTGGAGTATCTGTTTGTAAAATCATATGCATACATCTATACATATAAGTAAAATTGGAGTTTGTTGTTTGTTGTTGTTTGAATTTAACGACAAATTATTTTCACAACGCATTCGCCGGCAGTCCTGTTCTATTCTTTTGCGAACAATGATTATGACATCGGGCGTTCAACAATCTGGTTTAGGATTTTTCATAAAAAAACTGCCTCGCCCACCCTCCGGTAGAATTTTTCCGGAGTTCATCCGGAAAAAGCGTTGTTCACCTGCATTGGGCTTTCTCACTTATTTCTGCCGTCAATCAGCAGTGTTGGCATTCCAGTGTTCTGGTCTGAAGGGCCAGAGAGGCAGTGAAATTACTAGGTAATGTGACATAATGTTGTCCAGTCACAAGGCAATTCGCTTGTGATATCCTTGTGATATTACGAGCATCGCATCGCAGCCTAGAAATAGGCTGCGATGAAGTTATGATTATGTGAAGACCTGGTATAATAGAAAAAAGAACGAAGTATCAACCCTGGTAGAGATTGTTCGGGTCGAACTCCAAAACCGTTACAATTTCGCTGATTAAAAATCACTCATTAATTTGTAGAGTTTTCGATATCCAATGTCGAAATCGAAATACAACGCTCGGGGTGTAGTAATGAAGAAACGGAGCGGAGCGAACGGTGCTAAGGGTTGGTTATCGAGTCATAATAATTATAAAGGCTCTGCCAGTTGGGCAACGGGTCAAATTATTTGGTTTTATCAAACGCAATTTATACATAAATACATCACGTCTGTGTCCTATCGAGGTAGGCAGAGACTATGGATCTCCATTTGTTACGATCTTGGCATACCTCTCTAGCTTCCCTTACTCGCTTTAGACCTTTCATACACGTTCATTTATTCTTGGTTCTTCTGAAGTGGTTTTTCCGTAATACCTCTTCTACCTGGTTAAGAAATGTTTGCCTCTGTCGTACTATACCAACTCTTCCATTCACTTCCGCTCTATATATTTGTGCAGCCATTCTACTTTCATCCATCCTTTCTTCATGTCCAAACCATCTCAACATTTCTTTCAATTACTATTATTATTTCTTTGGATAATAATTACACAAATTATTTTTCAACCAAACTAAAGACTAAAGCGCCTTGTGCTGGCGGACCTCAGCGAACAAGCACACGGTCCGCTTGATGGTAAACTTGACCGGAACCTATACACGCTTGTGTCATCACAAAGATATCACTAGCGTGTCGCCGACCTTGAGAACTGATGATGATATGTCACATTACCAAATAGTTCCACTGCCTCTCTCACCCTTCAGACCTGAACAGAGCAATGCGAACACTGCTATTTGGAGGTAGAAATAGGTGAGAGTGAGGTATCAATGCAGACGACCTTTGTATGGAGTCTACCTCGTGTATTACATTATATTTTCAAACATTAACGTTTTCACTACTCATAATAAAACAGGTTTTGTATTAAAATAAATGGGGTTGATTTCAATTTTATTTAAACAAAATAAATTTATAAATTTAAAAATAAGGGTTTTTTTTCAAAACGGTTTTTTTTCAAGAGGCAGTGAAATACTAAGTAATGTGACATAATATCTTTACAAAATTCCTGCTTTCTTGGGGAGGCCTATGTCCAGCCGTGGACTTCCAATGACTGATATGATAAATAGAAGCCCTTTGTCCTAAGGGGTCGATTCCTATGCTTTAATTTTCTACGATATAGACATTTTGACAGAAATACTTATATAACCAAGTGTTTATGCCAATAATATTTTTTTTTAATATTTATCCGAAGGCCGAGGATATTAAATATGTTTTTGCTTATTGTGTACAGTTAGATCCATCTTGAGAAGTAAGATAGTTTATATCTCAATTTATGGTCACAATATTTTTCATAAATCCACACCACATTTTATATATTAACCAAATTCCGAGTTAAGTCGCTTAAAACATTTGTATTAATAATATTAGACAACAGAGAATTCATAAACTTAATACTAAATACATATTTATGTGCAGACATACACGCAAACAATGAATAAACACAAATGTTGATCACGTAAATAATTTTCATGGTTGGAAATCGCACCCGCATGAGATAGGAATAAGACACTACTGAATTCGTCATCGAATCCATCGTATTAATGCCATATCAGTCAAGCATAAGCTTCCACAAAAAAGGAGGAATATACCCATAATTGCCGCGCTGGGCAGCTTTAACTGCCAAGACTATCGCAGAGCACTGATTTCGCAATGGAGATACTGCTGTCAGCTGTGCATTTGAGCTACATTATTTCGGATGGATAAACTTACTTTCGACCCCTTACAACCCTTATTTCGAATTATAAAGCAATAGCCATGTCCTTTCTCAAGGTCTAAAGATTGTCTATGCCGAATTTCATCAAAATCGGTTGAGAGGTTAAGCAGGAAAGCGTAACAGACAGACAGGCAGACAGAGTTACTTTCGCATTTATAATATTAGTAGGGATAATATTAAACAATTTCAAGTCTATAAATATCATCGCCCACAAAAAAAAACCACCAAGAATTTCATCAAAAAAAAATTCAATAGAAGTATAACATTTGCTGCTAAATACACCTCGGGGGACAGATATCACAATGGAGGAGGCGAGAATGTCCCCAAGTGTCGCGTCCTGGCCTGGGGGCCCCGGGACGGGACAATAGGGCTGCCTGAGCGTGAGTATTTGATAGCCAGCTTGAATTCAAGTCGAGAACAATTTAATAACGTATGGGACATACTTGAAGGACTCGTTCGCGCAGGTGGATGGTGGACGATAGATAGATGATCTCCAAGACAAATATTTGAATGATTACTTTTTGTTGTACAATGCATACTAATTTTACACCCCCTCATTAAGGGATGCTTTCCGAAAAAATATTTAACATGTATTACATGACTCCTTCCGGAAAATCTTTATATATATTTAACTTGATTCAATTAACATCAAAAAGAGCAGAGTATTAACTTACAGCGCTTTTAGGGAGTGATTTTAAAAAATTCCTTGCCAGTGTTCTCATACGTTATAAATAGAATCCCTGTCCAGAACTTCAAGTTTCTAACCTTTATAATTTAGGCCCTGCGTTAATATGTCCGTGAGTCAGTCAGTCAGCTTCTCCTTTTATATATATATTGGATAATGATTACAAAAACATCAACTAGTTGGATTTTTTTCCTAATAAATATAATATATGAGTGGTATTTATAAATTTGTGTTAGTTCTGTGGCAGAGTGTTCAATATGCGTTTATAGTCTCCCTGCGAGGGAAAGATGCAGATTCGAGTCCCGCCTCAAGTCTGAGTCAAGTTAATTTTCTATCACATATTATCTTTGTTTCCATATATGTCCTAACCTGTTTTATATAATATTATGTACAATTGATTAGCACCACTCGATTTCACCCGCATAGTTCCCGTTTTAGGCAAATAGCACTAACATAAGGTGTATGTACATAAGATATCTGCCAGTGCAAGCACTGTTAAAACTGGTCCAGCCATTTCGAAGTTAACTTCAAACAGATAGACAGATAAAAATTTAAAAAGCTTATTTTTGTTTTCAGTACCGTACGCACTTTTATTCGTCTATTTTTAAATGCTGTTATTTTGTTATTACAAGCAGACACTTTAATATTATATATTTATGTCGATGGTAGTGATCCTATCTTGTGCGCCAAACGTCATGGGTTCGATTCCCACCTAGGACAAATATTTT
This sequence comes from Heortia vitessoides, assembly GCA_020976665.1. Classification (NCBI taxonomy): domain Eukaryota; kingdom Metazoa; phylum Arthropoda; class Insecta; order Lepidoptera; family Crambidae; genus Heortia; species Heortia vitessoides. Next base: position 8,701,468 of record JACJUM010003223.1, on the reverse strand, counting down.
AATTACGATAATATTTGTGTTTGTCCTGTGTCTGGATGTTACATATACATTTTTAAGTATTATATTTGAGATGAGATGTTTTGTGAATACATTAATATTATTAGTTGATTAATTAAAGTAAATCTTTTATCTGTGCCAGCCCTGCCAGCATCCGCGGGGAGCGACGGTGTCGAGCACGGGGGGGCATAAGTGGCGTCCACAATTACGTACGTGAGGTTTGCGATTTTTGACAGTTGGGGAGTCGACTCGTTTGTTTCTGAACCATTTGACCGAACGGCGAATACACGATGACGGCAAGGGTGTTTCGATCGTTTCGAGCTGCTACCAATTTCTACACGGGCATATCAATTTGATGTTAGATACCTCATTGTATTTTTACGTCAGCGTTTACTCTAACTTGCGTGCAAATAACTAAGTAACGTAGTATTAGAATTGAATCTCATTAGTTTACTTCAGCTAAACTAGATGGCGTTATTGACACGACATCAGTAAAAGCTGTTTCATAATATTAATAAAACATTATGCAGAATACCTGAATCTACTATAACTAAACGTAACTATAATTAAAACAACATCTTATTGATATATGTTTACTTAATATATGAGATACAAATGTATGAAAAAAAATAACATAATATAGTACCGCTACTTACCGCTCGTAACGGTGGCGCTAGCCACTAAACAAATTAATTAATTTACAAATTTTAAATCATACATTTTTATTTCAAATAATTTTATTTAATTAATAGACCATAATATTATATATGTACACATATACGAAATGCGGTGTCAATGTTTCAGTCTTCAATAACTTTATGATTTCTTGGTAATTGAAATTCGTATATTTATAGGTACTGTATATACTTTATTTAGTTGGTAAATTATTCATTTATAATAAATACTAGTTGTGCCCGCTTCGTCCACATGGAATAGTTTTTTTTTTGGTACCATACCTCTTTACCTTAACTTACATAAACTTTGAACTATGTTTATTTATATCGAATCAATGGCTTGAAAAATAAGTTTCAGGTTTCTAGCTCCAAAAATAGCGATACTTCTATACAACTTTTCATTTTTTTCAACCCCTTTTCAACCCCCTTTCAACCCCTCACAACCCTTTATCCTAATTAAAAAATAGCCTATGTCCTTTCTCAGGGTCTAAAGATTGTCTGTGCCAAATTTCATCAAAATCGGTTAAAAGGTTTAAGCGGGAAAGCGTAACAGACAGACAGAGTTACTTTCGCATTTATAATATTAGTAGGGATACCAGTTACCATTTTCCATAATAAAATTATACATAAATATAACACACAATTTGCGTGTTATATTTATGTATAATTTTTGTGTGACACAAACCTTTATTTAACCAATAAATTATCTAAATAATTTTCAATGTTTGAAGTACTAATGCGGAATGTGAAGAAAGCGTATTATTTAGATTCACCTCTAACGTGCCGCAGCATCCAGCATCTTTGCAGATACGTCTTTTTACATCTCAAGTCAACGCTTAGTACTAGGACCGCATAAGTTCGCAGAAGCCGCGCGGCAAAATCACGTCCAAGTTTACGCACACGAATTGAGATGTAAGCAGTTTCACGCGCACATACAACCTTGGCTTTTGAACATGGCCGTGTATCCGCTAGTAAAGATGCAACTCAGACTTGCTCTCGTTACTAGGTTCTCACAACACATAAGTATTTATCATAGACTGTGCGAATATCACATGAAAAATTGTGCTAACAATGAATAATTACTGTTATTTTGATTGTTTACGTTAATTTAATTTATCACTATTTCACCATTTGAATACATTAACGTAAATAATAGATAAATGGTTACTTTAAATTTGTTTGTGTATTTTACAACATGCTACCCATTTTAGAAGATTTAAAAGAATGAGGTTATCATGACGTCTGTTACGCGTATATTCCGCCATTTAGTGATAATTTTTTGGTGCAGGTCGTATTTCATAGATGGTGCTACTTACGTTTTAAAACAATTGATTCAACGCTTATATCATTCAATTGTATTCGTCACTAGTTTATAAATTTATTTCGGTTTAATATTGCTCTTTTTTATCGTTTTTAAACGGATTGGTTTGAAACTGGTTCACCAGCGGCCTATCTGGGTATATCTAAAATTAAAAGAATAAGTCAATCGCTAGTGGCCCGATTTGTAGGTACAATAATTATATTATAATAAACTAAATACCCACAACATATCATACATTGACCTGATTCCGTGTTAAGTCGCTTAAAACACGCATGTTACGCACATCAGGCAACAGAGAAATCATAAATATACTACGTATATTATTACATATATTTAACACCCAGAAAGAGAACAAACATTTATATCGTCATTTAAATATTTGTCCTTAATAACTGTCACACAAGACCATCAGCGCCATCGGGTCCCACAATAATGGTATTTAGTTTGAATTGATTTTATTACTTTACAAGTAATACACAGCCGTGAGGTACCGGCGGAGTAGAATAGTAAATCCCCCTGTACCAGGTTTCGTAAGAGGTGACTAAGGTCCAAAACAGTGCAGCTTAAACGCACAGAGCGGGATCGGCGGCAGCATCCCTGTCGCGGAAGCTGCGCTCTGCGACTGCCAAGACGCTTGCCCAGCGCGGCAATTATGGGCAACATACCCCCTTCCTTGGGTATGCCTGTGTCCAGTAGTGGACTTTCAATAGCTGGTATGATGATAATGATAGTAATACATGTATAGTATGTCGTTGGTATTTGAATTTTCCCTTTAAATTACCATTTTTATTATTTTCTAGCTGTGCCCGCGACTTCGTCCGCGTAGAATAGATGTTACGGTTACAACTTTTCATCCCCCCTTTCAACCCCTCACAACCCTTTTTCCGAATTAAAAAATATGCCCATGTCCTTTCTCCGGGTCTAAAGATTGTCTGTGCCAAATTTCATCAAAATGAGTTAAGCGGGAAAGCGTAACAGACAGACACAGTTACTTTTGCTTTTATAATATTAGTAGGGATTACAACAGTATATATATATTAATTAACTTGTTTTGAAATTTTACTTTCTCTGTACTAGGGCGACATAAATTTGCAGAAGGGTAAATTTCAAAGGAGCGCACTTAAGGATCTCGGTCGTTCAGTGCACCGCAAGAGAATAGAACAAAAGTTGGCGTGTTTGAGCTAACATTGGACCGAACCCGCTGGGAGCGAAATGGAGGCGGCGAAACATTTATATACAAATGGAGAGGATCTGTTTTTTAAATAACAAAGAAATAGATATGTTATGTAATACCTAGTTTCATCATTATCATAACAGCCATTGGAAGTCCACAGCTGGACATTGCCCATAATTGCCGCGCTAGAAATGCGTGTTGGCAATCGCAGAGCGCAGCTTTCGCGACGAGGATGCTGCTGCCCAACCTCGCTCTGTGCATTTGGGCTGCACCGTCCCGAATGGATATACCACCATCCATCGGTTCTGGTACCTTAATCGCCTCTTACGACACCTGGTACAGGGGGAGGAACTGTTCTACTCTGCTGGTACCTCACGGCTAATACGGCACAATACCTAGTATATTGTCCTAAATATGTACATGTATGTATACATTTTCGTAATAGACCTTAAAGTAATGCTCTCTATATCTTATAAAATCCAAGCATTAAATAACTATATTATTACCTTTCTTCCCGCAATTTCTATTTATGTCTCGTCCCGTTGGAACTCTTCCGGGATCAAAAACTAGCTTATGTCCTTCTGTAGATATTTCCCTTTGAGAATGTCACGGGCAGACAGACTTTCGTATACATTATATTAGTAATCTAACACGTCTATAATTTTGAATACGATACACAGATACTAAGTGATTTTCTGGATTACTAAAGCGAAGGGTTTTATGAGATCGCCAAAAAACACTACGGTCTCAGATTAAAGTGGCTTAAATCACTTCATGACTGGCACTCGGACTTATTCTCCCTAAATTGGGGCTATTATTTCATCCCGATATTATAAGGAATCTTTTAGTATTTATGCTATTTATTGATGGGCCAGGTGGCGCAGATGGTAGTGATCGTGTCTTGTGCGCGAAAGATCTTGGATTCGATCCCCCCCAAAACAAATATTCTGATATGTATATGATGATATTTATGTTCTGTGTCTGGGTGTTACATATATGTTTTTAAGTTATAAGCGCATGATCACGTAATCAGGTCAATGTATGAGATGTAGTGGCAATTTATTTATTTATTTAATGATAATCGTCAGACATAAATTATGAACGGTGAGTGGTGGCAGCCCTAGCTGTAGCGGCTGTCGGCGTGTGACAAGGATCGCGCCGGCCCGTCGCGCGCTCTACCTACCGCCCGCCGTGTAGTCCGCGCAGACCAACTTGATACTATGATTATTATTTATTATTAAAATTAATTTTAACCTATTTTTCATTTTAAACATATTCGCAACGAAGTAACATATAGTAAAAAGTAAAAAAAAACATATAAAAAAAGTAAATAACATAGAATTCGATTTGGGACCGAATTGGGTAATAAAACGAAGTTGTATTGATTGTTATTAAGCGGATAACATACATTATGTCATTTATTTATAAAAAAAATACATTTTGACATTGGACTACAACAAGATAGAGGAATTGCTAATAATATTATGCTAGACTTGACTATATTTATTGTTACTATTATTGTTTGTGTATACTGTATATACACAGTATAGCTTCATATTCTGTAAATATTTTAATGTGTGCGTAAATAATGTCTTGTATTAACATACCTTGTATTATATTATACCATATACACACACATCCACACCTACATGCACACTACAGAGCATAGGTGCCTATAAGAACAGGCTAAACCTAGTTTAGGTACTTAAGTATCAAAATGTATTTTAGTTTAAGTTTCTTTTTGTTGTTGAATAAAGTTATTATTATTATTATTAATCTGTACTAAACCAACGTCATCAGAAATGTGTATTTTGTTCACTATAGAAATAGAAAAGAGCAAGTATTTATAGTTAAGCATGTATTTTCATTTCAGATTCAATGAATAATACAATCAACAAATTGAATAGTATTTATGCACAGACAGAACGTGAGACAGAGAGACGTGAAAATAGCATCGCCAGCTTTTCTAATATGGAGCAGGTTGTAATTCGAGACAGGCAGCCGAGCCGAGCGTAACCCAATTTACGAGAGCCTCCCGGCTGCACGGAAAATTATTTACCCTAAATAGGGAGTTAGTTCGGGAAAATCTATATTGAATCTTGTGTCGATAATTTTATGGTGTTAAATTATTTGTGTATCGGCTGTGATTTGGTTTATGACTGGCTTTTGTATGTGTGTGCAGATGGAGGAACTGACTTAATGATTTAAAGGCACAATCCGTTGGACTTGTAAGTGTCACACATTGCTGATCTTGAGATTTTAAATACAAATGACAAAATCATTAATTACACCAGTTATTCAGTTAAGGTTGTACTTATGTAATCGATAAATATTATATGATATTATTAGTTTATATTTATAAGTATTTGGTACCAAATAGGTGTTATGACATTCAGGTTAACCAGATCACAAAGAAAGAGAAGTGTTTCTATTTAGGCAGATAATTCTAATTCTTTTTGCATTGTTCCTATAATTAACAGATATGTTTTTATATAAAAAATTCGGGTCACGGTGTTTGTCAAAGATATTTATAAATATTTGCTTACCGTGTAGTTTGACTCAACTTGTGAGATAGGTCAGTTCATAGGTCGATATCGGTCACCATATTTTATTTATAGTAAACACGTAAGTATAGTAATGACAGGACCACGTATGTCGGTTGTCTAGTGACATTATATTGTCTAATGGACTACAGAGCTCTCAGTAAAAACATTAAGCTACAAGAGAATAAAAATAAATTCCTACTCTTCTGCTAGCTCTAGCTGTTTCAGAAAAAGCGCGACTTAGCGAACACCGTATATGTAAATCAGTCGACAGTTCTGGAATAAATCAATGGCGTCAAACGGATGAATTTGTAAGGTACGTGATTCTTTTTTGCGATACTGGCGTAACATTACAATATAACCGCAATACCCACTAGCGCCACGACACTATAAAAATGCCGCAGAAACGTGCCTTAGAATCGCTATCGCTTCATTTGTCCCGTATATAAGTTCATAAATAATACTAAATCCCAGTGGTAAAGTACGACATCATATTAAGGTTTTGTATTAACAGTGACGTACTTTATACGAATACCGTGTAGACAAATAAATAAAAATAGACTAACAGCTGATGTGAAATTTAATTATTAATTTTATTTCTACTTAGTCTAGAATTAAGAAATAATTATGACACTGAGCAAGCACTGTACAAAAACTAAATAGAATATACCAACAGAGAACACTATGTATTATTAAAATAATTCATCTACACTAATATTATAAAGAGAAAAGATTTGTATTTTTGTATGTAACGAATAAACTCAAAAAGTACCAAACCGATTTTAATAATTCTTATTTCATTAGAAAGCTACATTATCACTGAGTAACATAGGCTAGATTACTATAGAACTCTTTAAAAATTCCTATTAAAACCGACCGAAGATGTAATTTTTTTTTCCATAAAACGTCTTTCATCGCATACGCTGCGAAGAGTATTTATGATAGGACAAAAAAATTTTCGACAATATTATAGAATATATTCATATCTACAAAAAACTTCGCGAGACCATATGTCGATCTATTGTAGTTACGTCACTATAACTACTTTTTCACATTTAACGAATTGATAGAAATGCCGATCAAAATTAGACCGTGTTATACATACCATTTATATATTTTTTATCCAAATAAGTAATTTAATATTCAAGAGTGTTACAATACCTAATTATTACTTTTTAAATTATTGAAATCGGACATTCCATTTCATATCATGAATTTAAAATAAAAATACATGGCCGCGGCTACCGCCACGCAACGCATCCAGTAACTAACTTGATGAGAGCAATTGTTTGTGGCACTTTCTCGAGTAAGATCTCCTGAAAATCAATACGTTTTGTTGCCACCTACAAATACACCAACGTAGTACAGGGAGGCTGTAAGATAAGCATAATTTTTATTTCTAATTTAGTGATTTATGGTCGTATTAATTAGCATGCTTATAACTTAAATATCTGTACCTATTTATGTCTACCCGTGCGAAGCCGGAACGGGCCGCTAGTTCTTAATAAACTAGTAACTGTATTGTTAGTAAATAGTAAAGTAAGTAATTGTAAACTATATACTTTTATATGGGATATTTGATCATTATAACATTATCTTTTTTATTATATATTTTTTAACTTAGACAACATAAACATTTTTGATAGCAATTTGACCTAATCTGAAGTTTCAATAATCCTGTAAAGTCATTCTATCTCTCAACAAACAGTCTGTCTCAAAAAAAAACACGCCGATTTATGATAAAATATAGTTGCATCAAACAAATATGTTTCCCTTTGTCATATAAAAAACAACACCGTTCCATGACTGCACGTAAATATATCGTGCGATAAAAAAAAGTTCCGATGCAGTGCTCCGAAGCGTGTAGTAATCCAGTCGACGTACCAGGCGCCCATAAAGTGTATAGAGCTCGAATATCGAGGGGGCGAGCATCACGACAGGATACGGGCCGTGCTATCGCCCGCGAGCGTCACCTTGTCACCGACCCGACTTAATGGGCTGCCGTGTACAAGGACCGACTGGTCTTGGTACTTGATTTATGGGTTTTTAGTTATAGGGCGAGGAAAGCTACGCAATTAGTTTGCTGTATGATTTATGTTATTGTGCTCATAATTTTAGAGTCTATTTATAAAAGAATGAGAGTATGACGAAAATCTAAAAGCTTACGCAATACATTCTAACGTATCTATGATGTTATAGAAATAATAATAATTGAATAAATGTATATCATTTAAAAAGCTTGCCGGCCCAGGGATTACAAAAGTTCACTTTGTACGAGCTGAAAAATACAAGTTATTAATTCCTTTCCTAGCGCCAAAGTGTATCCCTCAAAAAGATCGGTCTACACGTAAATCCGATTGAACGATATGAAGTATAAATCTCCGGTATAAATATAAAAGTAAATATCAAGTCAGCAGGCACCGTACAACACGTTTCACGCCATACCTCCCCTCCGCCCCTCTCTCCGTTACATGTGTCGGCAGGCGCGCCCACTGAGCGACGTCGTGTGAATCATGAGCACAAATATAGTAGGTGCAGATGACCTGCTTTGTACAAACCCTGAGGGAAACATTTTTAAAAGACCCCGTATGAACTCATAGCTGCAAATGAACAGTGGTTGCGTTACTGGTTCTATTTAAAGGGATGCAGAGGTGCTATAGATAATTGTAACCAATTATCCTCAGGTTACTGTTTTGGAGACCTGCATGAATTATATTTAAGACTTCGCAAGCGTCTATAATCATCTTCAACTGACACTCAAGTTGAAACATATTCGTAGGGCATAGAATATGGCACAGCTAGACTTAGACTTCTACAACAAAACCGAATAGGTGGCGAGGTTTTAGTTAAGATTGCCTGCCCACCTCGTGACGCGATATTCTACAGCGCAGTATAGAATATACTGCCTTTGAATATATGTAGTCTTCGTTCCAGATGAAATATAGTAATTTAGAGAAGTTAGGAGTACCAGTTCGGGAGATAAGCTCATCTAAACGTAGGTATTTGTGTTTTTTATAAATCGGTCTATCTGTACCAATTTTTTTTACATATTATGAGAGGGCGACACATTCATGTTTGGTCCCGGCGTACCGTGGAAGATTAGTCGTGATTGATAACGCATGTTTTTGTAATCAAGCGCCTGCGTGTCAATTTCATAACGCCTTAGTATATAGAAATTTTCGAAAAATGTTATAAATTATTTAAAATTGTATTGTTTTTGAAAAGTATCTTATGTATAACAAAAGCCCAAATTGACAGAGTTTTTTTTCAATTCAATTCTTCTGGATAAAGTTCATTAAACTCAAAATAACTGAGTAAAAGTAATAATACGTAATTTAAACTGTATTATTTCTGTACTATAAAACTTATAACTTCACTCTCCCACATTGCACAACTTGCCACCCTTGATATGACTTTGCTCCCTTGGGAATTTCATAAAACCCTTCTTATAGTTCGCCCACACAACAACAACTGTCTGCACAACGAATCTGATTTAATACAAAAACAATTTAAAATATACATATACATCGATAATATAGAAAAGACTGCTCGAAGTTAGAATAGTTTGTAATCGTCCAAAAACCGCTGTCATGAGAAACAATAATCCAGACAATTGCCGACGCTGATACAGAACCGTCCACGCCGCGTGATAAACATAGTGAGCAATAGTGGCTATATTCTCAAAGTGCCACCGGTCGTTGGAAAAGCGATGCCAATGATTTCATAGCTGCAGGTGGTTCGTCCAATTTCCGTTCAGACAAACGGGTTGTTTACTGTAGGCATCACATCTTGATTTAATAGATAACCGCCAAGTCACGCAATCGGATTAAATATGTTTTCTTTTGCTTTAGACATAGATCTGGTACTAAATGTTATGTTATTATGTAAAAGTTTTTATGTAAAAGCAGACTGTAGTAATATCTTGCTTGGGTTTACCAATGTATAATATGATCCCTATCATATATATATGTAGTCATATATATATATGACTATATATATATGTAGTCATATATATATATAGTCTCCTTACACCATGGATTTTCATGATTATGGACCCGATGTCGCATTCGGTAGTGTTCCTATCATATGCGCTAATATTCGTGGGTTCAATACCCACGCAGGGCAAACATTCACATGATCAATATTTGTGTTCATACTGTGCTTAGGTGTTATATACATATTATTATTATATTTGAGTTTCCACTGTTGTCTGATGGCCGTAACACTAGCTAGAAACGACATATCTCAGAGTCAGGTATTAATTAACTCATTCCTTTTGCTAAGTTTACTATTAGCATAGTATTAAAATATTATACAGAAATTTATAAATTTAATTTTATTAAACACTAGTACCTCACACATTGACACCACGCCTTCGAGAACACCACTTCACAGAGAAGTTGGTTTGAGAAAACGAGTGTCATCAGTTCATTCCCATAGATACATACAAAGCGTCAGATTGAGAATAAATGCCCGCCCTACAATTCAGAAAGCAATATTATAAGAAAATATGTAGGTACGTCGTACTATATTATTCTGGCACCATCTGTACCAATTCCAGGGCGCCGGCTTGCGGGCTGCATAAAAAATGTCTGCCCCGGCGGCGGTCGCTAACGCCGGCTCTAATGACGGCGCGCTCGCCGCCCGACGCTCACATTTCTCGCAGGGCTGTCATCGGTGAGGATACGATTATTTTATGAATATAACAAGGTTAGCAAACGTGTGTTGAGGCGATCATCGGTCACTGTTATAGACGCTTGTATCGCAGGATATCTCTAGCAAGTCGTTTTATGACATAAAGTTACGCATGCCGAGTTAGACCTTATACAAAGGTCGTCTGCTTTGGTACCTTACTCACCTATTTCTATTCTACCGCCAAATAGTAGTGTTCGCAAGTCTGTGTACCAGTTAGAAGGGTGAGAGAGGCACTGAAATAATTGGGCAATATGACGTAATATCCTTGCGATATTACAAGCATCTATGGACTGTGTTCTAGTATGTCGACCTGGTCTAATAAAAAATAGATTTAGCCTTTAAATTTTTGGAGCATGAATCTGAAAATGCGGTGAATGGAATTAAGGTATTAAATATATCACTTTTTCGAGGCGGCGAAGCTTGTTTTCACATCAACGGCTTCAGTCGTGTTGTGCAATTTTCTTAAACTATGCTAGGATGTTATTGAGAAACGATAGTATTTAATTGATTATATATTGGGTATCTTGTAGGACATCACACTCAATTTCAAAAAACAGAAACAATTACAATTGACACTGACTTATCCTCCTAAGAAAAAATTACGCATTAATAATAGTCCTTTCTTTATCATTAATGGAAGCTACTCCGTCCATTCTAACAGAGCAAACATCAGAATAACAACGGCCCCATTAGAGCACTCGGTCCCCACTCGGCCTGTTAAACAATTCCTAGGTCTCAAGCTTTTTTCGTCGGCACATTTACAAGGGTGTACTCAGCCGGCCATAAATATCTGGTGACAGCCCTGCGGCGTGGGTGCGAGCTACCTCCTACATATTTAATTTGCCGGGACTGGTTCTGTCCGGGCGCCGCGCCACGCTTTGTTTCGTTATGGCTCTATCGGCCTGTCTGTATACGCGGTATATATACGCTTGTATATGTATATTGTGACCTTCTGTGTATACGCGTTATAGTGCTAATGGCCTCTTATAAGCATGTAGCCGACAGAAATAATGTCAATACCGTGGGAGTTTCAGACTGTCTAATGATTGAGTATATGTACTTGGGAAAACCAAATTATACGATACGATAAGAAATTCTTTTTAGATACCCAGTCAATCTCCTGTATAAAAAGAACACTAATAATCTAGAAAGACCAAACCAAATTGGATAGTGCTTTTTTGTTGTTTGTAATTATCAGGATCAAGTATATACGGGACCAACGGAATCGGAAACTTTGTACAGAGGTTGGTTGTAGGTTACAAAATAAACCCAAGAATAAAACAACAGGATACAATTTTACATTGTGTACGAACAAAGCCGCAGCGGGCTGCTAGTATGTTATTCAAATTACTAAGTATATAGTACATACACAAAACCTGAAGTTTCTCCACGGGTACACAATTTTTATTTAGTGGGATTAAACTTTAATAACAGCTCAAACCTATAATGAAAACGATGATAAAAACGACAGAACTCTGCGCAAAATCTCGGCGAGATACGAAAGCGTCAAGTGCTTAAGCCGAAAAATGTAATCTTCGGCACGTACTCAGCGGGACCTGCCGGAAAGAATCTGGGGAGAAACAAGGGAAGTCGGGACTTATTGAATATTTAAAACTATCGGAGGGTCGCAGTTAGTGCGATATTACAGCGGTCTTTGGTTGTGTTGTCTAATACAATATTTATTGGTGTATTCTAGAACACCTTAAAACTGTTGGCAAACCATATAAACCGTAGTTTCTTTTACTTACAAATAAAACCTTAATGCTCGAGGAACCAATAAACTAAAATAGAATATTGATATAGTTTAAGGATGTACACTTTAAAGTATTAAATTTTCATATAATTTCACCGATATATACCGTGAGCTTTTTCAGTAGTTATTATCATGTCTGTGTTAACAGTACACCTTAAGTAGTACGCTCTCGCTTTAACTTTAATTAGAACTCATTTTTTTAGAATCATTATTTCTTTTAAACATTTCTCCCTGGCCCACTCCTGCAAAAGAGAACAAAAAACTAGCTGTAACTTCGTCAAAAAACAAGCCAACTCCTCTAAGAAAAGCGTAGATAAGTAGATCTACAAGAGCCAGCTCATATCTTAATTCATAATTCAATATTCACTTCGTTCCAGAGGCGAAGTGCAAGCGCGCGAAAAAAGCCAGCAGGGCAAACGGAGGGGGGTGGGGGGCAGGGGTGACGAGGGAGCCACCCCCGTGTATTGGAGGGGGACATAATCCCTTATCGTGACCGCCGACCGCGCATCAGCAATTATTATAAAGAGGCGTCCGTGTTACAGTGTAAACTAGCGTAAGACGAATAATTCTGCTGATTTACATATTGCTTGATATAGTTATTAAATGGTTTGTATGGGGGCCAGGCCGCGTGCCACCGTATGGTACGGTAGGCATACCCGGCAAGTAATAGATTAGCAGTGCTTGTGACTTTGCGACTCCAGCAACTTTTTCCGAGTGAAATACTGACTTTGGGGGGTATATCAGCCTTCCTCGATAAATTAACTATGCAATACAGAAATCATTTTTCAAATAGAACCAGTGGTTCTTGAGATTAGCGCGTTCAAACAATCAAACAAACTTATTAGGTTTATATATTAATATAGAGATTAAAATGCAATAATCTAAATTATATTGAATACAACCTTCTATAACATTAAATAAAAAAGTACCTACGAAGACAATTAGAAATCTTTAAATTTCCGAACAAAATATCTATTAAAAGAAATAGGTTTCAAATAGGTTAAAATAATACTATTTTTTATTAAACTATACTATACTTACTCTAGGTAATCTGAAATATGGATAGTTTTGTGAAAATCTGTTAAATAAAAAAGGATTACTATAAAAAGTAACTTGTTCTCTTAAATATTAATTTTAGTTAAATTTATATCTAACTGCCAGTGTAGAACACAACTACATATACATTTTTACAACCAAAAATAAATGTTGTTAATAAAAAAATATGTATTACAAATAGTATCAAACCCAATCGGGTGTGTTACACACACAGGACGAGACATTGCGGTCGCCCCACGGCACCGGCCACCGACAAAGCATTACCTTTTCACGGCGCGGCGCGGGCCGCTCGCATACCGCTACCGCTACCGCTATCGGCGTGGCGGTGCGGCGGCGCGGCGGTGCGGCGGTGCGGCGGTGCGGCCCTCACCTCCGTCCCGCAAGTAATCCCTTCCCCCTCTACTCGCAGAATTATAAAACTTGTAAAAAAAGTCTACCGCGCCCGCTCGTTGAAACGTGAGTAGTTTAATAGTTCGGCGTATTCCGGTGCCTTTCAGATCGAAATTGCATTCATTTTGTAAAATTATTAAATATATAACTAAAAATAGATGTTATGGATTTTCAGTACCGGCACTGATCCGCGGGAAGTTTGTAAAATCTTTTCATAGTGCTGTATTTCTTTTTAGTAGATATATGTCATCGTCATCCTCATAGCAGCCATTGGAAATTCCACTGCTGGACATAGACCTATCAGAAAAGAGGAATTTCGCCTATAATCGCCGCGCTGCCCATCCCCACCCACTGCATTTGGACTACACTGTTTCGGATAGATATACCGCCATCTGTTGGTTATGGTATCTTATATTCTGTATATATAAATGTATTCTCTTTAAAATAGCAATTTAATTTACCAAAACATAACATGATGCAAAAATACTCTTCGATTTTATTTCCATCTCTCTAAAATTATAAGCTCACATAAATCAATAAGTTGTTTAAACATTCTTCCAAAATGCCTAATATTTATTTAATCCCTACTTAATCTGTCTGTCTGTCTGTTACACTTTTCCGCTTATACCTCTAAACCGATTTTGATGAAATTTGACACACAGACAATCTTTAGACCCAGAGAAAGGACATAGGCTATTTTTTTATTCGAAAAAAGGGTTATAAGGGGTCTTAAGGGGGGATGAAAAGTTGTATGAAAGTATCGCTATTTTTAGAGCTTGAAACTTAAAACTTATTTTGCAGGCCATTGATTCAAAATAAATAAACATGACATTTAAAGTTTATATAAGTAAAGGTAAAGAGGTATGGTACCCAAAAAAACTATTCCACGAGGACGAAGTCGCGGGCACAGCTAGTATAGCTTAAATTGTTAACAACGAAGTTAAGAGGTATGTATATCTGTCGTTTTTTGCCTGCGACATCTTGCATAATTTTTTTTTCAAAATCTTCAGTTCCATAATAGCGGATGGAAATTTGTTGACCATGTTACCTCAAATTTAACGCGAGCGAAGCCGCGGGTAATAGCATGTATGAAAGGAACAAAGCAAGTAAAGGAAGTGAGAGAGGTATGCAAGATCGTAGCAAGTGGAGATCTATCGTCTCAGCCTTCCCCGATGGGACACAGGCGTGATGTATGTTTTCTGGGGATTAAAAAAAATATCAACTCATGGACATAGGCCTCCCCAAATTTGCCAATAACTGCCGCACTGAGCAAGCGTGGTGGTAATCGCAGATCGAAGCTTTGAGGCGGGAATGCTGTTGCCCATTCCCGCCCTGTTGTATTTGAGCTACACGGGTGGATATACCGCTATCGGTGGTACCTCAGTCTTCTCTTACGACACCTGGTACAGAGAACGGTGCTATTCTACTCTGCCCGTTTCACACGGCAGAGTAAAATATATTTTCATATTTTAGGTTAAAAATTAATTCTGTAAAGTATCAAAATAGTATGTCCTCGTACAGGACACCGCGGTCGTCAACTACCGGCCACCGGGTGTCCCGCCAGCGGCCCGCACACGCCGCCCGTCCCGCTCGCGCGGCGCGCTCTCGCTCGCACCGCCCGCGATCACACGTCCTCCCGACTCCCGGCGCTACACGTCGCGCGCCATCAACTAATAAGTCTGCCAGTATTCGAATTTTACTCGAACATAGATTGTTTAACGCCATTTGATTTATGTTTTCCTAGTACTTGAGCTGGTACCAGCGGAGTAGAATAAGTACCTCCCTTGGTACCAGCTGTCATAAGAGGCTACTAAGGTACCGGAACAGATAGATGGCGGTATATTCATCCAAAACAACGCAGCTTAAATACTACAGAGTGAGGATGGGTAGCAGCATCTTCGTCGCGAAGCTGCTCTCTGAGGTTGCCACCACGCCTATCTTGGAGAGGCCTATGTCCAGCAGTGGACTTTCAATGACTGATATAAGGATTATTTGATCCACGTGGACCTTTATAACCTTAACTTTAAGTCTGTTTTTTATAAGAAGAAAATAAGTTTGGGTACTTAACTTGTCTCTTATCGGGCGAATCTACTAAGGTACGAGTGTTAAACCTATCCCAAACAGCGTATTTAAAACACAACAGGGCAGGCTTGAGCAGAAACATTCCCGTTCCAGTTGCCACCACGTCAGCTCAGCGTTTGGCTATTTGGAGCAAAAATCTTGCAAGATATTACAAAGTTTGACTGTGAATGTCCTATAGCTTTGACAGACCCGATGGAGGACGGTTAAATCCCCATCCAGGACAAGTTTTTGTATAATGATTTATGTTGTGTCTCTGGGTGTTAAACATATGTAAATAAGTAGAATATTTGTGATTCCTCTGGTCGTCCGGTGTCTGACGTCCGTAATACAAATGCTTTAAGCGACTTATCACGGAGTCAGGTCAATGTATGAGATGTGGTGTGAATTATTATATTTAATAATAAGCTACGTGTTTCTGATGTATGAGTTGAACTATTTGTACACTAGCTTTACGCCCGCGGCGTTATCCGCCTAATCTTTAGTATATGGCGTCCCTCGTGATCTGTTGTTTTTCCATAATCACATACTACATGCCAATCCCTGACCACAAAAAATAAAGACTATCTCACCGCTAAATAAAAACAAATTCTATCCCACGAGAATTGTACATTCTTCAGGGATAAACATGTATTTACAGTCAGTCAAATTTCATATAGATCCCTTGAACTGTTCTGACGTGAAAGAGTAACAAACCATACAAATATGCACTATTATAAAATGTTAATAAGATTTTTACTTGAGAATTGTAAATGAAGTTGAATAATTGGAACAAAATTGCAGCATTGATGGCAAATACGCAAACATTTGCTCAAGTTTGAATTGGCCAAGTTCTCTAGTCGGCCAATATGTAGACCAATATGGAAGCCCGGCTTAACAGATTAGCCGGCTACAGTCTTAGCACACGCGATCTAAGAGTTTCATAAAAGAGAAAGTCACCTTCATTTGTTTCATTTTAGTGGAAACATGATTTTGTTTAATAACTTCTACCAGCCTGGAAGAGGCAAATAATTATGAAAAGAGGCAATATCTTTTATAGCATTTGTATCGCAACACAACTTCGAAAGATTAACACAAAAAATTACAGCGGCGCAACGAGTTTACATCTGTATCTCTTCCACCTAGGACAAAGATTTATATGATGATATTTTTGTTTGTTCTGTGTCTGGGTGTTAAAAGTATTTAAGTATGATATTTGTAATTCCTCTATTGTATGATGTCCGTAACACGAGTACTTTAAGCGACTTACTACGGAGTCAGGTCACATAGATCTAACTCCGCGGTAGATGAGATGATATGTGTGAATTTATTTTTATATATATGTTTTATTGTACTTATTTATATTTAATTTATATATAGACTTAATTTCTGGTTCATCATCATCATTAAAGCCACTGGAAGTCCGCTGCTGGACATAGGCCTTCCTAAGAAAGGAGGAATTTCGCCCATAATTACCGCGCTAGGCAAGGGTATTGGCAATTGGTTCTGGTCGTCTCTTACAATACCTGGTAAGAGGATGGAGTATTGAGGAATATAATACTCTGTCGGTACCTCAGGGCTTTTATTATTGCATGCGCTATAACAATGCGTTTAATTAAATACAACAGATACCTCAAATTTTTTTGCAAATCAAAAATTCTAGCATTCATTCCATCCGGCAGTATCGAAAAAAACAAGCCAACACGCTTTTAATTGGTGTGTTTAACCCAGGTGGGTTTTCAAACTTTACTTAGCGACATTTGTAATACTACCATGGACTCAAAATAATACAACGAGCTATGCAGAGAACAATACTCGGGAGTCTGCTTGATCGAATAAGGAATCGGAAGATCCGTAAAATTACCAAAGCTACCGACATAACCCGGTAGATTAGCAAGTCGATCAGGGATTTCGAAATATTCCCACAGCATCTCATAAATTGACCTGATTTCGTGATAAGTCGCTTAAAGCACTTGTATCACGGACATCAGACATCAGAGGAATCACAAATATCCTGCTTAAATGCATATACTTAACACCCAGACACAGAATAAACATAAACATCGCCATATAAATATTTGTCCTGGGTGGAGATCGAACTATTGGCGCACAAAACAAGATTACCACCATCTGCGCCATCAGCCCGTCAAAAGTTGAAGTCAGAAACTTCTGGAATGAAGGCCACGCACATCACGGCTGGAAGACCGATTAGAACAACAGGCACAACCGGTCTATTAAGGACGCCTATATCCAGCAGTGGACGTTTTACGGCTGATATTATGATTAATATTTCCCACTCCATATAAATGTCTATTATATATATGACTAAGTGGACAAACAAGCATGTGGTTCGCGTGATAGTAAGCGAAACCACAGCTTAATGACATATTATCACAAGGATATCACTAGCGCGTTTCCAACTTCTGTTTTTGAAAACATTTTGTGACATTACAAAATAATTTCACTGCCTCTCTCACCTTTCAAAGAATTCCAGAATACAACGATGGGAACAGAGCTGTCTAGAGGTAGAAGCAGATGGAAGTGAGGTACCAATGCAGTCGTCCTTTTTATGAAATCTACCTCATAAAGCTTAATCTTCCTCATCTCATCTCCGCAGTAGTTTAAAACAAAGCGATCGAAGTTTTCGCTCCACGCAACGCACCTGAAGAAACTTACTAACCTATTTATAAACTAGGAAATATTAAATTAGCAGGTTCTATTAAAATCCAGTGACGTATTTATATGACTGAAACTTATTATCATAATATCGCGCGTCGCTCACACCCGATGGCCATAATAATAAATGCAAATTAAACGAGCGTGCATTCGCGCCATTTTGAAGTCCTCGCGAAATGGCGGCGCGCGCGGTCATGACATGTAAGAGCGTTATAGTTCCCGCTATTTGATTAGGCGGTGGCGAAATCAGTGCCATCTCTTCATGGTTGTAGGTAATTCGTAGGCTTCAGTTCTTATGTTTCTTCATAATTTCAATATTTAATAATTACTTTAGAGATTTCATGCATTGAAAAATGCTAAAGTATTAATTAAAAATAAAATCGACAAGAAAAAAAAGTCTACTAGGCTCGTTGAATTTTCTTCAATGTATGTACGAGGAATTAATTTCCTAGCAAACACTCGAATGTTTTTAATAGATAGGTATCCCCTCAATCGACGAATGATTTAGCTGATCACGTCTCTATCAAGATCTTATTTCTTACTAACATCCTTAATACGCAAGTAACTCTGTCTGTCACACTTACACGCTAAAACTAACAAACCTTTTTAAATAAAACTACCTATTTCTTCCGACGAATACTAGTGTTCGTCGCTGTTTTCCGGTTTATAGGGTGAGAGAGGCAGTGAAATTACTGGGTAATGTGACATAATATCTTAAAGAAACAAGATTGGCAACGCGCTAGTGAAATCCTTGAGATATTACGAGCGTTTATACAATATATTTGTATGTCGACCTGGTCTAATGAAGAAGAAAAATCGTCTAGAGCTTAAGAAATAATTCTATGAAAGTATAATTACTGTTAGAACTAGAATAATTTAGTAAAGACACTATTTTTAGCTGACGTAGTCGAAATAGTAATTAAATGTAGGAATATTATAATGAAAAATAAAATTACAACAACAAAATAGCTGGAGTATACATGGAAAATATAAATGTAATATTAAAAAAGGCATATTTCCACAAAAAGAACTTGTGGCGTGATAAGATAGCGTGTTGGAGCAACCAATCAATATCGCCGGCGAGTCCGGCCGTAAATTAGCGCCGGACCGGCGGGCCGGCGCCGGACGGCGGCGGACGGGTCCGGACGTTCGCGGGACTCGTTATTTATGCTGAGCGATCCCGGGGGATTTCGCTTGTTTAATAGTGGAGGCGGGATATCGCGCAATTTGCGCTTTGGGCGGGTTTTGTTAGCTGCTTTTTAACATTTACTCATGGTTGAAATAGATAACTTTATTAATAGTCTTTCATAAGCAGAAAAGTAGAAAGTCTTCCAGTTTGACTGGCCCGTTGGCGCAGATGGTAGTGATCCTATCTTGTGCGCTAGGGGTCGCGAGTTCGATTCGCATCCAGAGCAGTATAAATATTCTATATAATGATAATTGTGTTTGTTCTGTGTCTGGGTGTGAAATATATGTATTTTCGTGATATAATTGTGATTCCTCTATTGTCTGGCGTCTGTATTACAAGTGCTTTAAGCGACTTATTTTGGAGTCAGGTCAATGGTATGAGATGTTATGGGAATTATTATTATTATTTTGCTGAAAATCACAAGTTAGCTTATATAGGAAGAATACAGCGCCTGCTTCACCTGAGGATTGCTGAAACCTCGATTCGCCGACAAATACCAGTGCGTCGTCCCATACTACCGTTATAAAAACGAAAGTTCGACTGTATGTTTGTAACGCCTTCATGGTTAAACCACTGAATCGATTGGTAGAAAATTTGGTATACAGATAAGTAGGACGGTAGAAAAGAATATAAGCTGTATTTGATCTTAAAAAAGTTCCAGTGGGATGCTATCAAAAGCTAAGTCTACGCGGACAGAGTCGCAGACTGAAAGCTAGTCGACAATAATGTATACAATATGAGTTCATAAGGTAGAGAAGTTTATAAATTGACAGAACATTTATCATCAGTTCCTGGTTCATTTCTGGTAAATCGTGTAATGAATATGCATGCAACTTATTCTTAAGACCCATCTGGTGCCGGCAGACTAACTTAGGGTAGACCTATCTTACATGTTACATGACTCTAATGATCCCTTAGAGTCATCAGGGTCATCAGTATTGTGAGTATAATGAGATTGTTTTTTATTAGACCAGATCTACAAACAAGCATACACTCCGCGTGATCACGCAGCCAATAGATGCTTGTGATATCAAAAGGATATCACTAGCAAAGTGCGAATTTTGTAGCATAAAGATATTATGTCACACATTAATTAGACACAGATGAGTCGTAGCAGTGGACGTCTCAAGCCAGAACACAGCAATACAAATGCTATTTGGCGGTAGAAATAGGTGTGAGTGAGTTACCAAAGGCGACGGCCTTTGTATGCGGTCTAGCCCATTTGACGTATTGACTCGAGTTAGTCAACCCTCATAAAATTGGTACAATTTGATGTGACCACCAAAAATCACCAATTCAGAATAACAGGCTAGCAGCAAGTTTACAGGCAGGCAAGGCACACTCCTTCCCGTTAAGAGCCAATTGCCAGTCTGCCAACCGCTAATCGCATCAGCCGCAATCAAATTACCAAGATAAAGCCGCTTTTACATTTCTTCGTAAGCGCTGAAGCGGCTGAAAAAAAACATCGTCAACTCAGTTTACCAGCAACCCTATGTTTCAAAGGATAATTGTACCTACATTCAGAGTGGTTATTTCTTATGTATAGCGATGACAGCATTGTTTGCTGAAGTCTGCAAACAACCATACTGTAATCTCACCATCTATATGCTACTGTCTATCTATACTACAGTAGCCTATAAACACTCGTGTCATCACAAAGATATCACTAGCGTCTCACCAAAGCTATCTGATGATGCCGTGTCACTTTACCTAGTAATCAAACCTACATACCCTTCAAAGCGGAACACAGCTACGCGAACACTGCTATTTGGAGGTAGATATTGATGAATGTGGTATCAATGAAGACGACTGTTGTTAGAGGACTATCTTTAGTTTGTTAATTGTTAGGTTGATTTCACGGAATGATATATTTGAACGTATAGCTATGCGGTAAATAGAAGTGTATCTAGGTACCGAAAGTGGTTGTCTTACCGAAACCGACAGATGGCGGTATATATAAGCAGTTAAGCTCAAATTGTATTAGCCTACGGGCAGAGTAGATTAGTACCTCTCTTGAACTAATTGTCGTAAGAGGCGACTGAGGTACCGGAACCGACTGATGGCGGTATATCCACACGAAATACAGTAGCTCAAATGGAACAAGGCGAGGATGGGTAGAAGCATCTCCGTCGCAAAACTACAGTCTTGCCCATCGCGGCAATTATGGGCAAATCCCCTCTTTCAGAAGGCCCAAGTCCAGCAGTCGACGTTTTTAAGGCTGCTATGATGATATCCGGTGCGAAGTTCCGGTCAGCGATCTCAACACAACATTCATACCAAAAGCCTTTAATACTACGTATTGTAAATACGATGTATTGTATTCTATGTCCATTAGTGGACATCCTACGGTTGATATGATCACGACATTCTATATAGAGTAATATTTTATAATATTTGTGATCACTACTCATAATATAACTGCTTTCTAATGGCTTTAAAATGCAGTTTTGGATGTTGTTTCACAGTAATTTCACTGTCAAACTCCCTCTTATTACTATTTAAGCCGCAACATAGCAATACGAATACCTACTGCTGCACTGAGAGTGAGAGTTATCTATGCAGACGACATTTGTATGCGGTCTATTTCTAGCAACTATCAGCACCATATTGTTTATCACGATTTAACTGTCTTTGTTATGCCTATCGAAATATACACATTATATTTTGAATTATTTCTTAATGTACCTACGTATTTTATAATCTGGATGAAATATGACGATGTTTGTTAATGATAGCTGAAAAATGGCGTCTAGAAGATTCACTGGCGTGTTTAAGCTGACACTAGTTCAAAAATAAAGCTAGTATATGTATATTTATACATATACATCATTTGATGATCAGAAATCCATAACACATGCACATGCATTTGATTCCTAACGGGAGAAGGCGCCACAAGAGAACATGCGGTTTGGTGGGACTGGGACAATGGCTCAATCTTTGGTCACCCATCCAGATACAAACTAATGCGAAGTCGCTTAACGATCGATCGAGAACGGGCGATCGAGCGGCGAGGTATTTTTTTTTATTATTATTTTTTCGGAGAACCTATTTCTGGACTGCTCAGACGTCAATTCCTGCGTCACGAATGGGCATGTTCGCTTATTAATGATTGACCCTTTGCCCAATTGTTCGCGGGATTTTGCCCGGGTGTTGCTTGAAATGTGCATGAATGTTGCCTGCCTTGCGCGTCAATAACGCGCGTAATTCTCCCCACTCTTAGTGAGGCCTATATCCAGCGGTGGACATTCTACAACTGATGATAATGATGATGAAAAGTCAACGGAATAAAAGAAACGATACAATTAATTCCAGGACATTTATAAAATATTTATTTTCAATAAATCACATTCTGATAATATTTTCTAGGAATTAGTGGCACATCGAACAACAGGTAAAATATATTCCAAATACATATATGTACTACAATTATTATAATGCTATTTTTTGAGGTATTTATCATTTCTTATTCTATATGCATGCATTCTAACATTGATAATAATCACATTTTAACACATATGTATGTATATATATGTTATATATACCTACTTTATACTATCACACTTAAAATAAATTCGGAATACATTTTTTGGCGAAAATACCACTGTGATTATTTTAAAAGAGTTTTATTAAAAATAATTTATAATTAGAAGTATAATACCCGTAATATTTTAATCATAGGATAACTCCGTACTAATTTTTATAAATGCGAAGTCTGTCTGTTTGTAACGTTTTCCCGGTTTCACCGGAAGATCGCTTTTTCTGAAATTTGATGTATGCATAGCTTGATCCCTGGAAAATGACATAGGCTACTTTTTATTCAGATTAAGTGCCTGTAGGATACGATATATAGTAGAGTCGACAAAGTTGCGGGCGGAGATCTAGTATTATATAATGAGTTTAGTTTGTTTTTTGTGTAGATATTGTCAAAGAGCAAAATAGATTAAAACAATGTTTCTATACAGATACACTGTTCCAGTGGGATCGTGAACGCTTGAGAAATTGCTAGAAAAAGCTAATACATTAACATTTTAGTTAAATAAATTGTGCTATTTTATTTATTAATCACAGTGGTATATGCATCCTAATTTGTGGCACATAAATAAATTTTTAATACACATTTTCAAATAAGATCTAAGAGCAAACTACAATTATACCTAGACATTGATAAAAAAAACATACTTATTTATTATAGTTTTCGATAATAGTTTTCTGTAACTATTAAATCGCGACTCAGTCATCACATTTGTAAGTAAAAATAAGTACATCACTACAAAAAAAACACATACAATATTTATTAAAAAAATATTTAAAAATGTATGTAAAATTTAAAAAAAATAATAAAAATAACACAGCCGAAATACCGAGATCTAATCACTATACTATCAGATTAAATGACATTTACCATATTATTTCTAATTGGGTTTGCAATTTTTATAGGTTTACACAAACTGTAAATACACAAGCATTTTAAAAACGATCCTCTTTGTAAATACCAGTTAGAATTTCAAAAATATTTCAAATAAAATAAGAAAAACATTCTTACTAGAAAGAAAATGTCTACATGAGCAATGGATCCCTGCTTTGACACAGTGACTATTTTGTACTGATTTATTTCATCAACTGTCATCCGTAATTCTTCATCGTCAGCTAAACATCTTTCACAATATCTAAACACGGTAATAATGACGCTCGTATCTAAATAGTATACTTTCGTATGAGCAAACATATATATATTCTAAAATACACATACAACTATGAGGTATTACGGATCAATGCCTTTATAAGCATTCAATCTTCCGCCTCCGAGCCCAGA
Organism: Heortia vitessoides; assembly: GCA_020976665.1. NCBI lineage: Eukaryota > Metazoa > Arthropoda > Insecta > Lepidoptera > Crambidae > Heortia > Heortia vitessoides. Next base: position 8,677,129 of record JACJUM010003223.1, on the reverse strand, counting down.
GAATATTCCGCTTTGATGTCCCTACACATGTCTTCAGGAGAATCGTTCCTCAAGCCCAAACCGCGAGACGCGAAGCTACTCTGCGAGGCCATGCTGGCAAGGATGCCGTTAGACAATGCCTGGACTGACAGCGCCTCTTGCGACGGACCAGCATAACTGTACTGCTGGTACACCGCTTGAATCCTTGCCGCGTTCACGAGAGTTTGGATCTTCAATTGGGTATCCAAAGCGAGGCTCAGAGGCAGCTTCCTCAACTGACTAGCGATCAACTTCCCAAACATCTCGAACTCGTTCTCGTTCCCGTTTTCAGAGTGCTGGCTCAGGTCCTGTGGGCCATCGGAGTGGTCTCCGTTGCGGTCTTCATAGCTAATCTTCTTTTGTTTTGTTGGTATCGGATATATCGTTGCGAGGGAAGTGGTGAGCGGGGTCGCTATCCCCACTGGGGGATTCAGGAACGACGCAGATGTCACCGGAGGCAAGATTCCGAATGGGCTGGACGATTGATTCAACCCAAACGGTGTGCTGGGGCGGGGGGACGGCGTGTTCAACACATACGGGGTCGACGAGCGGGTCGAACTCCGACGCTTCCTAGGGCTCCGCTTTTCTGGAGATTTCCGCTCGCTCAAATCCTGCACCGCATCACTGTCATCGCTCGCCGGTATCTCCAGCAAGCTCGCGTCAACCTATCGCAAAAAAGTTTCGCATAAAAACAAGGCAAACTATTCGCGCATGTGTCATGTTTGGCAACGTAAACAAAAAATAGTCTTACGGAACTCGGTGTGACGATCGCCCGCAGAAACCTGTCTGCGTGCTCGAACCACGTGACGCTGGGCCTGTACGCATGCGCGCCAGCCTTCCTCGCCGCGCGAATTTTCTTCAGCTCCACACTGTACGACGATCGTATATTCTTTATCTTATTTTTCAATTCCTTAACAGTGACGTCTATGAGATTCAACGCGTTGATTATCTCGACGTAGCCCTGCTCCCTTATTTTCTTGTTTTTATAATTTTCCGACACTGGATTCCAAAGGTACTCGCGTTTCTCGTACTCAATTATCATTTGTATGGTGAGGTCCTCGCTCCATTTGGGATTGGCTAGAATGGCCACCATTTTGTTTGTTTTTCGTTCACAGCATGCTTGTTTTATTGTTTTAGTTGGTTAATAATTCGCGAGTGAGCCGGCTCTGCTACTAGGAGCGCAGAAGGGTGCGAGCGATCCGCATGCGCGCAGCATACTAAAAGCACGTCGATGGCCGGGCCGGGGCGGGGGGCTATTTCGGGAGTAGCCGGTAACACGCAGTCGCGTGCTGTGGAGCGTGCTGTTGCTCTCGCACGCGCGGAGGCTGGGCCGAGTGAAACGGAAGATTTGTGGCCGGCGGCGGCGGTGCGCGTTCCGAATAGGACACCGCTGACAGCCCATTGTGGACAGTTTCACAGTCAGTCTAGACGTATTATTTCTGTACAGTATGGTTCAGTTAATACCTTTACGGCCGTGATCGATTGCCGTGTTTGTAGTTAGGTTAGAATGGTATCGTTTTAAGATGTTAACCATTCTTAATTTAAAGATTGAATGATGAACGTTGTCAACGATTTTATTTTGGTTTTGCATACACGTCTGATTCCAATTGCATCTGATACAAATATATATAAATCAATTTATTTTTAAAACTATTTATGATGAGATCGAATTTTCGAGGCATTCTTTATTCGTTCTGTGCTAAGACTTGCACTTTATTATAATTAAATGAAGAAACGAGCAAGCGAATTAGCTAGTGTGAAAACCTGATCGTTCAGGTATCCACATGCGGGTATTCTAAATTCAAATGAGTGTAATCACACGCGCCAACTGTGTACGCCACCATGATCCTTGCGCGGGGCGCGGAACATTCGCTACTCGTGGCCCGAACGATTAATACCTATCTCTACCCCGAAAACCATCTCTAAGTACGCGGCATAAGGTTGAAAATGGCATGTCCGTTTATTTGTAAAGCTATCGACATCTGCACACTTACACGTGATAACCTCACACTGACCGAGCCGTAATTATATGCAAATTTGTGAACGCGTTCGTTTTTTAAAAGGAAGCGTTTGTAATGACGTTGTGCAAATACGAGTTCAGTGTGGAATTTTGGGTCCAAATATTTGGCTTTTAAATGAGGGGACAAGACTTTATTTCTACAGAGTGAGTTGGTAATGAAGTTTGATAGCGGATTATACAAGGGAATATAATAATTAGATTTTTACAAAACAGAGATCTCTGTAGCATCCGTATCTAAATAAAAAAATAGCGAACGAATATAGATTTTACCAATGGAAGATGTGATTCTACCTCTATACTCTATGGTAAACCTTGGTACGTCACTCTCGCCTATTTCTACCGGCAAACAGCAGCATTCCGACAGATTACGTTGACGGAATTCTTGTTGGCCAACTAAGGAATAAATAAAACATAGTGATACTTTTGGAATATGTAGAAATACAATTATTATTTTGTTTAAAAATGTAAATTATTTATTGAATATAAAAAAAGCATTATGCCGACTTTACTCAAAATAAATCGAAGGGCATTAGTGAATAGAAAATAATATGTAATATTCTAATAAGGAAGAATTTGATTGTTTGTTAGTAAAATTTTAATTCAAAACATTTATAATTACTAATTATTGATTATTAGTTTATTTTTGACATTTAATATTTATGATGATTTTATTTATCGTGTCTAACGTGTTTAATGTTCGAATGAATTTCCAAGTCCCAGATTTATTTACATATCAATAATAGTTATTACTATTGTGAAAGATTTGTGTTGGCACTAGGATTGTAAGCGATTTTGACTTTCTGTAAGCTACAAGTATTTTGATAAATAAATAAAAACTGTGTGACCCATTACATAAATTGTTTACAAAGCTAGATCTTCACCAAGTAACAAAAAATTTTTTTTTTTTTTTGTGTACGTTTGTAACAGATTAACTCAAGAACGGCTTAACTGATTACAAAAACTATTTATTTAATTAAAGTTACATAATCAGTGAGTAATATAAGCTATATTTGATACTCATACGACATACAGGACGAGGAACTACGCGCGCAAAGCGGTACAGAAACTGAGAGCGCCCGGGTTTAATAACATCATATCAGCCATTAAAAGTCCACTGTTGGACATAGGCCTCCCTAAGAAAGGGAGTATATTGCCCCTAATTACCACGCCGTGCAAGCGTGTTGGCGTTTGCAGAGCGCAGCTTTCGCGATGGGGAAGCTGCTGCCCGTCCCCGCCCTGTACATTTGAGCTGACTTTTATGCATGGATATACCGCCATCTATCAGTTTGGTACCTTACTCTGCCGGTACCTCACGGCTTTGATATAAGGAAATAATATATTAGGCCAGAGCAAACATGTAAGACATCTTGTTTTCACTTATTTTTTAATGTCATGTATGTTCGTATGTAATCTTAGACTAGATAATGATCATCATATCAGCCAATGGAACTCCACTGCTGGATTTAGATATCAACAAGGACGGGGTATTTTGTCCATAATTGCCGCGCTAGGCAAGCGTGGTGCCAATCGCAGAGCGTAGCTCTCCCGACGGGGATGCTGCTGTCCATCTCAATGTGCATTTGAGCTACACTGTTTCGGATGGATATACCGCCATCTCTCGGTTCTGATACCTTAGTCCTCTCTTACGACGCCTGGTACAGAGAGGTACTAATCTACTTTGCCGAGACCTACCTCACGGGCTGACAATATGGATCTACATTAATACATTTTTTTTACATAAAACTTATATACTTTATCTACTATTTTCTACCATAAGTACCAGTATATGCATTCGCTTTTATAAAACTACTCCTTTTAACACCTTTCAAACACGGATAATTTAATTTAACATTTTCCATTTTGTTGTTTGGCGTATCAGTTACCTTGGGGCAACTAGCAGAGTAGAATAGTACCTTTAACTGTACCAAGTGGCGATAAAAGCGACTGCGCTGGTGGAACCGATAGATGGCATATACTAACAATACATTATAGTCCTAATATAATAGGGCGGAGATGGGTAGCAGCATCCATGCAGCGGAGGTACCGACATTTCCACTACCGCAAGCCCAGCGCGGCAATTACATCTATCTATCTATCTATTTGTCCAGCAGTGGACGACTATCGGTTGATATGGTGGTGAAACTCAACTTTTGCATATGTTTATTCTTGTATAATACATTTTTGGTTAAATAAAATATATAGGTATTTATGAAAGTGTCAAAGGCTGCAACCATAATAATTACTTTAAAGCACGTTTGACTTTAGTTAATATCAGAGTTACTACTTTTAATGATATAAACTTTTAATTAGTGCTAATAAAACAGCAACGGCTTTGATATTCAGTTTATTATGCTTTTACACTAATTGTTCGACGTTTCAGTTACATTCCGGCAACGGTTTTCAAGATTGACAGTGATTCTGCACGTGAATTTGTTCGCGAGACCGTAATCGCATCCCTGATGAACTCTTGTTATCCTAGAACGCTTCCTGACAGCTTTAAATGTGCCGCTATTATCGGGAAAAATGTATGTATGCGATTTTGAAAAAAAATTGCTTACTGAATACAATTCGATCCAACTAGACAGAGGATGTATACCTCAATTTACCGTCGCAATATTTTTTCATAATCCTATATATACATACATATACACACATTTATAAAATTATAACTCTCTGTCTGTTACGCTTTCCCGCTTAAACCTCCGATTTTGATGAAAATTGGCACAGACAATCTTTAGACCCTGAGGAAGGACATACCTTATTTTTTAATTCGAAATAAGGGTTGTAAGGGATCGAAAAGGGGGATGAGAAGTTGTATGAAAGTATCGCTATTATTAGAGCTAACAACTTGAAACTTATTTTTCAGGCAATTCATTCGATATAAATAAACATGACTTTAAAAGTTTATATACGTTGAGGTAAAGAGGTATGGTACCCAAACAGAAAACGGTATATCCATTAATAATAATGTAACACAAATGCACAGGGCAGGGATTGGCAGCGGCATCCACGTCGCAAAAGCTACGCTCTGCGATTGCCAACACGCTTGCCCAGCGCGGCAATTATGGGCAAATCCCGTTTTTGGAAAGGCCTACATCCAGCAGTGGATACAATGGCTGGTATGATGGTGATATATAAGACAGTACAACGTCTGTCAGGTTATCTAGTGATATATAAATGCAGAACATTAAATTCTGGTCATGATTAACGATCGCGAGCCCTGCATTATGACGATAAATATACAGAATACAAACGCTTCCAAGTGCGAGAAAATTACTGACCGGACCGCTTCAAAGCGACTCGATATTTATCTGTCGCCTGACTTAGCGACTAATACCACCCCAAGCGACACTAAACCTTAACACATAAGCTGTAAGGGTGAAAATAGCATGGCGTATTCTTGTGATCTAGGGTTGGCACACTGTTGATTGGGATGACGCAATGAAAGAGATCTGTTCTGGCTTGGATAAAGAGCTATACATATATCTATTGACAGGCCCGATGGCGCAGATGGTAGTGATCCTATCTTGTATGCCAAGGGTCGTGAATTCGATTCCCACCCAGAGCAAATATTTATGTGATGATATTTATGGTTTTTCTGAGGCTGGGTGTTTAATTTATGTGTATTTATGTATATTTGTGATTCCTCTGTTGTCTGGCGTCCGTAACGCAAGTGCTTTAATCGACTTCCCACGGAGTCAGGTCAATGTATGAGATGTTGTGGGAATTATTTATTGTGAAACTCTAGGCATAGTTAACTAACTATTGGTACCACTATCACAACAGCCTTAGAATGTACATTGCTGTACATATGTATCAACAACGATGGATGTTTCACAAAAATGCTGCCGCTCAACCCTGCACGTTTGCATTGGATCTACGCTGCGCCTGGTATATATACCGCTACCTTCGGGTACCGCAGTCCACTTTTACAACAAATACGGCAACGTTATCTGGATAGGTGACCGAAACTGATAATTTGCAGTTTCCCCATGCTTTTAGAAGTTCTTAAAAACCGCGTGGTAGTTCATGACCCATACTCCTGTCCGCGACACCATCCACCCTTCATCATCATCATGTCAGCCATAGGAAGTCCACTGCTGGACATAGGCGTCTCCAAGATAGGGGGTTTTGCCCATAATTACCGCGCCGCCGATCGCAGGATTCAGCTTCGCGACGAGGATGCTGCTGCCCATTCCCACCCTGTAGTATTAAAGGTGCGCTGTTTCGGGTAGATTTACCGCTATATGTCGGTTCCGGTAGCTTAGGCGCCCCTTACGGCACTTGGTAAAGGGGGAAATACTATTCTAGTCCGCCAATACCCCGCGGCAAGACGTCGCATCATTTCTAAGAATGCCTCCCTGAGTCGCCCTGACTCTGCGATAAATAGATTAAAGCACTTGAGTTACGGATATCAGGCAATAGTGGAATTAGGAATATAATACTTAAATACAATATTTAGAAATTGTATTTAAGTACAGAGAACAAACAAATAATCATAAGTTACATGTTTGGATCACGCTACTCTTGGTGCTCAAGATACGGGCAATAAGAAATCCATCAGGCCTATTATTTATATTTAGTTATTAGCTGTCCCGGCAAATGTTAAGCCATATAAATGATATAAAATGATTGAATTACTAAAACAACTGTAAAAAAAGGTTGGATATAGAAGGATAAAAATTTAGGGTTGTATGAATTTTTAATGCCATAATAAAAAAAAATCTCCAAAAAAATTTTTAAAAATGTAACGGATAACCCTTGTCACTTCGGGGTATGAGAAATAGATAGTAGCCGATTCTCAAACCTACAGAATATGCATAAGAATCGGTCAAGCCGTTTCGGAGGTGTATGATTACTAACACTGTGACAATGAATTTTAATATTAAATACAAATAAATAAATTATTATTGTCCATTTGTAAAGTCAACAGTTTTTTTTTTCAAACTGAAAGTTTATAATAAAACATATTTAAAATTTTTTTACTGTTTTTTTTTCATATGATCTTGGAAATGGCTAGACCTAGGACTCTCACTCGCAGGTAGCGAACTGATAAAGTTCAAACAGAGACCCCACAAGTAGAGTACATTTATCTATGACGAGCACAAAGTTGCGTAAACCAACTAGTTATTTTATGATACAACAAATGCGTCTTTTTATTTGCTTAAAGCATTTATTCCCTGGAAAGGTCTGGCTGCAAATATACCGACCAATGCATTTTGATACCTAATCTCGCTCGATAATAACAAAGTATAAGAGAAATAAACAATGAGACTAGCTTTTTCCGCCTACTAACATACTAAAACATGTTATATTTGATAAAAATATGTTATATAAATGAAAGAATCGATGTTACTGGCTTGTTCCGTCACTAAAATACAACAACGTGTTTTATTTGAAGGCAACATGTTGTCTCACAATCACAGAGCAGCTTCTGACAGCGAGAGATAGATCTGGTTGCAACGAACTATGGACGCTGTCGCGGGCTCGACCATCGGTGCCACTACAACGACCAATGCATTTTGATACTTGATCTCGTTCGATAATAAGCAAGTCTTATTTATAAATGAAAGAAACGACGTGACTGGCTTGTTCCGTCACTAAAATACTACAACGTGTTTTATTTGATGGAAGCATGTTGTCTCACAATCACAGAGCAGCATGGTTATTGTGTCTCTTTTGTAGACTTAACTATGGTTTACAATACTCTAGTTCATTATTGCGTTTGCAATGTAATCGCAAAAAAAATGTTTTATTACGACCACACATTAGAGACTTCTAAAATTATTAGTTTTTATTAACTACATCATCATACCAGCGATTGCAAGTCCACTGCTGGACAACGGACTCCCCAACAAATAATTAAACCCGTAAATGCTGTGCTGGGCAAGTGTGTTGGCAAGCTCAGGGCGCAGCATTTGAGCTAGACTGTTTCGGATGAATATACCGCCATGTATCAGTTGTACCTTAGCCGCCTCTTGCGACACCTGCAAAGGGTCGTAGTCACCTCCTGCAAGGAGGTACTATTCTACTCTGCCGGTACTCCACGGCTAAATACCATATAATGTGGGTATGATACATAAATCTTCTTCTTCACTCTATCTATTAAAAAAACCAGCACCAAAATCCGTCGCATAGTTTTCAAAATCTAAGCATACATAGGAACAAACTTTGTTTTATACTATGTAGTGACGTGCACTTTCGCAAGACACGCATAGACACAGCTCGAGGATACATCTCGGACCGATTGGAACCAGAGCGGGCGCCAGTGCCATCTCCTTGAGACACTCTTCTAGCACAACAATAACATTCAAATATTCTTGTTTTTATTTTTTTATATGTCCGTTCTTCATGTTTTATTCTCAGCAATACACCAAACTAGATACGAGTGCTACTTCTTTTTTTGTGCATAAGTCTAGATCGAACTCACGATCCAGACGCATAAGATAGGAACACTGCCGAATCGCCATCGGGCCGGCTTTTTTATATTTCATCCCTTTAAAAATTTTATTTGACAATAATTAAGTCACAATGAGGTGATCCAGTTTCGGCCTGACATGTGGCTATCATTCCTACAAGCTTTCTGAAACTTGTTCAGCCGGCCCGATGGCACGGGTTCGATTACCACCTATATACCTATATGAAAATATTTGTTTGTCCTGTGTCTGGGTGCTAAAAATCGGTACCTATTGTTTTATTATTCTGTATTTCCAATATTGGCTGCTGTCTGTAATGCAAGTGCTGTAAGCGACTTACTATGGAGTTAGGTTTATATATGATATGTTTTGTGAATATTATTAATATTACTACTACTTGTGATTTCTCTCTTAGGTCTCTTTCATCAAAGGGCAGCTGATTACCGCGACAGGCTGAAACGAAATGTGGGCTGATACAGGCTTGACTGTCGTTGCACCTACAACGATCAATGCATTTTGATACTAGATCTCACTTAAGTATCTATAATAATAACTAGGTCTTTGATAAATGTAATAAACGATGAGTCGTCATATATCATCATACCAGCCAAAGGATGAATTTCAAAATTAAATACAGCCCCAACGATAGCCGCCCGAGCCAGGTCGCGCCTCTAGAAGCGCCCTCGGGCGATCGCCGGCGATCCCGCTCAAATCCCGCCAGCCTTGCGGGCGCGACCGTAGCTAGACGCGCGGTCGCGGCCGCAGGGTACGCAGGATAATATAGGTTCGTCCAAAAAATTAAAAAAGCCGAAGAATGTCCACTGCTGGCTGCCTCCCCGAGAAAGGGGGAAATTGCCCATAATTGCCGCGCTGGACAAGCGTGGTGGGAATCCCAGAGTGTAGCTACGTAACGGGAATGCTGCAGCACATTCCCGCCCAGGTGTATTTGAGCTACATAGTTTTGAGTGACAAGTGAGCCAAATGAGGGGACAATTAATCATAATTGCCGCGATGGGCAATCGTGATCACTATGGCAGAATGTGGTTTCAAATAGATATACCGCCATCTGTTGGTACCTCAATCGGCTTTAACAACACCCGGTACAAAAAGGTACGTATTTTTTCGGACGAACCTATTGCTGGACTACTCAGACGTCAATTCCAGCGCCACTGAAAAACGAGGGCGGGGCCTCTGATAAATGAGAAGTCCGATGCCCGTTTTCATCATGCGTATCCCGCGCGCGCAAAGTTCGCGAGATTGAGCGCGACCGACGGCGATTGCCCGAGGGCGCTTCTAGAGGCTCGACCTAGGCTCGAGCTGCCATCGTTGGGGTGAAATTAATTCTGCAAAAAGGACAGACAGAGTGAGCCCAACAGCTCTAGGGCTGTCGGTTATCGCTCGTGGGGGCAGGGACTGCACGCGTTCGCCGGCGAACGCGGTGTACTGTACTGTTATACGACTGCATGTGCAGTGTTAGCGATCGCGTTGTGCCTGTGAGAGGGCAGGGAAGGGCTGCGATTTTCGCGGTAATCCTATCGGGTGGATCATCTAATACGTGACGCGGTGTACGATGTCGGACGTGAAAGAGGTACTATTATACTATGCCAGTACCTCAAAACAACGATGAGTAACTAAGTTTAAAACGACTTAGTAATGACTAGAACCAGTGCTATTTGATACTTGCATTAAAATAACATGTTACATTTGATAGCAGTATTTAGTCCTCGAGCCATGGGACAGCTCATTACTGCGTCGAGAGCGACGTGGACTGATGCGGGCTCGACCGTCGGTGTAGCTACAACGACCAACGCTTTTTGATACTTGATACTCCCCAAGAAAAGGGGAATTTTGCCCATAGTTGGTGCGCTGTGTAAGCGAGTTGGCAATCGCAGAGTGCAGCTTTCGCGATGGAGATGTTGCTGCCCATCCCCACTATGTGTATTTAAGCTACACTGATTTAGGTGGATATACCGAGATCTGTCGGTTCTGGTATCTTAATCGCCTCTTACGACACTTGATAGAGAGGGGGGTACTATTCTACTCAGCCGGTACCTCACGGCTCACTGTTAATTAAATTGATCGGACCCCGGGACCGGCAGAGTAGAATAGTACGTTTCCCTGCCATAAACTTAAATAGAGCAGCTCAATTGCAATAGGGCGGGGATGGGCAGAAAAAACATTTCCGTTGAATATGGCAATTTTAGGTAAACTTCCATGTCCATTTATGTCTAGCAGTGGAATTGGACGACATTGCTACTACGTTCGAAACGATTTGATACTTGCACATCGGATACACACATAAGACGTTTAAAATTGGCACACAGCTCATTACTCCAAGTGACAAGGGCTAGACCTGATCTATCACTGTAATTACTACAAGTAAAGTAATTTGATACTTGTATTACAGAAAACAGACACTAGCAGTTGTTCTCCTAAACGTGATAATCGATCGAACTTGTTCGTCTGGTCGTACGTCTGCGAGTTCTGAATTCTGTTCATTAATTATATTTTTTAATGAATAACATTCTCACGGAAACAGAATGGTATATTCAGTCGTTGGAAAGGTCATCGTCATCATCATCAACATGGCAGAGGTACTGTACTGTAACTTTGCATCTCTCTTTACCTCCTAATGCGAGGATATTTGGAAAAATATTTGACACTTTTTTTATGACTTTCAATCAAGAAACTAAATTTAGACCTCTAGATAGTGTAGAATATTTTTATATAGGCACAATTATATACATTAATTTTTATAAAAATTTAATTACAATTGCCGTACAGTAATAAATTACCTATTTTGTTTCTGAATCTATCGGCGAATTAAAAATTTGCACTGACTTCTCACACCAACATATTTCCACTGCACTAGGTGTTTCAACATTTGTAATCATCTATCAATTATAACAAATATATAAACAGTCGTGAATCCTCATTTGTACCTGGGAAATTCTATTTACCTAGGTGCTCACCGAAACCGTTCAAAAGTGATGGCAGAGCGCTGAGGTTTTCTGGTGTAGAAACTGCCTCCTAAGTGTTATCCACGTTGATTAATTTTACAGAGTAATTTTTTTCCACAGGCTTGTGGTCTAGTCTACCTCTAGGAAGTAAGTAAATAAAATAATAACATTTGAACTAAAATAGATAATAGAATACAAGAATGATGAGATGCAACTACAATTAAATATGAACAATAAGTAGCCGCTCACAAGACAAGAGGGTAAAGCCCTATTCTTATGTTATCAAGATAACAGAACAGATGTGAATGATCCTTTCGATCCCACGATTTAGTCCGTGAGTACTTGTGTCCATTCCCTGATCTCTTATTATTTAAGGAAGAATTCTATGTTGCCTCTGACAGTTAAAATATGCAACAGGTTATGTCGAAAAAAAGCAGATCCACGCCATCGGAACACGTTTTCAAGATAAAATTTAGCCTATGTGTTATTTCATACTTTCAATTATGCCTGTGCAAAATTTCATCCAGATCTGTTTAGCATATGCGGCGTGAAAGAGTCACAAGCATACATCTACAGATCCACACATTCATACTCACAAAGAAAGGTCGAATGAATTGGTACCTCACTCTTACTTATTTCTACCGCCAAATAGCAGTGTTCGAATTGCTATGTTACGGTTTGAAGGGTGAGAGAGGCAGTGAAATTACTGTGTAATTTAACATAATATTTTCAAGTCACAAAGATGGCATCGCGTTAGTGATATCCTTGTGATGCTACGAGCGTCTATAGACTCTAATGACGCTTACTATCACGATGACTGTATGCTTGTTTGAAAACATGGTGTAAGTTAAAAATAATTTAAGACTTATACGTATAAATAATTCTTAAAAGTTTAGCTCTTTTAAATACTAAGTAAAGTATTTAACCAAAGTATTTAATGATCGTTCTAATATTCAAAATAATAATCATCATCTAATAAAAATTTAAGTGTCTGTTTGTAATTCCAGATTAAAAGCATTTCACTAAATTCATATGAAAGTATATACGATACTTTCAAAATTAAAATGTTTGTCGGTCTTGGCTGATTATAACTGGCAGATAATAATGTTAAAAGGTTACATTTATAATATTAGTACGGCAATTAGGTATTTCGGAGTTCCATCTTCATCATTATCATCATATCAGATATCAGTTCAATGTTGGACATAGGCCTCCCCAAGATTTTTTTGCCAATTATTGCCCCGCTAGGCAGGCGTGGTGGAAATTGCGTGCAGCTCCGCGAAGAGAATGCTGCTGCCTATCCTCACAGTTTTTTTGGACGAAGCTTTAGCTGGACTCAGACGTGCGCTGCTCAGTCCCTTCTTACGATACCTGGTACAAATGGGGGTTATGTTCTACTCCACCGGTACCTAACGGCACCCATACAATTAACAAAATACACACCAAAGTAAAAGCGGGGTTACTTTGACCCTGGATATCATTGGCTACACAAAGCAATGTTAAAATAAACAAATGCTGCCTATCTGTTTCATATAGTAATGATGAATTATATAATAGTTATATAGATGTCAATTTTATGTACAAATTTGAATCAATACACGTATATCTCTGTACGGATAACAGATGTAACTAAAACTTCACGATCGCGCTGGACGCATACAACACGACCTTTTGGAAATGATGACACAACATCTCATACATTAACCTGACTCCGTTGTAAATCAATTAAAGCACTTATGTTATCAGGTAACTGAGAAATCACAAATATAACTCAAATATATATATTTAACACCCAGACACAGAGCAAACAAAAATATCATTATATAAATATTTGCTCTGGGGGGGAATCGAACCCACAACCCCTGGCGCACAAAATAGGATCACTTGCATGCATAATGCATGCATCCTACATGCATAATATAGTAGAGAAACACATATAATTTTATAGGTTTCCAATGTGATGTTGTAAATAAACACATTTTTTGCGATTACATAGCAAACACTGGCTAACGTATTAAAAAAAAGTCTACCAAAAAGTTCGCGTTGGTATATGTCTATCTCTGAGAGATTAAAAATACTCCTTGCACGCGTGTGAAGCCGGGGCGGGTCGCTAGTATATTATAAACGGGAAAGTTTTTATAGGTTACTCTTTCAAGGCTAACTCAGTTTGGATGAAGTTTGTTACTTATATAGTCCTAAACAACTTTTTTTGCACAGTGTAGCTATAACAGAGCTACATACACTCCTACCCGGATAGGACCTAACCTAAGACCTTTCAAAGTAAGAACTTCCAGGAAACCATTATAATGTATTTTTCATTTGAACTACATACATACATCACGACTGTGTCCAATCAGGGTAGACAGAGACTATGGATCTCCACTTGCTACGACTTTAGCATACCTCTCTTGCTTCCCTTAGTCGCATTAGTCTTTTCATACGCTCGTTTATTCTTGGTATAGGACCTAGCCCTTCTTTAATACCTCTTGTACCTAGTTATATGTTCTAGATATGCAGTCATTACACATTTCTCTCATTAGTTTCATGCATACATTAGAGATGATATCGTCGTTTAAGTTCGAACACAGCGTAAATCAAAATGTTGACACGTTTTATAAAATAATTTTAAAACTAATTGCTTGTGCATTTAGTTGGTGCAAAATAGATTTCGTTTAAACAATACACGGTATACAACGTTTACTGTAACGTTAGAAGTATATCATGTTACCATCGGGCTTAATTATTAAGTTGCCAACTTTGACATACGCGGTGTAAGAACTTATGCGACGATATGCTGATCTGCAAAGAGACAATGTAGCCATACGAGTGTACCAGCAACTTCTACTCCTTTCGTAAGTACCAAAGCGGTTCACGTTTGTTTGCTATATATATTTATATATAAATATATATTTCGCGCGCGGTAATGAGACGGCGGCGTGGGCGGGAACAGGCTATGGGCCGGCGGACAACACTTGTACACCGACTGAAGCTGCTCGATACTAGTTATAAAATAGGAAAGCTATTTTTACGAGCCTAACGCTGGCTCTGGCGTTCGTTCCAACGGCGACAAACGGAGACTTCTAAAAGTGTTACCGACGAAGGATCGAAACGCGAGGGCTATGTATACTTATACTGTGTTTTATGTATTGTACTGTATTATATTTGTATATTATATTATAGGAATAAAGAGTTTGTTTGTTTTGTTGAGCGCGTTAATCGTATAAACTACTGGTTTGAATACAAAAATAAGTTATTTCTCCTTCGTTCGTCTCGTTCTCGACGTAACTTTCAATTAACATCTTATCATAATTTCAAAATAACTTCCCGATCTTAACTTCACTTTCACGAAAGGCGAGCGAAGTGTAGCGACCCTGGCCGGCTTGCAGGCTTGTCTCAAGAACGTAGTATTACTTATAATCAAGCTTTTGATATACATGCAACATACGAAATCAAGCAATATACTTGCTACGGCCCGATGATGATAAACGGTAAGCGTAGTCTTTGTTCGACTGCAACACCAGAGACAGACATTTACCTCCTCATTCTCATCATTTTCCCCCGGTGACGATAAAACTGAACCGACTGATTTTCTTGCACGTGTTCACAAAACTAAAAGTACATAGAATATCCTATTTCTTCAATATTTACAGAACATGAAGCAAAATAATAATAGTTTTACATTAAATTATGTATAATTTTACTCACAGATTCTGTATTTTAAATATGTTTAATTTAATCAGTACCAGAAAAGGTTCTAAACAACATTTTGGATAGAAACGGAAATGCACCGCTTTTAATAATCTAAATATCTATTATAATAAAGTATGTAAACTAGTCTGGTCGTACTACAGCCCGCACTCGACGCGACTCGAGGCGCGGCGGCCCGGGCGCGGCCTCACCGCTACGTGTTATACCTACAGCTATACGTAGACGCTAGAACGCTACGTGCTTACGTAGCGAGCTAGCAATGTACATTGTACATCTATCGTTCGTTCCTACAACTTCACGCGTTCGCTCGTGGGCCATTTGATGTTTGCAATGATATCAGTGTGTGCTATATCGACAAGCGTAATTCTATGCACACATTGACAACAGTCAATACACTAGAAAAAAACTTAAACAGGTATAAATTGATACAACTCATCGATCGACAAGTTCGAAAATTCTCCGTCTAAAAATAAAAAAAAATAATGTCTCAAGATAAAAAGTAAAGTGGAAGAGAAAATCTTCGCCCGGGGGTAAAAAGCCGGGACTAACGAGCGGCGGTACCAGGGTGGCATGACATTACAGGCACGCGCCATTACGCGCCGGGGCACCCCCGGAACGGGCCCTATTTCCGAGAGGAAGCGCGGGCGGAAGCCGCTCCGCGTCCGCCCTTCGCTAAGTTACTACTGACGACTTATGCACCGCTGGTACTTGCGGATTGAGAAATTGCATTGTTGCTCCTAGTATTTTTCGAATTAGCATTTGTATTTCTTAGTTCATACTTGCTTAGCGTCTATTTATTGTTGAGGAATTTACCTGAAACAAAATAAATACACATTATTTGTATAGTGAATATTTATGTGGCAGTAGCGTCCCGCCCGCGATTTCGTCTGCATGCATTTGCCTGTAACACCCAAAATTGTCATTCTCTATCTCTTATACTCTCACATTGTGAAACAGATCATGTGATAGATTCCTTTGTTAAAGTTATTATTTAATATCACGGTATGAGAAAAAATTATAGTTTTTTGTTTTTAAATCGAAAGTTTTCTGCGTTAGAAAGCTTAATTTTAACCAAATACCATAGGAAATATAACATATTATCTCTATCTAAAGTAATAAACAATTTAGACAATATTTGAACTTTAGTGTGCATTTGTAACGAATAAATTTAAAAGGCAGGGTATCAACTGCTGGACCTCCCGAAATAATTCCAATCGTTAAGTTCTAGTGATTTGGAAAACCTACCATTAAAATTATAGAACAAAAGTGCGAGGATGGACAACAGCATTCTTACCGCAAAGCCATTCTGCGCGACGCTTGCCTGACACGTGAATTATTGGCAAAATTCTACCTTAGTTGGCAAAGACCTATGATCATGGAAATAGAATCATCATGAAATTAGACTAGAAAATTAGTTGATGAAAATATATAATTAATCAAAATATTTTTCATTAAAAAACGAAGAAGGTTTGTAATCAATCACTTAGTATAATTAAACCTCATTCGTCCTGACCGCAAAACAGAAAAGATCCTAATTTTAAATTTGGAACAGCACGTTCGGAAACATTAATCAAAATTAAAAGCGGATTAGTGAGGGGACACGCGGCGACACGCCGGCCGGGGCCAACGTGTCGTGACCGGAGCCGGCCGGGCGCGTCCCCTAGCGGCGAAAATGGGCCACCGCACTGCACATACACCGCTAACTAGCCTGTGTGTTGTCTATTGCCAGGGAGGATTGAGGTTACGCACGCTTAATGTGAGGTGAACACTGTGTACTTGCATTTATTGTGGGGGGGGGTTATTCGATTGTCATAGCTAAAGGATAAAGAATATAAACGGTGTGTGACGGCGTTTTTTTTAATATGATCGATTCGACTCATGAGCAATATAAAACTAACCGCGTCATAGTACAGACGTTGGTATTATTCCAAGGATATCACTAGCGCGTTGCCACAACTTAGTGACATGAAGATAATAACCATTATTTTCTCTGCCTCTCTCCCCCTTCAAAAGAGAACATAGCAATGCAGAAAAAGGCGATAGTAAAGTACCAATGCAGACGACTTAGCAAATGGATCTATCTCTACTAAAAAGTCTTTCTAATATTAATTAAACACATGGAAACTATGTGATCGATCTATATGTGCGTAGTCACAAAAAGAATAGTGAAGTGGAAGAAAGCTAACATACGGAAACTGCTACTGGTCTCTTATCTATCTTTATACTAAATTTCACCTAGATCTGTATACATATAAACCTTCGCATTAATAATATTACTAACTGATGTTGACACAATTTTTGTGTCATTATGTATTTCCTTGTTCTTGTTACCTATTTTTTGTAACCAAAAATAACTTTCAGTCCCAACTTCATCCTCGAAATTTTTTCCTTTTTTCGCAGCCCGCGGGAACATTGTCGGGATAAAAAATAGCTTATAACCTTTATCATACTACAAATCAAAATCATGCCAAATTCCAACACAATCGCTCCACCCGTTAACTCATGAAGGTGTTACAAACAAACAGAAACACTTAAGCAATAACGATATTTGCATGTATAAATAAGATGCTAGTTACAACCGTCGTCTGGATTGGTACCTCGCTCTTACCTATTTCTACCACAAAATAGCAGTGTTCGCGTTGCTGGTTTGAAGGGTGAGAGAAGCAGTGAGATTACTGGCTAATGTGATATATTATCTTCAAATCACAAGATGAAAAAAACGCTAGTGATATCCTTATGATATTACGAGCGTCTATAGACTGCTATTACGCGTGCTATCACGCGGACTGTATGATGGTCGACCTGGTCTAATAAATAAAAACAAGCAGATCCTTGGCGTAATACACTAACAATAATGCCGAGTCGCGCGGGGGCGGGGTGCCTCGGTGAATTGATAAGTTGATAACGCCGCAGGCACCGGGCTGCCCCGGGCTACTCGGCCGCAACCCTAGCTGACAGGGTGAAAAGTACATAAAGCAACGCTTCACCCCGGATTTACTGCGCCCGCTAATATCATAAAGACAAGAAAGAGAGAGAGTTTTCGTGAGTTCCAGGGAATTATGTCTGGTGTTTATTTGTTTTAATAGAGGTGGTTGGTTCGGTTTTTTGTTCTGTGGTTCTTTAATATGTGGTTCTATTTTGCTTACGTGCTTTTTTTTATTATAACTTGTATCTATCGAAGGGTGCCCACTATTGGACGAAACCCCGTTAAGAGTATTTAACCACTTTTGATTATGTTTTGCTGATAATGCACGTGATGCAGTCGCTGTTTCGGGGTGTAATGGTAGTACCGCCATCTGTCGGTTCTGGTACCTCAGTCGCCTTTTACTACACCTGGTACAAAGAGAGGTTCCATCTACACCGCCGGTACTCCACAACGTACATTACAGACTTAATGCCAAGTGGATCTACCAATCAATCATCAAGCAAAAAAATGTTGCCCATAATTGCCGCGCTGGGCACGCTTGTTGGCAATCGCAGAGCGCAGCTTCCGTGACGTAATGCCCACTCCCGCTCTATGCATTTGAGCTGCAGTGTTTTGGATGGATATACCGCCATCTATCGGTTCTAGTAACTTAGTCGCCTTTTACGACACCTGGTATAAGGGAAGGTACTATTCTAATCTGCCGATACCTCACGGCAAACATGCTAAGGGACGGGCCGCATCAGACGGGCCAAGTGGCGGGCCGCAACTAGGCTCCAGTCAAATAATTTGCGCCCGCCTCGGAGTTGTTATCGGAGCAAGCCGCCGCGTATTCAATTGATATCTCCATTGTTGTATTGTGTCGGTGGAGCCCGCAGAAGTTGAGCTGTCAGTTAGCAACCTGTGCCGAGCTTCGCTGGAATTCTGCTGAATAATCTATAGCTTAGAAATGTTTTGTTTGCCGACTCGGATACTCGTGCCATAGTATTCGTTACTACGTACTTTCTCCATGGAGAGACGGAATTATATTTATTTAGAGTTACTTTTTCCTCGGTGCTGAAAATAGGTTATCAGGTCATTTATATGCGTGTTGTTATTGTAAGTTTCATTTATTTCATTAATAAAAAGCATTAAAATACAAGTTCACAAATACAGTTTCAATGTACAATGGGTAAACTTATTGCAGAAAGCAATTTCATCCAAGCAATATTTGAATGGACATGTGTGAAAGTCAATTATACTAAGAGGTATGTAAAGGTATAACATAAGATAGATATAATTGCAATATAATATTATTTACAAGATAATAATATATATATTGCCCAGACTTCAAGGTAAGTCGCTTAAAAGCACTTACGGACAACAGAAAGATCACAAATATGATATAAATATTTTTAACACCCAGACACAGAATAAACACAAATATCACCTTATAAATAAATATCACTCTTTCAGGGTGGTGGTAAAGATAAGATCACTATCATCAATATCATCAGACTCGTCATATATATGGTATACGTAAGATTTATAACATCCATCTTTCTTGGAGGACTCTTTTGGGGAAGGAATACGATAATATTTTATTGTTATAATTCCTTATTATTTTTAACAAGTATATGGATCAAGCAATTTATCATCATCATACCAGCCATTGGAAGTCCACTGCTGGACATAAGCCTCCCCAAGAAAGGAGGTTTATTGCCCATAATTACCGCGCTGGGCAGGCGAGCGCAGCTATCGCGACGACAATGCTGCTTCCCATCACCGCCCTGTGCATTTTAGCTGTACTGTCTCGGAAGGATATACCGCCAACTTTCGGTTCTGGTACCTTAGTCGCCTCTTACGACACCTGGTGTACTGGGAGGTACTATTCTATTCTGCCGGTACCTCGCGGCCTAGCAAGCTATTATATTGTCATTAAGACATTAAAATTTTTAATTTTACGCTTTTTAAGCTGCGAATCAGAACTATTTAATGCCATGATGATTTTTACATGAGGTAGACCTAAAATGTCGTCTGCATTGGTACCTCACTCTCACCTATTTCTACCGCCAAATAGCAGTGTTCGCATTGCTGTGTTCCGGTCTGAAGGGTGAGAGAAGCAGTGAAATTACTGGATAACGTGACATAATATCTTCAAGTCACATCCTTGTAATATTACAATCGTCTATAGGCTTTGGTGACGCTTACTATCATACGGATTGTACTATACTTGTTGCCGATCTGGTCTTAAAAAGACAGGAGCGATCGGAAATGGCTTCGAGCTAATGTATAAACTAAAAGAAATGAAGTCGCGGCTTCGAACCCAGCTGCATATTACCATATAGTAATGCGGCAAGATGAAACAATAACATATCGGGTGCCTCACCTATAATGCGGGTTGGAGGTATGTATTTTTATTTCAGATAAGCTCTATTCAAAACACAATAGGGTCGCGAGGTAGGCAGAGTAGAATAATACCTACCTCTGTACTAAGTGTCGTAAGACGCGACTGAGGTACTGAAACCGATAAATGGCGGAATTTCTATCCGAAACAGTTCAGCTCAAATGCAACAGACCCGTCGCGAAGCTTCGCTCTACTATTGCCAGTATGCTCGCCCAGAGCGGCAATTCTGGGCAAATCCCCCCTTTCTTGGCGAGGCGTGGACGTTTTCCGGTTGCTGTGATGATGAAAGTATAATATACAAGTGTCAAGCAGGAATAGAACCTGCACCCTTTCCGATTCCAGGCGACTGCAGTGCAGTTCTCCAGAACTCAAAATGGAAAATAAATGGGGATAGGATGCGCGTGTAACCTAAGTAAGACTAGAAAAGCAATTTCTAGAAAAAAAAATCTAGAAATCCTCTCCAGTCCTATTTCTTGTAAAGTTCGCCTGTTTCTACTACGTCTTTCATGTTAAAACTTCAACAGTCCGCGTGTACTATCACGTTATAGCAGCCTATAGAGGGTCGTGATATCACTAAGGCATTGCCAAACTAGTGACTTCACACGTCACAGTACCTAGTAATTTTACTGCCTCTCTCACCCTTCAAACCGGAACACAGCAATGCGAACACTGCTATTTGGCGGTAGGAACAGGTGAGGTACCAATGCAGACGACCTTTTGTATGAGGTCTACCTCATGTAATTTTCCAAGTAACAAGTAAATGATACTGTTTGAAACATAAGGTACAAATGTTCGAAAACGTGCCGTCACGGCCCTTTAATTCAATTTCTGATTCATCTCTTCCATAGCAAATGACGCGCCATCTTGTTAAAGGAATTGACCATCTGAGCCCCTAGTTTACTGTCTTACTTCTTTTCTTTCAACAGTATTCCTGTTATAGTTTCAGTTTTACTATACCATTGCCAAACCAAGCCGTGAAGTACCTGCAGAGTAGAGTAGTACCTTCCCCTTAACCGGATAGGCCTCCACAAGAAATGAGGAATTATGCCAATAATTGCCGCGCTGGACAAGCGTGTTAGCAATCGCAGATCGCTACCACGGGATGCCATTCACGCCCGTCACCGCCCTGTGCATTTCAGCTTCACTGTTTCGGATTGATATACCGCCATAAGCCGGTTCTGGTACCTTAGTCGACTCTTACGACACCTAGCACAGAGAGAGGTACTATTTTACCCTGCCGGTACCTCACAGCTGTTTGTAGCTCAATTGAACTTCCTATTCTAACTCTCCTCCTGCATCATAAATTATATTTACAAGACGTTGTTCTATATTAACCATACTTATATATATATGTTTATCATGAAAAAAAATGTTGCATATGATATGAGTTGGAACAAAATGTACACAATAAGCAATAATGGTTAAAATCTGTTAAGATTAGAAGTTCACCGTGGAAAATCACCTTAACAGGATTTTTTCGTATATAAAGATAAAACAATTTTGAGTTATAAAAAAAGTAGTGATTAAATAGCAGACCAAATCCTTTCCGTCCCTTCACGGTGGAAATCCGTGAGTGAGCGGATCTGGGACAGAATTAGACAGGCCGCTGTAACCTGATACCACGTCCCGGGAAACAGCCCCGGGTCTCTTTAGCGTAGGGTCGGTGTCGTAGATGTAAAGCCTGAGGATACGACTTCCAAAAAACAGCCTTAAAAAAAACTATAGTCCCATACTGAAACTACTCTTTTAACGATTTTAAAATGCGGTTTATTTAAATTCAAGATTTTGTTTGTTTAGTGTTTCGATTAACCGCATTTTAAAGCCGTTAAAAGAGAAATTTTATCATGAGTAGTGAAATGTTTGAAAATATTAAATCAAAAGGCTCTCTTCTAATATTCCACGAATGTTAAAAACGTGGATGTTTGTATGAAT